>JARQOD010000003.1:395059526-395120905 GCA_033576555.1 Oophaga sylvatica | reverse complement strand
CCGGGGGTGTGAGACCCCAGAGAACATGACCCGGGTCGGTTTCACCGCCCCGGTGTTGCAATCGCCGCTATACGCATAACGGCACCGCAAAAAAAAAAAAAAAAAAAAGATTTTCCCCCTCTGATGGTTTTTGGCAAAAATAGGGGGGGAAAAATTTTGGGCCCCCTGGCCCCCCCGGAAAACCCCCCCTGTACCGCGGTTCCCCCGGCCCCCCCCCGGTCCCCCGTCTCCCGATTTCTTCCTGAAAAAAAGAAATTTGGCGGGGATTTTGCGTGCCCCCCCCGATTCCCTGGCGGCAGAAAAAAAATTTTTTTTTCTTCATTCTCTAAAAAAAGTAGATTTTGTTTCATTTTAAAAAAACTATCACAGTGATCAAAAAAAAAAAAAAACATTTAAATAACCCCCTTTTTATCACCCCCTTATTGGGACATATAATAAAAAATTGAATATTTATTTTCATTTTTCCGTTGGGGTTATAATTAGGGTTGGGTTGCATTAGGGTTTAATTAGGGTTGGGTTAGGCTGGGTTCTTTCTGCGTTATGGCGTCGTTTAGCGGACTGCGTTACCCGCGGTAAACGGGGGGTAACGCGTCAGTTAACGTGCCATTCCCCACATTTGAGGGGCATCGGACGCAGCCTTTTAAAACGGCATGCGTTCGTAAAGTTGCCATTTTCAGTGCGGAGCTCGGCGCGGGCTGAAAGCGTTGGGCTCCGTCCCCCCTTTAGCGGTGAATCTTTTGTGTTTTCCTCTGGGGCTAAGGGTATTGCATACGTGCGGTTATGCTATACCGTTCCCGCCCATCAATGCTATGTGTTGAAAAAGGGGGTAAAACGCAAAATGAACCTTTGTTTTGGGTTTTTTGGGTTTTAAAAAAATTTGGGGGTTTCAAATTTTTGAAGGTGGGTCAACCCAACGTCAAAAAAAAACGGCCCCCTTTTTTTCGGTTTGATTCGGATTAAAATTTTTTTAAAAAAATTTTTGCGACGGGATCCGTTTTAGTGTTTTGCGTTTTTTTAGCTTTTAGCTTAAATTTCACTTCCCTTTCCCCCCCCGGGCTCCCCTTTTTTTGTGGCATATTTCAAAATTTGGGCATTTAAGGGTTTTTTAGGCCTAAAAACATTTGAATAATGAGCCAGAAACCATATTTAAGGTGGTTGGATGTTCTTCCCCTCCCAAACGTTTGCCGTGGGAGTTTTTGGTTTTAGTGGTTTGTTGTGTTGTGAAAAGTGAAAATTATGAGTGACGATTTTTTTTTAAAAAAGAATGGGGGTCTGCTTTTTTTTTTGGGGTGTTTCCAGAATTTTTGGGGGGCCCCCCATACCCCTGTATTTGGGTTTCCAAAAAATTTTAAAAAAGAAGGGTTTTAAAAACTAAAAGGGGAAAAAGTTTTAAAAATGTCCCCACTCGACCTTCTCCGATTTTGTTGAAAAATTTTATGGATGTACTTGTTGTTTAAAAAGGGGGTTTTTCAAAAAATTTTTTTTGGGGCCAGTTCAAATCCCATTGGGCACGTTGCCTTTCATGGGGGTTCCCCCAAGCCTGCGGGCTTAGCTAAGAGGATTTTGCAATTTTTGGGGACATACCTTTAGAGTTCTATATGGTTTTGATGAAAAAATTTTTGGCATACTAGAAAAACTTTTGCTGCAAAAACAGGGATAAAATTTTTCCGGCTATGACAAAAAATTTTATTTCGGCCGAAAATTTTTTTTTTAAAAGTATTGAAAAAACGCTTTTGCATAAAATTTTTATGAAAACTTTCCCCTTTAAACTCAAAAAAAAAAAAAACCAAATTTTAAAAAACTGGTGCTTTGCCCTGAAACCAAAACTCTACATGACTTTGCAAGTGCAATATCCGGAAAAAAACCCCTATGTATTTGTGGAAATATTCACACCCACTATGTTTTAAAAAATTTTAAAAAAAAAAAATTTTACCTATTTTTGGTAAAAATTTCTAAAAAAGGGGTTTACCCCAAAATATATTAATTTGATTTTTAAAGAAGAGCACATTTTTTTTTTAAAGGATCTTTGTTTTTTTTGGGGGAGTCTCTCATTTAAAAAATAAAAAAGCCCTAAAACAGGTGTTATTTTGCGGTAATGCATTGATTTTGTGTTTGTTTTTCAGTTTTCTTATAAATGTTACGAGTTGTATTGTTGCTGAAAGGGTTATTATTCAAAAATAAAAAAACTTTTTGTTTATGAAAAGTTTTTGACTTTTTTTAAAATTTTAAAATTGCATATTTTTTTTTTTTTTTAGCGATGGAAAATGTTTTTTTAAAAGAATGGCCCCCAAGTTCTTTGGGCCTGGGAAAAAATTCCCCAAAAGTGCCACCTTAAACATTCACCCATAGAGGATGATTTGAAATTTTTTTCAAGTTTGGATTGGAATGAACAGAAAATTGTTTTCCCCGTGGGACGAGGGGGGGGAACAAAATTTTTGACAAACCCTTTTCACAAATTTTTTCCCCCCAAAAGGGAAGTTTCCCATTTTGCCCCAAATTTTGAGTTTTTGCAAAAATTTTGGTTGCCCCCCTTTGGGGAAGGGAAAGGTCTAACACCCAAAAAGAATTTGCGAGCTATCTTTTTGTTGGGCAGCTGCCCGTTAAAAGATTTTACAATAATG
Organism: Oophaga sylvatica; assembly: GCA_033576555.1. Taxonomy (NCBI): domain Eukaryota; kingdom Metazoa; phylum Chordata; class Amphibia; order Anura; family Dendrobatidae; genus Oophaga; species Oophaga sylvatica. The sequence continues at coordinate 395,118,284 of JARQOD010000003.1, read as the reverse complement.
ATGTGAAGCCTGGCAAAGATGTGTGCATTTGTCGAAAAGTTTTGCTAACGGAAAAAAAATTAGCTGATCCAGTTTCCTTGAATAGACCAGAGGGAATGGAATGTTCTCCGAAATTTAAAAATTTAAAAATTAACATCCTTTGGGGGATCTTCCTCTGAAATACCCAAAAGGGTAAGTCAGGGGGGATTCACTTGGATATGCAAGGGGGAAAAAAAGCCAGGTCCCAAATTTGCTTTTCTAGCAAGTTGCTTAAAATTTGGATGGTTGGCCGAAAGACATTGAGCAAACAAAAACAGCACAGTGCAAATGTGTTGGTTAAAAATTTACCTTTTGGCAGTTTTTAAGAAAAAATGCGGGGGTCCGTGGGGGAGAAAAGGTCCAAATCTTAAATTTGGGGCCTAAAAGTTGGTCCTTTTTAAAACTATAACAGGGCAAAAACCCGGGGTCTCTAAAAAAATGGTAAAAAAAGCTCAAAAATTTTTAAAGTAAAAGGGGGTTTACCTTTTCCTGGGGAAACAAGTGTGGCAAAAGCTTCGGGGAAAAAATAAAAAAAAGGTGCAGGCTTTTTTTTAGGGTGATTTTTTTCAGTCAAAAATCCCCCGGTAAAAAAGTATGTATCAGTGCAAAAACGGAGAAAAAAAAAACGATGCAAAAGGTTTTTTACGGGGCAATTGGGAAAAATTTTTTTTTTCCCTTGGGGGCGGAATGGGGCCCCGAAATTGGTTTTTTTCCCGTTTTGTGAGCTTTTTGGGCCCAAAATGGTGGTTAAAGTTGGATTTTGCTGGAACACTTCCTTTTGTGTGTGTCCAAATTCCCCAAAATGTAAAAATAATGCTTGCCATGCCCAAAACAATGATGTACAAAGAGCTCATATGAAAAAAAGGTTGTGGAATTGAACCCCAAAGGGCCCGTATGCTTGGCCGTTTTTAAAAATCCCCCGGGCCCCGAATTTTTTAAAAAAATTTTTAGTCAAAGTGTTTGTAAAAAAATTTCCCTGAAGATATTTTTTGAGTTAAAAAAAGGATTCAAAATGATCGAGAACGCTTGATTCCCCAAAAAACTGGGCTATAGAAGATTTCATTGAAAAATTTGGGTTTTTTAAAATTTCTAAACTTTGTAGCCATACACTCGCCAAAACCCCAAAAAAGCTATTTTTTTTTAAAAAAATTTAAGGAAAAAACTTTGGCCCGGAGAGTTGGATCCTTTTGGGGCTTTGCTGAAAATTATAATTTTTTTGTTCAAGATGCCTTCAAGGGTTTTCCCCCCGGGGAAAAAAGCAAGCTACAGTACACCTTTGTAATTTACTCAAGGAGTTAAAAGGTTAAACTACTGAAAAATCGTTTTGCACAGTCGTGATTGCTAACGGGAAAGACACGTTGCGTCCCCACTTTCTTACCGTAAAAATTTTGGGGTTTTAAAACTCTCTCTTGGGTTTCGTCTTTTTCCACTCTTTTAGCGAGGACTTTCACCCCCCATAAAAATTTCAAAAATTTTTCAAAAATTTTGCCCCCAAAAATGCTGTTTTAAATTTTTAGCGCGAATGGAATTTTTTTTTGGGCCCCGTCATGGAAAGTCCCCCTGTGAGGGGGGTTTGGGGGAAGAAAAAAGGGGGTTGGGGAGTCGTGCCAGTCTTCAACCCCCCAAAGAAACCAATATGACCCCGGTGGATTTATTAACTTTTTTCAACGAGCCCAAATGCAGGGAAATTAAAATTTTTTTTTTTTTCCCAAAAAAAAAATTGACGAAATTTGGGTTTTTTTTTAAAAAGGGGGGAAAGGGTTTAAAAAAGGGGCATACAAATTTCTGGAACAAGAGAAAAAACAAACCGTTTTGTGCCAAATTTATGACAAAAAGATTGCATTTAAAAGGGTTTTTAAATTTTCCCCTATCTTTCATTGCCCATGTAATTTTTATCGTCAGATCAAAAAACCCTTTTTTTGCCAATTGAAACCCCCCCCGGGCTTTATTTTTTGAAATTTTCGATGGGAAAAATGGTGGTTTTGGGGAAAAATTTTTGAAATTTCAGTGCGACCATGATGCTTAATACATTTTTTTCACCTCATGGCCCGCTAGCTTTTTTCCCATGGCCTGTGAGAAATGATACATGGGGATTCCGACGTAATCATTGCAATAATTCAGACCAGCTGAACAGCAATGGGCCCCAATAAGCTTCTTGAACGATTAGTTAAAAAATTTGGAAAACAACCGACCCTTAGACTGAACATTTTGGTTTGGGGGAACCCCAACAAAATTTTTCCCCTTTTGGGGTTGGGTTTAAAGGCCCAAAGACCCCACCTTCGGGGTTCGGAAAATGCTTTAAGAAAACCCCCGGGGGGGGGGGCCCCTTGCCGGCTATCGACCAGGGCCCCCTAGGGATGGGGGGGCCAATTCTCAAAAGACGCTTTTATTACAATTTTTTAAATTTGGATTATTTCCCAAATTTTTTTGGGAAATTTTGGGTTTGTGGTAAAAACCCCATCCCCCAAAACGAAAGGGGTTTTTTTTTAATAGTGTTTTTCCATTTTTTTTTTAAAAAAATTTCCCCCATGTTCGGGGCATTTTTCTTTTCTTAAAGGGAGAGATCCAAAACAAAAAATGATCCTTGTAGAAAAAAATTGTTTTTCAAATGAAATCAGAATATATTTTGGGGGTCCCCTTTTTTGGGAAAAATTTTGCCCCAAAAAAATTGGAAAAAATTCTTTTTTTTTTTAAATTTTTTTTCATATTGTGGGTGTGAATTTTTAAAAAAAAATACAGGGGGTTTTTGACCGTGTTTTGGGCAGCAATGCAAAGTCTGAGGTTTGGTGTGGGGGGCAAACCAGTTATTTGGGTTTTTTTTGGTTTTGGGTTTTTGGGGGAAAAAAAGTTTGGAAAAAATTTTTTATGCAAGCGTTTTACAAGTTTATTTTGACACAAAAGGGGGGCCCCCCCCGAAATTTTGTTTGTATCCCCCCCCGGTAATAATTTTATCGTGTTTAGCAGAAAAAGTTGAGTAGTATGAAAAATTTTTTCAGCATCATACCCAGTATAGAAAATCTAAGGGTTGTGCCCCAAATTTTTAAAAAACCCCCTTAATGAAACGCGGGTTGGTGGAACCTCCAGTGAAAGGTCAAAAAGTCCCCCAAAGTATTTGGATTGGCCCAAAAAAATTTTTCAGAACCTTTTTTTAACGTTAAAAATTTAAAATCCTTAAAAAATTTTCAGCAAAAACAGAGGGAAGGGGCGAGTGGGGACCATGGTCCATTGACTGGAAAGGGGGCAGAAGGGTTGGGTTTCATCCCCCCTTTTGATGCGAAAAGGGTCGCAAAGGGGGGTTTTTGGGCCCGTATTCCCATTGCGTAGGAATCCAGACAGTTTTTTTCCTATTGTTTCTTTGGGGTTGGGCCCCCCCTTTTTATTTTTCTTGACTATTTTTTCCCCCCCAATCCCCCTTTCGAAAAAACCCGGGTGGTCCTTTTAAATTTTTGTGAGGAAAGGTTTTTCTAACATTAAGGGGATGGGTGTCAACATTTGTTGATGTTTTGCATAATGTAACAACTTTACATTTTATTTGTAAATCTTAACTATGTACCCATGTCATTATAAAATGTTTAGTTTGCCCCCCCTTTGGGTTTGTGGGGAGCAGTCAGAAGGTTTATAAGTTTTATTAATTAAGGAATGGGTGAGTAAACAAATGTCCACTGTTTACATTTTTGGGTTTAAAGCAGTTTTTTGTATTTTTTGTCTGATGTGTCATGTTTTTGTTTTTGTGTATTGCGGGTTTCCCCTTCCCCCCTGGGCTTATACGTTTTCTGCATTGAGTTTTTGATGGGGGGAAACCACCTTTTCCCCGGAAAAATTTGTCGCTCTACTTGTGGAAAAATTTGGGCCCCGACTAAATAAAGGGTGTCCAGACCCCCAAAAGGGGAAAATTGGTTGAGGATTGCCGTGGTTTTTAAGAAAGCAGAAAAATTTTTCCCCAAAGTATTGGAAACCCTGGAGGGAAGACATACGGGGCGGGAAACCGCCAAAAAAGGGCCCCAAAATTTTACAATTTTTTAAACATATTTTTCTAAGTTTTGTTGGGCTTGGTCGAAGGGAAATCCCCCTTCATTTTGTAGGGATTGGGGCCTATGGAAGGACTGGAGACTCCAAAGGGCTTTAATTTTTCCATTGGGTCGGGGGCTACGCAATAACCTTTTTGGGCTTACCCCCAGTGTCAACTTTAATTCAAATGTGGAGGGAGTGCCATATGTTGTTGTAGCGGATGAGGCCTTCCAATTTTAATCGTCATGGGTTTTGAGGCCATATCCCCGGCGCAATCGGGAAACCCTCAGCGACGGGGGATTTAATTTTCGGCTGCCGTGCCGACGCCCGGGTTTTGGGGACATTTGGTTTCTTACAGCCCCAAAAAAGGTTTTCCCAAAAACAGCCTTCAGCTAAGTGATTCAAAAAAATTAAAAATTTTTATGCAAGATGTGTTTGTACTACATAAAATTTTTCCAGAAGCATGAATGCTCATAGCTGATTTTGCCCGAACTTCAGTTGATTAAAAAGACGAGGCCTATGAGCCCGTCATCCACCCGTCGTCCCCCCCTTTTGGGTAAAGTCCCCCACTTATTGACCAAAATTTTTTTTTTTCTCCTGGGGTTTCTTTCCCTTTGGGAAAAAGAGGCCCCCGCTATGTGTTTTGGGTTTTTTTTTTTCTGATACCTAAACTTACTTTACTTCTTTAATTAATGGGGAAAACGTAATTATTTTATGTCCTTTTTCCTTTTAACCCCGGTCAGAACTTAAAAGAAGAATCACAGAAACCCAATTTGGGAAATTCACAAAATTTTTTTTTATTAGTTATTTAGTTTTTTAAACCCCTTTTAGGGGCGTATATTAGAAAAAAAAGGACCAACATGCCAAAAAAAAAATAAAAAATATGTTTTAACATTCTGAAATGAAAAAAAAAATATATAAAAATTTCCCAAAAAAAACCCAAAAAATCTTTCAGCTAAATTGATGGTGTTGGGGGTTTGGGGGTAAAGGATGGGGGGGTTGCGTAGGGGGCCCTTTTCCATATTGCCCCTGTGTTTTTGAGCCTGGGTTTGCTGCAGAAACTAACGTGCAGGGGTTTTCTGGCTTTTCCCAAAAAGGGCTTGTGTGTGGGGGGGACTAGGGAATTGAGTATGTCATATTGTATGATGGACTAGCAGAATGCCCCCAAAAACCCCCTGTCTAAAAAAAACCCTGTTTGGCCAGCCAACAACTTTGGGGGATGTTTGAGTGGCTTTGGGGCTGGCCCCTCGTCCCATGGCTTGGAGCGGGGTTTTTCTCAAAGAAAAGAAGGAGCTGCGTAGGGGGGGAGGATTTGGGGTTCTTTTGGGGCACAAGGAGGATGGGGGAGGAGGAGGATCAGGGGGAGAGCAGTTGTGATGGATTTGGCCCAAAAAAAACCTTAAACATTTTGGGAAACCAAAAACCCCCCAATCTATCTAGAAAATTTTAAAATGGGTTTTCTTGGTCATTAGGCGGGGTTCCAGCATCCAAAAAAATTTTAAAGCCCGCTTCGTCCGCGTCTGTGCTGTTTTGGGAAAAACCCCCCGGGGGGGAAAAAGGGGCCGACTGGGGGAAAACCCCCCCTCACCATTTTCTTTAGCTACACTGGACAAATAGTCCAGAACTCCTCGGCCCCCTCCCCCGGGTCACAGCCCCCATCTTCTCGTCGCCCCCCCAAAACTCCCCTTTTGCTTTGGGGGAAGGGAAAAGGGAAAACCCCGCCCCCCTTTTTGGGCTGTGCCTGGGTGGGTTTCCTATTTTTCCCGGGTTTGGGGCTTTGTGAACCCCCGCCCCCGCAGCTGCTGTTGGGCTGCTTGGGGGAAACCCACATTTTGAGGGAAAGGGGGTGCCTCCCCTCCCCCCTCCCCCAAAGGGGGGCGTTTGCCCTTTGATTTCAGACCCCGTCTCCTTCAGTTTTTTTACTCCGCCCCAGAAAGGGAAAAAATTTTTTGAAAATTTTTAAAAACCCCGAAAATTAAAAAATTTTTGGGACATGAAAGGGTTTTTGAACACACATGCATTTTGGTCGCACCCTTTCCAGGCGCGGGAAGTTTAGTCAAATAAAAATTTGAGGTTTTTCCCCTTTTTTGAGGTGAAGCCCCCCCCCCTTCCCTAATTGCCCCCCCCCCCGGGGGCAGTCCCGCAGCTGCGCCCCCGCCTTGTCACATCGTCATTTAAAAAGTAAAAACCCCCCTTAACGGTTTAAAAAAAGTATCTATTTTTTAACAAAAATTACATTATGCAAAAAATGAACATTTAAATAGTTTTTTTTGTGTGTGTGTTTTCCCCAATATTAAAACATTTAAATTACAACCAGAAGTATACATGTTATAAGCTGAAAAATACATTTCAAAAAATGCTTGGCCCCCTTTAAAAAAAAGCCTCAATCCCTTTTTATTTTTTTCCTACCCAAAAAACTTTTGAGGTCAAGGGGAGTCAAAAATTTTTAGTGAAAAAAATTGGGCAAAACATCGATGATATGTTAAAAAGAATGGAATTTTTTTGGTGAACACACACACAATGTGTTGTTTTTAAAAAAAGGGGGGGGTTCGTAATGCTGCTTTTTCAATATCATTTAAAACATAAGCATCATTTTTATTTTTTTAATAAAATTTTTTTTTTTAAAAAAAAAAACCCCTTACTGTGGGAAAATTTCAAAAACGCTCTTGGTCTCCCTGGATTCTGTGTATTTGGGGAAAAAGTGTTCCAATGTTTGTCTGCAGCCTTTTGGCGGCCCGGGGTTGCTTTTTAAATTTGGGGTCGCGCTGGCCCCCCAATTCGGCCTTTCCCCGCCCAATCCCCATGAGGGAGTTCCATTGATGTGGTAGTTCCCCCTGTTTCTGGACCCCCTGTAGGGGGTTCTTCCTGTTTTTTTTTTTTTAAGAGCGCTTAGCTAATTGCAAAGTAAAGGCTTTTTTTTAAAATTTTAAAAAGGGATTTTCCCCGTCACCTGGAAAAAATTGTGCGTTTCTCGCAACTCACACGTGGGTTTTCCCCCCTTTTTAAAAACCCCCTTTTTATCCAACCCCTGACTTGCTTTTGGGATAGTCGCCCCAAAAGGGTGCAATCGCAGCATGCTGCGATTGCCCTCCCCTTTTTTAAATCGGCCCAAAAAAAAAAGGGATGGTGGGAGCTATAATTGATTAATTTTGGGTCGACGCAAACGTTTTCTGCTTTTTTTAGTGGGGGGATTTTTTTTTGCCGGTGTGCTCCAGCCTTGGGGGGAAAATTTAGGGTTGGAATTTAGGTTGGGTTGGGGTGTGTTGGGGTTGGGTTGGGGGCTGGGAATTGAGGGGTTTCCACTATTTAGGCCCCCCCATGGGGGTCCCCAAAAAACGACGGGGGGTTTAAAAAAATCAAATGGCGCTCCCCCCCTTTCCCGAGCCCGCCGGCCCAAAACGTGGTTTACCCCAACATATGGGGTATGGTACTCAGGACAATTGCACCCCCAAATTTTTGGGGGTTCTAATTTCTTCTGTTCCCTTTGGGGAAAAAATTTAAAAAATACCCTGGATAAAAAATCTTTTGGGAAAAAAATGATTTTTTATTTTCACGGCTCTGCTTTAAAATAAATTTTGTGGAAAGGGGGGTTCAAGTGCTCCCATACATTAATAAGCTCTTGGGGGGGTCTTTTTCCCCAAAATGGTGTAATTTGGGGGGGGGGTTTCAAATGTTTGGGCCCATTTCAAGGGCTCTGCAAAACAAATAAAGGCCCGCAGAATTTCCCCATAAAAGTCTCAAAAAAATTGGCCCCCCTTCCCTTCCAAGCATCCCATGGCCCAAACTTTTGGTTTCCCCCCCCATATGGGGTATCAGCGTACGGGGGAAAAAATTGAAAAACAACTTTTGGGGTTTTTTTTTTCCCCCCTGTTCCCCTTGGGAAAATAAAAAAAGGGGGGTTTTAAGAACATTTTTGGGGAAAAAAAAAAATTTTTTTTTTTTTTTCACGGCTCTACGTTTATAAATTTCTGTGAACCCACTTGGGGGCTTAAAGTTTCACAACATTTGAAAAGCCCTTTAAAGGGGGGTTTTTTTTCCCCCAAAGGGGGTTTTTTTTTTGGGGGGGGGTTTTCACGGTTTAGGGTTCAGGGGCTCCCCAACGCGACATGGCGCCCAATTTCAATTCCACCCAAATTTTTTGGTTTGAAAAGTCAAAGGGGCCCCTTCCCCTTCAAGCCCTCCCTGCGCCCAAACATTTGGCCCCCCCCCCACAGGGGGGGTTAAGGTACTCAGGAAAAATTTGGGGACAACAACTTTTGTGATCAAATTTCTCCTTTTTCCCTTTTGGGAAAAAAATAAAAAAATTGGGATAAAACGATCGGTTTTTGGGGGGGAAAAAAATTTGATTTTTTTATTTTCATGGGGGGAGATTTTTAAACTTCTTTTTAACATTTGGGGGTTCAAGTGCCCCCAACACCCTTAAAAGTTCCTTAGGGGTCTTTTTTTCCCCAAAAATGGTGTACTTGGGGGGGTTTCCATGTTTAGAAAAAATAGGCCCTTTTAAAAAACCGACATGGGTCAGCCAATTTGCAAAAAAAAGGGGTTCTAACGGCGCTCCTTCCCTTCCAAATTTTTGGCATGCACCCAAACAGTGGTTTGCCCCAAAGGGGGGTATAGCATGTCGGACAAATTGAAAAAAACTTTTGGGGTCTGGTTACCTTGGGAAAAAAAAATTGGGGTAAAAATTTCTTTTTTGTAAAAAATATTTTTTTTATTTTCCGGTTCTTTTGTTAAAAACTTCTGTAAAGCATTTGGGGAGGTTAAAAGTGTTTGCCACACTCTGGGATTTTTTCCCCTTGGGGGTCTTTTTCCCCAAAATGGGGTCACTTGGGGGTTTTTTACTGTTTGGAAATTTGGGGGGGCCTCTAAAACACGACATGCCCCCCCGCCAATTTTTTTTGAAAAAAAAAAAGGGGCCCCCTTTTCCCCCTTCCAAGTTTGCCATGCCCCCCCAAAAAAGGGGTTTTTACCCCCACAGGGGGGGTTCAGCATGCTCAGGAAAAATTTTCACAAAAACTTTTGGGGTTTTGTTCCCCTTGGAAAATAAAAATTGGGGGGAAAAGATTGTTTTGTGGAAAAATATGATTTTTTTTTTTTCATGTTTTTTGTTATAAAAACTTCTGTGAAGCACTTGGAGGAAAAAAGTGCTCCCACACTCTAGTAAGTTCCGGGGGGGGTTATTTCCAAAGGGGGTCACTTGTGGGGGGTTTCCACTTTTTTAGAAAATCAGGGCCTCTACAAAAGCGACATGGCGTCCGCAAATTTTTGCATTGAAAAAGGGCAAATGGCGTCCTTCCCTTGCGACCTCTGCCGTGGCCCAAAAAGTGGTTTTCCCCCCCATATGGGGGGTTTTTTTATTTTTGGGAGAAATTGCAAAAAATTTTTTTTGGGTTTTTTTTTCTTTTAACGTTGTGAAAAAAAAAAATTTGGGTTTTCCCAAAAAAAAATTTTTTTTAAAAAAAAAATTAAAAGTTAATTTTTTTCCCTTTCCCCCCTTGCTTCGTTTCCCCCGAAAAAAAATAAAAGGGGTTTTAAAAAAACTTCTTGAATGTGGGTTTTTTTGGGGCCCCCTTGGGGGGGGCAGTTTTTTTTAAAGGGGGCACTTTTGGGTATTTTAAACGTTTTTGACCCCCCAAATGATTCAATGTGATGTGGTCCCTAAAAAAAAAATGGTGTTTTTAAAAAAAAAAAAAACGGTGGTCAACTTTTAACCCTTTTTAAATTCGTAAAAAAAAAAATTTTTTTCCAAAAATTGTGTGATGTAAAGTAGACTGTGGGAAATGTTATTTTTAAACCCCCCCCTGACTTGGTACTTTTCCCCTCCCCCAAAAAAAAAAGCCCCTTTGACCAGGGGGGAAGTACGTCATAGGCGATTAGCGGGGCTCCCTCCGGGAGCGAGCTAAACGCCGCCGGGTGTAGCTGTTTTTAAAAAACAAAACCGTGACTGTGTGTCGGAGCGGTTTACGGACGCTCCCCCGGACATTAACCCCTTGCACCCGCGATCAAACATGACGGGTTTTGTTTTGGGGGCACAGGGGGGGGTTTGGAGGCAGGGGGCTCCCTGGGGGGCCCCCCCCCGAGGGCCCTAACCCCGCGCATTTTGATCGCGTTTCTCTGGGGGCTTCCTCCCTCCCGGGCCCCGGGTCCAAAAATGGCGCGGGGGGCCTGGGGGGGGGGCGGCTTCCTCAGTGCCTCCCCCAGAAACAGGATGGGAAGCGCCCCGCACCCCCCTGTCCAATGCGGGTGAAAAGATTGGGTATGCACACTGTCACACCAGCGGTTTTTGATGAAATACAGTGGGTGTCCCCCCCTGGGAAAAAATAAAAAAGTAAAAAAAAGTAAAAATAAACGTGTAAAAAAAAAAACCAAAAAAAAAAAAAAAAAATTTCCCAAAAAAATTCATTTTTTGAAAAAAAAAAAAAAAAAAAATAAAGAAAAATATATGGTTTCGCCGCGGGCCCTTTTTGACCCCCCTTTAAAAATGCCCCCCTTTTAAAACCCCTTTTTTGGGAACCCCCCTTTAAAAAATAAAAAAAAAAAAACGAAGCAAAAAAATCGTGCTTTATATCTAAACCCCCTGAACAAAAAAAAGGGGAAAAACCCCGCGATCAAAAAAAGGATATAAATAAACATGGTTTTCCGCTGAAAACGTCATCTTGTCCCCCAAAAAAAAGAGCCGTTTAAAAGATTTTAGCCCAAAAAAAAAAAATTATAGCTCGCAGAATAAAGCGATGAAAAAAAAAATTATTTTTTATAAAAAAATTTTTTTTTTCTAAAAAGCGCCAAAACAAAAAAAAATTTTTATAAATGAAGTATCGCAAAATGTACTGCCCCCAAGAATAAATGCTTTATCGATTTTCTACACGCGGAAAAAAAAAAAAACCCCCCCAAAAAAAAATTCTTTAATTGCCCGATTTTTGTTCTTTTAACCTCCAAAAAAAACGAAAAAAAAAACGATCAAAAAATGTCAACCCGCTCAAAAATTGGTACCATAAAAAACGTAATCGTCCGCAAAATTAAAAACCCCACATGCTTGGGGGCCAAAAAAAAAGCAAAAATTATAGGGTTAAAAAAGTGGCGATAAAAAAAATTTTTTTGCAAAAAAGGTCTTTTGCGTGACAGTCCCCAAACAAAAAAAAAGTATAAATAGTAAAACAAAACCCCTTTTCCCCCCTTTTTAGGGAAAAAAAAAAAAAAATAAAAAAAAATGTATTTTTTTCCCCTTTTCCCTTGGGTTAGGGTTGGGTTTTCCCAAAATTAGGGTGGCGTTTTAAATTTTGGTTTGGGTTGGTTTTTTATTGGGGTTTGGGGGGTGGGTTTGGGGGTTTTGGGGGGTTTGGGGGTTTGGGGTTAAAATTTGGGGGGGGGGTTTTCCCCCGGGTTTGGACTCGGGGCTCTCAAATGTAAATGGGGTTGTTATTCCAGCCTTTTTGCTTTTTAAAAAATCAAAGGGTTTTTTTCTTACTTTGAGCTTGCCATGGCCCAAAAAAATTTTTTTACCCCCCCTTGGGGGGGTTAGGTTTCTCTGGGGCCCCAAGGTTATTGTGAAATTTGTCCCATTTCTTCTGTACCCTTGGGGGAAAAAAAAAAAAAGGGGGCGAAAAAAATTATTTTGTAAAAAAAAAAAGATTTTTTTTTTTTTTTCGGTGTACATTTAAAAAAATTTTTTGAAGCCTTGGGGTTTTTTTGCGCTCACCCCACATCTAAATAAGTTCCTTGTGGGGGGCATTTTCCAAAATGGGGGCAAAAAGTTGGGGATTTCCCTGTTTAGGCGAAACAGGGGTCTCCAAATGCGACTTTGGGGGGGCCCCCGACCCCCCCCTTAAAATCCCGAATTTTTTCCCAAAAAAATTTACTACTTCCCCTTTTCCCCCCCCCGAAAAATGGGGCCCCTTTAAATAGTTTTTCCCACTTTGGGTATCAGGTACTCGGCAAAAATTTGGGCACAATTTTTGGGGCCCAAAAATTTCCCGTTTCCCCTTTTTGAAAAAAAATATTGGGGGCGAAAAAAAAAAACATTTTTTTTAAAAAAAAAAAGGATTTTTTTTTTTTCGGTGGGGCGTTATAAATTCTGTGAAGCATTTTTGGGGTTCAAAGTGTCCCCACACAAATTTGGTAATTTTTTTGTGAGGGGCTATTTTTTCCCAAAATTTGGGGGCATTTTTTGGGGGGGGGTTTTCCCCGTTTAGGCGCAAACAGGGGCTCTCCAAATGCGACATGGCCCCCGCCCTTCCCCTAAAAATCTGCAATAAAACGTCATTTTTCCCCTTTTCCCACCCCCGACATGCGCCCATACAGTATTTTTTTTCCCACATATTGGGTATCAGCGTACTCAAAGGGAAAAAAATTGGGGCAAAAAACCTTTTGGGGCCCCAAATTTTTTCCCGTTTCCCCTTTGGAAAAAAAAAAAAAAAAAAAATAAATTTTTGGGGGAAAAAAAAAAAAGGGTTTTTTTTTTTTTCGGGGGGTTATAAAATTTGTGAAGGGGGGGTTTAAAGTGCCACCAAATTTGAAAAATTCCTTGGGGTTTTTTCCCAAAAGGGTTTATTGGGGGGGGTTTCCCTGTTTTGGGTTTTTGGGGGGGTTTAAAAGGAAAAGGGCCCCCATCAAATTGAAAAAACTCTTTTTTTCCCAAACCCTCCGGGGCCCCAAACAGTTTTTCCCCCAAATTGGGGGTTGGTTCCCCCAAATTTGGGAAAAAAACTTTTGGGGGGGCCCCTTTTTCCCCTTTGGGAAAAATTAAAAATTTTGGGGGGAAAAAAAAAACATTTTTGGGAAAAAAAAAATTTTTTTTTTTTTTTAACCCCCATTAAAAAACCCTTTTTTAAAACCCCTTTGGGGGGTTAAAAAATTCTCACCAATTTTTAAAAAATTTTTGGGGGGTCTTTTTCCAAAAGGGGGGCCCTTTTTGGGGGGGGGGTTTCCCCCTTTTTGGGGCCTGGGGTTCCAAAAAAACCCAAATGGGTCCAAAAAAAATTTTTTTGAAAAAGTAAAGGGCCCCCCTTCCCCTTTTGCCTGCCCCCCCAAAAAAAGGGGGTTTTTTTCCCCATTTTGGGGTTTTGGCTTTGGGAAAATTTTTTAAAAATTTTGGGTTTTTTTTTACCCTTGGGAAAAAAAAAAAATTTGGGGGAAAAGTTTTTTGGGGGAAAAAATTTTAAAAAATTTTTTTTTTACCCCTTTCTTTTAAAATTTGTGAAGCCTTTAAAGGGGTTAAATTTAAAAATTTTAATTTTTTCCTTGGGGGGGTTGGGGTTTTTAAATGGGTAAATTTTGGGGGGGGGTTTCCCCTTTTTAAAAAAAAATTTGGGGGGGCCCCCAAAAAAAATTTGGCCCCCCCAAATTTTGGGTTGGAAAAAAAAAAATGGGCCCTTTTTTCCCCTTTTAACTTCCTCCCCAAAAAAAAAATTTTACCCCCCAAAAAGGGGAAAAGGTGAAGGGGGAAAAATTAAACAAATTTTGTGGGAAAATTTTTTTTTTTTTGGGGGAAAAAAAAAAATTTAAGTTTTTAAAAAAAAAAAATTTTTTAAAAAAAATTTTCCCCCAAATTTTTTTTTTTCCAAAAAAGGGGGTTTTAAAAAAAAAATTTTAAACTAAAGATTTTAAATTTTAGGGGGAAAAAACCCCCAAAAATGGGGTTTTGGGGTTTTTCCGGTTTTTAAAAAGGAAGGGTAAAATTTAAAAAAATTTCCCCCGGGGTTCATTGTCAAAAATTGGGGGTGAAGGGGTTTTTAAAGAAATTTGTGGAATATCTCTTGATTTAAGGGCAAAAAAATTTAAAGTTTAAAATTTTTTAAATTTTTAAAAATTTTTCCCTATTCCGTTTTTTTATAAAAAAAGCAAAAAATTCATAAATTTTCCCAAAAAAAGTGAAGTACAAATGTTGAAAAAAAAATTCAAATCAGGGTTCGTTAAAGGTTCCGGTTATAACCTCAAAATTTTAAAAGTGGTCAAAATTGAAAAAATTGGCCCCGGTTTTTAAGCTGCAAAATGGTCTGCCCAAGGGGTTAAAGAAGTGATTGCGCATTTTAAACAACGCAGTTTTCCAATTCAGTCCAGAAAAAAAAACATTGTATGTGATGAGATTCTGAAATCTCATTGCTTTTCCTGGTACGTAAAAAAACAGCTTAAAATTTGGAAAAAAAATGCAGGAAAACGCAGATGTGAAATAAGCTATGTTGAATCCGATGGGGGTTATTTTCAGTGAGGCCGGAGTCACCTAGCGTGAAATACGGACGAGTGCAATGCGAGAAAAAAAATGCATTGCACTCAGACCAATGTTAATCTATGGGGCAGCTCCCTAGATGATTTTTTCTCGGCCGTTTTTAGGGCTGAGAAAATCGCAGCATGCTGCTTTTGCATCGTATTGGCTGGGGAACGCCAATGCAAGTCTATGGGGTCGAGAAAAATACAGATTACACACGCACCAGAGTGTGATTTGCGAGGGGAAATACACACCGTGTCCTTTAGAAAACCCAGCAATTCAGTGCGTTTATACTGTAAAATCAGGACGGTTTAATAAAGAAGGGAAAAAAGAATAGATATAACCATAGAATAACATATACTGTATGTTATTTTTATATTTATATATACGTCATTGTGAAAATATATATTTTGTTCATACACTTCTCTTGGAAAATAGCCGCAAATTCAATTGTCGGCTTCTGTAAATCATTAAGAACCCGACATGAAAATGACACAGGGTTTTACATTACAGTAAACCATTTCATTTAGTTTGATATATGGTTTTAAAATTATGAGTGTATGTGTGCAAAAATTTCAAACTGTAGGTGTTAATTTAATGTGCAATTTCGTTGTAAAAAAGTGGTGGGCCCCGCGGTATTTTTTCGCCGACAGGGAAAGCCAGGGGATAAGGACAGATATTAACGTTTTTCATTTTGCACGTCTTTTATTTTTTGCTGTGCAGTTTTTAAAATTTTTTTGTTGGAAACACGCTTATGTTAACAGAACTGGGATTTCTGCTAAATTCATTTAAAAAGTACATTACGAGATTTGAAGTAGTTTTTTATGTGGATTTTGGACAGGATCTGAGGTGAATTACCGAAATTCCATGTGTTATAGTGGCATTATATAGGTCTTTTATTGTGGTATTATTGTGTCTATATAAGTGGCTTTTATTCATTGCAAGTATAGCAGTTTGAGGCAGTGACCCGTTACAGCTAGGGGGCTCTGTATTTTTTCTCCTCGGATACGCACGGAAGCGTATTGAGGCCATGGGAGTGAGGGCAGTCACAGGAGTAACTGTGATGGTGAGTCAGTGGTTTGGGGTCATCGTGAATTTTGGTTGGTATGTGTCGAGAGATGGAGGATGGCCTCTGCGCTGTAAGCCCGAAATGTTGTTCGGGACCTGTAGTCCACAAGTGTTTGTTTAGTTTTAAGTGGGCTTACAGGGTTAGTTGGTGAGCTGGGTGGGCGAGACTGATAACCACAACCCCACCCCCCACCTATGGGGTTTGTTTTAGCTTCGGTGATATGTGCTGAGGTTTGGGTCACATGATGAGAGTTGTAAGGTCCTGTGTGTGTGTGTGGATCGGATTCCTGAAAAGCCGGGGTGAGGCCGTGGACCGCAGAGCAGTGACGGCTATGTGTTGGGGAAGTTACCGTCCTCCTGAGGGTCGGAATGTTGGATGCCTGGTGAGGGAGGCATTGTCCGGGACGGTGATTCAGGCAGTTCCCCAAGAAACTAGGATGACAAGGGTCAGTGTGTGGAGCAGAGCCTGGAAGGTAACCCAGAATATGGGGGACTGGTACACGCGGGGTCAGTTCATGAACTGTGCTGTCACCACGGTACCTGGACGGGTATGGTCCAGCGTGTTTAGAGCTGCAACTTAAAGTCATGTTCCGTGGAGTAAGGTAATGGATATGCATGGCGCGGTTTTGATGGTTAAATAAACCGAAAATAAGACTGTTTATGTGAGAAACCCTGCCTGTGTGCTTTAATTGTTGCCAAGCGAAGTGTCCTCACAAGTAAGCGCCTTACTTTAAAAGTATTTTCGTTGCTATGTAGTGGGGATGTGTGGCGGGATTATTTTGCGGTAAGTTAATTACTGTCAAGTAAGTTCTCAGCGTCAGTGAGTTATTCCTGTCAGGTAAAGTCACCTCACGGCTCAGTGACGTTATTCAGTCAGGTAATGTCTCCTCAGCACTCTGTGAAAGTTATTTTGTCAGCTAATGTCACCTCAGCGTCGTGAGTTATTCCTGTCAGGTAATGTCACCTCAGCGCTCAGTGAGTTATTCCCGTCAGGTAAGTCTCAGCAGGCTCAGTGATTTTTCTGTCAGGTACTGTCCGCTCAGCGCTCAGTGCAGGGTTTTTCCTGTCAGGTAATGTCTCAGCAGCGCTCAGTGTTTGTTGTTCTTTGTCAGGTAATGTCCCTCAGTGCTCAGTGGGCAGTTTTCCTGTCAGGTAATGTCTCAGCAGCGCTCAGTGATAGTTGTTTTGTCAGGTAATGTCTCCTCAGTGCTCAGTGACAGTTATTCCTGTCAGGTAAAGTCTCCTCAGCGCTCAGTGAAGTTGTTCTTGTCAGGTACTCTTCCTCAGCGCTCAGTGAGAGTTATTCCTGTCAGGTAAGTCACCTCAGCGCTCAGTGAGAGTTATTCCTGTAGGTAATGTCACCTCAGCGCTCAGTGAGAGTTATTCCTGTCAGGTAATGTCTCCTCAGCGACAGTTGTTCTTGTCAGGTACTGTCTTTCAGCGCTCAGTGAGTTATTCCTGTCAGGTAATGTCACCTCAGCGCTCAGTGAGTTATTCCTGTCAGGTAATGTCTCCTCAGCGCTCAGTGACAGTTGTTCTTGTCAGGTACTGTCTCCTCAGCGCTCAGTGACAGTTATTCCTGTCAGGTAAAGTCTCCTGAGCGCTCGTGATAGTTGTTCTTGTCAGGTACTGTCTCTCAGCGCTCAGTGAGTTATTCCTGTCAGATAATGTCACCTCAGCGCTCTGAGAGTTATTCCTGTCAGGTAATGTCTCCTCAGCGCTCAGTGACAGTTGTTCTTGTCAGGTACTGTCTCCTCAGCGCTCAGTGAGTTATTCAGTCAGGTAATGTCTCCTCAGCGCTCGTGACAGTTATTCCTGTCAGGTAATGTCACCTCAACGCTCAGTGAGTTATTCCTGTCAGGTAATGTCACCTCAGCGCTCGGTGACAGTTATTCCTGTCAGGTAATGTCTCCTCAGCGCTCAGTGAGTTATTCCTGTCAGGTAATGTCTCAGCAGCGCTCAGTGACAGTTGTTCTTGTCAGGTACTGTCTCCTCAGCGCTCAGTGACAGTTATTCCTGTCAGGTAATGTCTCCTCAGCGCTCAGTTATTCCTGTCAGGTAATGTCACCTCGGAGTAGAAGTGGGCGTGCACACAACTAACAAGTAGGGTAGGTGCAGGTGTAATGGACCAGAAGATCCCCAATAGTATAAAGGAGAACACCGCTTTCTAAGATGAGTTTTGAAATGCCGAGTAATATATATTTATTAACAAATTAGGCAACATTTAAGGACAGAAAGAAAGCGATATATAACGTTTCGGCCAACCAGGGCCTTTGTCAATAACGCTGTAAAGACAAAAATAAGTGTAAATAAAATAGTCCATTACATTGTGGCATAAAAAAGAATAAATAAATAAACTTCCCAAAGAAAATTATGTACAAATATATACAGATATATACAGATAGACGGTCAATATATAACAAAATGGTGTTTTCAAGTAAATAATGCTGTAGCATAGCATAAATCAACAGGACTAAGGAGCTCATAGAGGGCATAGGGGTATACATAGACATTTTGTATATAATGATTACCTTAGTAATAGTCCAGTGCCAATCATAGAATGCAATAGAGCAGTAAGAGCCAGGTTAGAAATCCTAATATAGAGTGAAAAGAGGATGTAAATAATAAGAGGGCACAGAAAATCGGAATACAATTTTAATAGTCCCATAAATTCCATTGATATGGACACAGTTACCTTAATGAAACACTGGAAGGGATAAATATCCACTAAAATATAGTCAGTGTGTAGATGGAGTTGTCAGGAATCAACAGTGCTGTAGGAAGTAATAGTCCACATGAATCATGTAATGTGATAAACATAAGGGTGAGTTATAGGGAAAATTACCTCCAATAGAAGTGCTGATGGGGTTAACAATAGGGGAGACCTCAGTAAGGAGGACGGTATTCAGCTGCGCTGTGAGGAATAATGGTCCTTTTGAGTGAATCAGTATTGTATAAGTAGTCGGCTAAGGATTGTGGAATGAGTACTAGTAAATACCTGCTGATGAACCGCTGGGATTAGGCAGCGCTCCGCGCCTTGCCTTGTCTGGAGGTGCTGTGAGGTAGTGCGGTCTCGGTTTCTAATAGCGCTCAAACCGGAAGTGAGCGCCCGAAACCGGAAGTGACGTTACGTCACTTGGTTAGTGCATTGCGCAGGCGCCGCTAACACAGGGGCATGTTGAATGAAAGGACCAGTCATAGGTAGTAAGTGCGCAGGTGCTGAATAGAGGGGGAGAGGAAAAACGCTAGAAATGTGGCTTATGTGTAAACAATAATATATGGTGGACCACTGAGAACTGATCAGTGGATCTAAGATCGATAATATAGAGGGAAATGTCCATGAGTGAAATTGAGGACAATATGGTTATTATGAATAAGTGAAAAAGATAAAAAGGAAAGGAAAAAAAGGGGGGGGGGGAGAGAAGAAATGGGCAGGGAGATAAAATAAGGATAAATAAATAAAGAAATAAATAATGAAATAAATGATAGATAATATAGTCTAATGGAATGGCGTAATAGAGAGGCACTGGACTAAAGGAGAGAAAACCAGAGGTCACATCGTGTGGGAGGAGACTACAATTAATCAAATATGTAAAATGTAATACATAAACAGATAAGTACAGAGATCATGTCATATAAGAGGGAACAACAATATAACAAATATACATGATGCAGTGCGCAGACAGATAAGACCAGGGGTTCAGAAATGCAACTCACCTTTGGTCAATACATATTAACGGGTCTGAAAGGAATAAATCAGCGATAAGTTAACAAGTCCAATCAATCTCCCTATTCAGGCCTTTTGGGGCCAGTGTGTCTAATTCAAAAATCCAATATGTTTCACGTCTTTTCAACAAACCAATATGTTACCACCCCTTCTAGGCCGGGGAACTGTTCAATAATCTGATATCTAAGCTGTGCCACTGTGTGTTTCATCTTTGAAAAATGTTCAGGTAACGGTAACCAGTTCTTACCACATCTAATGGTGGATTGTGTGACGCTATTCTATCCTTTATATGTTGCGTGGTTTCCCCTACATATAGTAGACCACAAGGGCATTTGATTAGGTATATGACGAAATTGGAGTTACAAGTATAGAACCCACGAAAAGGATATGATTTACCCGTCCTGGGATGGGTGATATTGTCAGATTTAATGATATTTGAGCAGGAGGCACAGCTCAGACAGGGGTAAGTGCCATTTCTCTTTGGCGCCAACAAGGTTTGTGTAGTGGGAGTACGTATAGTCCCTATATCGGCTCGTACCAGTCTGTCCTTGAGATTAGCTGATCTCTTTGTACACATTAGAGTGGGGTCTTTGAAGGATTCAATGTGTGGATAAGAACGTGTCAAAATCGGCCAATGTTTCCTAATGACAGAATAGACCTTCGGCATTAAAGGATGGAATGTGTGTACAAACGGGATTCTCTCTCTATTAAGTTGTTGTATCGGAGAGGAAGCCGGTAGTAGGGACCTGGTCTTTTCATCTTCCAAGAGTGTACGTGGGTAACCCTATCTTGAAATTTTTTGGTTAATGTATTGAGTCTGTCATCCAGTATAGTTGGATCTGAGACGATCCTGGTGATTCTTTTAAATTGGGAACGTGGTAAGCTATTACGGGTATACTTAGGATGACAGCTAGTATAGTGTAATAAGCTATTAGTATCCGTGGGTTTACTATAGAGATCCGTAGTGAGGTTCCCAGTATCATTTTTGATGACCATTGTATCAAGAAAGGAGACATATGACATACTAAAATGCATAGTAAACTGTAGCCCTGGTAGAATGGAATTGAGGTGATTATGGAAAGTTTGAAGAGAGGAGGTGGTGCCGGTCCAAATGAAAAAATATCATCGATATATCGGTGGTATTCGATCACATGTTGAATAAATAGCGGGTTATTGTAGACATGGGAGATCTCAAAAAAAATCCATGAACGCATTAGCGTAGGCCGGTGCTACGTTCGAACCCATAGCGGTCCCGCACTTCTGGCCATAGTAGGTGTCTTCATATAGGAAATAATTTTCATATAGAACCAAATGTAGGAGATCCAGGCAGAAATGGATGGAGTTGGTAGACATATTGGATGAGTTAAGGAGATGTCTGGTAGCCTCAATACCCTGTTCATGTTCTATGGAGGTATAAAGACTGTTAACGTCCATAGTAACTAAGATACTGTCTGAAGGAATGGTATTGAGTTGTTGTATGATACTCAGAAAGTGCCCGTATCCAGTAGGAAGGCTCTAGTTGTCTTGATAAGTGGAGTCAGGATTTTTTCAAGAAAAATGGATAATGGGGAAAGAATTGAATCTGTGGAAGCCACGATAGGTCTTCCAGGGGGGTTATTCAGGGACTTATGTATCTTAGGTAGAACGTAAAAAACCGGAGTAATGGGGTGCGGATTAACGAGAAAAGTGGCTGTTTTGTTATCAATGATATTGTCAGCTAAACCATGGTCAATAACAGTGTTAATTTTTCTCCTAATTTCAAAAATCGGATCACGGGTAAGAACATCATAGGTATTGGAGTCTGTTAATTGACGTATGATTTCCGCTTTATACTGACGATTCATAACCACTATAGAGCCCCCTTTGTCTGCCGGTTTAATAATGATATTGGCATTGTTCTGCAAGGATAGGAGTGCTTGTTTCTCATTGTGTGAGATATTTGAGTAAACAGGAAAAAGGCCTAGGTGTTGCTGATGTGTAATTGCCTTGATGTCATTCTCAACTAGTGAGATGAATGTCTCAGCAGCATGATAAGTACGTGTTGGGCTAAAATTGCTCTTATTGAACAGATTATACTTAGAAATAGACAATTCTGGAGTTGATAATAAAGTCAGATCATGACTCGAAACCGGAGATAGTCCAAAGTGTGTTTTCAGTCGGATTGATCGAAAAAAACGTTCAAGGTCCTTTTTGAGTTCAAAAGAGTCCCAGGGAGGTGTAGGACAAAAAGAGAGGCCCTTTTGTAGAACCGCAAGTTCCGGTGGAGACAGGAGGCGATCCGAGATGTTGATCACTAGATTTTGTATCTCACCTGTGACCGGGTGGCCATTCTTCCTTCCACCTCTTCTGACCGGTCTGCGTTTGGGGGTCCTCTCCTGTTGTCCCGAGATAAAAAACGGTTTCGTCCAGATGTGGTTGAGGAATCGCTTCCTGAGCTGAAGGAGCCCTCCCTGCGTGCGGGTCGTTGTCGTCGCCAAGAGCACATGGGTCCGAGTAATCCGCCCATCTGTACACTCGGTTATTAGAGTAGTCCTCAGAGTCTCTCTGAAATTTACTTCTTTTGCGCTCTTGAAGTACTTTCTGATGCTCAGTTAATGATCTCTCAGTTTGAGAGAAACTGAGAGATCATTAACTGAGCATCAGAAAGTACTTCAAGAGCGCAAAGAAGTAAACCGTTTTTTATCTCGGGACAACAGGAGAGGACCCCAAACGCAGACCGGTCAGAAGAGGTGGAAGGAAGAATGGCCACCCGGTCACAGGTGAGATACAAAATCTAGTGATCAACATCTCGGATCACCTCCTGTCTCCACCGGAACTTGCGGTTCTACAAAAGGGCCTTCTTTTTGTCCTAACCTCCCTGGGACTCTTTTGAACTCAAAAAGGACCTTGAACGTTTTTTTTCGATCAATCCGACTGAAAACACACTTTGGACTATCTCCGGTTTCGAGTCATGATCTGACTTTATTATCAACTCCAGAATTGTCTATTTCTAAGTATAATCTGTTCAATAAGAGCAATTTTAGCCCACCACGTACTTATCATGCTGCTGAGCTGAGACATTCATCTCACTAGTTGAGAATGACATCAAGGCAATTACACATCAGCAACACCTAGGCCTTTTTCCTGTTTACTCAAATATCTCACACAATGAGAAACAAGCACTCCTATCCTTGCAGAACAATGCCAATATCATTATTAAACCGGCAGACAAAGGGGGCTCTATAGTGGTTATGAATCGTTGTCAGTATAAAGCGGAAATCATACGTCAATTAACAGACTCCAATACCTATGATGTTCTTACCCGTGATCCGATTTTTGAAATTAGGAGAAAAATTAACACTGTTATTGACCATGGTTTAGCTGACAATATCATTGATAACAAAACAGCCACTTTTCTCGTTAATCCGCACCCCATTACTCCGGTTTTTTACGTTCTACCTAAGATACATAAGTCCCTGAATAACCCCCCTGGAAGACCTATCGTGGCTTCCACAGATTCAATTCTATCCCCATTATCCATTTTTCTTGAAAAAATCCTCACTCCACTTATCAAGACAACTAGAGCCTTCCTACTGGATACGGGGCACTTTCTGAGTATCATACAACAACTCAATACCATTCCTTCAGACAGTATCTTAGTTACTATGGACGTTAACAGTCTTTATACCTCCATAGAACATGAACAGGGTATTGAGGCTACCAGACATCTCCTTAACTCATCCAATATGTCTACCAACTCCATCCATTTCTGCCTGGATCTCCTACACTTGGTTCTATATGAAAATTATTTCCTATATGAAGACACCTACTATGGCCAGAAGTGCGGGACAGCTATGGGTTCGAACGTAGCACCGGCCTACGCTAATGCGTTCATGGATTTTTTTGAGATCTCCCATGTCTACAATAACCCGCTATTTATTCAACATGTGATCGAATACCACCGATATATCGATGATATTTTTTTCATTTGGACCGGCACCACCTCCTCTCTTCAAACTTTCCATAATCACCTCAATTCCATTCTACCAGGGCTACAGTTTACTATGCATTTTAGTATGTCATATGTCTCCTTTCTTGATACAATGGTCATCAAAAATGATACTGGGAACCTCACTACGGATCTCTATAGTAAACCCACGGATACTAATAGCTTATTACACTATACTAGCTGTCATCCTAAGTATACCCGTAATAGCTTACCACGTTCCCAATTTAAAAGAATCACCAGGATCGTCTCAGATCCAACTATACTGGATGACAGACTCAATACATTAACCAAAAAATTTCAAGATAGGGGTTACCCACGTACACTCTTGGAAGATGAAAAGACCAGGTCCCTACTACCGGCTTCCTCTCCGATACAACAACTTAATAGAGAGAGAATCCCGTTTGTACACACATTCCATCCTTTAATGCCGAAGGTCTATTCTGTCATTAGGAAACATTGGCCGATTTTGACACGTTCTTATCCACACATTGAATCCTTCAAAGACCCCACTCTAATGTGTACAAAGAGATCAGCTAATCTCAAGGACAGACTGGTACGAGCCGATATAGGGACTATACGTACTCCCACTACACAAACCTTGTTGGCGCCAAAGAGAAATGGCACTTACCCCTGTCTGAGCTGTGCCTCCTGCTCAAATATCATTAAATCTGACAATATCACCCATCCCAGGACGGGTAAATCATATCCTATTCGTGAGTTCTATACTTGTAACTCCAATTTCGTCATATACCTAATCAAATGCCCTTGTGGTCTACTATATGTAGGGGAAACCACGCAACATATAAAGGATAGAACAGCGTCACACAAATCCACCATTAGATGTGGTAAGAACTGGTTACCGTTACCTGAACATTTTTCAAAGATGAACACACACAGTGGCACAGCTTAGATATCAGATTATTGAACAGGTTCCCCGGCCTAGAAGGGGTGGTAATCATATTGGTTTGTTGAAAAGACGTGAAACATATTGGATTTTCGAATTAGACACACTGGCCCCAAAAGGCCTGAATAGGGAGATTGATTGGACTTGTTAACTTATCGCTGATTTATTCCTTTCAGACCCGTTAATATGTATTGACCAAAGGTGAGTTGCATTTCTGAACCCCTGGTCTTATCTGTCTACGCACTGCATCATGTATATTTGTGTTGTTCCCTCTCATATGACATGATCTCTGTACTTATCTGTTTATGTATTACATTTTACATATTTGATTAATTGTAGTCTCCTCCCACACGATGTGACCTCTGGTTTTCTCTCCTTTAGTCCAGTGCCTCTCTATTACGCCATTCCATTAGACTATATTATCTATAATTTATTTCATTATTTATTTCTTTATTTATTTATCCTTATTTTATCTCCCTGCCCATTTCTTCTCCTCCCCCCTTTTTTTCCTTTCCTTTTTATCTTTTTCACTTATTCATAATAACCATATTGTCCTCAATTTCACTCATGGACATTTCCCTCTATATTATCGATCTTAGATCCACTGATCAGTTTCTCAGTGGTCCACCATATATTATTGTTTACACATAAGCCACATTTCTAGCGTTTTTCCTCTCCCCTCTATTCAGCACCTGCGCACTTACTACCTATGACTGGTCCTTTCATTCAACATGCCCCTGTGTTAGCGGCGCCTGCGCAATGCACTAACCAAGTGACGTAACGTCACTTCCGGTTTCGGGCGCTCACTTCCGGTTTGAGCGCTATTAGAAACCGAGACCGCACTACCTCACAGCACCTCCAGACAAGGCAAGGCGCGGGAGCGCTGCCTAATCCCAGCGGTTCATCAGCAGGTATTTACTAGTACTCATTCCACAATCCTTAGCCGACTATCTTATACAATACTGATTCACTCAAAAGGACCATTATTCCTCACAGCGCAGCTGAATACCGTCCTCCTTACTGAGGTCTCCCCTATTGTTAACCCCATCAGCACTTCTATTGGAGGTAATTTTCCCTATAACTCACCCTTATGTTTATCACATTACATGATTCATGTGGACTATTACTTCCTACAGCACTGTTGATTCCTGACAACTCCATCTACACACTGAGCTATATTTTAGTGGATATTTATCCCTTCCAGTGTTTCATTAAGGTAACTGTGTCCATATCAATGGAATTTATGGGACTATTATCATATTGTATTCCGATTTTCTGTGCCCTCTTATTATTTACATCTTTTCACTCTATATTAGGATTTCTAACCTGGCTCTTACTGCTCTATTGCATTCTATGATTGGCACTGGACTATTACTAAGGTAATCATTATATACAAAATGTCTATGTATACCCCTATGCCATCTATGAGCTCCTTAGTCCTGTTGATTTATGCTATGCTACAGCATTATTTACTTGAAAACACCATTTTGTTATATATTGACCGTCTATCTGTATATATCTGTATATATTTGTACATAATTTTCTTTGGGAAGTTTATTTATTTATTCTTTTTTATGCCACAATGTATGGACTATTTTTATTTACACTTATTTTTGTCTTTACAGCGTTATTTGACAAAGGCCCTGGTTGGGCCGAAACGTTATATATCGCTTTCTTTCTGTCCTTAAATGTTGCCTAATTTGTTAATTAAATATATATTACTTAGCATTTCAAAACATCATCTTAGAGTGCGGTGTTCTCCTTTATAGGTAATGTCACCTCAGCGCTCAGTGAGTTATTCCTGTCAGGTATGTCTCAGCAGCGCTCAGTGACAGTTGTTCTTGTCAGGTACTGTCTGCTCACCAGCGCTCAGTGACAGTTATTCCTGTCAGGTACTGTCACCTCAGCGCTCAGTGAGAGTTATTCCTGTCAGGTACTGTCACCTCAGCGCTCAGTGTCAGTTATTCCTGTCAGGTAATGTCACCTCAGCGTTCAGTGTCAGTTTATTTCCTGTCAAGGTAATGTCTCCTCAGCGCTCAGTGACAGTTGTTCTTGTCAGGTACTGTCTCCTCAGCGCTCAGTGACAGTTATTGCTGTCAGGTAATGTCTCCTCAGCGCTCAGTGACAGTTGTTCTGTCAGGTACTGTCTCCTGAGCGCTCAGTAGAGGTTTTCCTGTCAGGTAATGTCTCCTCAGCGCTCAGTGACAGCAGCTAGTGTCACCTCAGGCGCCATTCCTCTTTCCCGCCTCTTTTCGACGGGAAAGCGTCCCTGTATGGCAACTCTAGTGGCCCCTCCCCCGTCTATCGTCACTTCCGGCCGCACACAAGGGGGAAGATGGCGGCGCCCTGTAATTCGGAGCTTCCGTCCGAGGCTTCGTCTTGCCTGAAAATCCCGAAGAGTGAGTTTTATCGCCGCCATCCCCCGGGCTCAGCGATGGGAACCGCTCCTTGTCCAACCCGTCCACCCCGAGCCGCTCATCCCCTCTCAGCGCCGGCGTGACTGGCGGCGGGGCTGCCCCGGCGGGCCTGAGCGGGGCCTCTCCCTCTGTGTCCTTCTCCACAGCCTGCCGCGGCATGTCCTGGACCCCGGCCGAGACTAACGCACTCATCGCCGTGTGGGGGAACGACGGCTGGTGGAGGCGCGGTATCAGCAGCTGGAGGGCGCCGGCACCATCTTTGGAACCAAGGCGCCCGGGCCCGCCATGTACGACCGGGTCTCTCGGGCCCTGGCAGAGCTCGGGTATGAGCGCACCCCCAGCCAGTGCCGGGAGCGGATGAAGGTAACTGCCGGAGCCTCGTTGGTCCCTCACACACGACCCGCCATAATCACCTTTCACAGGGTCCTCCCCACCATGACCGGTCACCGCCGCTCCGCACGTCTCCTGTGCCTTAAGTAGCACAGTCACAGAGGTGACACCTGGGGGAGCCGTCATCGCCACTACCAGGGGGAGGAGCCGGTGGCCGGTAACCAATCAGTAGGCAGTTCTCATATTCAAACGGTCCTCAGAACTGAGCCGGCATCTGAGTGGCTACCTCTTGATACATAGTATCATGTAGCCATAGTGACTCATTCTGCATCTCCTTGGGGGATGTGCAGACCATCAGTAATTGCTGCTGGTTTGAGGCTGCATATTCATGCAGCGTCAAACCCACGGCGTCCAGTTGTTACGGGATAGTGGACACGGTGAATCCGCACGGTTCAGTGAACACAGGATTCACCTGCGTTCTGTAGACTGCAGCGCTTTGGATGCGCGAACATACACAGCATCCAAAGTGCTGCCACTTCGGATAGTGTGCACCCGGCCACAATCGTCGGAATGTTCAGCCCTGTGTGTGTATATGCCTGACTCCAGGTGCGATCTGTGTATATATACACTGACTGCAGGTGTTATCTGTGTATATACTGTGTGTGTATATGTCTATACACACACTGACTGCAAATGTAATGTTACATGTATATACAGTAGGGAAAGTAAGTATTTGATGCTCTGCCGATTTTGCAAGTTTTCCCACCTAAAAAGAATGGAGAGGTCTGTAATTTTTATCGTAAGTTTCACTTCACCTGTGAGACAGAATCTAAAAATATAAAACAGAAAATCACATTGTATGGTTGTTACATAATTAATTTGCATGAAATAAGTGTTGGATACAATAGAAAAACAGAACTTGATATTTGTACAGAAACTTTTGTTTGCAGTTACCGAGGTCGGATATTTCCTATACTTCTTGACCAGGTTTGCACACACTGCAGCAGGGATTTTGGCCCCCTCCTCCATACAGATCTTCTCCAGATCTTTCAGGCTGTCTCTGGCCAACATTGAGTTTCAGCTCTCTCCAAAGATTTTTTTTTTTATTGGGTTCAGGTTTGGGGACTGGCTAGGCCACTCCAAGACCATGAAATGCTTTTTACAGACCCACTCCTTATTTGCCCTGACTGTGTGTTCTGGGTCATTGTCATGCTGGAAGACCCAGCCATGACCCATCTTCAATACGCTTACTGAGGAAAGGAGGTTGTTGGCCAAAATTTTGCGATACATGACCCAATCCATCCCCCCTTCAATACGGTGCAGTTGTCCTGTCCCCTTTGTAGAAAAGCACCCCAAAGTATGATGTTTCCCCCACCATGCTTCACGGTTTGGACAGTGTTCTTGGGGTTGTATTCATCCTTCTTCCTCCAAACACAGCGAGTGGAGTTGATACCATAAAGTTCTATTTTGGTCTCATCTGACCACATGACCTTCTCCCGTGCCTCCTCTGGATCATCCAAATGGTCATTGGCGAACTACAAACGGACCTGGACATGTGCTGGGGTGAGCAGGGGGACTTTAGGTGCCCTGCAGGATTTTAAAGGGAATCTGTCACCCCATTTTTGCCCTATGAGATACGGCCACCGCCATCAGGGGCTTATCTACAGCATTCTGTAATGCTGTAGATAAGCCCCCGATGTTACCTGAAAGAGAAGAAAAACGAGTTATATTATACTCACCCAGGGGCAGTCCGCCGTCCGGTTCAGTGCCTCCCATCTTGTAGCGAAGCCGGCCTCTTCTTTCCGTCGCGGCTCCTGCGCAGGCGCACTGCTCTGCCCTGGCGAGGGCAGAGTACTGCAGTGCGCAGGCGCCGGACCTCTCTGACTGGACCGCGACGCCCATTGGACCGGATGGCGGACCGCCCCTGGGTGAGTATAATATAACTCGTTTTTCTTCACTTTCAGGTGACATCGGGGGCTTATCTACAGCATTACAGAATGCTGTAGATAAGCCCCTGATGGCGGTGGCCGCATCTCATAGTGCAAAAATGGGGTGACAGATTCCCTTTAATCCATGATGGTGTAGTGTGTTACTAACACTAATGTTTGAGAATGTGGTCCCAGCTCTCTTCAGGTCATTGACCAGGTCCTCCCTTGTAGTTTTGCGCTGATTCTTGACGTTTCTCAGAATCATCCTTTCCTCACGAGGAGAGATCTTGCATGGAGTCCCAGACCGAGGAAGATTGACAGCCATCTTGTGTTTCTTCCATTTTTTATTAATTGTGCCAACAGTTGTTGCCTTCTCACCAAGCTGCTTGCCTGTTGTCCTATAGCCCACCCAGCCTATTGCAGGGTTACAATTTTGTCCCTTGTGTCCTTAGGCCTCGTGTACACGTTGCGGATTCAGTTGTGGATTTTTCCGCTCGGATTTTGCTAAATCCGCAGGTAAAATCGCCTGCATTTTACCTGCAGATTTAGTGCAGATTTACTGCGGATTTCCCCTGCGGTTTTACACTTGTGGATTTCTATAATGGAGCAGGTGTAAAACCTCTGCGGATTCCGCACAAAGAATTGACATGCTGCGGATTCAAATCCGCAGCAAATCTATGCGGAAAAATCCGCAGCATGTGCACAGCGGTTTTTTTTTTGTTTGTTTTTTTTTTTACATAGATTAGAATGGTACTGTACAACGCAGCAGCATCCACTGCGGATCCGCAGGGCCAAATCCGCTGCGGATCTGCAGCAGAATCCGCAACGTGTGCACGTTACCCTTAGACAGCTCTTTGGTCTTGGCCATGGTGGAGAGGTTGTAGTGTGATTGTGTGTGGACAGGTGTCTTTTATACAGGTAACGATATCAGACAGGTGCACTTAATCCAGGTAATGAGTGCAGCTGCAGCGTAGAAGGCTTCTTAGGCCGGAGTAAAGGCACTGTCACACTTAGCGATCGCACCAGCGATCACGACAACGACATGACCTGGCGAGATCGTTGGTGCGATCTCTATATGGTCGCTAGTTAGCTTCCAAACACAAAGATCTCATCAGCGATCTGTATAATGACCTCTGCGGTCGTTGGGAAAACCTAGTCCCGCCTGCGCCGCTGGTAAAGTCGTTCATAAAGGGTGTCACACTCAGCGATTCAGGCTCACCAGCGGGACACCAACGACCAAAAAACGGCTTAGAACGTTCATGAATGATCAGCGACATCGCAGCGGGGGCCACATCGCCGCTACATGTCACACACAGCGACGTCGCTAACGAGGTCGCTGCTGCGTCATAAAATCGCTGACACTTAAGCGATCTCGCTTAGTGTGACAGTACCTTTACACTAGAAAGGAATACGGAAGAATGCTATGCGATAAAAAATCGCATAGCACTCTGACCGCTGTTAATCTATGGGGCAGCTCCCATCACAGTTTTTTTTTTCTCAGCCGTATTATACGTGCAAGTGAAATCGCAGCATGCTGCGATTTGCAGCGCATTTCGGCCGAGACTCGCCAATGCAAGTCTATGGGTGCGAGAAAAAAATTGCACACCACACTGACCATCAGTGTGACTTGCGAGAAATACGCATCGTGTCCTTTGAAAAGCCGGCAATTCATGTGTGGTGTACAGTATAATCACACTGACCGCTTACAATAGTATAGATATATACACATAGTATATATATCTCTTTATATTGCATAGAGATATAGATAGAATAGCCATTAATTCATTTGTCGGCTTCTGTAAAATCAATGCAGGAGTCGACAGGATAGGAGACATGGTTTACATACAGTAAATCCATGCAGAATAGTTAGATATATAGATGTCTGTGAGCAATACAGTTAGTATAGTATGTGTGCAAATTAGGGGACGTGTGTATTTAATAAAAGATTTTTTTCGGGGTAAAAAAATGGCGTGGCTCCCACGCAATTTTCTGTGCCAGAGAGGGAAAGCCAGTGACTGGGGGCAGATATTAATAGCCTAGAAATGGAACATGGTTATTGCCCCCCCACCCATGGCTAAAAACATCTGCCCCCAGCCACCGCAGAAAAGGTGCATGCCTGCACTTAGCCTCTCTCTTCCCACTGCCCTGTAGTGGCTTCATATGGGTTAATAGGTGGTTAATGTCACTTTTGTATTGTAAGGTGACATTAAGCCTGGCCTAGTAATGGAGAGGTGTCTTATCCTCTCCATTACTAATCCTATAGTATGTAAAAAGTTAAACAAACACACAGCCAGGAAAAGTATTTTAATAAAATGAAACACCACACAGTTTTGCCATCTTTATTGTTCTGCTAATCTAAACGACGTCCTATAATAAAGAAAAAATAAAAACAACAATATACCATACCTGTCTGGCGTTGTGTCCCACGCAGTAATCCATATCTGGGTGATATACAATTTACAACCGGGAGCGGTGCTATTGCGACCGCCCCGGCTGTAAACCACTGATAAATGAATGAGAAGCTGACTAGCGCTGATGTCACTGACGCTGCACAGCCTGACCCCGCGGTGAACTCTTGTGTGGAAAATGAACTGTCATTTTCCTCGCTTGAGAAAGGCTCAGTGTGAGCCAAAACGTTTCCCAGACATTTGGGTCCGAATAAATCTTACCACGTTTTCACCTTGAAGATTTTATCGCATTGCAAATGGATTACATACGGATCACTGTTCGGAGAACATTTGTATTTGTGCTGTTCTCGGCCATCAAAATGGGAAAACTTGCAAAATTGTCAGCGGGTCAAATGCTTATTTTCCCCACTGTATACACTCTCTGCAGCCTGGACAGTATACATATGTACACCGACTGCAGGTTTGATCTATACTATACAGTACTATGCAAAAGTTTTAGTTGGGTGTAAAAAAAAATGCTGCAGAGTAATACTGTTTTCAGAAATAGAAGCGTTAATAGTGTGAATACTTTTCCATCCAATTATGACAAGAGCATTCTTAAGGTGATACCTTTATTGGCTAACCAGAAAATTATATGTTCGCAAGCTTTCAGAGCGCAGAGGCTCCTTCTTCAGGCTTCCTTCTTCAGGCTCCTTCTTCTTGCCTGAAGAAGGAGCCTCTGCGCTCTGAAAGCTTGCGAACATATAATTTTCTGGTTAGCCAATAAAGGTATCACCTTAAGAATGCTCTTGTCATAATTGGATGGAAAAGTATTCACATCGATTTTTCTGGCTAACACGGTACCACAATATTATTTATTATTGTACACCAAGCGTTAATAGTTTAATTTTAAACAAAATGGAAACTGAATAAACAAAAGAAAAATATAAGGATTTTTTCACATTGCATTTTATTCTCACGCCAGTAGCACCTTTGCGGCTTATGTCTGAAGCTCTAGAAAATGGGATCCAGGAGTGTGTGCCTGTGAGGCCTCTGACTGTAATGATGTAGACGGAGTCACTGTGTGTTCTGTCAGAAATAATTTTCATCCGTATCCGCCTATTTGCGGTGGGCTACAAGGTGTGTGCATCTTGTTGCCTACCTCAAGTAGGCAGATATGGCTGAAAATGACGTCTGACAGTTCACGCTGACTCCTTCTGCATCACTATAGTCAATGGCCTCGTCAGCGCACACTCCTGGATCCCTTTTCCAGGGTTTTAGCCTATGCCCCAACGAAGCCACTGATGTGAGTGTGAAACACAATGTTAACATCAGGGTGGATTGATTTAAATCATGATTTAAATCAAATGATTTTTTTCTTATTTAAATCAGATCGATTTAAATTGTGATTTTAATCATGATTTAAATCACTGATTTAAATCAAAAGATTTTTTTAATATAAATCACGATTAAAATCTAAAACTTTCAATCATTGTTCAATTAACTCCACACTTCTAGCTTGGTTTCACTTTCTGTAGCTTGGTTTCACTTTCTTTTTCCATTCAGTTGACATGCCCAAACTTGTTGGATAGTCAGTCAGCAGTACTTGGCTGTAGTAACAATCAAACTTCAGAAGTGATCTGCGTGAGCCATGGCAGGTCGTAAGAGAGACCCTATTTGGGTTCATTTTGTTGAGATGCCAGCAGAGCTTGGAAAGAAAGGTGGGAGAGCAAAGTGCAAATACTGTCAAAAGGATATCCAAGGACTTGTTTGCCGTTTGAAATCACATTATGAAAACTGCAACCAGAAGGAAATGAAGATGTTGATAGTGATACAACTAATGTCAACTAATGTCAATGAACCCCCACAGCTTCTTATGCACCAGGACCCTAGCACTAGTGGTAAGTCTGGCAATTACAACCTATTTTAACAGACGTCTTACTGGGATGGTTAAAGTCTATGAAAAGAAAAATTTCTAGCACTAGTTCTGAAGTATAGAATTTAAATTTATGTTAAGGCAATATTTCACAGAAGATTAACGTTAAGTAAAAATAAAAGAGTGTGTATACGCCTATTTTTTTTTTTTTTTATTGTAGGCTACAATTCACTTTTGAAGTCTGCCAAATTGACCATTTTTTTAAAAAAACATTTTTAAAACTTTTGTGACATAATTTTTTTCAGTTGCTCTGATATTACTAGTATTACAGCAACTTCACCGGAAACTTGAGTAGCATAACTTTTGAGACAGCCCTTATAGGACGAGGACCATTACATTGTTCAAAAAGTTTGTTTCAAAATATTTTCGTTATATTTCTTCAAATACGCAGTCGAATTATATTTTTAATTACTGTGCTTTCAGGGTCAAATATGGCTTGTGCTGCACGTGACAATCAATATCTGGGTACAACTTCAACAAAGCAGCCCAACAAAAAACTTTGCGTGCAAAGTGTAGAAAAATTCCTCTTAAAAACTACGACGAGCCAGAAAGAACGTTTTGATGAATTAATTGCTAAATTCATATTTGCAACCAATTCTTCTTTCCGACTAGTTGAACACCCATTGTTTGTACAAATGATCGAAGGAATAAGACCAGGCTACAAACCACCAAGTAGATTTGATATCTCAGGAAAACATCTTCAGGCTGTATACGACAAAGAAAGAGCGGCTTGTACAAAATATTTGAAAGACAAAGTGGCTCGCCAATACTAACCATGACATTGTGGCAACTGTGCTGAAATTGAAGTGTGAATCTGCACCATTTCAAAAATACATGTTTGCAGATAAGGTCGTTAATGAACTAAAACCACTGGACTGGTGGAAGTCGCAATCACTTGTTCTTCCAGCGAAGATAATAAATGTAGCTACTCAGCTACTGACTGCATCGGCTTCATCGGCAGGAGTAGAGAGATTGTTTTCTTCATTTGGTTTTGTGCACACAACAGTCCGAAACCGCTTAGGAACTGCTAAAGCAGGACAACTAGTTTTCCTATTAAAAGTCCTAAATAAACAGTAGGCTTAAAGGACTGATGTATTCACTGAAGATGTTTGCTTACTTCAAACGTTAGAGATAGGCTATTGTTAAAAAGTACTTACTCTGTAGTTCAATTCTGATTGTTTAATAGTGCAAATAAAAATTATTAGGTTTCATAATCATCAACTGTTTTAATATTTTTATTTGTGTAAAATAATTTGATTTGCAAAAAGACAAAGTTTTGCTTGTGTACAACTTGATTAAAAAATCCTATTTAAATCAAAAAAATCCGATTATAAAAAAAAAAATAAAAAAAATCCGATTTTTTTTTTTTTTTTGATTTTTTTTAAAAAAAATCATGATTTTTATCCACCCTGGTTAACATAGTCTTACATTTCTCTTTTGTTCATTCACTTTACAATTTGTTACTTGATGAAAAATACACTATTAACTCATGTATTTTCAGAAGATTCTTACTTTGTAGTACTTTTTTCTTTTGCACAGTTCTGCACATATTGATGCAGTATCTTTGGGATTTCTTGAGCGGTATTCAGGGGCTCCCCAAGAACTGACACTGTAGCAATCGCAAAGGCGACTGATACATTTAATGTCCGTAACATATGTAGCACCAGATTATATTAAGAAAGAAGAATGATATAAATGGATCGGACAGGCCTGATAATCACTGATGGGCGATCGATGATGAGATTCCTTATATACGTGTGACTTCATCTTTCATCCATGGTTTTGTGTTTTCTCTTGTTCTGTTATGATTTGGTAGCTGAGGAGAGCAGGCAAAAAAGGAAATACACCAGAGCAGTTGGAAACTATGAGATTGCAGTACCCTGACTAACCACCACAACTAGAGGCAGCCGTGGAGCGTTCCTACGTTGGTCCTAGACGCCTCGTCACAGCCTGAGAAACTAACTACACCTAAAGATAGAAAGAGGAAAGCTATCTGCCCCGGAGCAGATCCCCAAAGAACATAGAAAGCCCCCAAACATGTAATGGCGGTTAGACAAGAAGAAATACTGACACAGACAGAAATAGTATGAGCAAACGTTGGGGCCCAAACTTACTAAATAGAAAAGGATAGGAAGGGCACTTACTGCAATCCCAAAAAACCCTGAAAAGCACCAACTCTACTAATTTCAAAAACACCTGAGATCACACGACCTCTACCACCTAAATTAGTTCTCTGGTGTAACCAAAAACAAAACATCAGCCACTGAAAAAACTGGAAAAAGCAAATGTACAAACATCAGTGGCTGAACTGAACTGAGAGGCAAAAGCCCCCAGAGGGGACCCTGAAGGCCCCCACAGAAGTGCAGGACAAAATGCAAAAATCAAGCACAAAAAC
Organism: Oophaga sylvatica; assembly: GCA_033576555.1. Classification (NCBI taxonomy): domain Eukaryota; kingdom Metazoa; phylum Chordata; class Amphibia; order Anura; family Dendrobatidae; genus Oophaga; species Oophaga sylvatica. The sequence goes on along the minus strand of JARQOD010000003.1, from coordinate 395,082,977 downwards.
AAAAAGAAGAAAATGTCTTATCTGTTAGCAGGAGATTCAGACACGACACAGCAGGCTACCAAGGAAACAGGAATCAAGGATTGAGACCAAAACAATTGATCACCGGCAACCCTGATGGGAAGGCGACTCCCTTATATAAGACCAGTCAGTAACACCTGATTCCCAATCTTCACTGGACAGTCCAGTACCGTTTGTAACCACCAGAGGGAGCCTCTGCTCAGAACTTATTTCCAGCCTATTCACAACATTGTTCTTTTCATTATTTGGTGGGTGGTATGGATGCTGTCGCATGTGTGCTACAAGCAGATGCTTCGCATTACATGTAACACGGACTCTGCCAGTGTTGGTGGACCCGCGCATGGAGTCCAGAGTAGACGTGTATATTGCTGATCATTCTGCACTGCAAGAAGAGACATTAAAGGGGTTGTCCGCTGTATTGTTTTATTAGAACTTTTGGACAACCCTTTGAGTTCTCTTCTTTCCCTGCTTTAGTAGTTTGTTTCCTGACAACCTGTTTTCGGCCGGGTCATGTGAGTACTGCAGCCAATGAGGAGCCGCCGTCAAACGTGACAGTCTTCTGGCGATCTCTACCACATCGTGGAATCTGCATCAGACACTTGTCTGCAAATTTGCGTAGGATTTTGTAGGTGTTGAGACACTGATAAGTGTGAATGCACCTGTCAACATACTTTACACTTGGCTCTGTTAAAAGAAATATAATGCAGAACTGTATGTTAATCAGGCTGGAGGCGCACTGGGGCGTGTCAGTAGCGGCACTTGCACTGCTACGTCCTACTACACCGACACGCCCCTGTTGCACTTCCATCCTGATTTACACACGATTTCAACTGGAGTTTTCTCATGACTAGCCAATCGCATCTCTGCAGAGGAGGTGCCTCTCTTCCGGAGGTACAGCCATTTACCACCACTAACTCTTCCCTTTATCCCCTCTATGTGCATTATGGGGCTTATGTATAGAAACCGGTGCAGACGAGGAGTGACGCTGTCGCGCCTGGCAAACTAAAGCCGGTCCAGAGCTTGAGGCAGTGTTCGCATGGTCTGGAGGCCACGTCCATTTCTTGTGGTGTGGTTGGCTTTATATACGGTTCAGCCCAATCTCTGCACATTACACACGTATGTTTTCTGTAGTGAGCCCTGTTGTCGGGTGCCACCATACAGTCAGTGATCATTGGTGCCACAGTGACACCATGGGGGATAAATTGGGGCGTCTTACCTCCTGGATGGTGTATTTACCCCTCCATGTTATTTCAGACCCTCCGCAGATGTTACAGTCGGGTAAAAGAGCGTGGCGTTGGCAAACGGAAGAGCAGCTACACTTTCGAGCAGCTGGAGCGGGTCTTCGGACAAGGAGGATGGGACACGCAGCCATGTCAACCTGTGCTCATCAACAGTAGTGGCTTGTACCAGGAGATGGAGTCTGACGGCAGCACCATGGAGGACTATTCACAGGAGGACTGGGGCAACCACAGCCAGGACATCCAGGGCTTTCCTGGGGAGGATTTAGGTAAGACCTGATAGCTGGAGCTTTCCCATCCTTCCATTATGTCTGTACATAAAATGCCTGAGGAGATGGTGAGAGTCGTCCTCCGGGATGACTGTATCTAACCTGTATAAATGTATATATTCCTTACAAATCGTTCCTCTCTTCCCTATAAATGACTGCAGCCTAGATAACGGCAAATGGCATAAAACATTCTCACACTTGCACAGGGGTAGAAAAGTCTAACATTTCATACTTGACACCTGCGCCATTACGCAATGCCAGCGAGCCACATACACGGGGAGAGTCGCAGTGCGGAGTCTTCAGTGGAGGCAGTGAGGCAGTGGAAGACATTGGGAAGAAGTCGGAGGAGCCAGGTGAGGTTCAGCCGGTGGACGCCACCAATGTCTGTGTGTGTGTAAAGGAGATGAGATCTAGAGGTCTGGCCTCCGCTTTCTGTTCTTGATGCAAGTCCTTGCTTTATCTGGTCACCAAGTGGTCATTCTGCTTTCCCAGACTCCAATAGCAAATCTGTCTCTAAGGCAGGGTCTGATTCCAGGGCCCGTATTTGCTATTGTGAATTCTGGAGCAAACTGTAAGGATGGCCTAATAGGCCAAGTGTCCTTGAAATGGACAGAAATTCCATCTTTAGAATTTAGAAAACCAGAGCGTGATGGAAAACCATGCAAGGACTTGTGTGTATGTATATATGTTATTTTCTTTATATAGACGAGAGTAAATCGATTCGGTGGACCCCGGTCTGTGCTCTGTGGCCATCAGGATAGAGCTGTGCTGTGACCCATGGCCACTGATCAGACGTGACTGGTATATTAAAGTCCTGTGAGGTTTTTATTTTTTCTTCTGAACTGTAAAATTTTGAAACTTTATATGTATGTATATATATGTAATTTTTTTTTAACTTGTGTTTATACATGCACCATTACCATAAAATACATTTTATATATAGTTTTTCTTTTTTTCTTTTGCATATTGAGCAAAAAAACTCACAGGACCTTGTTCTAGCATCCATGCCCTATTAATCTATATAGTTGAGAAAAAATCTGATACATGTATTTTATATAATATATAGATCGAGATAGATATGCATATGTGCAATTTTTTTTTTTTTTTAAGTGTGGATGAGATGCAGGGATTTTTCATCTGCACGGTGTCAGTTTGTGGCGTCTTCTTGAGAATGTTCTTTTGATGATGATTTTTATAGTACGAGTTGTCTCTGGCGGAATGATGGAAGTTGTATATTTTTGTGAGTAGGTGTGTTCCCAGCACGGCTCCCTGTAGACCAGTGTTTCTCAACTCCAGTCCTCAGGACCCACCAACAGGTCATGTTTTCAGGATTTCCTTAAGGTACTGCCACACTAAGCAATCCGCTAGCGATCTCGTTAGCGTTGCATACTAATGAGATCGCTAGCGGGATTGTTTCTATATCGCTAAATGCTACGCATTTAGCGATATAGTTAACGACGCTATCGCCGTTAGCGATCTTCTTAACGACTTTAGCGGTACAAAAGTACCGCTAAATCGCTAAGAAAAGTGCCACACTAGCGATATATACTTACCAGCGGGAGCGCCAGCGATGAAATAGGGTCCGGAACGATTCCAGCGACGAGCGAGATCACAGCAGAAGCTCGTCGCTGGAAGCTGCCGCACTGAACAATATCGCTAACGGGATCGCTAAATAGTGACGTTTTTTAGCGATCCCGTTAGCGATATTGTTTAGTGTGGCATACCCTTCAGATTGCAAGGTGATGGAATTAATGCTTGAGCAGGTGATAAAATTATCACCTGTGCAATACTAAGGAAATCCTGAAAACATGACCTGTTGGTGGGTCCTGAGGACTGGAGTTGAGAAACACTGCTGTAGACCATGTTGCGCGCTCTGATATCTGGTGCGTCGCTCACTCTCTGATATCGGGCTGTAGAGTTTGATGTTCCTTGTATATCTCTGGATTACAGAGGTTTGTCGGTGGGGACTTAGACTCAGGACTGGGGGAAGTTTCCTTATTTTGTTTTTCTATCCCTTCATGTCCCTGTTAAACCATAGATTTGTGCACAGAACGTGGTGCTGGTTCTTCTAGTTCTTGCTTTTCACCTTTAATTGGAGCCAGCGAGTATCAGACGGATTAATCTGGAACTGATATTATGTGGTGGATATTCTGTATATTTGGTGCCTCTTGTGGCAGTGGGAGTCTTGTACCAGTTCAACAAGGACCTTACAAAAACAGAGACCGTTTTCCCCCAAATTAGAAAATCTCCGATAAATGAGACGGCGTCTTGGTAAATGGTCAGTGTTTTGAGCTGTAAATCTGCCGCTACGACTCGACCCTCAGGCTCCGACACTCGTCTCCCCGGCTCCAGATTCTGCCGTCACAAGTCTACGGCTATGAATGGTAATGGTGCAGATTGTGAACAAGTTCACTTTTTGCACTTGTCTTTCACATTCCTGTATCCTCTAGGCAAAGGATAAATTGGGTCCACATATGCGCCTCAGATTCCTGCTGTCGGACAGACGGGAGTAGATTTACAGGATTCCTTGTGATCCTAATCGGGAGGCATTTACAGGGCAAAACTTCTGACATTTGCATCTAGTATGATGGAAGAAAAGCAGAGTAGATTACATACTTAAAGGGATTGCCCTTTTTATTTATTTATTTTTATTAACCCTATATCCACTGACTGATCCGTGTCCACACCGTAACTTGGTCCAAGTTCCCTGCTGTTTTCCTTGGTTCTCCTTCTGGATGTCGACCGTTTTCATGGCCACTGGGACATACCCAGAAGCAGAAGTGAGGTGATCGGCAGGAGACCATAGTAGCCATACAGAGGATCGGGAAGTGAATAAATGTTTTTTTTTTTTTTTTAAGTTCTCACTGCCATATTTAATAAATGGAAGACGACCCCGTTCAAAGGGTTTGTAAATAAATGTTTCTTATAATGAAAATTTATATATGTACTTTTCTTACCTCAGCCTACTGTCATTTAGTAGAATCTCTTAAGGTACTGTCACACTAAGCGATCGCACCAGCGATCAGGACAACGACACGACCTGGCAGAGATCGTTTGTACATCGCTATATGGTCGCTAGTTAGCTTCCAAACAGGAAGATCTCATAAACGACACATCAGCGATCTGTATAACGACCTCGGCGGTCGTTGGGACCTGTCACACAGCATGTATTGTTAAAGATCCGGAACTCGATAGGCGTGATTGAGCGCAACCTTTTCCACGCCCCTCAGCACAGATTGGTGGTCACTGTATGTCATATGTCACAGCTCTCGCTTTGTGATTGGACGTCCGCGTTATAAAAGACGACGTATTAGCGCTCCCTTCCATTGTTCTCGAGCGCAAGTGGTTCATACGAATTTCCAGCATCGTTCCATACTGCGTCCTGCTAGCCTTCTGCTTTGCAGCTACTGCGATCCAGTCTGTGTCGCTATTGCGTTTGCCCCAGATTCATTTTTTTCAGGATCCCAAAAATGTCTTGCATAAATGGCAAAGATGAAGCGCTGTAGCGACTCTGACAGGATCGCAAAACCCCCACACACGATAGTATCCTTGCAACAATGCACAAAGGACTAGATGTTGTGGCCACCAATCAGAGCTGAGGGGCGTTTAAAACCTAGTCCCGCCTGCGCCGCTAACATATGAGTCGCCAACGAGGTCGCTCGTCGTTCATAAAGGGTGTCAAACTCAGCGATTCAGGCTCACCAGCGGGACGCCAACGATCAAAAAACGGTCCAGAACGTTCGTGCACGATCAGCGACATCGCTTCTACATGTCACACACAGCGACATGGCTGACGATGCCGCTGCTGCGTCATAAAATCGCTGTCGCTTAAGCGATATTGCTAGCGATCTCGCCTAGTGTGACAGTACCTTTATTGTTTGCTTCCATGAGATAGAAATCTACCATGAGCACATGACGGACGCCCGGGTGTGCGGCTTCTTACAAGACCGAGCTCTGATAATGGGAATTAGACCAGTTCTACGCCTCGTTGTCCATCACAGGAGTTTTATCTCGCTGCTTTCTCAATATTTTGAGTGATCTCAAAAGGCAGACAAAATGTTTAGAGCAAAATCCACGTTATCGTAAAACCTCCATCTTTCGTCACACGTCCAGTATCTGTGTTTTCATACAGTGATTTTACTATCGCTCCTGCTGAGAGTAGTAGTTCCACACAAGATCACTGCTGCGAAAAAAGTCATGCATTTCCATTAAAGAACAGCTGGCACAAAGCCCCACAATATGCATCCAATTTTTTTTTTTTTTTTTCCTTATTGTACTCCCAAGAATAAAAGATTTAAAAATATTAAAAAAAACAGCTTTATACGTCCGTGGGTTTCTCCTGTCAGCTTCTTTTGGGGGCAAGCTGTGTTAGCAGGTCACATGATTATATAAGCCATGACCTTATAATGCTCCTGTCTCATGTATTATGGTCAATTAATATGGGGGAGAAACCTTATAGGGGTCACGGCTTCTATAATCATGTGAGCTGTAAGCATGCTCAGCTTGCCCTGGAAGAAGCCGACAAGCGAAACCTCGGGTGTGTTGCTTGTCATAATGCTGTGTTTTTTATCTAATTTATTCTTAGTAGTATAATAAAGAAACGCAATTGGCAAGCTAATTGTCTTTTTATTCTTTAAGGGGAACTTAATGTAGTATTGATCGTGTGTGGAACTACTGGTCCCAGTAGGTCTGATGGCGTCATAGCATGAATACCCTGATACTGGACATGAGATCCGATAAAGTTGTGCAGTAATACTTACAGTATACTGATGATCACACAAGGCGTCAATTCATTTACTCTTTTTTTATTTTTTTTTATTTTGTGTATATATATTTTGTTTTTTAGCACCTTGGGTGGTCCAGAAGCAGCCTGTGCAGTGTCCCCCTAATGACGGTACTGTACTGTTATTCCCCCTACACATTTTTTTTTTTACTCGTTGCACAAGTTATTAGTTGTTGCCAATGGAAATGATAAAAAGAAAAGTCTCAGTCTGACCTGCATGTAATGCTGGACGCAGGGTTGTGCGCAGCGCACTCTTGCGGTTTTAGCCTAGATAAGCACTATCTGGCGGGTTTTGACCCAAAATTATTAGGCTAATGTAGCAGAAGTGGGAGTAACTGCCCACTAACAGTACCAAAAGTAGTAGGCCCATATCAACCGTGCGCGGCTTCTGACTACCCCGTAACCGCGTCATTTGCCGTTACCGTAGAACGAGCCAGCGGACCATGCAAACTAAATGGAGCTGTGCACCACCGCAGCAAATAACTGATCGGTTGTGGTACCGGGTGTCGGACCCCCACAATCCCAAGTTGATGGCCTATCCTGGGAATAAGGTCACCAATACATTTTTTCTTTTTTTTTTTTAGAATAAAGAAGAATTTGTAGAAACAAATAATTTTGTTATTAGGCAGATGCAACATTTCGTTAGTTTATTGTTGCATTGCTTGCAGGGTTGCGGTGACTGTAAAGCCGTAATTCTGATGTTTTTCTTTCTTTATTTTCTTCGCTTTACAGTTTTTAGCGATTTGGGTTAATTAATTTTATACTTTGATAGATCTGACTTTTACTGATGTAGACATAACAAATGTTATTTTTTTATATATATTTTTATTTTTAATGGAAGAAAAGGGAGAGATTTTATTGTGTGAACTTTATTTTCTTTTTTAATATTTTTTCACCCCTGGAGGTATTTTCGTTTTTGCGTTATCGTTCTTCACTCCCCTTCTTCCCAGAGCCATAACTTTTTTAGTTTTCCGTCAATATGGCCATGTGAGGGCTTGTTCTTTGCGGGACGAGTTGTACTTTTGAATGACACCATTGGTTTAACCGTGTATTGTACTAGAAAACGTGATAAAAATTCCAAGTGCGGTGAAATTGCAAAATAAAGTGCAATCGCACACTTGTTTTTTGTTTGGCTTTTTTACTAGGTTCACTAAATGCTAAAACTGACCTGTCAGTATGATTCTCCAGGTCATTATGTGTTCATAGACACCAAACATGTCTAGGTTCTTTCTTATCTAAATGGTGAAAAAAAAAAATTCCAAACTTTGTAAACAAAACAAAATTGCTCCATCTTCCGATACCTATAGCGTCTCCATTTCTCGTGATCTCGGGTTGGGTGAGTGCTTTTTTTGCGCGCCGAGCTGACGTTTTTAATGATACTATTTTGGTGCAGATGTGATCTTTTGATCGCCCTTTATTACATTTTAATGCAATGTTGCTGTGACCAAAAAACCTTAATTCTGGCATCTTGACTTTTTTTTCTCACTGTTCCATTTAGTGATCAGGTTAATCCTTTTTTTTTATTGATCAGGCGATTTTGAACACGGTGATACCATATATGTATTTATATGTTTGATTGTTTTTTTGAATGAGGCGCAAGGGGGGTAATTTGAACTTTTATATATTTTTTATATTTTTAAAAACTTTTTTTTACTTTTGGCATGGAGACTAGAAGCTGCCATAGCCCAATCGGCTCAACTACATACATGCGATGATCACATTGCCTATATGTAGCTGAATTACTCACTTGCTATGAGTGCCGACCACTGGGCGGCTCTCACAGTAAGCCGGCAGTGACAACGATAGAGGTCTTCAGGAGACTTCCGGTTGTCATGCCAACCTTCCCGTGACCCGCAAACATATGACGGAGGTCACCAGTGGGCGGACTGCCGGAAGCGCATGTTAAATGCCACTGTCAGCGTTTGACAGCGGTATTTAACTGGTTAATAGCCCCGGTTGAATCACGATTCCACCCGCCGCTATTCCGGGCACTTGTCAGCTATTCAAAACAGCTGACGTACTTGAAAAGATGTGGGCTCATCAACGGAGCCTACATCAATGGGAGGTAGACTGACATCGGTGTACTATTACGCCCGATGTTAGAAAGGGGTTAAAAAATATTTATATATATATATATATATATATATATATATATATATATATATATATATATATATACACAGTACAGACCAAAAGTTTGGACACACCTCATTTAAAGATTTTTCTGTATTTTCATGACTATGAAAATTGTAAATTCACACTGAAGGTATCAAAACTATGAATTAACACATGTGGAATTATATACTTAACAAATAAAGTGTGTAACAACTGAAATTATGTCTTATATTCTAGGTTCTTCAAAGTAGCCACCTTTTGCTTTGATGACTGCTTTGCACACTCTTGGTATTCTCTTGATGAGCTTCAAGAGGTAGTCACCGGGAATGGTTTTCACTTCAAAGGTGTGCCCTGTCAGGTTTAATAAGTGGGATTTCTGGCCTTATAAATGGGGTTGGGACCATCAGTTGTGTTGTGCAGAAGTCTGGTGGATGCACAGCTGATAGTCCTACTGAATAGACTGTTAGAATGTGTATTATGGCAAGAAAAAAGCAGCTAAGTAAAGAAAAACGAGTGGCCATCATTACTTTAAGAAATGAAGGTCATTCAGTCCGAAAAATTGGGAAAACTTTGAAAGTGTCCCCAAGTGCAGTTGCAAAATCCATCAAGCGCTACAAAGAAACTGGCTCACATGAGGACCGCCCCAGGAAAGGAAGACAAAGAGTCACCTCTGCTTCTGAGGATAAGTTTATCCAAGTCACCAGCCTCAGAAATCGCAGGTTTACAGCAGCTCAGATAAGAGACCAGGTCAATGCCACACAGAGTTCTAGCAGCAGACACATCTCTACAACAACTGTTAAGAGGAGACTTTGTGCAGCAGGCCTTCATGGTAAAATAGCTGCTAGGAAACCACTGCTAAGGACAGGCAACAAGCAGAAGAGACTTGTTTCGGCTAAAGAACACAAGTAATGGACATTAGACCAGTGGAAATCTGTGGTTTGGTCTGATGAGTCCAAATTTGAGATCTTTGGTTCCAACCATCGTGTCTTTGTGCGACGCAGAATAGGTGAATGGATGGACTCTACATGCCTGGTTCCCACCGTGAAGCATGGAGGAGGAGGTGTGATGGTGTGGGGGTGCTTTGCTGGTGACACTGTTGGGGATTTATTCAAAATTGAAGGCATACTGAACCAGCATGGCTACCACAGCATCTTGCAGCAGCATGCTATTCCATCCGGTTTGCGTTTAGTTGGACCATCATTTATTTTTCAACAGGACAATGACCCCAAAACACCTCCAGGCTGTGTAAGGGCTATTTGACCAAGAAGGAGAGTGATGGGATGCTACGCCAGATGACCTGGCCTCCACAGTCACCAAACCTGAACCCAATCGAGATGGTTTGGGGTGAGCTGGACCGCAGAGTGAAGGCAAAAGGGCCAACAAGTGCTAAGCATCTCTGGGAACTCCTTCAAGATTGTTGGAAGACCATTTCCGGTGACTACCTCTTGAAGCTCATCAAAAGAATGCCAAGAGTGTGTAAAGCAGTCATCAAAGCAAAAGGTGGCTACTTTGAAGAACCTAGAATATAAGACATAATTTGTTTCACACTTTTTTGTTAAGTATATAATTCCACATGTGTTAATTCATAGTTTTGATGCCTTCAGTGTGAATTTACAATTTTCATAGTCATGAAAATACAGAAAAATCTTTAACCCCTTAACAACCGCCGATACGCCTTTTAACGGCGGTCATTAAGGGTACTTAAACCACAGCGCCGTTAATTAAAAATCCTATAGCGCCCCCCAGAGTCGGATTTTCTCTGAGGTCTCGGCTACCGTAGCCGAGACCCCAGAGAACATGAATCGGGTCGGTTTTTACCGACCCCGGTTTTGCGATCGCCGTTATTAACCCTATAACGACGATCACAAAAAAAAAAGCTATTTTCCCTTTAATTTCTCTCTCCTCTGATGTGATCCCCGGGACCCCAATCAGCTCCCCGTGCCTCCCGGTGTCCTCCTGTGGCTCCCGCAGCTCCCGGTGTCTTTTTCCGGTAAAGAAAATGGCGGTCGCATGCGCAGTGCGCCCGCCGAGCTGGATTTTCAGAGAACATAATTAGGGTCCCCCCGCTTTTGCGATCGCCGTTATTAACCGTATCACGGCGATCGCAAAAGAAAAAAAAAAAAAAGACGCGATCCTGCCTGCAATTTCTCTCCCCTCTGACGTGCTCGCACATCAGAGGGGAGAGAAATAGGGTCCCCAGGACCCCCGGTACCTCAAGGTGTTCCCCCATGGCCCCTCTGTGCTCCTGCAGCGCCCCCTGTAGTACGATCCTCAGTCCTCTTCACCCTGTAAAAATAAAATGGCGGGCCATGCGCAGTGCGCCTGCTTAATCTGCCTGGAGGCAGATTCAAAAAAATGAATGACTCCATTCATTCTCTAAAAGTACATTTTGATCTCTGTGATAAACTATCACAGTGATCAAAATAAAAAAAAACAGTACATAAACCCCCCCTTTATCAGCCCCTTTGTTAGGGACATATAATAAAATAAAGAAATTTTATTTATTTTTATTTTTCCGTTAGGGTTATAATTAGGGTTAGGCTGGCGTCATACTGCGTTATGGCAGTCCGCGGTGTACCAGTCCATTAACGCTGCCATTCACCCCCATTTGAGGGAGCATCGCGACGCATGCCGTAAAGCGGCATGCATTCGCGACGTGCCATCATTCAGTGACGGAGCCTCGGACGCGGGCTGCAGCGCCTGGTCTCCATCACCGCTAGCGCATATGAATTATCTGCTGATTCCTCTGCGCTAGCGGGTATAGCATAACGCGATCGCGTTATGCTATACCGTTACCAGCCCGTCAACGCTATGTGTTGAACGGGCTGGTAAAACGCAATATGATCCTAGCCTTAATGTTAGGGTTATAATTAGGGTTAGGGTTACAATTAGGGTTAGGGTTACAATTAGGGTTGGGATTAGGGTTAGGGTTGGGATTAGGGTTAGGGGTGTGTTGGGGTTAGGGTTGGAGCTAGAATTGAGGGGTTTCCACTATTTAGGCACATCATGGGGTCTCCAAACACGACGTGGCGTTCAAAAAGTCAAATGGCGCTCCCTCCCTTCCGAGCCCTGCTGTGTGCCCAAACAGTGGTTAACCCCAACATATGGGGTATCAGCGCACTCAGGACAAATTGCACACCAATTTTGGGGTTCTAATTTCTCCTGTTACCCTTGGGAAAATAAAAAATAGCTGGCTAAAAAAATCATTTTTGAGGAAAAAAAATGATTTTTTATTTTCACGGCTCTGCGTTTATAAATTTCTGTGAAGCACTTGTGGGTTCAAAGTGCTCACCACACATCTATATAAGCTCCTTGAGGGGTCTAGTTTCCAAAATGGTGTCACTTGCAGGGGGTTTCTACTGTTAAGGCACATTAAGTGCTCTGCAAACACAAAATGACGCCCGCAGAACATTCCATCAAAGTCTGCATTACAAAATGGTGCTCCTTCCATTCCAAGCTCTCCCATGCGCCCAAACAGTGGTTTCACCCCACATATGGGGTATCCGCGTACTCAGGAAAAATTGCACAACAACTTTTGGGGTCCAATTTCTCCTGTTACCCTTGGGAAAATAAAAGAAATAGCAGGCTAAAGAATCATTTTTTCACGGCTCTACGTTATAAACTTCTGTGAAGCACTTGGAGGTTCAAAGTGCTCACCACACATCTAGATAAGTTCCTTAAGGGGTCTAGTTTCCAAAATGGTGTCATTTGTGGGGGGTTTCCACTGTTTAGGCGTATCAGGGGCTCTCCAAACGCGACATGGCGTCCAATTTCAATTCCAGCCAATTTTGGTTTGAAAAAGTCAAACGGCGCTCCTTCCCTTCCAAGCCCTGCCGTGCGCCCAAACAGTGGTCCCCCCCCACATATGGGGTATCAGCGTATGATTTTTTATTTTCACGCCCGGGCGTTATAAACTTCTGTGAAGCACTTGGGGGTGCAAAGGGCTCACGACACATCTAGATAAGTTCCTTAGGGGGTCTAGTTTCCAAAATGGGGTCACTTGTGGGGGAGTTTCCACTGTTTAGACACATCAGGGCCTCTACAAACGCGACATGGCATCCAGCCAATTCTGCGCTGAAAAAGTCAAACAGCGCTCCTTTCCTTGCGACCTCTGCCGTGCGCCCAAAAAGTGGTTTACCCCCACATATGGGGTATCGGCGTATTCAAGAGAAGTTGCACAACAAATTTTGTGGTTCATTTTTCAGCTGCAGAATGGAAGGGAGGGAGACACAGGAATTCATTACTGATGGGTAGGCGGAGCCCCAGATCAGGATGTCACCTCAGATCAAAAGAGTGCTGACTGGCTGGCCCCTCCAGCTCGGGCTCCTCCTACTCAGCTCCAGTCTAAGATTTGAGGTCCAGAGGATGGTCGCTGCTAATGCAGCTCCTCAGAAGAGTTTATTATTTTATATTCGGACAGGAGACTTGGATCACCAGTTGGTCTAGAGGTCTCAGGGGTACCAGCGCTGCTGTACCCCAACCTCTCCCTTGGCAGATCTGTATTTACTCAATAGTCCCTGCAGAATCCTTGCCGGCCCTGGGGGATGAGGAGAGCTTCCTGGCCGGACGCAAACCACACGTGCGGTCACTGCGTTCCTCGCCCTGGGGGGAAGCATGGGCACAGCGCCAGAAACCCCTGAGGGTCCCTGTGGCGCTTTGGCTGGTGAGTACTCCACACAAATTTTTTATTATTATTATGTGTGAGTGCTTTAGCGTCTGAGTGAGCAGCGCTATTACTTGTATGTCAGTATGCTTCAGCGCTGCTGTGACAGCGCTGTTACAAGTAGATGTGGTGATTTTTTGTCCGCAGGCTGATAGCTGCAGGACAGAGAGGGAGCAGGAGCGGGGGAGTTCGCGCTCATTATTTGAGCTAGCAGGGGGCGTGGCCTAACGATTCCCGGTCTTCTGAGCAGGAAGACGCGCGCTCTTGCGTTTCTCCTGCGACTCCCCCACTGTGGCGGCCATTACACAGGCTCCTGGGCTCCTCAGACCGCTCCTCTCCTCATAAGACACCACGGCCAGCTGGGTGAGTGCTGATTCCTCACCCCGCAGCGCAGCGATCGCTATCCTGCAGCTGCAGTCTCATTAGAGACATAAAACTGGCTGGGGCTCACACTTCATATATATATTGTGGTGAGTTTGCAATATTAACCCCTCTGAGGGTTATTTCTACCAGCTAAATTTTTTGACTGAATACCGCTGGGGTAACCCTGCCTGGTGGAGCGTTAACCCTTCAGCGTTTAAAAAAAAAAAAAAAACGCATAGTTTTTGCTGGTATTACCGCTTTGACCTGCTCATACAGGTGAGACATGTCTGAACAGAGTTCAGATGCCGCGGACCACGTCCCAGTGCCATTACGGCAATCAGATACGCAGACCTCCACAGTGTCTAGCGCTGCGGTCGACAGCGGTGAAAAATTGGACGATATCGCTCGCTCGATCAACAACTTGTCTGACCTTTTAGGTCAATATGTGTCTGCTAATTCCTCTCAGAGGAAGCGACGCAGGCCGTTACCGGCCTCTACACGGAGCGAGTCAGATGTATCTGATATTGGGCAGAGTTCCCCTTTAAATTCGGATGGAGAAATATCCAATTCAGATGCGGACGAGCCGCAGGGGCGTTCCTCTATGGCGAAGCGTACGGAGGCATTAATTGAAGCCATGAGAGATATATTACAGTTACCGGAGGAGGTAACTAGTCGTCCTGGTAAATCAGCACGCATGTTCCAGGAGTCCCGTGCTTCGCGTACAACATTGCCAGCTCTGGATGAGCTTAATAGTGTAATAGAGGAGGAACGTCTGTGTCCAGATAAGCGTTTTCATGGAACGCATTTCTTTGATACACTTTATCCTTGCTCTGCGGAGTTAAAGGCTAATTGGACTTCTGCTCCTGAAGTGGATGTGTCTTTATCTCAGCTTAGTAAATCCTCACTACTCCCTATTAAGGGGAAAGCGAGCTTACAGGAGCCTTTGGATAGGAAAACAGAATTGGCGGCAAAAGCAAGCTATGAGGCTGCGGGTCATGGATTCCGAGCAGTGCTAGGATCCATGTGTGCTGCTAGAGCTTCTCTAGGCTGGTTGGCACGTCTGAAGACGGAGTTGCAAAATGAATCTCCGTTATCTGAGATACGGGAAACTTGTGAATGGTTAGAAACGGCAGCCTGTTATATCTTTGATGCCGGTCTGGATACGGCATCTCTGCTGGCCAAAGCGCAAGCTTCAGCGGTCACAGTCAGAAGAGCTTTATGGCTCAGACAGTGGGCCGGGGACGCAGTTTCCAAACAAGGGTTGTTGGCCTTACCTTACAAGGGTGGCCATCTTTTTGGATCCGACCTCACAGAGCTGATTTCCAAGGCTAAGGCGAAGGAATCAGCATTACCACAGCGTAGGGCCATGGCCTCGGTGTCCAGTAAGCCTGGTGTCTATAGTGGTCGGCGGTCCTTTCGGGGCCGAGGACGATCTAGTCACTCCTCGTGGGGATCGGGTCGTCCTTCCTTCTCAGGAAAGAAATCCTCTCAGAAAACTCGTACTCCCTGGAAGCAGAGTTTGCGCCAGGACAAGCGGGAACTTGACAAGAAGCCCGCCAAGTCGGATTGACGCCAGGGGTCCACTCGAGGATTCTCGAGTGGGGGGTCGCCTGCTTCTTTTCAAGGCGACTTGGATGGCTCGCGTTCCAGATTCCTGGGTAACGCGGATAGTGTCGGCAGGCTATTTCATAGAGTTTGCTTCTCGACCCCCAAATGTTTTTTGTCAATCTCGCGTTCCGTCGGAACCCGAGCTTGTTGTCGCTCTACAGCGAGAGGTCGAATCTCTGCTACAAAAGGGTGTAGTGATACCGGTTCCGTCAGAGGACCGAGGGAAAGGTTTTTATTCCAACCTTTTTGTAGTTCCCAAAAAGGAGAACAAATTTCGCCCGATTCTGGATCTCAAGCGATTAAACCGGCATGTCCATGCCCGGAAATTTCGCATGGAGTCGCTTCGCTCCGTTGTGGCAGCTCTGTCACAGAACGATTTTCTGGTGTCAATCGACATTCGCGACGCCTATTTGCATATTCCCATCGGAAAGGCTCATCAGCGCTTTCTTCGATTTGCCATAGGTCAGAATCATTACCAGTTCGTGGCTCTGCCGTTCGGCTTAGCCTCAGCGCCAAGGGTCTTTACAAAAATTCTGGCGCCCCTCATGGCAATCCTTCGAAGACAGGGGATTACGATTCTCCCTTATCTGGACGATCTTTTGATCGTGGCTTCCTCGGAGGAGGAGGCGTTGACGGCTCGGGATTTGTCTCTTCAGTTTCTGAAGGACTTCGGTTGGCTGGTCAATTGGGAGAAGTCGTCCCTGGAACCTCGAGGACAATCCTCTTTTTGGGAATGCATCTCGACACGTTTCGGTTGGTAGTTTCCCTACCACCAGACAAACAGTCATGTCTTCTTCGACATGTACAGATTATGAAATCCTCAACGGCAATGTCCCTACGGAAGTGTATGCGTCTTCTGGGACTGATGGTGGCGTCCATGGAGGCAATTCCTTTTGCCCAGTTCCATTCCAGGACTCTCCAAAGGTTTATCTTGAGTCGATGGAACCGGTCGCAATCGCTGGATTGCAGTGTCACCATTTCTCGCGCGGTGCGGGATTCTCTAGAATGGTGGTTACGTCCAGGGGCATTCTCCCTGGGGAAGACTTTCCTCCCTCCGAAGTGGTCAGTCATAACTACCGATGCCAGCCTGACGGGCTGGGGGGGTGTTTGGAACAATCTCTGGATTCAGGGGGTATGGTCATCGGAAGAGTCTGTTCTTCCGATCAACATCCTGGAATTGAGGGCGATTTTCCTTTGCCTCCAACATTGGACGGTCCCTTTGAGCGGTCTGCCAGTCCGAGTGCAGACAGACAATGCGACGGCTGTCGCGTATATCAATCACCAAGGTGGGACAAGGAGTTCCAGACTCATGGTAGAGGTGTCCCGAATTCTGATTTGGGCAGAGGCCAGTGTACCAGCCATTTCGGCGATTCACATTCCAGGGGTTCAGAATATTACAGCGGACTTTCTCAGTCGCAGAAGGATGGATCCCGGGGAATGGAGCCTCCACCCGGAAGTTTTTGCACTACTGTGCTCTCGCTGGGGAACCCCCAAGTGGATTTGATGGCATCCAGGTCCAATGCCAAGTTACCGACGTTCATGTCCAGGTACAAGGACCCGAAGGCTGTGGCGGTGGATGCTCTAGTGGCTCAGTGGGATCAGTTCGAGCTGATCTATGTATTCCCGCCGATATCCTTACTTCCTCTAGTACTGCGTCGGATCAGACTAGAGAGAATTCCAGCTATTTTGATAGCTCCAGACTGGCCAAGAAGGGTGTGGTTCTCGACAATAATGTCGCTGTTGGCGGCACCTCCTTTTCCACTCCCTCTTCAACCGGACTTGTTGACTCAGGGGCCCGTTTGTCATCCGGACTTGATGTCCCTGCGTTTGACGGCGTGGCTCTTGAGACCGAAATCTTGACCCGTAGAGGTTTCTCAGCCGAGGTCATTGCTACCCTTCGTGCTGCAAGAAGTCCGGCTACTACTAGGATTTACCACAAAATTTAGGAAAACCTTTTTTTTTTTTTTTTCGTGGTGTTTGGGGTCCTCTCGGAACCCGAGAAAATTTTCCATTCCCAACCTGTTGGCTTTTCTGCAGCATGGGCTAGACAAGGGTTTGGCAGTCAGCACCCTGAAAGGTCAGATTTCTGCTCTGTCCTTATTGTTCCGGAGAACCATTGCTTCGAATAGAGACGTGCTCTCCTTTTTCCGAGGTATATCTCGTAAGTTTCCGCCACGGAAGGCACCCGTGTCTCCTTGGCGGCTCAACCTTGTTTTGAGGCTCTTCAGCATAAACCTTTTGAGCCTATGGTTTCTGCTAGCCTTTCTTTACTTTCTTGGAAGGTGGCTTTCCTTGTTGCAGTCACTTCCTTGAGGAGAGTTTCTGAGTTGGCAGCTCTTTCTTGTTCGCCTCCTTTTCTGGAGTTTTTTCCGGATCGTGTAGTGCTTCGCACTCGGGGTGATTTTTTACCTAAAGTGGTGTCACAATTTCATGTCAACCAGGATATTGTGTTGCCTTCATTCTGCCCGGATCCGAAGAATGTGAAAGAGCGAGCTTTACACACATTGGATTTAGTGCGGGCCTTGAAGTTTTATCTATCTATTACTCAAGGTTTTCGTAAGACGGACTCCCTATTTGTGGTTCCAGTCGGTCGTCGGCGTGGTCAACGAGCTTCCAAGGATTCTATAGCTCGTTGGATCCGGTCAGCTATATTGGAAGCTTACCGTCTTCAGGGTGAATCTTGCCCGATTAAGATTCAAGCCCATTCCACGAGGGCTGTGGCTTCATCGTGGGCTTTTCACCAAGGTGCTTCGGCAGTGCAGCTCTGCCGGGCGGCAACTTGGCGCTCTGTCCACACGTTTACGAAGTTTTATAAAGTGGACGTCAGTGCTTCCGCTGATGCAGCCCTCGGACGTAGGGTCCTGCAGGCAGCTGTAGTTTAAAGTTCTGGATGAACTTGTGTTTAGCGCTGGTTGCGCTTTGTTGTTAAGGTTGTTGGGTTTCTGCCTCTTGTTGGTTTTTTCCCACCCTTATTTTTGAACTGCTTTGGGACGTCCCATCAGTAATGAATTCCTGTGTCTCCCTCCCTTCCATTCTGCAGCTGAAACACGGATTTTGGTAAGAACTTACCGGTAAAATCCTTTTCAGCGAAGGAAGGGAGGGAGACACAGCACCCTCCCAAGGCAGAAGTGTGTTGATGTTTTCAGATGCAGCGCGACCCTTGTCTGATTGCGATATCTGGACTGAGGTCAGCGCGCTAAGGCTCTGTTCCAGCATCGCCAGCTCATCGCAGTAGTCAGGTTCAGTGAATAGTATCTGGAACTCTGTGGTTTTTGGCTTACTTTGCATGCATAACCTGTATCCTTGTGTTTTTGCTTTGAAGTTTCTTCAGAAGGGGTTATGTTGCTCCGCTGGTGATCTTGGTTCTTCCCTAAAGCTTTGGTACGA
Source organism: Oophaga sylvatica (assembly GCA_033576555.1). NCBI lineage: Eukaryota > Metazoa > Chordata > Amphibia > Anura > Dendrobatidae > Oophaga > Oophaga sylvatica. The sequence continues at coordinate 395,064,533 of JARQOD010000003.1, read as the reverse complement.
CTGGAGCTGAGTAGGAGGAGCCCGAGCTGGAGGGGCCAGCCAGTCAGCACGCTTTTGATCTGAGGTGACATCCTGATCTGGGGCTCCGCCTACCCATCAGTAATGAATTCCTGTGTCTCCCTCCCTTCCTTCGCTGAAAAGGATTTTACCGGTAAGTTCTTACCAAAATCCGTGTTTTCTTTTAACACTTGTGAAATAAAAAAATTTTGGTTCCGAAGTAAAGTTTTTGCAAAAAAAGTTAAATGTTAATTTTTTCCTTCCACATTGCTTCAGTTCCTATGAAGCACATAAAGGGTTAATAAACTTCTTGATTGTGGTTTTGAGCACCTTAAGGGGTACAGTTTTTAGAATGGTGTCACTTTTGGGTATTTTCTGCCATATAGACCCCTCAAAGTGACTTCAAATGTGATGTGGTCCCTAAAATAAAAATGGTGTTGTAAAAATGAGAAATCGCTGGTCAACTTTTAACCCTTATAACTTCGTAACAAAAAAAAAATTTTGTTCCCAAAATTGTGCTGATGTAAAGTAGACATGTGGGAAATGTTATTTATTAAGAAATTTGTGTGACATATCTCTCTGATTTAAGGGCATAAAAATTTAAAGTTTGAAAATTGCTAAATTTTCAAAATTTTCGCCATATTTCCGTTTTTTTCATAAATAAACACAAGTCATATCAAAGAAATTTTACCACTAACGTGAAGTACAATATGTCACGAAACAACAGTCTCAGAATCAGCGGGATTCGTTAAAGCGTTCCAGAGTTATAACCTCATAAAGTGACAGTGGTCAGAATTGTAAAAATTGGCCCGGTCATTAAGCTGCAAAATGGCTCTGTCACTAAGGGGTTAAATGAGTTGTGTCCAAACTTTTGGTCTGTACTGTATATATACAGGGGTTGGACAGAATAATGGAAACACCTGGAAACATCAACAAAAGTTAGTTTAATATGGTGTAGGTCCACCTTTTGTGGCGATTACAGCCTCATTTCTCCGAGGTATGGATTCATACAAGGTGTAAATTGTTTGCAAAGGAATTTTAGCCCATTCTTCAGTTAAAACACCCTCCAGTTCTTTGAGCGACGATGGCGGTGGAAATCGACATCTAGCTTGAATCTCTAAAATCGACCAGAAATGCTCAATAATGTTTAGGTCTGGGGATTGTGGGGGCCAGATGAGATTCTCAACTTCATTAGAATGTTCCTCGTGCCATGCTTTAACGATTCTAACTGTATAAATTGGTGCATTATCATCCATGAAAGATGGCGTTCCCTTCCGGGAACAGTGCTTGAACCATAGGATGCACTTGGTCGCCCAAAATGCCTAAATAATCGCGGCTGTTAATTCTTCCATGAAGGGATATCATTGGCCCGGCGGATCTCCACGAAATAGCACCCCAGATCATCACAGAACCTCCGCCATGTTTTACGGTTGGGAGAAGGCAGTCTGGATGGAATGCTTCTTTCGGCTGTCTCCAAACGTACACGCGGCCGGAGGTCGGAAATAGGGTAAACGATGATTCGTCTGAGAATATCACATGTTTCCACGGCTCGAGGGACCAATTCTGGAGGCTTCTACACCACTCTAAACGCTTGGAAACATTTGTCATTGAGAGCAGCGGTTTTCGAATTGCAGCTCTTCCGTGGAATCCAGATTTGTTCAGCTCCCGACGAACAGTTTTCGTGGAAACTGGGTTCTGTAGGTGTTCATTGAGCTCAGTAGTGATTTTCGGAGCCGTGGTCTTGCAATCCTCTCTCACAATTCGCTTTAGAGTCCGACGGTCTCTCAGTCAACTTCGACTTTTGGCCGGACCTCTGCTTTGCTGCGGACGTTTTTCCTTCTCTTTCAAACGCAGTCATTACTTTGGAGACAGTACCTCTTGACACGCCAAGCATTCGGGCACTTTCGGTTACACTAGAGCCTGCCATCCCAGCACCAACAATTTCGCCTCTTTGAAAATCCGAGAGGTCTGCCATTGGTATCAGGTTCTCATCAATGTTCTTACAATTATGCAAAACAAACAGTTAATTTACATACACATATCACAAATAATCAACTTCAAAACATTGCCATATGTCACGGTTTGCATCTTTATAACATGTTCGAAGATTATGATGCCAAAACGTTAGGTGTTTCCATTATTTTGTCCAACCCCTGTATGTGTGTGTGTGTGTGTGTATATATTACAGCGTCGGACTGGAACACCTTGGGCCCACCAGAGAAAATCATTCTTGGGGCCCACTATGTAGCTACATAGAAATAAATACAAGACCACAAATTGTGCAGTAAAACACACTAATATCAGGGTATAATATAAGGTAGTACATGTCTTAATTATGTAGCAGGAGTTGGGGTAGCCTCCCTCATAGATTATAAAGCAGCCCCCTCATAGGGGATAATGCTGCCCCCCATAGGGGATAATGCTGCCCCCCTCATAGGGTATAATGCTGCCCCCCTCATAGAGGATAATGCTGTCCCCCTCTAGGTATGCTCTTATATATATATAGATAGATATATAATTATAATATATATATATATATATATATATATATATAATAGATAGATACCATATATACTCGAGTATAAGCCGACCCCCCTAATTTTGCCACAAAAAACTGGGAAAACTTATCGACTCGAGTATAAGCCTAGGGTGGAAAATGAGATTATGCCCCATATGCTGCCCCATGTATTATGCCCCCATAGATGCTCCATAGATTATGCCCCCATAGATGCTCCATAGATTATGCCCCATAGATTATGCCCCCATAGATGCTCCATAGATTATGCCCCCATAGATTATGCCCCCACAAGATGCTCCATAGATTGTGCCCCATATGCTGCCCATGTATTATGCCCCCATAGATGCTCCATAGATTATGCCCCCATAGATGCTCCATAGATTATGCCCCCATAGATGCTCCATAGATTATGCCCCCATAGATTATGCCCCCATAGATTATGCCCCCATAGATGCTCCTTAGATTATGCCCCATAGATGCTCCTTAGATTATGCCCCCATAGAAGCTCCATCGATTGTGCCCCCATAAATGCTCCTTAGATTATGCCCCATAGATGCTCCATAGATTATGCCCCCATAGATGCTCCATAGATTATGTCCCCATAAGTGCTCCTTAGATTATGCCCCATAGAAGCTCCATAGATTGTGCCCCCATAGATGCTTCTTAGATTATGCCCCCATAGATTATGCCCCATAAATGCTCCATAGATTATGCCCCCATAAATGCTCCACAGATTATGCCCGCATAGATTATGCCCCGATAAATGCTCCACAGATTATGCCCCCATAGATGCTCCTTAGATTATGCCCCCATAGATTATGACCCCATAAATGCTCCACAGATTATGCCCCCATAAATGCTTCACAGATTATGCCCCCATAAATGCTTCACAGATTATGCCCCCATAGATTATGCCCCCATAAATGCTCCACAGATTATGCCCCCATAGATTATGCCCCCATAGATTGTGCCCCCATAGATTATGCCCCTATAGATGCTCCTTAGATTATGCCCCATAGATGCTCCTTAGATTATGCCCCATAAATGCTCCACAGATTATGCCCCCATAAATGCTCCACAGATTATGCCCCCATAGATTATGCCCCCATAAATGCTCCACAGATTATGCCCCATAAATGCTCCACAGATTATGCCCCCATAGATTATGCCCATAGATGCTCCACAGACTGTGCCCCCATAGATGCTGCAACAAAAAAAAAAAGACATACCTCTCGTCGCTGGGGGCCAGGTGCTGGTGTCCTGAGCAGGCGGGGACACCGGCGCGCTATGGGTGACAGGTGCCGGTGTCTCCGCTGGCTCAGGGCCCCGGCACCTGCGATATTTACCTGTCACCGGGTCCACTGCTGAGCGCCGCTGTCTTCGGTCCTCCGGCAGTGAATGCTCAGGCAGGGGGCGCGGCGCTCACTAATGACGTCATCGCGCTCTCTGCCTGAACATCGCAGCAAGAGAGGACGCGATGACACAGCGGCGCTCAGCGGTGGAGCGGGTGACAGGTAAGTAATGATAATCACTGCTTCCCACGCCCATGTGGGCGTGGGAAGCAGTGAATATTCATTTCTCTTTAGCAGCGGGGACAGGGGCTCCTGCCTCCTGTCACCCGCTGCTGCTCCGCTGGCACGGGGCCCCCATGGCAGCTGAGTGGTGTGCCGCTATTAGCGACACGCCACCGGCTGGGGGCCCCTGGAGCAGCGGGGGCCCTATTCAACTGGCCCCTGTATGCCAGCAGGTGCCAGGGCCCCCCAGATGCCAGGGCCCACCGGAGAATCCTCCGGTTCTCCGGTGGGCCAGTCCGACCCTGTATATATATTATATATTATATATATATATATATATATATATACACAGTCAGGGCCAGAAATATTTGGACAGTGACACAATTTTCGCGAGTTGGGCTCTGCATGCCACCACATTGGATTTGAAATGAAACCTCTACAACAGAATTCAAGTGCAGATTGTAACGTTTAATTTGAAGGGTTGAACAAAAATATGTGTTAGAAAATGTAGGAATTGTACACATTTCTTTACAAACACTCCACATTTTAGGAGGTCAAAAGTAATTGGACAAATAAACATAACCCAAACAAAATATTTTTATTTTCAATATTTTGTGGCGAATCCTTTGGAGGCAATCACTGCCTTAAGTCTGGAACCCATGGACATCACCAAACGCTGGGTTTCCTCCTTCTTAATGCTTTGCCAGGCCTTTACAGCCGCAGCCTTCAGGTCTTGCTTGTTTGTGGGTCTTTCCCTCTTAAGTCTGGATTTGAGCAAGTGAAATGCATGCTCAATTGGGTTAAGATCTGGTGATTGACTTGGCCATTGAAGAATGTTCCACTTTTTTGCACTCATGAACTCCTGTGTAGCTTTGGCTGTATGCTTGGGGTCATTATCCATCTGTACTATGAAGCGCCGTCCAATCAAGTTTGCAGCATTTGGCTGAATCTGGGCTGAAAGTATATCCCGGTACACTT
>JARQOD010000003.1:395005637-395059426 GCA_033576555.1 Oophaga sylvatica | reverse complement strand
AGAACTACAATTAATCAAATATGAAAAATTTGTAATACTTTAAACAATAAGTACAGAGATCATGTATATGAAGGGAACAACAAAATTTACAGATGCGTGCGTAGACAGATAAGACCAGGGGTTCAAAATGCAACTCACCTTTGGTCAATACATATAAAGGGGTCTGAAAGGAATAAATCAGCGATAAGTTAAAAAGTCCAATCAATCTCCCAAATTCAGGCCTTTTGGGCCATGTGTCTAATTCGAAAATCCAATATGTTTCCACGTCTTTTCAACAAAACCAATATGATTACCACCCCTTCTAGCCGGGGGAACCTGTTCAATAATCTGATATCTAAGCTGTGCCACTGTGTGTTTCATCTTTGAAAAATTTTTCGGGTAACGGTAACCAGTTCTTACCACATCTAATGGGGGATTGTGTGACGCTGTTTCTATCCTTTATATTTTGCGTGGTTTCCCCTACATATAGTAGACCACAAGGCATTTGATTAGTATTGACGAAAATTGGAGTTACAAGTATAGAACTCACGAATAGGATATGATTTACCCGTCCTGGATGGGTGATATTGTCAGATTTAATGATATTTGAGCAGGAGGCACAGCTAGACAGGGTAAGTGCCATTTCTCTTTGGCGCAAAAAGGGTTGGTGTAGTGGGAGTACGAAATGGGTCCCTATATTCGGCTCGTACCAGTCTGTCCTTGAGATTAGCTGATCTCTTTGTACACATTAGAGTGGGGTCTTTGAAGGTTTCAATGTGTGGATAAGAACGTGTCAAAATCGGCCAAGTTTCCAAATGACAAAATAGACCTTGGGCATTAAAGGAGAAATGTGTGTACAAACGGGATTCTCTCTCTATTAAGTCTTTTGTATCGGAGAGGAAGCCGTAGTAGGGACCGGGTCTTTTCATCTTCCAAGAGGGGTACGGGGGTAACCCCTATCTTGAAATTTTTTGGTTAATGTATTGAGTCTGTCATCCATTATAGTTGGATCTGAAGTTTCCGTGATTCTTTTAAATTGGGAACGTGGTAAGCTATTACGGGGATACTTAGGATGACAGCTATATAGTGTAATAAGCTATTAGTATCCGTGGGTTTACTATAGAGATCCCTAATGAGGTTCCCAGTATCATTTTTTTATGACCATTGTATCAAGAAAGGAGACAGATGACATACTAAAATGCATAGTAAATGTAGCCCTGGTAGAAAAGGAATTGAGGTGATTATGGAAAGTTTGAAGAGAGGAGGTGGTGCCGGTCCAAATGAAAAAAATATCATCGATATATCGGTGGTATTCGATCACATGTTGAATAAATAGCGGGTTATTGTAGACATGGGAGATCTCAAAAAAATCCATGAACGCATTAGCGTAGGCCGGTGCTACGTTCGAACCCATAGCTGTCCCGCACTTCTGGCCATAGTAGGTGTCTTCATATAGGAAATAATTTTCATATAGAACCAAGTGTAGGAGATCCAGGCAGAAATGGATGGAGTTGGTAGACATATTGGATGAGTTAAGGAGATGTCTGGTAGCCTCAATACCCTGTTCATGTTCTATGGAGGTATAAAGACTGTTAACGTCCATAGTAACTAAGATACTGTCTGAAGGAATGGTATTGAGTTGTTGTATGATACTCAGAAAGTGCCCCGTATCCAGTAGGAAGGCTCTAGTTGACTTGATAAGTGGAGTGAGGATTTTTTCAAGAAAAATGGATAATGGGGATAGAATTGAATCTGTGGAAGCCACGATAGGTCTTCCAGGGGGGTTATTCAGGGACTTATGTATCTTAGGTAGAACGTAAAAAACCGGAGTAATGGGGTGCGGATTAACGAGAAAAGTGGCTGTTTTGTTATCAATGATATTGTCAGCTAAACCATGGTCAATAACAGTGTTAATTTTTCTCCTAATTTCAAAAATCGGATCACGGGTAAGAACATCATAGGTATTGGAGTCTGTTAATTGACGTATGATTTCCGCTTTATACTGACAACGATTCATAACCACTATAGAGCCCCCTTTGTCTGCCGGTTTAATAATGATATTGGCATTGTTCTGCAAGGATAGGAGTGCTTGTTTCTCATTGTGTGAGATATTTGAGTAAACAGGAAAAAGGCCTAGGTGTTGCTGATGTGTAATTGCCTTGATGTCATTCTCAACTAGTGAGATGAATGTCTCAGTCAGCAGCATGATAAGTACGTGGTGGGCTAAAATTGCTCTTATTGAACAGATTATACTTAGAAATAGACAATTCTGGAGTTGATAATAAAGTCCGATCATGACTCGAAACCGGAGATAGTCCAAAGTGTGTTTTCAGTCGGATTGATCGAAAAAAACGTTCAAGGTCCTTTTTGAGTTCAAAAGAGTCCCAGGGAGGTGTAGGACAAAAAGAGAGGCCCTTTTGTAGAACCGCAAGTTCCGGTGGAGACAGGAGGTGATCCGAGATGTTGATCACTAGATTTTGTATCTCACCTGTGACCGGTGGCCATTCTTCCTTCCACCTCTTCTGACCGGTCTGCGTTTGGGGGTCCTCTCCTGTTGTCCCGAGATAAAAAACGGTTTACTTCTTTTGCGCTCTTGAAGTACTTTCTGATGCTCAGTTAATGATCTCTCAGTTTCTCTCAAACTGAGAGATCATTAACTGAGCATCAGAAAGTACTTCAAGAGCGCAAAAGAAGTAAATTTCAGAGAGACTCTGAGGACTACTCTAATAACCGAGTGTACAGATGGGCGGATTACTCGGGACCCATGTGCTCTTGGCGACGACAACGACCCGCACGCAGGGAGGGCTCCTTCAGCTCAGGAAGCGATTCCTCAACCACATCTGGACGAAACCGTTTTTTATCTCGGGACAACAGGAGAGGACCCCCAAACGCAGACCGGTCAGAAGAGGTGGAAGGAAGAATGGCCACCCGGTCACAGGTGAGATACAAAATCTAGTGATCAACATCTCGGATCGCCTCCTGTCTCCACCGGAACTTGCGGTTCTACAAAAGGGCCTCTCTTTTTGTCCTACACCTCCCTGGGACTCTTTTGAACTCAAAAAGGACCTTGAACGTTTTTTTCGATCAATCCGACTGAAAACACACTTTGGACTATCTCCGGTTTCGAGTCATGATCTGACTTTATTATCAACTCCAGAATTGTCTATTTCTAAGTATAATCTGTTCAATAAGAGCAATTTTAGCCCAACACGTACTTATCATGCTGCTGAGACATTCATCTCACTAGTTGAGAATGACATCAAGGCAATTACACATCAGCAACACCTAGGCCTTTTTCCTGTTTACTCAAATATCTCACACAATGAGAAACAAGCACTCCTATCCTTGCAGAACAATGCCAATATCATTATTAAACCGGCAGACAAAGGGGGCTCTATAGTGGTTATGAATCGTCAGTATAAAGCGGAAATCATACGTCAATTAACAGACTCCAATACCTATGATGTTCTTACCCGTGATCCGATTTTTGAAATTAGGAGAAAAATTAACACTGTTATTGACCATGGTTTAGCTGACAATATCATTGATAACAAAACAGCCACTTTTCTCGTTAATCCGCACCCCATTACTCCGGTTTTTTACGTTCTACCTAAGATACATAAGTCCCTGAATAACCCCCCTGGAAGACCTATCGTGGCTTCCACAGATTCAATTCTTTCCCCATTATCCATTTTTCTTGAAAAAATCCTGACTCCACTTATCAAGACAACTAGAGCCTTCCTACTGGATACGGGGCACTTTCTGAGTATCATACAACAACTCAATACCATTCCTTCAGACAGTATCTTAGTTACTATGGACGTTAACAGTCTTTATACCTCCATAGAACATGAACAGGGTATTGAGGCTACCAGACATCTCCTTAACTCATCCAATATGTCTACCAACTCCATCCATTTCTGCCTGGATCTCCTACATTTGGTTCTATATGAAAATTATTTCCTATATGAAGACACCTACTATGGCCAGAAGTGCGGGACCGCTATGGTTCGAACGTAGCACCGGCCTACGCTAATGCGTTCATGGATTTTTTTTGAGATCTCCCATGTCTACAATAACCCGCTATTTATTCAACATGTGATCGAATACCACCGATATATCGATGATATTTTTTTCATTTGGACCGGCACCACCTCCTCTCTTCAAACTTTCCATAATCACCTCAATTCCATTCTACCAGGGCTACAGTTTACTATGCATTTTAGTATGTCATATGTCTCCTTTCTTGATACAATGGTCATCAAAAATGATACTGGGAACCTCACTACGGATCTCTATAGTAAACCCACGGATACTAATAGCTTATTACACTATACTAGCTGTCATCCTAAGTATACCCGTAATAGCTTACCACGTTCCCAATTTAAAAGAATCACTAGGATCGTCTCAGATCCAACTATACTGGATGACAGACTCAATACATTAACCAAAAAATTTCAAGATAGGGGTTACCCACGTACACTCTTGGAAGATGAAAAGACCAGGTCCCTACTACCGGCTTCCTCTCCGATACAACAACTTAATAGAGAGAGAATCCCGTTTGTACACACATTCCATCCTTTAATGCCGAAGGTCTATTCTGTCATTAGGAAACATTGGCCGATTTTGACACGTTCTTATCCAACATTGAATCCTTCAAAGACCCCACTCTAATGTGTACAAAGAGATCAGCTAATCTCAAGGACAGACTGGTACGAGCCGATATAGGGACTATACGTACTCCCACTACACAAACCTTGTTGGCGCCAAAGAGAAATGGCACTTACCCCTGTCTGAGCTGTGCCTCCTGCTCAAATATCATTAAATCTGACAATATCACCCATCCCAGGACGGGTAAATCATATCCTTTTCGTGGGTTCTATACTTGTAACTCCAATTTCGTCATATACCTAATCAAATGCCCTTGTGGTCTACTATATGTAGGGAAACCACGCAACATATAAAGGATAGAATAGCGTCACACAAATCCACCATTAGATGTGGTAAGAACTGGTTACCGTTACCTGAACATTTTTCAAAGATGAAACACACAGTGGCACAGCTTAGATATCAGATTATTGAACAGGTTCCCCGGCCTAGAAGGGTGGTAATCATATTGGTTTGTTGAAAAGACGTGAAACATATTGGATTTTTGAATTAGACACACTGGCCCCAAAAGGCCTGAATAGGGAGATTGATTGGACTTGTTAACTTATCGCTGATTTATTCCTTTCAGACCCGTTAATATGTATTGACCAAAGGTGAGTTGCATTTCTGAACCCCTGGTCTTATCTGTCTACGCACTGCATCATGTATATTTGTTGTTTCCCTCTCATATGACATGATCTCTGTACTTATCTGTTTATGTATTACATTTTACATATTTGATTAATTGTAGTCTCCTCCCACACGATGTGACCTCTGGTTTTCTCTCCTTTAGTCCAGTGCCTCTCTATTACGCCATTCCATTAGACTATATTATCTATCATTTATTTCATTATTTATTTCTTTATTTATTTATCCTTATTTTATCTCCCTGCCCATTTCTCTCTCCCCCCCCCCCCCTTTTTTTCCTTTCCTTTTTATCTTTTTCACTTATTCATAATAACCATATTGTCCTCAATTTCACTCATGGACATTTCCCTCTATATTATCGATCTTAGATCCACTGATCAGTTTCTCAGTGGTCCACCATATATTATTGTTTACACATAAGCCACATTTCTAGCGTTTTTCCTCTCCCCCTCTATTCAGCACCTGCGCACTTACTACCTATGACTGGTCCTTTCATTCAACATGCCCCTGTGTTAGCGGCGCCTGCGCAATGCACTAACCAAGTGACGTAACGTCACTTCCGGTTTCGGGCGCTCACTTCCGGTTTGAGCGCTATTAGAAACCGAGACCGCACTACCTCACAGCACCTCCAGACAAGGCAAGGCGCGGGAGCGCTGCCTAATCCCAGCGGTTCATCAGCAGGTATTTACTAGTACTCATTCCACAATCCTTAGCCGACTATCTTATACAATACTGATTCACTCAAAAGGACCATTATTCCTCACAGCGCAGCTGAATACCGTCCTCCTTACTGAGGTCTCCCCTATTGTTAACCCCATCAGCACTTCTATTGGAGGTAATTTTCCCTATAACTCACCCTTATGTTTATCACATTACATGATTCATGTGGACTATTACTTCCTACAGCACTGTTGATTCCTGACAACTCCATCTACACACTGAGCTATATTTTAGTGGATATTTATCCCTTCCAGTGTTTCATTAAGGTAACTGTGTCCATATCAATGGAATTTATGGGACTATTATCATATTGTATTCCGATTTTCTGTGCCCTCTTATTATTTACATCCTCTTTTCACTCTATATTAGGATTTCTAACCTGGCTCTTACTGCTCTATTGCATTCTATGATTGGCACTTGACTATTACTAAGGTAATCATTATATACAAAATGTCTATGTATACCCCTATGCCCTCTATGAGCTCCTTAGTCCTGTTGATTTATGCTATGCTACAGCATTATTTACTTGAAAACACCATTTTGTTATATATTGACCGTCTATCTGTATATTATTTGTACATAATTTTCTTTGGGAAGTTTATTTATTTATTCTTTTTTATGCCACAATGTATGGACTATTTTTATTTACACTTATTTTTGTCTTTACAGCGTTATTTGACAAAGGCCCTGGTTGGGCCGAAACGTTATATATCGCTTTCTTTCTGTCCTTAAATGTTGCCTAATTTGTTAATAAATATATATTACTCAGCATTTCAAAACATCATCTTAGAAAGCGGTGTTCTCCTTTATACTATTGGGGATCTTCTGGTCCATTACACCTGCACCTACCCTACTTGTTAGTTGTGTGCACGCCCACTTCTACTCCGAGGTGACATTACCTGACAGGAATAACTGAGCGCTGAAGAGACATACTGAAGAATAACTGTCACTGAGCGCGAGAGAGTACTGACAAAACAACTGTCACTGAGCGTGCGGCTACCTGCAGGAATAACTGACAAGAACAACTGTCACGAGCGCTGAGGACATTACCTGACAGGAATAACTCACTGAGCGTGAGGACATTACCTGACAGGAATAACTGTCACCGAGCGCTGAGGTGACATTACCTGACAGGAATAACTCACTGAGCGCTGAGGTGACATTACCTGACAGGAATAACTGTTCACTGAGCGCTGAGGAGACATTACCTGACTGGAATAACTCACTGAGCGCTGAGGAGACAGTACCTGACAAGAACAACTGTCACTGAGCGCTGAGGAGACATTACCTGACAGGAATAACTCACTGAGCGCTGAGGTGACATTACCTGACAGGAATAACTCACTGAGCGCTGAAGAGACAGTACCTGACAAGAACAACTGTCGCTGAGGAGACATTACCTGACAGGAATAACTCTCACTGAGCGCTGAGGTGACATTACCTGACAGGAATAACTCTCACTGAGCACTGAGGTGACATTACCTGACAGGAATAACTCTCACTGAGCGCTGAGGAGAGAGTACCTGACAAGAACAACTGTCACTGAGCGCTGAGGAGACTTTACCTGACAGGAATAACTGTCACTGAGCACTGAGGTGACATTACCTGACAAGAACAACTATCACTGAGCGCTGCTGAGACATTACCTGACAGGAATAACTGTCACTGAGCGCTGAGCAGACAGTACCTGACAAGAACAACTATCACTGAGCGCTGCTGAGACATTACCTGACAGGAATAACTCACTGAGCGCTGAGGTGACATTACCTGACAGGAATAACTCACTGAGCGCTGAGGTGACATTAGCTGACAAGAATAACTTTCACATGAGTGCTGAGGAGACATTACCTGACTGGAATAACTGTCACTGAACCGTGAGGTGACTTTACCTGACAGGAATAACTCACTGAGCGCTGATGAGACATTACTTGACAGGAATAACTTACCGGCATAAATAATACCGCCACACATTACCACTACATAGCAACTGAATAATACTGTGTAAGTTAGCGCTTACTGTGTGTGTTGAGGGACACTCGCTTGGCAACAGATTAAAGCACACAGGCACGGTTTCTCACATAAACAGTCTTATTTCGGTTTATTTAACCATCATAAACCGCGCCATGCATAGTCCATTACCTTACGTCCACGGAACATGACATTAAGTTGCAGTCTCTAAACACGCTGGACCATACTCCGTCCAGGTACCGTGGGTGACAGCACAGTTCATGAACTGACCCTCGTCAGTGTACACAGTCCCCCATATTCTGGGTTACCTTCCAGGAGCTCTGCTCCACACACTGACTCCTTGTCAGTCCTAGTTTCCCGGGGAAGCTGCCTGAGATCACCGTCCCGGACAATGCCTTGCTCACCAGGCCATCCAACAGTTCCAGACCCTCAGGAGGACGGTAACTTCCCCAACACAGTAGCCGTCACTGGCTCTGCAGGTCCACGGCCTCACCCCGTGCTTTTCAGGAATCCGATCCACACACACACACAGGACCTTACAACTCTCATCATGTGACCCAAACCTCAGTCACATATCACCGTAGCTAAAACAAACCCCATAGGTGGGAGGTGTGTGTGGTTAGTCAGTCTCGCCCACCCAGCTCACCGACTAACCCTGTAAGCCCACTTAAAACTAAACAAACACTTGTGGGACTACAGGTCCCAGAACAACATTTCGGGCTTACAGCGCAGAGGACATCCTCCATCTCTGCGACACATACCAACCATTCACGATGACGCCAGTCACTGACTCACCATCACAGTTACTCCTGTGACTGCCCTGCACTCCCATGGCCTCAATACGCTTCCGTGCGTATCCTGAGGAGAACATACAGAGCCCCCTAGCTGTAACGGGTCACTGCCTCACAACTGCTATACTTGCAATGAATAAAAGCCACTATATATAGACACAATAATACCACAATATAAGACCTATATAATGCCACTATACACACATGGAATGTCGGTATATTCACTCAGATCCTGTCCAAAATCCACATAAAAAACTACTTCAAATACTCGTAATGTACTTCTTATGAATTTCAGCAGGAAATCCACAGTTCTGTTAACATAACGCGTGTTTCCAACAAAAAAGTTTGAAAAACTGCACAGCAGAAAAATAAAAGACGTGCAAAATGAAAACGTTAATATCTGTCCTTAGTCACTGGCTTTCCCTGTCTGGCGAAGAAAATACCGCGGGAGCCCACGCACTTTTTTACAACGAAATTGCACATTAAATTAACACCTACATGTATGAAATTTTGCACACATACACTCATAATTGTTAAAACCATATATCAAACTAAATGAAATGGTTACTGTATGTAAACCATGTGTCATTTCATGTCGGGTTCTGTAATGATTTTACAGAAGCCGACAATTGAATTAGCGGCTATTACGCTATGTAGAAGTGTATGAACTATAAATATATATGTGTCACAATGACGTATATATATATATATATATACATACAGTATATGTTTATTCTATGTGTATATATCTATTCTTTCCATTCTTTATTAAACCTGTCACTGATTTTACAGTATAGCGCACTGAATTGCTGGCTTTTCTAAAGGACACCGGTGTGTATTTCTCGCAAATCACACGTCTGGTGCGTGTGTAATCTGTATTTTTCTCGACCCCATAGACTTGCATTGGCGATTCTCAGCCAATATACGATGCAAATAGCAGCATGCTGCGATTTTCTCAGCCCGTATAAAACGGCCGAGAAAAAATCATCTGATGGGAGCTGCCCCATAGATTAACATTGGTCTGAGTGCAATGCTATTTTTTTTCTCGCATTGCACTCGTCCGTATTTCACGCTAGTGTGACTCCGGCCTCACTGAAAATAACCCGCCATCGTGATTCATACATAGGCTATGTTCACATCTTGCGTTTTCCTGCATTTTTCTTCCAAATTTTAAGCTGTGTTTTACAGTACCAGGAAAAGCTATGAGATTTCAGGAATCTCATGCACATACAATGTTTTTTTATTCTGACTGAATTGGAAAACTGCGTTGTTTAAAACTGCAGCATGTCACTTCTTTAACCCCTTAGTGACAGAGCCATTTTGCAGCTTAATGACCGGGCCAATTTTTACAATTCTGACCACTGTCAAATTATGAGGTTATAACTCTGGAACGCTTTAACGAATCCAGCTGATTCTGAGATTGTTTTTTCATGACATATTGTACTTCACGTTAGTGGTAAAATTTATGATATTTCTTGCGTTTATTTATGAAAAAAAAACAGGAATATGGCGAAAATTTTGAAAATGTAACAATTTTCAAACTTTAAATTTTTATGCCCTTAAATCAGAGAGATATGTCACACAAATTTCTTAATAACCCCTTCACCCCCAAGGGTGGTTTGCACGTTAATGACCGGGACAATTTTTACAATTCTGACCACTGTCTCTTTATGAGGTTATAACTCCGGAACGCTTCAACGGATCTTCGCGATTCTGAGATTGTTTTCTCGTGACATATTGTACTTCATGTTAGTGGTAAAATTTCTTCCATATAACTTGCGTTTTTTTGAAAAATACGCAAATATGGCGAAAATTTTGAAAATTTAGCAATTTTCAAACTTTGAATTTTTATTCCCTTAAAACAGAGAAATATGTAACACAAAATAGTTAATAAATAACATTTCCCACATGTCTACTTTACATCAGCACAATTTTGGAATCAAAATTTTTTTTTGTTAGGAAGTTATAAGGGTTAAAAGTTGACCAGCGATTTCTCATTTTTACAACAAAATTTACAAAGCCATTTTTTTTAGGGACCACCTCACATTTGAAGTCACTTTGAGGGGTCTACATGACAGAAAATACCCAAAAGTGACACCATTCTAAAAACTGCACCCCTCAAGGTACTCAAAACCACATTCAAGAAGTTTATTAACCCTTCAGGTGCTTCACAGGAACTAAAGCAACGTGGAAGGAAAAAATGAATATTTAACTTTTTAGCCACAAAAATGATCTTTTACAAACTTTTTTTTTATTTTCACAAGGGTAAAAGGAGAAAATGGACAGATAAGGTTGTTATGCAATTTCTCCTGAGTACGCCAATACCCCATATGTGGGGGAAAACCACTGTTTGGGCACACGGCAGAGCTCGTAAGGGAAGGAGCGCCGTTTGACTTTTTCAAACTAAAATTGGCTGGAGTTGAGATTGGACGCCATGTCGCGCTTGGAGAACCTCTGATGCGCCTAAACAGTGGAAACCCCCCACAAGTGACACCATTTTGGAAACTAGACCCCCTAAGGTACTTATCTAGATCTGTTGTGAGCACTTTGAACCCCCAAGTGTTTCACAAAAGTTTATAATGCCTGGGTGTGAAAAAAAAAAAAAAAAAAAATTCCACAAAAATGATTTTTTAGTCCTAAATTTTTGAATTTTCCCAAGGAAATTGGACCCCAAAAGTTGTTGTCCAATTTGTCCTGAGTACGCTGATACCCCATATGTGGGGGTGGAAAACTGTTTGGGCGCACGGCAGGGCTTGGAAAGGAAGTAGTAACGTTTTGGAATGCAGACGTTGATGGGGGTCATGTTCCGTTTGCAGTGCCCCAGATGAGCCTAAACAGTGGAAATCCCCCACAAGTGACCCCATTTTGGAAACTAGCCCCCCTAAGGAACTTATCTAGATCTTTGGTGAGCACTTTGAACCCCAAGTGCTTCACACAAGTTTATAATGCCCGGGCATGAAAATAAAAAATCCTGTTTTTTTTCCCACAAAAATTATCTTTTAGTCACTAATTTTTTTTTTCCCAAGGGTATCAGGAGAAATTGGACCACATAAGTTGTTGTCCAATTTGTCCTGAGTACGCTGATGCCCCATATGTGGGGGGGAACCACTGTTTGGGCGCACGGCAGAGCTCGGAAGGGAAGGAGCACCATTTGACTTTTTCCAACCAAAATTGGCTGGAATTGAGATTGGATGCCATGTTGCATTTGGAGAGCCCCTGATGTGCCTAAACAGTGGAAACCCCCCACAAATGACCCCATTTGGGAAACTAGAGCCCCTAAGGAACTTATCTAGATCTTTGGTGAGCAATTTGAACCCTCAAGTGCTTCACACAAGTTTATAACGTAGAGCCGTAAAATTTAAAAATCATATTTTTTCCACAAAAATGATCTTTTCACCCCAATTTTTATTTTTCCAAGGGTAACAAGACTCCAAAAGTTATTGTGCAATTTGTCCTGAGTACACTGATACCCATATGTGGGGGTATACCACTGTTTGGGTGCATGGCAGAGTTTGGAAGGGAAGGAGCGCCATCTCACTTTTTCAACGCAGAATTGGCTGGACGCCATGTCGTGTTTGGAGAGCTCCTGATCTGCCTAAACAGTGGAAACCCCCCACAAATGACACCATTTTGGAAACTAGACCCCTCAAGGAACTTATCTAGATGTGTGGTGAGAACTTTGAACCCCAGGTGTTTCACTAAAGTTTATAACGTACAGCCTTAAAATAAAAAATCCTTTTTTTTTTTTTACAAAAATGATTTTTTCGCCCCCAATATTTTATTTTCACAAGGGTAACAGAAGAAATTGGAACCCAAAAGTTGTTGTCCAATTTGTCCTGAGTACGCTGATACCCAATATGTAGGAGAAAACTACTGTATGGGTGCACGTCAGGGCTCGGAAGGGAAGTAGTGACGTTTTGGATTGCAGACTTTGATGGAATGGTCTGGGGGCGTCATGTCGCATTTGGAGAGCCCCTGATACGCCTAAACAGTGGAAACCCCCCACAAGTGACCCCATTTTGGAAAATAGACCCACAAGGAACTTATCTAGATGTGTGGTGAGCACTTTGAACCCCGAAGTGCTTCACAGAAGTTTATAACGCACAGCCGTAAAAATAAAAAATCCTTTTTTTTTTTACAAAAATGATTTTTTCGCCCCCAATATTTTATTTTCACAAGGGTAACAGGAGAAATTGGACCCCAAAAGTTGTTGTCCAATTTGTCCTGAGTACGCTGATACCCAATATGTGGGAGAAAACTACTGTATGGGCGCATGTCAGGGCTCGGAAAGGAAGTAGTGACGTTTTGGATTGCAGACTTTGATGGAATGGTCTGGGGGCGTCATGTCGCATTTGGAGAGCCCCTGATGCGCCTAAACAGTGGAAACCCCCACAAGTGACCCCATTTGGAAAATAGACCTCACAAGGAACTTACCTAGATGTGTGGTGAGCACTTTGAACCCGAAGTGCTTCACAGAAGTTTATAACGCACAGCCGTAAAAATAAAAAATCCTTTTTTTTTTTACAAAAATGATTTTTTCGCCCCAATATTTTATTTTCACAAGGGCAACAGGAGAAATTGGACCCCAAAAGTTGTTGTCCAATTTGTCCTGAGTACGCTGATACCCAATATGTGGGAGAAAACTACTGTATGGCGCATGTCAGGGCTCGGAAAGGGAAGTAGTGACGTTTTGGATTGCAGACTTTGATGGAATGGTCTGGGGGCGTCATGTCGCATTTGGAGAGCCCCTGATGCGCCTAAACAGTGGAAATCCCCAACAAGTGACCCCATTTTGGAAAATAGACCCCACAAGGAACTTATTTAGATGTGTGGTGAGCGCTATGAAGCCCCAAGTGCTTCACAGAAGTTTATAATGTACAGCCGTAAAAACAAAAAAATCTTATTTTTTTACAAAAATAATATTTTCGCCCCCAGTTTTTTATTTTCCCAAGGGTAACAGAAGAAATAGGACAAATTTCACAATAACTCTTGGGGTCCAGAGTACGCTGATACCCCATATGTGGGGATAAACTACTGTTTGGACGCATGGCAGAGCTCAGAAGTGAAGGAAACACCGTTTGACTTTTTCAACGCAGAATTGGCTGGAATGGAGATCAGACGCCATGTCACATTTGGAGAGCCCCTGATGTGCCTAAACAGCGGAAACCCCCCAATTCTAACTCCAACCCTAACCCCAACACACCCCTAACCCTAGTCCCAACCCAATCCAACTCTAACCCTAATCCTAACTTTAGCGCCAACCCTAACTTTAGCCGAAACCCTAACCCTAACCCTAATGGGAAAATGGAAATAAATACATTTTTTTTATTTTATTATTTTTCCCTAACTAAGGGGGTGATAAAGGGGGTTTGATTTACTATTTATAGCGGTTTTTATGATTGGCAGCTGTCACGCTAAAAGACGCTTTTTTATTGCAAAAAGTAGTTTTTTGCATCGCCACATAAACAATACACTTGTGGGACTACTTTGGCCCACAAAGTCCATTGGGCTTAAGCGCGGGACGATCCGCTTTTAACTTACCAACCATTCCATTGAGCCAGTCCTGACACATTTTTGTGATGCTTCCTTTATCTTCCGATGTTTGAGGTATGAAATGAACAGACCCACAACGGTCAGCCACCCAAATGTATTCTTTGAATGAAGCCTTTTATGTATCCACAATGTAGTATAAATCCATATAAAACATGAATTTTATTCTATCCGGTCCAAATCACATTAAAATACTTCAATATCGTAATTATTTTATGTTTCAGCGATAAGTTCTAGAATAACAAACCTGTTATCAACAAAAAAGTTTAATACTGCACGCATAAAATTAAGCTGCAAGACTTAAATCTTTTATCATTTTCTTCGCGCAGAAATCGCGGAGCCTCGCCTTTTTTACAGACAAATGACATTTTAACACCGTACCATGTTAATATTTAATCCGTCTTTGTTAACGCATGTATTCAACTTTTGGTTCACTGTATGTAAACATGTTTTTTGCTTCGTTCTGTATTGATTTTTAAGGCGACAAAAAGGGCTTACCTATGTAGAAGTGTTTTATTAGGTGGGTCACTGACGATAGATATACACAGTATATGTGTATTTTATGTGTTTATTATTCTTTTCTTTATTAAAGTCAATGATTTTAATTGCGAGAATTTTTTTTTATTTTTTTTCTCGCAAATACACGTTTAGTTTTACTTTTTTTTGACTCATTATTTTGCATTGGCATCTCAGCCATTTAATCAAAATAGCAGATGCTGCGATGTTCCCATAGCAACATCTGTCGACTCCCTAGGATTACAGGTCTAGTGCATTCTGCTGATCGTTCCATCACCCCTAGTGCTGCTCCGGCAGCACTGAAATGAACCGCCATCCTTTCCATACCAAGCGCCATCTTGGTTTTCCTGGTCCTTGTGGACGTAAAGGAAAGCCTAGAGATCAGAATCTGCATCACATAGCATGGTTTTATTCTGCTGATTGGGAAAACCCTGCGTGCGCGATGTCACCTTTAGCCCCTAGTACAGAGCTCATTTTGAGCAGAGGGCAATGTTTAATGTGCCTGAAATGAGGTATCCTGGACGCTTTAACAATCCAGCTGTGTCAGATGTATTTTCATGACAATCGTCTCCGATTAGTGCGTAAAATTTTGATATTTCTATGCTAATTTATGACGTAATATGCCGTTTGCATGTCAAATTTCACGTATTTTATGACGGGATAGTACTCTAATTTCAAGGGGTTAAATAACATTTCCCACATGTCTACTTTACATCAGCACAATTTTTGGACAAAATTTTTTTTTGTTACGAAGTTATAAGGGTTAAAAGTTGACCAGCGATTTCTCATTTTTACAACACCATTTTTTTTTTAGGGACCACATCACATTTGAAGTCACTTTGAGGGGTCTATACGATAGAAAATACCCAAAAGTGACACCATTCTAAAAACTGCACCCCTCAAGGTGCTCAAAACCACATTCAAGAAGTTTATTAACCCTTTACGTGTTTCACAGGAACTGAAGCAATGTGGAAGGAAAAAATTAACATTTAACTTTTTTTGCAAAAACTTTACTTCGGAACCAATTTTTTTTATTTTCACAACTGTTAAAAGAAAAAATGAACCACAAAATTTGTTGTGCAATTTCTCCTGAATAAGCCGATACCCCATATGTGGGAGTAAACCACTTTTTGGGCGCACGGCAGAGGTCGCAAGGGAAGGAGCGCCATTTGACTTTTTCAATGCAGAATTGCTGGACGCCATGTCGCGTTTGTAGAGGCCCTGATTTGTCTAAACAGTGGAAACCCCCCACAAGTGACCCCATTTTGGAAACTAGACCCCCTAAGGAACTTATCTAGATGTGTGGTGAGCACTTTGAACCTCCAAGTGCTTCACAGAAGTTCATAACATAGAACAGTGAAAATAAAAAATCATATTTTTTCCACAAAAACAATCTTTTCACCCCAATTTTTATTTTCCCAAGGGTAACAAACCCCAAAAGTTTTTGTGCAATTTGTCCTGAGCATGCTGATACCCCATATGTGGGGTAAACCACTGTTTGGGCGCACGGCAGAGCTTGGAAGGGAAGGAGCGCCGTTGACTTTTTCAAACCAAAATTGGCTGGAATTGAGATTGGACGCCATGTCGCTTTGGAGAGCCCCTGATGTGCCTAAACAGTGGAAACCCCCCACAAGTGACACCATTTTGGAAACTAGACCCCCTAAGGAACTTATCTAGTGTTGTGGTGAGCATTTGAACCCCCAAGTGCTTCACAGAAGTTTATAACGTAGAGCCGTGAAAATAAAAAATCATATTTTTTCCACAAAAATGATCTTTAGCCCCAATTTTTATTTTCCCAAGGGTAACAGGAAATTGACCAAAAGTTGTTGTGCAATTTGTCCTGAGTACGCTGATACCCCATATGTGGGGGAACCACTGTTTGGGCGCATGGCAGGCTTGGAAGGGAAGGAGCGCCGTTTGACTTTTTCAATGCAGAATTGTGGAATGTTGGGCCATGTCGTGTTTGGAGAGCCCTGATCTGCCTAAACAGTGAAACCCCCGCACAAATGACACCATTTTGGAAACTAGACCCCTCAAGGAACTTATCTAGATGTGTGGTGAGCACTTTGAACCCCCAAGTGCTTCACAGAAATTAATAAACGTAGAGCCGTGAAAATAAAAAATCATTTTTTTTCCTCAAAAATGATTCTTTAGCCCACTAATTTTTTATTTTCCCAAGGGTAACAGGAGAAATTGGACCCAAAAGTTGTTGTGCAATTTTTCCTGAGTACGCTGATACCCCATATGTGGGGTGAAACCACTGTTTGGGCGCATGGAGTGCTTGGAAGGGAAGGAGCGCCATTTTGTAATGCAGACTTTGATGAATGTTCTGCGGGCGTCATGTTGTTTTGCAGAGCCCTTGATGTGCCTAAACAGTAGAAACCCCCTGCAAGTTACACCATTTTGGAAACTAGACCCCCCCAAGGAAGCTTATCTAGATGTATGGTGAGCACTTTGAACCCCAAGTGCTTCACAGAAATTTATAACGCAGAGCCGTGAAAATAAAAAATCATTTTTTTTCCTCAATGATTTTTTTAGCCAGCTATTTTTTATTTTCCCAAGGGTAACAGAAGAAATTAGAACCCAAAATTGTGTGCAATTTGTCCTGAGTACGCTGATACCCCATATGTGGGGTAAACCACTGTTTGGGCGCACGCAGGCTCGAAGGGAGGGAGCGCCATTTGACTTTTTGAACGCCACGTCGTGTTTGGAGACCCCCTGATGTGCCTAAATAGTGGAAACCCCTCAATTCTAGCTCCAACCCTAACCCCAACACACCCCTAATCCTAACCTAAATTCCAACCCTAATTGTAACCCTAAGGCTGGAGTCACACTGGCGACTAAATCGTACCACTAGAAAGCGATGAAATATCGCTTTGCAGTCGACCCAATATTAATCAATGTAGTAGCTCCCAGCATCCGATTTTTTGTGGTCCGATTTAAACGTGCGAGTGCAATCGCAGCATGCTGCGATTGTCACCGATTGTGGGTCGACTATCGCCAATGCAAGTCTATGGGTGCGATGAAAAGTGGGATTACAAACGGGACCGCACGTGTGAGTTGCGATGAAATCGCACAACTTTTCCAGGTGACAGGAAACTGCCTTTCAAATTCTCAGGAAGCCTTTACATGCTAATTAGCTAAGCGCATCTTAAAAAAAAAAAAAACAGGAAGAACGCCTACACGGAGTCCAGAAACATGGCATCTAGCCACATCAATGTGGAACTCCTCATCGTATTGGTGCAGGAGAGGCCTGAATTGTGGGACCAGCGCGATCCCAATTACAGCAATCGGACGCGCAAAGAGGCTGCATGGCAAACGATATGTGAACACATTTTTCCAGACTATCATCAGAGATCCAGGGAGGACCAAGAGCGTCTTAGTAAGTACCACATGTAACGGTTGTTTTTTTTAATTAAAAAAATGTTATTAAGAAAATAATAATGTATGCTTATGTGTTTAAATGATATTGAAAAAGCAGCATTATCGAACTCTGCCTATTTATAACAACACATTGATGTGTGTGTTCACCAACAATATCCATGTCTTTTAACATATCATCGATGCTTTGTCATTTATTCACTATAACATTTTGTACTCCCCTTGACCTCAGATGTAGTTTGTAGGTACTAAAATGCTAAATGATTGAGGCGTTTTGTTAAGGGCCAAGCATTTTTTGAAATGTATGTTACAGCTTATAACATGTATACTTCTGGTTGTATGTTTATGTGTTTTAATATTGTAAATCACATCACACATGAACACTATTTAAATGTTCATTGTTGCATAATGTAATTTTTTGATGAATAAATAGATATCAGTCATTATAACCGTTATGGTGTTCTTACATTTGTAGTGACTGATGTGACAAGGCGGTGGCGCAGCTGTCGGGACTGCTACCGGAGGGAGAGGCAGATTAGGGATCGGAGTGGGGCTTCAGCCTCTAAGAAGAGGAAGTACCTCTATTTTGATAGACTAAACTTCCTTGCGCCAGTGATGGATGTGCGACCGTAAGTGCATTGTGTTCAAACACTTTCATGTCAAACTTTGTAATTTTCTGGGTTTTAATTGTCAAAAATTATTTCATTTCTAGGACGGAGTCAAACCTAACTGAGAGGGAGACGGGGTCTGACTCAGAAGTGCTTATCGACCCCGTTGGTGATGGGGCAGAGGAGGCAGGCCCTTCCTCTGCAGCATGTGGGTCCACCCAAGCAGCACCAACAGCAGCTGCAGGAGCTGAGGATTCACAAAGCCAGCATCAGGAACATGAGGACCTACCTCAGAGCAGCAGCCCTAATAGGGGTCAGGATGTGTCTCCTCCTCATTCCCAACGCACAAGGCGAGGTAGGCGGCGACGAGAAGGAGTGGGTTCTGTGACAAGGAGGCAGGTGGACCGAGGAGTTCTGGACTATTTGTCCAGTGTAGCTAATGATGATGGTGAGGAGGGATTTTGCCGCAGTCTGGCCCGTTACCTCCGGGCTATTCCAAGACAGCACAGACTGCGGATCAGAAGCGGACTGCAGATTGTTTTGGATGCTGGAACACCGCCTAATGATCCAAGCAACCTACTAGATTATCTAGATAGATGGGTGGTTGGTCCTGAAAATGTGTTAAGGTTGTTTGGACCAAATCCATCACAATCTGCTTCTGCCTCTGATCCTCCTCCTCCTCATCCTCCTTGTGTCCAACAGAACCCAACTCCTCCTCATCCTACTGCAGCTCCTTCTTTCTTTGGAGCTACCCAGCTCCAAGCCATGGGACAGAGTGGCCATGCACAATATGCCCACTCTAACATACCCAATGTTGTTGGCTGGCCACAACATGGATATGTTAGACATGGGCTTATTGGGGGTCATTCTGCTAGTGCTCAGTCATATCAATATGACTATGAGCATCAATTCCCTATGTACCCCTACACACAAGCCCTTCAGGATGCAGCCAGTGACCCAGCTGCTACGTTAGTTTCTGCAGCACCTCAGGCTCAATCACAGGTTGCAGATAGTGGAAGGCCTAATACGCAACCTGGCCATCCATCACCACCACCACCAAGCTACCATCAATTGTAGCTGAAAGTATTTTTTGGTTGTATGGAAGTTATATATATTTATTTTTGCATATTCAGAATGTTATACATATTTTTTATTTATGTTTGGACATGTTGGTCCTGTTTTCTAAATATATCAGCCTCTAAAAGGCTTTCAAACTAAATACACTAATCATTAAAATTAGTGAAGTGCCATTGGTTGTCTGTGATTCTTCTTATATGTTCTGACCTGTGTTAAGTAGGAAAAAGTGTACATAAAATAATTACAGTCTTCCATTAATTGATGAATGTAAAGTAAGTTTATGGTATCAGATAACATAAAACACACTACATAGCTATGGCCTCATCTTGCCAAGGAATAGCACCCGCAGGAGAAACAAAATAATTGGTCAATAAGTCACGGACTTTGAGTCCAGAAGGGGGACGACGAGGATGGATGACTGGTCTCATAGGCCTCGTCATATTATCAGACTGAAGTTCAGGCATATCAGCTGATGAGCATTCATGCATTCTGGTAAAATTATGTAGTACTACACATGCTTGCACTACAAGATTAACATTTGAATCACTTAGCTGAATGGCTGATTGTAGGACACGCCATTTGGCTGTAAGAATACCAAATGTGCACTCTACCAGGCGTCGTGCACGAGCAAGCCGATAATTAAATATGCGTCGCTGATGGTTCAGATTGCGCCGAGGATATGGCCTCATAACATGACGAGTTAATTGGAAGGCCTCATCCGCTACTACAACATATGGCACTGCATCCACATTTGAATGTAGAAGTTGACATGCTGGTGGTAAGTCCAATTGGTCATTGCGTAGCCGCCGACCCATAATGGAAGAATTGAAGACTCTGGAGTCTCCAGTCCTTCCATAGGCCCCAATGTCTACAATTATGAAGCGGTAGTTACTGTCGACCAAGCCCAACAAAACTATAGAAAAATATTGCTTATAATTGTAGAATTGGGTCCCTGAGTTCGGCGGCTTACGCACACGTATGTGCTTCCCGTCCAGGGCTCCAATACAGTGTGGAAAATTACTGCTTTCTTGAAATCCACGTGCAATCCTCAACCAATCTTCCATTTTGGGCTCTGGTATCACCTCTTTATTTAGTCTGGACCAAATTTGTCCACAAGTAGAGCTGACTATTCCGGAAATGGTGGATTTCCCTATCAAAAACTCTAAATGCAGAGCAGCGTATGAGAGCCCAGTGGAAAGGAACCTGCAATACACAAACAACAACAAACATGTACACATCAGACAAAAAATACAAAAACACTGCATTAACCAAATGTAAACAGTGGACATTTGTTTACTCACCCATTCACTTAATGTAATGACTTATAAACCATTCTGACTGCTACACACAACCATATAGGGCAAACTTAAACATTTTATAATGACATGGGGTACAGTATGTTAAGATTTACAAAGTAACAATGTGAAAGTTGTTACATTATGCAAAACATCAACATATCGTTGACACACATACCTTAATGTTAGAAGAAGCCTTTCCTCAGCAGAAATTGAAGGACGCATCCTGGTGTTCTGAAAGGTGATTCCAGGGCGCAATATGTCAAGCAAAATATCAAAGGTGGCAACACTCATGCGACAATAGGCAAAAAACTTGTCTGGATTCCTACGCAATGTGGAATACAAGCGCTCAAAATGCCCTTTGCTGATCCTTCGCATCACAAGGGGATGCACCCACATCCTTCTGAGTCATTCCATGTCAAGTGGACCAGTGGTCCCCACTCGACCTTCTCTGATTTTGCTGAAAATTTATAAGGATGTACATGTATGTTTGAAAAGAGGTTCTGTAAATTTTTAGGGCCAGATCTCAAATACATTGGGCACTGTTGACCTTTCACTGGAGGTTCCACCAAGCCTGCGGCTTCAGCTAAGAGGATTTTGCAAACTTTGGCACATAGCCATTAGAGTTCTATACTGGCTATGATGCTGAAATTTGGCATACTAGCTCAACTTTTGCTGCTAAACACGATAAAATTATTACCGGCTATGACAAAACAATATTTCGGCCGCAATTTTGTGTCAAAGTAGCTTGTAAAACGCGTGCATAAAATTTATGCCAAACTTTACCCATATATAACTCAAGACCAAAAACCAATAGTAACTGGTGCTTTGCCCTGTACACCAAACATCTACATGACTTTGCATTGCTGCAATATCACGGTCAAACCATATGTATTTGTGGAAATATTCACACCCACATATGATGAAAAACTTAAAAAAAACCGAATTTTACCTATTTTTAGGTCAAATTTCTCAAAAAGGGTACCCCTAAAATATATTCTGATATCATTAGAAAGAGCACATTTTTCTCTACAAGGATCATTGTTTTGTTTTTTGGAGTCTCTCAGTTTAAGAAAAGAAAAATGCCACTGAACATGGTGTTATTTATTAATAAGCAATGAATGGTAACTGCACTATTAAAACCCTTGCGTTGGTCCATGGTGGTTATACCACAACCAATTCCCTAAGAATTGGTATTATAATCCTATTAAGAATTGTAATAATGCTGTCTTTCGAGAATTGGCAGCCCCATCGCCTAGGAGCCATGGTCGATAGCCGTGCAAGGCCAGCCGCGGGCGGTCTCTTTATCGCAGGTTCCGAAGCCTGAAGGTGGGTGTCTTTGCCTAGGATCCCAAGCCTAATATTGGGTATCTTTTGTTGGTTCCCAAGCCATAATGTTCAGTCTAAGTGGTCTGGAATTGTTGCTGAATTTGCAACATAATCGGTTCAGAGAAGCTGTATTGTCGGCCCATTGCTGTTGCAGCTGGTGCTGGAATTATTGCAATGATTGACTGCTTGGGAATCCAGCATGTATCATTTCTCACAGGCCAGTGAAAGAAGCCATGAGGATGCATAAAATGTATTAATGCATCATGGTCGTCGACTGAAATTTCAGAAATATTTCCAATCCACCAGTTCCTATCGTAAATGCAGGCAATGTATTGCCCTGGCTGGAGGTTTGCAATTGGCACAAAAGGCATTTCTGATCTGACAGATCTATCTACATGGGCAATGAAAGATGATGGGTCATTTGACACCCTTGAAATGCGAATCTTTTTGTCATCAATTGGCACAAACTGGTGATTTTCTCTTGTTCCAGCAATTGTATGTCCATCTTTGAACCTTTCCTCTTGAACTACCCGTATTTCGTCAATTTTTTCTTTTGGAACAAAAAAAAATTTGATTCCATGCAGTTGCTCGTTGCAAAAGTTGAATAAATCCACCGGGGTCAGTATTTGGTTTTCAGTTGGGCGTTGAAGACTGGCACGAGCTGCCAACCTCTTTGCTGTCCCTCCAATCCCATCACAGGGCGACTTTCCATGACTGGTACCAAAAAAATTCCATTCAGCGCTGATATTGAAATCAGCATTGTGGTGGCACAAGTTGAGAAAATTTTTGAAATTTTTTACTGGGCTGCAGATCCATCGCTGAAGTAGTGGATATGACGAATCCCATAGATGAGGTCTTGAGATACTCCACAATTACTGGTAAGAAAGTGTGGACTGCAACTGTGTCATGTCGTTAGCAATCACTGACTGTGCACAAACTGATGTTCTGCGTAGCTTCACCATTTAACTCCTTGAAGTAAATTACAAATGGGTGTACTGTAGCTTGACTATTTTCCCAGTGGAAACCTTAAATGGCATCTTGAACAATAAATGAGTAATTTTCAGCAAAGTCCATAAGGATCACAAGCTCTCCAGGTCTCGATTTTCCTTCAACGATTTCAAATAGCGACTTTGATGCTTGGCGATGTAGTGATGGCTACAAAGTTTAGAAATTTTCAAAACCAATTCTTCAATGAAATCTTCTATAGTCAGTTGTTTGGTATCAAGCGTGTCTCGATCAGTGTGAATCCATTGTTTGAACTCAATAATATCTTCAGGGTCACTGTTGACAAACACATTGACTAGAAATTCTTTTAAAACTTCAGGACCCGGGCATTTATCACAACGGCCAAGCATACAGTGCTTGGATTCAATTCCACAGACCATTTTGCATATGAGCTCTTTGTAGTCATCATTGATTGGGCATGCTGCAAGCATTAGTTTGACATTTTGGTGAATGGTACACACACAAACGGAATGTGTTCCAGCAGATCCAACGATTACGCACCACTTTGGCCGAAGCCTCAAAACTTGGAAAATCCAATTTCAGGGCCATTCCGATCCCGATAGGCAAAAAACATTTCCCTCATATTGCTCAGTAATAATCGCTTTTGCATCTGCTTTTTTTCTCCTGCTATTCGCACTGATACATAGTCTTTTTTACCAGGGCACATTCGACTGAAATCATCATCCTCAAAAAATGCCTGCACCTTTTTCTTCACTTCCTCAGAAACTTTCTTGCCACACTTGATTCTAGGTAAGGCTAAGATCCCATGTTCACATTTAAGCTTTCGAGCTTGTTTGACCATTCGTTCAGAGACACCGAATTCGTCTGATATAGCTTTAATGGACCAACTTTTAGGTACCAATGTCAAGATTTGGACCTTTTCTGCCCGACTGGACACCTGCAGCTTTTGCTTCAAATCTGCCAAAAGGTGATTGTAATCCAGACACATTTTGCACTGTGCTGTTTTTGTTTGCTCAATGTCTTTCGGCTCAAGCCATCCAATTGAAGCAATCTTGCTAGAAAATGCATTTTGCACCTGGCTTATCTTTCTCCTTGCATATCCAAGTGAATCCCGCTGACTTACCCGTGGATATTTCAGAGGAGAGATGCCAATGGATGTTAAGCTTGAATTTAGACTTTCGGGAGAACATTCCATTCCATCTGGATCTGATTCAGAGGAAACTGGATCAGCTGATTTTTTCCTGTTAGCAAATACTTTTCGACATGATGCACACATCTTCTGGCCAGGCTTCACATCATTCTTTGTAAATTCTTTCAACTGGTCAGCTGCTAACAAATTGATAGCTCGCAAATTCTTTTTGGTGTTATGACCTTTCTTCCCAAAAGGATTGCAACACGATTTTTGCAAATGCTCATATTTGGTCAAGAATGAAGCTTCATGGTGTAAACAGATTTGTGAATGTTCGTCAAAATTTAGTCCCACTCGTCGACGCAGCAATTTCTGTTCATCCAATCCAAAGCTTGTAAACAATTTCAACTCATCCTTGCTATGGGTGAATGTCTTAAGGTGGCACTTCGAATTGTTCGCTAGGCCGATAGAGCACTGGGCCGATTCTTCATCAATTTCATTCTCCATCGCTAAAAAATAAATAATATATGCATTAAAATGTAACAATAGTCAATAACTTTTCATAAACAAAAAGTTTTATAGGTTTTTGATTATAATAGACATTGCTAGCAACAATACAACTCTGTAACATGTGATAAGAATCTGAAAATCAAACACAAAATCAATGCATTACGCGCATAAATAACACCATGTTCAGTGGCATTTTTATTTTCTTAAACTGAGAGACTCCAAAAAACAAAACAATGATCCTTGTAGAGAAAAATGTGCTCTTTCTAATGATATCAGAATTAATATATTTTAGGGGTACCCTTTTTGAGAAATTTGACCTAAAAATAGGTAAAATTCGTTTTTTTTTAAGTTTTTCATCATATGTGGGTGTGAATATTTCCACAAATACATATGGTTTGACCGTGATATTGCAGCATTGCAAAGTCATGTAGATGTTTGGTGTACAGGGCAAAGCACCAGTTACTATTGGTTTTTGGTCTTGAGTTATATATGGGCAAAGTTTGGCATAAATTTTATGCAACGCGTTTTACAAGCTACTTTAACACAAAATTGCGGCCGAAATATTGTTTTGTCATAGCCGGTAATAATTTTATCGTGTTTAGCAGCAAAAGTTGAGCTAGTATGCCAAATTTCAGCATCATAGCCAGTATAGAACTCTAATGGCTATGTGCCAAAGTTTGCAAAATCCTCTTAGCTGAAGCCGCAGGCTTGGTGGAACCTCCAGTGAAAGGTCAACAGTGCCCAATGTATTTGAGATCTGGCCCTAAAATTTTACAGAACCTCTTTTCAAACATACATGTACATCCTTATAAATTTTCAACAAAATCGGAGAAGGTCGAGTGGGGACGATTTTTAAAACTGGTCCACTTGATGTGGAATGACCCTTCTGTGTATTCTGTGCGAAACAACTACAGGGTATGGCTCCCCAAAAGTTCTGGATATCAGCCAATAGTACAGCAGACGCTCAGTTCTATTTAAACATTAGTCTGTCACTCATAATTTTCACTTTGCAGCAACACAACAGGAACCACTAAGAAACCAAACACTCCACGGCAACGTTTGGGAGGGTAAGAACAGTCCAACCACGCTTAAATATGGCTCTGGCTCATTATTCAAATGATTTGCAGGCCTCAAAACCGTTAAATGTCCATTTTGCTATGATGCCACAAAAAACGGTAGTCGCTGATGGGTAATCTGGCATGCTAAAATTCGCATCAACTACTAAAAATCGGATGCCAGTCGCAGCAATGTTCATGAAATTTTAATCCGATTATCGACCGACTAAAACGGTCCGATTTTTTTAGACGTTGTGTGTGACTCCAGCCTTACTCTAATTGTAACCCTAATTTTAACCCTAATTATAACCCTAAGGCTAGGTTCATTTTGCGTTTTACCAGCCCGTTCAACACATAGCATTGATGGGCTGGTAACGGTATAGCATAACGCGATCACGTTATGCTATACCCGTTAGCGCAGAGGAATCAGCAGAAGATTCATCTGCGCTAGCGGTGACGGAGCCCAGACGCTGCAGCCCGCGTCCGAGGCTCCGTCACTGAATGATGGCACATCACGAACGCATGCCGCTTTACGGCATGCGTCGCGATGCGCCCTCAAATGTGGGTGAATGGCAGCGTTAACTGACTGCGTTACACCGCGTTTTACCGCGGTGTAACGCAGTCCGTCTAACGGACTGCCATAACGCAGTATGAACCCAGCCTAACCCGAACCCTAATTATAACCCTAATGCTAACCCTAATTATAACCCTAACGGAAAAATGAAAATAAATATTTCTATATTTTATTATATGTCCCTAACTAAGGGGGTGATAAATGGGGGGGTTATGTACTGTTTTTTTTTTTATTTTGATCACTGTGATAGTTTATCACAGTGATCAAAATCTACTTTCTAGAGAATGAATGAAAAAAATTTTGAATCTGCCGCCAGGCAGATTCGGCGGGCGCACTGCAATGCGCCCGCCATTTTCTTTTTACAGGAAGAAGATCGGGAGATGAGGACAGGGGGACCTGCCGGAGGACACCGGCAGGTACAGGGGGGGTTTCGGGGGACCAGGGGACCCTAATTCTCTCCCCTCTGATGTGCAATCACATCAGAGGGGAGAGAAATCTTTTTTTTTTTTTTTTGCGGTCGCCGTTATGCTGTATAGCGGCGATTGCAACACCGGGGTCGGTGAATACCGACCCGGATCATGTTCTCTGGGGTCTCAGCTACCCCCGGTAGCCGAGACCCCAGAGGAAATTGCCCATCCCCCCCAGCACATCGCGGCGGGCGCACTGAGCTTGCGCCCGCCATTTTCTCAATGGCGGCGGCACCGGGGGACAAAGGAGGCCCTGGGGCGAGAAGAAGGGGTTTGGGGGCCACATGGGGGTCCCGGGGACCCTTTTTCTCTCTCCTCTGATGTCCGATGACATCAGAGGAGAGAGAAATTAAATGGCACGTTTTTTTTTTGTTGTGATCGATGTTATAGTGTTAATAACGGCGATCGCAATATCGGTGTCGGTAAAAACCGACCCGATTCATGTTCTCTGGGGTCTCGGCTACCACCGGTAGCCGAGACCCCAGAGAAAATGCACCTCTGGGGGCGCTATTCACTTTTTCCACAGTGCCGTTAATTAACGGCGCTGTGGTTTAAGTACCCTTAATGACCGCCGTTAAAAGGCGTATCGGCGGTCGTTAAGGGGTTAAATGTTTTTATACTGTTTTTTTTATCCATAGAAAGCAATAAGTGCAAAAACAGGTATCTGGTTTTGCTGCGTTTTAGTGAAAATAGCAGTATGTAAAAACCATTAATTTTTGTGATTTTTCCAAGTTTAGACCATAACGTCCTGGTCTCCTTACCTGAGAATGGCAATTTAGGATTAGTACACTGTAATTCAGATTAATACAATTTAAAGGGAACCTGTCAGCAGTTTTGGCAGATATAAGTTACGGCCATCACCTTTCAGGGCTGATATACAGCATTCTATAATGCTGTATATCTGTTCCCAATCCGACCTGTAAGAGAAGAAAAATAACTTTTATTATACTCACCTGTGGGGCGGACCAGTCTGAGGGGTATCGCTCTTCATGGTCCGGCGCCTCCCATCTTCTTACGATCACCCTCTTGCTTGCTTCGTGTGAATGACGCATCCCTGCATCATCCACACGGTCTCCTCTGCATCTTGCTCTTGCGCAGGCCTACTTAAAAAGTACTGCAGTACACAGGTCCCAGGGCTCTTTGACCTTTCCCACTGCTTGCACACTGTAGTACAGCATCGCAAGAAGATGGGAGATACCGGACCAAGAAAAGCGACAACTCTCGGATCGGACCACCCCGCAGGTGAGTATAATAAAAGTTATTTTTCTTCTTTTACAGGTTGGGGTGTTATGTTTCGGTAGCTGAGGAGTGCAGGTAAAAAAGGCAATACACCAGAGCAGTTGGAATCTATGAGATTGCAGTACCCTGACTAACCACCACAACTAGAGGCAGCCGTGGAGCGTTCCTACGTTGGTCCTAGACGCCTCGTCACAGCCTGAGAAACTAACTACACCTAAAGATAGAAAGAGGAAAGCTATCTGCCCCGGAGCAGATCCCCAAAGAACATAGAAAGCCCCCAAACATGTAATGGCGGTTAGACAAGAAGAAATACTGACACAGACAGAAAATAGTATGAGCAAACGTTGGGGCCCAAACTACCTAAATAGAAAAGGATAGGAAGGGCACTTACTGCAATCCCAAAAAACCCTGAAAAGCACCAACTCTACTAATTTCAAAATCACCTGAGATCACACGACCTCTACCACCTAAATTAGTTCTCTGGTGTAACAAAATCAAAACAGCAGCCACTGAAAAAACTGGAAAAAGCAAAAGTACAAACATCAGTGGCTGAACTAAACTGAGAGGGCAAAAGCCCCCGGAGGGGACCCTGAAGGCCCCCACAGAAGTGCAGGACAAAATGCAAAAATCAAGCACAAAAACAAAAAGAAGAAAATGTCTTATCTGTTAGCAGGAGATGCAGACACGACACAGCAGGCTACAAAGGAAACAGGACTCAAGGATTGAGACCAGAACAATTGATCACCGGCAACCCTGATGGGAAGGCGACTCCCTTATATAAGACCAGTCAGTAACACCTGATTCCCACTCCTCACAATCTTCACTGGACAGTCCAGTACCGCTTGTAACCACCAGAGGGAGCCTCTGCTCAGAACTCATTTCAAGTCCATTCACAACATTGGGGGCAGATATACAGCATTGTATATGCTGAAGTGAACTCGATAGCGTAGGAAAAAGTTCAGAAACTTTCCCACGCTAATCAGCTCATCGGGGCCCCTGCGCAGACATGATTTAATTAATTCTGCAGTGGTTTACCGCCGGGCCAGTAGCATTAGTACCGGTGCCTGTTGTAAACCAGTTAACCTCTTGTGATGGATTGCAGCGGGGGACCTGACTGAACTGCGGAGAGGTATGGATATTGTTTTTTTATTTTATTATTTTTTACAGGAGAACAAGGGATTCAGTTGGATTGGCAGAATAATAAATTTGGTCAAAAACTTTGTGTAATTATTTCATTAAAAGAATTTTTAATCAATGTGTGTCTTTTTTAACCCTTCACTACTGTTGTGTCTTTTTTAACCCTCTACTACTGTAGGATTAATAATGGATAGTTGTCTTATTGACACCTCTCCATTATTAACCTGGATTAATATCACCTTTCAATAGCAAGGTGACTTCAACCCCTTATTAACCCATGAGCCACCTGCTAAAGGGATTGGGAATAGAGAGACTAAGTGCCAGAAAAGGCGTATCTTATAAATGTGCCTTTTCTGGGGTGGCTGGGGCCAGATGTTTGTAGCCAGGGGGCCCAAAAACAAAGGACCCTCTCTAGGCTATGAATATCTGTCCTCAGTCACTGGCTTTCCCTCTCTGGCGGAGAAAATTGCACGGGAGCCCACGCAATTTTTTTCTGCGATTATAGCCTTAAATGTAACCCCTAGAGTTCCAAATTTTTCGTAACAAACTACTAAATTGATTAAACACTGACATATATAAATAGTTTTGATATGACATGGTTTACTATGTGTAAACCATGTGTCACATCATGTCGGGTTCACCAATGATTTCACTGAAGCCAGCAATTGATTTAGCGACTATTATGCTATGTAGAACTCTATGAACTATAAATATATATTTGTGTATATAGCTATTTATTAAACATGTCAGTGTGATTTTACTGTACAGCGCACTGAATTACCGGCTTTTAAAAAACGGATCCGTTGAAAACCAGAAGAAACGGATGAAAAAACTGATGCAACGGATCTGTTTTTTTCGACGCATCCGTCGAAAAAACGGATCAGTTTCATCAGTTTTTCACAATCTGCAACAGATCCTTTCGAGACAACGGATTGCGACTGACGGCAAAAAACTGATGTAAAAGCAGCCTAAGGTGTATACCACATAAAGGGAATCTGGCAGTAGGTCAATCCTAAACAGTGTAGATGGGCATGCATAGAAAAGAATAAAATTTTACCTTAATATGTGTGATCTGATGTCTTTCTCCAGAGAAGTCCATGTTTTTCTCATACAATGGTGGCCAAAAGTATTGGCACCCCTGCAATTCTGTCAGATAATACTCAGTGTCTTCCTGAAAATGATTGCAATCACAAATTATTTGCTATTTTTATCTTCATTTAATTTGCTTGCAAGGAAAAAACACAAAAGAGAATGAAGCAAAAATCAAATCCTTGATCATTTCACACAAAACTCCAAAAATGGGCCAGACAAAAGTATTGGCACCCTCAGCCTAATACTTGGTTGCACAACCTTTAGCCAAAATAACTGCGAACAACCTCTTCCAGTAACCATCAATAAGTTTCTTACAATGCTCTGCTGGAATTGTAGACCATTCTTTGGCAAACTGCTCCAGGTCCCTGATATTTGAAGGGTGACTTCTCCAAACTGCCATTTTGAGATCTCTCCACAGGTGTTCTATGGGATTCAGGTCTGGACTCATTGCTGGCCACCTTAGAAGTCTCCAGTGCTTTCTCCTCTGAGTCCCTACATTACACTGGGCCCTACTTTATGCTGCAAAATTTGTTGGTAGTCTTCAGACTTCATAATGCCATGCACACGGTCAAGCAGTCCAGTGCCAGAGGCAGCAAAGCAACCCCAAAACATCAGGGAACCTCCTCCATGTTTGACTGTAGAGACCGTGTTCTTTTCTTTGAACGCCTTTTTTTTCCTATACACTCTATGTTGATGGTTTTTCCCAAAAAGCTCGACTTTTGTCTCATCTGACCAGAGAACATTCTTCCAAAACTTAGTTTTAGGTTTCCTTTTATGTCTCAGGGTAAGAAATGGGGTCTTCCTGGGTATCCTACCATACAGTCCCTTTTCATTCAGACGCCGACGGATAGTACGGGTTGACACTGTTGTACCCTCGGACTGCAGGGCAGCTTGAACTTGTTTGGATGTTAGTCGAGGTTCTTTATCCACCATCCGCACAATTTTGCGTTGAAATCTCTCAATTTTTCTTTTCCTTCCACATCTAGGAAGGTTAGCCACAGTGCCATGGGCTTTAAACTTCTTGATGACACCGCACAGAAGACACAGGAACATTCAGGTCTTTGGAGATGGACTTGTAGCCTTGAGATTGCTCATGCTTCCTCACAATTTGGTTTCTCAAGTCCTCAGACAGTTTCTTTGGTCTTCTTTCTTTTCTCCATGCTCAATGTGGTACACACAAGGACACAGGACAGAGGTTGAGTCAACTTTAATCCATGTTAACTGGCTGCAAGTGTGATTTAGTTATTGCCAACACCTGTTAGGTGCCACAGGTAAGTTACAGGTGCTGGTGATTACACGAATTAGAGAAGCATCACATGATTTTTCAAACAGTGCCAATACTTTTGTCCACCCCCTTTTTTAGGTTTGGTGTGGAATTATATCCAATTTGGCTTTAGGTCAATTCTTTTTGTGTTTTTTCATTGAAGACATTAAATGAAGATAATTACCAAAGAATTTGTGTTTGCAATCATTTTCAGGAAGAAACGGAGTATTAT
Source organism: Oophaga sylvatica (assembly GCA_033576555.1). Classification (NCBI taxonomy): domain Eukaryota; kingdom Metazoa; phylum Chordata; class Amphibia; order Anura; family Dendrobatidae; genus Oophaga; species Oophaga sylvatica. The sequence goes on along the minus strand of JARQOD010000003.1, from coordinate 395,027,252 downwards.
CTGACAGAATTGCAGGGGTGCCAATACTTTTGGCCACCACTGTATGTAAATGAGCTGAACTGAGAGGGCTGGGGCGTTACCAGTGAAAGACGTAGATTGGAAGACCAGACTCGAGCATTGCATGTCTCACGCAGCTGTTTTATTATAGTTTATTGAGGGTGAGGAGAATATAACTACTATACTACTGCCCCATATGAACAAGAATACAACTATTACTGTCCCCTATGTACAAGAATATAACTACAATAATATTGCTCCTGTGTACAAGAATATAACTACTATAATACTGCTCCCTATGTGAAGGACTATAATACTGCCCCCTATGTGCAAGAATATACAGTTAGGTCCATATATATTTGGACAGAGACAACATTTATGTAATTTTGGTTCTAGACATTACCACAATGAATTTTAAACAAAACAATTCAGATGCAGTTGAAGTTCAGATTTTCAGCTTTCATTTGATGGTGTCCACATTAAAATTGGATGAAGGGTTTAGGAGTTTCAGCTCCTTAACATGTGCCACCCTGTTTTTAAAGGGACCAAAAGTAATTGGACAATTGACTCCAAGGCTATTTCATGGACAGGTGTGGGCAATCCCTTCGTTATGTCATTCTCAATAAAGCAGATAAAAGGGCAGGAGATGATCTGAGGTGTGGTGTTTGCATTTGGAAGGTTTTGCTGTGAAGGAAACATGCGGTCAAAGGAGCTCTCCATGCTGGTGAAACAAGCCATCCTTAAGCTGCAAAAACAAAAAACTCATCCAAGAAATTGCTACACCATTAGGAGTGGCAAAATCTACAGTTTGGTACTTCCTGAGAAAGAAAGCACTGGTGAACTCATCAATGCAAAAAAACCTGGACGCCCACGGAAGACAACAGTGGTGGATGATCGCAGAATACTCTCCATGGTCAAGAGAAACCCCTTCACAACAGCCAACCAAGTGAACAACACTCTCCAGGAGGTAGGCGTATCAATATCCAAATCTACCATAAAGAGAAGACTGCATGAAAGTAAATACAGAGGGTTCACTGCACAGTGCAAGCCACTCATAAGCATCAAGAATAAAAAGGCTAGGCTGGTGTGTAGCCCAGCTGCGCTTGGTGCCACATGTACCCAGGAGGATGCACAGAAAGGTAATTCACAATCACCTGATATTCATTCACATTTCCCTATAGTTCCACCAGAGGGAGCCCCTTTAGAGTATAAGGGTGTGGGAGACGTAGCAGTAGATCTCTTTGGAGTCTGAGCCAGTGTGATTCCTGTCAGATGAGACAGAGGAAGAAAGACAAGCTGTTACCTCAGAACAGGCTGACTGTTAGTTCCCTATGAACGTGGAAAGTGACTCTCAGAGTGTGCACGGATCAGTCTGACGGAAAGTCCTGATAGCTACTCTGGACAGAGCCTATGAAGGAGAAGAAGGAAGGGAACTACAGTATTTGTAACAACGAGTCGACTGAGGAACGGTCAGTGAGCGGTGGATAGAAGGAAGCTGACGACTACACCTACTGTTGTCTGTGCTTATGTTAAAGGTGTGAGTAGGACGACAGGCGAGTGGATAGAGAGAGAGAGTGACAGGAAAAATAGCAACGATAGCTGTCCTCCACTCTGCACAACCGGACACCGGGTCCGAGCTTGCTAGTTCCTTCACGGCTAGTGGGAGAAACCGGAGACCCTGCTGGACTTCAGGTCGCAGAGGGGCTAGTGTTGAGCGATACTGCTCGATATCTAAAAATATCGGATCGGAATGGTATCGCCGATATCACTAAATATCGGCGATATCCGATACCGGAAGTCCCACGTAAGTCTATGGGAACAAAATATCGCAACTAAAAAACTCTTTCCTTGTAAACACAAAATATACACACTTAGAATACATATATATATAACATGTCATTGTGACATATATAAATACATATATTTATAGTTTATTCACTTCTACATAGTAAAATAGCCTCTGATTCAATTGCTGGGTAAAGCCGGCATTTGTGAAAAGACAGAAGCACCCGAGGGTCGAGTCGCCACAGAGATGTTGCATCACACCCAGCGGTGTGACAACTTACTCTCAGGTAAGGAGGAAACACCCCATTGACTCCAACCACTGCATTCAACAGTACACTATGCCAGCTGAGTGTAGGCGGACCCAATGGGATGGTCTAGCTCAGGCTGGTTAGAACAGGGTGTAGCTAGTTGGATGGGAGGGGTTGAGGCAGCCTTATGCTGCATGTCTTTGTAGTAAGAATTGTTTCCTTTCCTGCTTTCTTACTACGTCGCATACTCCATTCTGCTACATCACTCTGCACCATTGCTCTATCTCACATCTATCTGCCCTGGAAGGATACCGTCTTATCTGTACAAGACTTATCACCTAACTGCACTACACCATCCCTGCCAGAGGACCTGCACAGCAGCGCTGGTCACCCTGACCAGGTACTACAGGTGGCGTCACGACAAACTACACAAACATTCTATCATCCCCTGGAAATATCCCACATTCCAGTGAGCGACCAGGGCACGGACATAGCTGTGCTACCCGTCACATCCCCCATAGAAGTCGACGGGCTTGGTGCCGAGTACCCCCAAAACCTGTGGCTCTGTGCGACTCAACTTTGGTGTCACGAACAGGATTCAGAAGCTCGCTATAAGCGAGTCCTGTGTGCCTTAATTGAACTGTTTTTTTTTGCTTGAGAATTGCAAAAATCATCATAGACTGTATTTGCCATTTTTCCGTCATATCTGCGCCACGAGGCACAGGTGAAGAATAAGGGCGTGCTCTCGTGGGCGTACACTCCGTGGGCGCGAAAACGATGTCCGCACACTCTAAATGTTACTGCAATGTAAGATCGTGCCCCACAGCTCTGGAGTTCCGCCTCCTCATCCTCCTCAGTGGGCGGAAACTAACGCGAAGGTCCCGCCTCCCTACAAAAGATGGCGCCTCTCCTGATGCTAATGACACATGTGACTTGGCAGAGATGGCGAACGGACATGAGCAGAAGTGGGAAGGGATGGAGGAGTCAGAGCTCTCCTCCCACGGAAGTGACCCGATCGCCACGGAGCCACCGTTTGGCACCCGGCCTGGAAACCCTCCTAAGCTGGAAGAAGCGGAGGATACCCTGAGAGACCTGGCCCGGCACCGGGAGGAGGTCGCCAGGATGGAAGCGAGCTGGCGGGCCCTAAAACTACAATTGGAGCGGCGCCAATCCCTCTTACCCCCTGAAGTGTCTGTACCGGAAGGTGAGGCACCCGTTCCAGTAGAGGAGGCCGTGCGGGCATCCCAGCCCTTGCAATCTTAACCGGTTGACAGTATCTCAGTGGAGGCATCCGTTCCAGTAGAGGAGGCCATGCGGGCATCCCAGCCCTTGCAATCTGAACCGGTTGACAGTATCTCAGTGGAGGCACCCGTTCCAGTACAGGCCGTGCGGGCATCCCAGCCCTTGCAATCTGAACCGGTTGCCAGTATCACAGTGGAGGCACCCGTTCCTGCAGAAAACGCCGCACCAGCACCCCAGATCCCGCTGTCTGCCCCCGTCGCTGAGGCAGAAGAAGCGACACCCGTCCTCATGGAGGAGGCCGCGCAGGCACCAGAGCTCTACCTGCCTGTACCGGAGCCCCGACCGTCATCTGTTCCAGAGCCGGCTGCTTCCGCCACAGGTGAGCGCCGCCAGGACTGGCGGGCGCCAGGAGAGCTGCCGCAAACCGGACATCGTAAGCTGGCGTTTGATGGTGGAGACATGGAGCTGCTGGTGGAGGAGAATTACAACCGGCGTCAGGAGGAAGAGTGGAGACGTCGGGAGCGGGAAGCAGAGCGACAAAGGGAGCAGCGAGAATCCCAAAAGCTTCGGCAACGTCACCTGGAGAAGGACCTGGCAGAGAAGGCACGTATGAGAAAGGATAAAAGTACGGTGAGGGAGCCGCGGCGTAAGGGTGCAGTACGGAACTTTAAGTTAAAAGGTGGTTGGGGCTTCATCCAGGAGCCTGGACTTTATTTAGAAGTTTTTGTAACCCGGCGGGACGTGGAGGCTCACCTCCCAGAAGGACACCCGGGGAGGGACCTGTTGCCAGGAGACTTGGTGACTTACACCTGACACTGGGGTTACAATGGATGGTACGCCCTAAATGTTACCAGGTGCGACCCCTACTCCCCAGAGTGTCAGGAAACTGACAGACCCTACGAGCCTTCAGCCTCCCCCAACCAGGCCTCTGCACAAGTGCCCACCCCACGCCGTAAATCTCCCCAGCCTCCCTCAGTGGTCTCCTCAGCAGCCCCAGCTATGGACATGATAATGATAGCTGGCCCGTACCCGGCGCCTGTTAGGCCCCCTGGGGTTCGTTCAGTCCGGGACATAGGGGTCCAGACCCGGAGGGAGACGAAAGAGGTGGCCACCGACCAGAGCGGGTCACGACGTCACGTACAGGCACAGACGTCATCAGGTCTGGGTGGACCTCCTGTCACGGATGTTTGGCAAGCTCCAGAACAGTACCAGGTGGTACCTGTAAGAGGCCAGCCAAAGAAGTCTAAATAACCCGGACAGGTTCTGTATGTAATAGTTAAATTATGATTACCGACGGTGAATGTTCATAAAAGAATTATGTTGCCTAATATACCAGTGGTAATGGTTTGATGTACCCGGACGGGTGAATGTTCAGAAGAACAAGTTTATTGTTGCCTTAATATACCCAGGTTGGGTAATGGTGTTTCACTGTAATCAAAATGTTGAACTTTGAAGCCATGAACTATACTGGCTCATAAAATTTTCTGTAAATAGTTGGCACTTCGGTGCTCCATCTTGGTTTTACAAAAAACTTAACTGTGCACTATTTTCAACTACCTCAGAAACTAAAAACCCGTTTGGTGTGGCCGAAAGTGAGGTCTGCTCAAGGAAAGTCTTGCAGCCCACCCAAGACCACAGTTGGAGGTTTGGAGCGGGTCCTCCCAAGCACAAGTAAAGGACACTGTGAAGTTACCCCGGTGGGGGTAGTCCTAAGAAGTCTCCACGAACTTTGGCACTAATGCTATTTGCACTTTTGTAATGTTATTATTAAAAATTTTATTATGCAAAGTTTAACTTGAAGTGTTTCCTGCTTTCTTACTACGTCGCATAGTCCACTCTGCTACATCACTTTGCACCATTGCTCTATCTCACATCTATCTGCCCTGGAAGGATAGCGTGTTACCTGTAGAAGACTTTTCACCTACCTGCACTACACCATCCCTTCCAGAGGACCTGCACAGCAGCGCTGGACACCCTGACCAGGTACTACAGGTGGCGTCACGACAAACTACACGAACATTCTATCATCCCCTGGAAATATCCCACATTCCAGTGATCGCCCAGGTCACGGACCGAGCTGTGCTACTCGTGACATCCCCCATAGAAGTCGACGTGATCGGTGCCGAGTACCCCCAAAACCCCTGTCTCTGTGCGACTCAACTTCCCTCACTGTGCTGGCACTTTACATTTACAATGCCTCTGGGTTTTTTTTTGGGGGGGTGGGGAACATTCAGACTTTTGCTATGGGGCCCCATGATTTATATGTACGCCCCTGCTGCTGAGGCATGGTATTTAAGGCTGTTAAGGAGCCAACATACATGGACCTTGCCAGCAGCGTCGGACTGGAGTACCTTGGGCCTACCAGAGAAAATATATTCTTGCGGCCCAACATCATACTTCCCAACCTTTGAATAAGGGAAAGAGGGACAAAGGCTGTGGCACGCTGTGCATGCTGCAGAAAATTTTAGGCCATGCCACGTTGCACCACAGACTGTCCAGGAGTTGGTGGATGCTTTAGTCCAGGTGTGGGAGGAGATCCCTCACGAGACCATCCGTCGCGCTCATCAGGAGCATGGCCAGAAGTTGTAGGGAGGTCATACAGCATACCTCCCAAATTTGGAAGACAGGAAAGAGGATTAAAGGCTGCGGCGCGTGTTGCGCGCCGCTGAAAATTTTAGGCCACGCCCCGACAACACCCATTTCACAGCTAATCACACCCATATCCTCGCCCCAAGCGTAACCATTTAGCACTGCTGATCACATGACTGGTAATGAGGGCACAGTGGCTGGTACTGAGGAAAAGAAAGAAAGAGCAGCGAGAGAGAAAGAACAAACAGAGAAGAAAGGAGAAAGAAAGAAAAGAGAGAAAGAAAGAACAGAGAGAAAAAAGAACAGAGAGCGAGAAGGAAAGAACAGAGAGCGAGAAAGAAAGACTAGAGAGAGAGCCATAGGCGTAGCTAGGGTTTTGGTTTAGTGGGGGCAAAACTTCTGAGTGGGCCCATCATCAGAGAACCTCAGCAAATGACCGCGCTGTTGGCCAAAATAATCTATATATAAAAAGACCAATATTGATATTACCGCCATATGGTCTGTGTTAAATAATACCAGTCCTACAGAACATATAATAGATTACAGCACAGGTACAGATAATGACTTACCGCTGATGTTCTTTCTAATGGAATTGTTCACTTTTCATGTCTTTTCCATCTGGCCCACACCGACATGACGACTTCTCCAGCCAGGACTCGACTGCACCCCCATTAAAAAAAAAAAAAAAAAACTCACCTCCCGGCTCCTGTGCTGCTCACTGTTCTCCCTCTCAGCGTCTGACAGCGGGCGCCGGCAGGTGATGTTATTGCGCCCGCTGTCATACACTGAGAGGGGGATTATGGGAGAGAAGGAGCGCTCGCTCCTTCTCTCTCCATGCGGTCAGCTTTATCGGCTGGATGCCGATACAGCTGACCCTCCGATGACGGGTGGGGGGCCCACTGCTGGCACCGGGCCCCCCCTAACGCCTGTTCAGGCCCCATAGCTTCCGGGCGGCAGAGCAGGGAGAGCGATTCTCCCTGCTCTGCCGCAGAATGTAACTATCGTAGCTCCGGGTGGGCCCCCTCAGAGCGCGGGCCCCGGGCCGCCGCCCCGACCCCCTCCTGCCCCGTGACCTTATCACTTTCCAAAATCCAGGGCCCACACACGCGATGCTGGGGCCCCACCTGTAGGTTTTTCCGGTGTCCTCCGGTTGCCTCAGGTCCCGACCGTTTGCTTGCCAGCCCTGATAATAACCAGGCCCACAGCAGTCTGCATATTTGGTCTGTTAACAAAAATAGGGATCCCCTCGAAAAAGATTGTGCGTGGTCCCCCCTATTTTGTTAATACCAGCCGATAAGCAAGGACTGCTGAGGCCTGTTTTTCAGGCTGGTAAGGACCAATATCCATGACCTTGCCAGCTGAATAATACCAGGCCACACGCAGTCGCTTAGCTTGGCTGGTTAAAAAATAGGGGATCCCCTCGAAAAACGGCGTAGGGTCCCCCTATTTTGTAACCAGCCAAGTAAATGCAGACTGCTGCGCCTGGTATTAAAAGACTGTCAAGGCCCATGGATTTGCCCTCAACGGGCCTGATAATACCAGGCTACAGCAGCCCCACATTTGGGCATCAAAGATGTGCCAATTGTGGCACTTTACCCGGCTCTTCCCACTGCCCTGTAGCGGTGGCAAGTGGGGTAATAAGGGGTTAATGTCACCGTTGATTGCACGGTGAGAATAAGCCCGGTTAATAATGGAGAGGTGTCAATAAGACACCGATCCATTATAATCCCAAAGTTTTTAAATGTATAAAAAAAAAGACAGCAAAAAAAAGTATTTTAACCCCTCTCTGCCATCAGACGTACTATTCCGTCCATGTGACCCTGGACCTAATTCCCATGGACGGAATAGTACGTCATGGGCGATCAGCTGCGCTCCCGGGGGGAGCGCAGCTGATCGCCGCCGGGTGTCAGCTGATTATCACAGCTGACACCCGTGACTGTGTGTCAGGAGCGGTCACGGACCGCTCCCGGCACATTAACCCTTGGCACACCGCGATCAACATGATCGCGGTGTACCCGGGGCACAGGGGAGGATCGCACAGGCAGGGGGCTCCCTGCGCGCTCCCCTGAGACCCTCAGAGCAGCGCGATGTGTCGCGCTGTTCCGAGGGTCCGTCCTCCCTCCAGGTCCCCGGATCCAAGATGGCGCCGGGGTCCTGCAGGGAGGCGGCTTCCTCAGTGCCTGCTGAGAGCAGGCACTGGGGAAGCCTGCAGCAGTGCCAGAGCGATCGCTGGTGTGACAGAGTGCTGTGCACACTGTCACACCAGCGATCTGCTAAAATACAGTGATGTCCCACCCTGGGACAAAGTAAAAAAAGTAAAAATAAAAAGTGTAAAAAAAAAAAAAAAAAAAAATATTCCCCAATAAATTCATTTTTTCCTGTAAATAAAAAAAACAAAACAATAAAAGTACACATATTTGGTATCGCCGCGTCCGTAACGACCCCCCCTATAAAACTGTCCCACTAGTTAACCCCTTTAGTGAACCCCTTAAAAAAAAAAAAAAAAACGAAGCAAAAAATCAATGCTTTATCATCATACCGCCGAACAAAAAGTGAAATAACACGCGATCAAAAAGACCGATATAAATAAACATGGTACCACTGAAAACGTCATCTTGTCCCGCAAAAAACGAGCCGTCACACAGCATCATGAGCGAAAAAATAAAAAAGTTATAGCTCGCAGAATAAAGCGATGCAAAATAATGATTTTTTATATAAAATTGTTTTCATTCTATAAAAGCGCCAAAACCTAAAAAAATGATATAAATGAGGTATCGCCGTAATCGTACTGACCCGAAGAATAAAACTGCTTTATCAATTTTACCACATGCGGAACGGTATAAACGCCTCCCCCAAAAGAAATTCATGAATTGCTGATTTTTGTTCATTCTAACCACCCAAAAATCGAAATAAAAAGCGATCAAAAAACGTCACGTGCTCAAAAATGGTACAAATAAAAACGTCAACTCGTCCCGCAAAAAATAAGACCTCACATGACTCTGTGGGCCAAAATATGCAAAAATATAGCTCTCAAAATGTGGTGATGCAAAAAACTATTTTTTGCAATAAAAAGCGTCTTTTAGCTGACAGCTGCCAATCACAAAAACCCGCTATAAATAGTAAATCAAACCCCCTTTATCACCCCCTTAGTTAGGGAAAAATAATAAAATTAAAAAAATGTATTTATTTCCATTTTCCCGTTAGGGTTAGGGTTGGCGGTTAACGTTAGTATTAGGGTTAGGGTTGGCGCTAACGTTAGGATTAGGGTTGGGATTAGGGTTATGGGTGTGTTAGGGTTAGGTTTGTGGTTAGGTTGGGACTAGGGTTATTGGTGTTTGGGGTTAGGGTTGGAGTTAGAATTGGGGGTTTCTGCTGTTTAGGCACATCAGGAGCTCTCGAAATGTGACATGGCGTTGATCTCAATTCCAGCCAATTCTGCGTTGAAAAAGTCAAATGGTGCTCCTTCACTTCTGAGCTCTGCCATGCGCCCAAACAGTAGTTTACCCATATGGGGTATCAGCATACTCTGGACCCAAGAGTTATTGTGCAATTTGGCCTATTTTCCTGTTACCTTGGGAAATATAAAAAACTGGGGGCGACAAATCATTTTTGTAAAAAAAAAATGATTTTTTTGTTTTTACGGCTGTATGTTATAAAACTTCTGTGAAGTACTTGGGGCTTCATAGCGCTCACCACACTTCTAGATAAGTTCCTTGTGGGTCTATTTCCAAAATGGGTCACTTGTGGGGGTTTCCACTGTTTAGGCGCATCAGGGCTCTCCAAATGCGCATGACGCCCCCAGACCATTCCATCAAAGTCTGCAATCCAAAAGTCACTACTTCCCTTCGGCCGACGTGTGCCCATACAGTAGTTTTCTCCCACATATTGGGTACAGCGTACTCAGGACAATTTGGACAACAACTTTTGGGGTCCATTTCTCCTGTTACCCTTGGAAAATAAAATATGGGGGCGAAAAAATCATTTTTGTAAAAAAAAAGGATTTTTTATTTTTACGGCTGTAGTTAAAACTTCTGTGAAGCACTTCGGGGTTCAAAGTGCTCACCACACATCTAGATAAGTTCCTTGTGGGGTCTATTTTCCAAAATGGGTCACTTGTGGGGGTTTCCACTGTTTAGGCGCATCAGGGGCTCTCCAAATGCGACATGACGCCCCCAGACCATTCCATCAAAGTCTGCAATCCAAAACGTCACTACTTCCCTTCCGAGCCCCGACGTGTGCCCATACAGTAGTTTTCTCCACATATTGGGTATCAGCGTACTCAGGACAATTTGGACAACAACTTTTGGGGTCCAATTTCTCCTGTTACCCTTGTGAAAATAAAATATTGGGGCGAAAAAATCATTTTTGTAAAAAAAAAAAGGATTTTTTATTTTTACGGCTGTACGTTATAAACTTCTGTGAAGCACTTCGGGGTTCAAAGTGCTCACCACACACTAGATAAGTTCCTTGTGGGGTCTATTTCCAAAATGGGGTCACTTGTGGGGTTTCCACTGTTTAGGCGCATCAGGGGTTCTCCAAATGCGACATGACGCCCCCAGACCATTCCATCAAAGTCTGCAATCCAAAACGTCACTACTTCCCTTCCGAGCCCCGACGTGTGCCCATACAGTAGTTTTCTCCCACATATTGGGTATCAGCGTACTCAGGACAATTTGGACAACAACTTTTGGGGTCCAATTTCTCCTGTTACCCTTGTGAAAATAAAATATTGGGGGGAAAAAATCATTTTTGTAAAAAAAAAAAGGATTTTTTATTTTTACGGCTGTACGTTATAAACTTCTGTGAAGCACTTCGGGTTCAAAGTGCTCACCACACATCTAGATAAGTTCCTTGTGGGGTCTATTTTCCAAAATGGGGTCACTTGTGGGGGGTTTCCACTGTTTAGGCGCATCAGGGCTCTCCAAATGCGACATGACGCCCCCAGACCATTCCATCAAAGTCTGCAATCCAAAACGTCACTACTTCCCTTCCGAGCCCCGACGTGTGCCCATACAGTAGTTTTCTCCCACATATTGGGTATCAGCGTACTCAGGACAATTGGACAACAACTTTTGGGGTCCAATTTCTCCTGTTACCCTTGTGAAAATAAAATATTGGGGGCGAAAAAATCATTTTGTAAAAAAAAAAAGAATTTTTTATTTTTACGGCTGTACGTTATAAACTTCTGTGAAGCACTTCGGGTTCAAAGTGCTCACCACACATCTAGATAAGTTCCTTGTGGGGTCTATTTTCCAAAATGGGTCACTTGTGGGGGTTTCCACTGTTTAGGCGCATCAGGGGCTCTCCAAATGCGACATGACTCCCCCAGACCATTCCATCAAAGTCTGCAATCCAAAACGTCACTACTTCCCTTCCGAGCCCCGACGTGGCCCATACAGTAGTTTACTCCCACATATTGGGTATCAGCGTACTCAGGACAAATTGGACAACAACTTTTGGGGTCCAATTTCTCCTGTTACCCTTGTGAAAATAAAATATTGGGGGCTGAAAAAATCATTTTTGTAAAAAAAAAAAAGGATTTTTTATTTTTACGGCTGTACGTTATAAACTTCTGTGAAGCACTTCGGGGTTCAAAGTGCTCACCACACATCTAGATAAGTTCCTTGTGGGGTCTATTTTCCAAAATGGGGTCACTTGTGGGGGTTTCCACTGTTTAGGCGCATCAGGGGCTCTCCAAATGCGACATGGCTCCCCCAGACCATTCCATCAAAAGTCTGCAATCCAAAACGTCACTACTTCCCTTCCGAGCCCCGACGTGCGCCCATACAGTAGTTTACCCCACATATTGGGTATCAGCATACTCAGGACAAATTGGACAACAACTTTTGGGGTCCAATTTCTCCTGTTACCCTTGTGAAAATAAAATATTGGGGGCTAAAAATCATTTTTGTGAAAAAAAAAAAAGATTTTTTTATTTTACGGCTGTACGTTATAAACTTCTGTGAAGCACTTTGGGGTTCAAAGTGCTCACCACACAATCTAGATAAGTTCCTTGAGGGGTCTAGTTTCCAAAATGGTGTCATTTGTGGGGGGTTTCCACTGTTTAGGCAGATCAGGGACTCTCCAAACACGACATGGCATCCAGCCAATTCTGCGTTGAAAAAGTCAAACGTGCTCCTTCCCTTCCAAACTCTGCCATGCACCCAAACAGTGGTTCCCCCCACATATGGGGTATCAGCGTACTCAGGACAAATTGCACAATAACTTTTGGAGTCTTGTTTCCTTGGGAAAATAAAAATTGGGATGAAAAGATCAATTTTGTGGAAAAAATATAATTTTTTAATTTTACGGCTCTACTTATAAACTTGTGTGAAGCACTTGGGGTTCAAATTGCTCACCAAAGATCTAGATAAGTTCCTTAGGGGGTCTAGTTTCCCAAATGGGGTCACTTGTGGGGGGTTTCCACTGTTTAGGCCATCAGGGGCTCTCCAAATCAACATGGCTCCAATCTCAATTCCAGCCAATTTTGGTTGGAAAAAGTAAATAGTGCTCCTTCCATTCCGAGCTCTGCCATGCGCCCAAACAGTGGTTCCCCCCACATATGGGGTATCAGCGTACTCAGGACAAATTGGACAACAAATTTGTGGTCCAATTTCTCCTGTTACCTATGGGAAAATAAAAATTAGTGACTAAGAGATAATTTTTGTGGGAAAAAAATAGGATTTTTTATTTTCATGCCCGGGCATTATAAACTTGTGTGAAGCACTTGGGGTTCAAAGTGCTCACCAAAGATCTAGATAAGTTCCTTAGGGGGTCTAGCTTCCAAAATGGGGTCACTTGTGGGGGTTTCCACTGTTTAGGCTCATCTGGGGCACTACAAACGGAACATGACCCCCATCAATGTTTGCATTCCAAAACGTTACTGCTTCTTTTCCAAGCCCTGCCGTGCGCCCAAACAGTTTCCCCCCCCACATATGGGGTATCAGCGTACTCAGGACAAATTGGACAACAAGTTTTGGGTCCAATTTCCTTGGGAAAAATCAAAAATTTGGGACTAAAAAATCATTTTTGTGGAAAAATTTTTTTTTTTTTTTTTCACACCCAGGCATTATAAACTTTTGTGAAACACTTTGGGGTTCAAAGTGCTCACAACAGATCTAGATAAGTTCCTTAGGGGGTCTAGTTTCCAAAATGGTGTCACTTGTGTGGGGTTTCCACTGTTTAGGCGTATCAGGGGCTCTCCAAACACGACATGGCGTCCAATCTCAATTCCAGCCAATTTTAGTTTGAAAAAGTCAAACGGCGCTCCTTCCCTTACGAGCTCTGCCGTGTGCCCAAACAGTGGTTTTCCCCCACATATGGGGTATTGGCGTACTCAGGAGAAATTGCACAACAACTTTATCTGTCCATTTTCTCCTTTTACCCTTGTGAAAATAAAAAAAAGTTTGTAAAAGATCATTTTTGTGGCTAAAAAGTTAAATATTAATTTTTTCCATCCACGTTGCTTCAGCTCCTGTGAAGCACCTGAAGGGTTAATAAACTTCTTGAATGTAGTTTTGAGTACCTTGAGGGGTGCAGTTTTTATAATGGTGTCACTTTTGGGTATTTTCTGCCATATAGACCCGTCAAAGTGACTTCAAATGTGAGGTGGTCCCTAAAAAAATGGCTTTGTAAATTTTGTTGTAAAAATGAGAAATCACTGGTCAACTTTTAACCCTTCTAATTTCCTAACAAAGAAAAATTTTGGTTCCAAAATTGTGCTGATGTAAAGTAGACATGTGGGAAATGTTATTTATTAACTATTTTGTGTGACATATTTCTCTGTTTTAAGGGAAAAAAAATTCAAAGTTTGAAAATTGCAAAATTTTTAAAATTTTCGCCATATTTGCGTTTTTTTCAAAAATAACGCAAGTTATATCGAAGAAATTTTACCACTAACATGAAGTACAATATGTCACGAGAAAACAATCTCAGAATCGCGAAGATCCGTTGAAGCGTTCCAGAGTTATAACCTCATAAAGAGACAGTGGTCAGAATTGTAAAAATTGGCCCGGTCATTAACGTGCAAACACCCTTGGGGGTGAAGGGGTTAATGAAATAAAAGAGACAACACAGTTTTCATTAATTTTATTATACACTCATTCCTGCGACGCCATCGATCTCCTGTAAAAAAAGAAAAAAAACAAACCAACAGTATACCACCTGTCCGACGCAGTCCATAGTAACGACAGTCCCACGACGATCCAGCTCTGCTACATCGCAATGACAGGCAGAGCCTGTCATCTCGACGCAGCACAGCTGATTACCTGCTTCCCCGGCGGTGACGTCATCGGACTGACTGCTTTACAGCCGGGATTACCCAGCAGTCACTGCAGTTATCGCGAGAAACTGCATGTGACCGCCGGGGCAAAGATGATGGCGGCCATCAAGCAGTCCAGCCCGTGACCGCCGGAGATCTTCTGCCAGGTAAGTGCCGCTGACTCCTGACAGACCCGACCGACGGACACTGACAGTGACAGTGACAATTCCGATTCCGGTATCCGATAAGACGAAAATATTGGAACTAAGTATCGAAAGTCCGATAGAGCTAATATCGGCCGATACCATACTTGCGGTATCGTATCGCTCAACACTAAGAGGGCCTTTAGTGCTGATACGTAACCGGGGTCAGGAAGAACAGGAGTCAGGCCTGATCAGCCACATAGACTTAGTTCTGTCCACAAGAAGGCTCCACCACAATGTCAGCCGGGCGTAGCTGTTCTACACGGAGTTAAACTTGGCTTTATGCAGGTTAGAAACTCACACATAAATGAAGACGAAAGGAGGCCTTACACCTACTCAGTGATTACTGGATGTGCATTCTCCACCCTGACAGCCTCCCGGGACGTGCCTGAACCCACAACAGTAAAGGTACAGAAAGAGACTTTTTGTGTGTGTTTGCCTTATTGCCCTGCACCGCCATATACCTCGAGGGATCAGTCTTACCTGTGGAAGACTTAACACCTTGCTGCCCAGTAACAACCCCTCTGAGGATTCATCCTGCAGCGCTGGTCACCCTGATCAGAGACCACAGGTGGCATCACGAACAATTTCTAAATCCCCTGTAAATATCCCCCTTTGAATGAGCACCCAGGGCAACGGACCGAGCTGCGCTGCCCGTGAACTCTCCCCCATTGAAGTGATCGGGCTCGGTGCCGAGTACCCCATAAGCCCTGGTACGTGCGACTCATCTACTTGGCGTCACGAACAGGATCCGAAGCTTACTATATGTGAGTCCTGTGTGCCTAAGTGGACTGTTTTTGTGCAAAAAGACTGTTGCTGTTGTTTGATTTTTGGCACCATTTTCCCGCTATATTGGCGCCCTGAGGCGCTGGTGAAGAAGGTGGGCGTGCCCCCCCCTGTGGCGCGAAAGTTATGGCCGCCTTATCCAAATGCTACTATAATGTCCGAGCCTCCCCACTGTAAGAGAGATCCGCCTCCTCTTCATCCTCTATGCCAAGAAGAGAAAGCGAAAGTCCCGCCTCCACGGAAGAGACCAGATTGTTCCAGATGGGAAACACAGTCTGGCCTGGAGTGAGATGGCGGAAGGACAGGAGACGCTGTGTGGAGGGATGGCGGTGCGCAGACCCCGTTCCCCTGAAGAGCTGCTGCCTGTGCCTGAACCGTCCCCAGGTCGGGCGGATGACCGGAGAATGCAGAAAGTGGAGGAGGTGGAAGCGGTGCTGAGGGACATGGCCCGACACCGTGCAGAAATGGAGGCGATGGAGCAAAGCTGGCGTGCCCTGAAACAGCGGCTGCTGTGGGACGCGATGCTCTCCCCTCAAGATGCGCAAATGCCACCCGCGCCACCACTGGACCCAGCGGCTGATGAACCACCGGAGGCCGGCCCCAAAAGAGCTGATCTTGACTCCGCCGAGGATGCGGAGGGAAGGAGGCTGAGGAGGCCCTGCCCGACCAGAATGCCAGCCAGGCCTGGAACCAGAGGCCGCAGCGGAATGCAGTCCCCCGGTAGGGACAACGACGGAAGACACCCAGCCGCAAGTGATGGAGATCGACTGGGAGGAGATGGAGTACCTGGACGACGTGGAAAACGCCGCCCAGAAGGTAGAACGAGTGGCGACGCCATGAGCAGCAGGAGCAGAGAGAGGCGCAACAGCTTCGCCAGAGGTACCGGGAAAAGGATCTCGCTGACAAAGAGAACGTCAGGCGAGACAAAGGTACACTCCGGGAACCGCGGCGCCAGGGGGCCATTAGAGACTTCAGACTCCAGGGAGGCTGGGGGTTCATCCATGAACCAGGCCTGTACCAGGAGGTCTTTGTTAACCGCAGGGATGTGGAGTCTCACCTGCCAGAGGGGCACCCGGGAAGGGATCTAATTATAGGGGATATTGTCACCTACACGCGGCACTGGGGTCTTAAGGGGTGGTATGCCCTGAATGTCTCCCGAGTCAGCGACCCCGTCCCTGAAGCTGGAAACGTATCCCCGTGTCTTAGCATCTCAAGCCCCAGCCACATCAGCGCCCGGCCGCGCACCTGCATCCTATCCTGCATCCTATTCTGCAACGCAACAGGCTAGTGCGTCTCCAACTGAGCCACTGCGTGCACCTGCGTCCTATTCTGCAACACAACAGAGCGTAGTGACTGTTAGTGCGACTCCTTTTGAGCCAAATCTGTATTCAGAAGAGGCACCTGTAAGGCCTCCAGCAAGTCGCAAAATTGTAAAGAGGACTGTAGCTACCCAGACCCAGGTAGCAGGACATGATCTTCTGGTGATGCGTTCCAGAGCGCACCGCATACTTCCAGCCCCAGGTATGGAAGGAGTAACCACCATATTCAAAGAAGAACAGTAGGACCCAGACAGGGTTTACTGAACTGTAAAAAGTTATGAAGAATTGCACTTTATTGATATGTGATGATGTTTGCATAATATGATACAAAGTATACCCCAGTTGGGTAATGTGTAGTGAAGTATTAAGTGATATGTGAAATGTTCTTATGCCAAGGACTGCGTGGCTGAGGACTTTGCCAGCCCAAAAACTGTAATGTAAATAGTTGGCACTTTGGTGCCCCATCTTGGTTTTGCGTAAAGCCATTCTACCTCTGAAGAAAAACCCGTATGGTGTGGCCTTGAGTGAGGTTTGCAGCGGAGAAGTCCTGCAGCCCACCCAGGACCACTGTGGGAGGTTTGGTGCTGGTCCTCCACAAGAATCTTGTATTTATTTGTGTGAAAGTATTTGATATTTTTTTATTGCCATTTGTACACAATGTAACGTTTGAAGTGCCCTTACCTCCCACAAGGGATGAGTTATGTTATTGTTATTATAAAAATTGTTTTTCTATTTCAGCCCGGGAGTGCTGAATATAACTAGGGGGGATATGTAGCCCAGCTGCGCTTGGTGCCACATGTACCCAGGAGGATGCACAGAAAGGTAATTCACAATCACCTGATATTCATTCACATTCCACATTTCCCTATAGTTCCACCAGAGGGAGCCCCTTTAGAGTATATAAGGGTGTGGGAGACGTAGCAGTAGATCTCTTTTTGGAGTCTGAGCCAGTGTGATTCCTGTCAGATGAGACAGAGGAAGAAAGACAAGCTGTTACCTCAGAACAGGCTGACTGTTAGTTCCCTATGAATGTGGAAAGTGACTCTCAGAGTGTGCACGGATCAGTCTGACGGAAAGTCCTGATAGCTACTCTGGACAGAGCCTATGAAGGAGAAGAAGGAAGGGAACTACAGTATTTGTAACAACGAGTCGACTGAGGAACGGTCAGTGAGTGGTGGATAGAAGGAAGCTGACGACTACACCTACTGTTGTCTGTGCTTATGTTAAAGGTGTGAGTAGGACGACAGGTGAGTGGATAGAGAGAGAGAGAGTGACTGAGGAAAAATAGCAACAATAGCTGTCCTCCACTCTGCACAACCGGACACCGGGTCCGAGCTTGCTAGTTCCTTCACGGCTAGTGGGAGAAACCGGAGACCCTGCTGGACTTCAGGTCGCAGAGGGGCCCTTTAGTGCTGATACGTAACCGGGGTCAGGAAGAACAGGAGTCAGGCCTGATCAGCCACATAGACTTAGTTCTGTCCACAAGAAGGCTCCACCACAATGTCAGCCGGGCGTAGCTGTTCTACACGGAGTTAAACTTGGCTTTATGCAGGTTAGAAACTCACACATAAATGAAGACGAAAGGAGGCCTTACACCTACTCAGTGATTACTGGATGTGCATTCTCCACCCTGACAGCCTCCCGGGACGTGCCTGAACCCACAACAGTAAAGGTACAGAAAGAGACTTTTTGTGTGTGTTTGCCTTATTGCCCTGCACCCCTGCACCGCCATATACCTCGAGGGATCAGTCTTACCTGTGGAAGACTTAACACCTTGCTGCCCAGTAACAACCCCTCTGAGGATTCATCCTGCAGCGCTGGTCACCCTGATCAGAGACCACAGGTGGCGTCACGAACAATTTCTAAATCCCCTGTAAATATCCCCCTTTGAATGAGCACCCAGGGCAACGGACCGAGCTGCGCTGCCCGTGACCTCTCCCCCATTGAAGTGATCGGGCTCGGTGCCAAGTACCCCATAAGCCCTGGTACGTGCTCACTGGACTTTCCTAAAAAACATCTAAAAAAGCCAGCACATTTCTGGAAGAACATTCTTTGGTCAGATGAAACCAAGATCAACCTCTAGAATGATGGAAAGAAAAAAGTATGGCGAAGGCGTGGTACAGCTCATGATCCAAAGCATACCACATCATCTGTAAAACACCACGGAGGCAGTGTGATGGCTTGGGCATGCATGGCTGCCAGTGGCACTGGGTCACAAGTGTTTATTGATGATGTGACACAGGACAGAAGCAGCCAAATGAATTCTGAGGTATTCAGAGCCATTCTGTGTGTTCAGATCCAGCCAAATGCAGCCAAACTGATTGGTCGTCGTTTCATACTACAGATGGACAATGACCCAAAACATAAAGCCAAAGCAACCCAGAAGTTTATCAAAGCAAAGAAGTGGAATATTCTTGAATGGCCAAGTCAGTCACCTGATCTCAACTCAATTGAGCATGCATTTCACTTGTTAAAGACTAAACTTCAGACAGAAAGGCCCACAAACAAACAGCAACTGAAAACCACCGCAGTGAAGGCCTGTCAGAGCATCAAAAAGGAGGAAATACAGCGTCTAGTGATGTCCATGAGTTCAAGACTTCAGGCAGTCATTGCCAACAAAGGTTTTTCAACCAAGTACTAGAAATAAACATTTTATTCACATTTATTTAATCTGTCCAATTACTTTTGGTCCCTTTAAAAACAGGGTGGCACATGTTAAGCAGCTGAAACTCCTAAACCCTTCATCCAATTTTAATGTGGATACCCTCAAATGAAAGTCTGAACTTCAACTGCATCTGAATTGTTTTGTTTAAAATTCATTGTGGTAATGTCTAGAACCAAAATTACATAAATGTCTCTGTCCAAATATATATGAACCTAACTGTAACTACTATAATATTTCCCCCTATGTACAAGAATGTAACTACTATAATACTACTCCTATGTGCAAGAATATAACTACTATAATGGTACACCTATGTACAAGAATATACTATAATACGCTCCCTATGTACAAGAATATAACTACTATAATACTGCTCCTATGTACAATAATATAACTATAATCAGGGGCGTAACTAGGAACGGCAGGGCCCCACAGCAAACTTCACAATGGGGCCCCCCCCTCGCGTGCGTTGCCAATCCCGGTCTACCCAAGTTGTGTTAAGAAAGATACCTTTATTATCCAAAATTAGAGGTTTTTGGATAAATGATAGTGAAATAACAGAAAGGAACCAACTCCCAGGAAGCAACTGAGGTAGTGACAAAGGTAGGCTTTCTCCAGAGTAAATATGTGAAGAAACTTGTAATCCAGCCTGCAAATTGCTTTCAAAACAGATGATTTATTCAGTAGAACAACAGTCCGGTATACAGAATAATCTAAGATTGTTCTGTATACCGTACTTCTGCACCACGCCCTCACCAATTACACATGTGAGGAGTGACAGCCTCAGCTCTGCTACATGTGAGGAGTGACAGCCTCAGCTCTGCTACATGTGAGGAGTGACAGACTCAGTTCTGCTACATGTGAGGAGTGACAGCCTCAGCTCTGCTACATGTGAGGAGGAACAGCCTCAGCTCTGCTACATGTGAGTAGGGACAGCCTCAGCTCTGCTACATCGAGGAGTGACAGCCTCAGCTCTGCTACATGTAAGGAGTGACAGCCTCATCTCTGCAACATATGAGGAGTGACAGCCTCAGCTCTGCTACTTGTATAGCAAAGCTGAGGCTGTCACTCCGCGCATGTAGCAGAGATGAGGCTGTCACTCCTCGCATGTAGCAGAGCTGAGGTTGCTACTTGTCACATGTAGCAGAGCTGAAGTTGTTACTTGTCACATGAGCAGAGCTGAGGTTGTTACTTGTCACATGAGCAGAGCTGAGGTTGCTACTTGTCATATGTAGCAGAGCTGAGGTTGTTACTTGTCACATCTAGCAGAGCCGAGGTTGCTACTTGTCACATGTAGCAGAGCTGACGTTGTTACTTGTCAAATGTAGCAGAGCTGAGGTTGTTACTTGTCACATGTAGCAGAGCTGAGGTTACTTGTCACATGTAGCAGAGCTGAGGTTACTTGTCACATGTAGCAGAGCTGAGGTTGCTACTTGTCACATGAGCAGAGCTGAGGTTGTTACTTGTCACATGAGCAGAGCTGAGGTTGCTACTTGTCACATGTAGCAGAGCTGAGGTTGTTACTTGTCACATCTAGCAGAGCCGAGGTTGCTACTTGTCACATGTAGCAGAGCTGACGTTGTTACTTGTCAAATGTAGCAGAGCTGAGGTTGTTACTTGTCACATGTAGCAGAGCTGAGGTTACTTGTCACATGTAGCAGAGCTGAGGTTACTTGTCACATGTAGCAGAGCTGAGGTTGCTACTTGTCACATGAGCAGAGCTGAGGTTGTTACTTGTCACATGAGCAGAGCTGAGGTTGTTACTTGTCACAAATAGCAGAGCTGAGGTTGCTACTTGTCACAAGTAGCAGAGTTGAGGTTGTTACTTGTCACATGTAGCAGAGCTGAGGTTACTTGTCACATGTAGCAGAGCTGAGGTTGTTACTTGTCACATGAGCAGAGCTGAGGTTGTTACTTGTCACAAATAGCAGAGCTGAGGTTGCTACTTGTCACAAGTAGCAGAGTTGAGGTTGTTACTTGTCACATGTAGCAGAGCTGAGGTTACTTGTCACATGTAGCAGAGCTGAGGTTGTTACTTGTCACATGTAGCAGAGCTGAGGTTGTTACTTGTCACATGTAGCAGAGCTGAGGTTGCTACTTGTCACAAGTAGCAGAGTTGAGGTTGTTACTTGTCACATGTAGCAGAGCTGAGGTTGCTACTTGTCACATGTAGCAGAGCCGAGGTTGCTACTTGTCACATGTAGCAGAGCTGAGGTTGCTACTTGTCACATGTAGCAGAGCCGAGGTTGCTACTTGTCACATGTAGCAGAGCTGACGTTGTTACTTGTCAAATGTAGCAGAGCTGAGGTTGTTACTTGTCACATGTAACAGAGCTGAGGTTACTTGTCACATGTAGCAGAGCTGAGGTTGCTACTTGTCACATGAGCAGAGCTGAGGTTGTTACTTGTCACATGAGCAGAGCTGAGGTTGCTACTTGTCACATGTAGCTACTTGTCACATCTTAGCAGAGCCGAGGTTGCTACTTGTCACATGTAGCAGAGCTGACGTTGTTACTTGTCAA
>JARQOD010000003.1:394939033-395005537 GCA_033576555.1 Oophaga sylvatica | reverse complement strand
CTAAACACTCAAGGCTATTTAGGGACCGGGAAGGTTCCCGCAAAAAAAAACCCCTGAAGGGCTTTTACCGGACCGGAGGTGTCCTGGCAAAAGGAACATCTCCAAGAGTGTTAGAGCTGTCTTTAGCCTGGACACAGAGAGGTGTCCTGGCACAAGAAGCAGTCTCCAAGAGTGTTATGCTGTCTTTAGCCGGGACACAGAGGGGTGCCTGGCACAAGGAAGCAGTCCCCAAAAGGGTGTTTGAGCTATCTCAGTCTTGGGTGCAGAAGGCCCCCGAAAATAGGAGTAGTCTCAGTGCGAACCGTGTGAAAGAGCGTTGAATAGGAGGGGAACTCTCTCAAGTCTGGACATGGAAGGGCCTTCAACAAAAGGAGGAGTATCTGTGAAGCTCCATACTGGTAACAATGTATATGTTTTTGTTTTGGGCACAGACTGGTAGAGTCTGGACCCGATAGACAGGGCAATCTATCTATGTGTAGTTAGGGGCTAGACAAGCCAGGTTTCTGTTTATGCTTTGTTTTAATCTGTTTGCTGTGGACTTTAAAAAAGCTGGTTGCGGCCAGTTTTGCACCAGAACTGCTGTCTGAATGAACTGTTTTCATGCCATTCTGTCTCCCCCAGACAGCGATCCTAGAGCTAAACCCCCTGGAATGCACAGACTATTCTTCCTGACTCTAGATTCCCTAGGGTAATTCATAATCAAGACCTACTTAAGGACATCAAGGAAGCCATACCATGGGGAAATCCTTTGGCACAACCCCCAAGGACGTAAGTCTTGTCTTTAAGAATGGTGTGTGGATTCAGGGACAAACGCCTGTATTTTTCCTGAAACAGTCAGATTGAGAGTATTGAAAACTCCATTCACGATTCCAAGATAGCTGGGCATAGAGAATTCTAAAGACACAGGAATTTCTCTTCGTTTCTTTTGGGGGCCCACTTGCAGGAAGGAAAGTTTTAAACTATGTCACTTCATGTGAAGTCTGTGCAAGATGCAAAAACACCTCGCTCCTCACCAACTGGTCCGTTGCACCTCTTCCACCCCGTCCCGCCCGTGGGGATCCAAATTTTTTGGACTTCATTGTGGAGTTACCAACCTCTCAAGGGAAAACACCATTCTAGTGGGTGGTTGACCGTTAACAAAGGCAGCTCATTTTAAACCCTTTTGTCGGGTTACCCACGCAAAAACAGACATCAGATTTGATGATTAAAGATTGTTTCGCTTACAGAGTACCGGATGAGGTTATTTCGGAAACGAGGGGTTTCAATTCACTTCTAGGTTTTGGCAAAATTTCTGTGCAGCATTGGACAATTAAAAATAAACCTTTTTTCTGCTTTTCATCCCCCAAATAAAGGACAGACCGAAACGAACCAATCAAACCCTGGAGCAGTATCTCCGCTGCTTTATCTGCCACCTACAGGATGATTGGGTGGATCTACTTCCATTAGCTGAGTTCTCGTATAACAACTCTCAGAGTGCCTCCACTAAGCAGTCTCCTTTTTACTCTAATCTAGGTTATCATCCTAACATTCTACCACGATTTCCCATAGAAACGCCTTTACCAGCAGTGGCTGAAAGAATCACGTCTTTACAGAAGAATATGGATCTTCTAAAGGAGAATCTGGAATCGGCTCAGGAAAGGTACAAGAAAGCAGCAGATAAATTTCGTAAACCTGCACCAGCTTTCAAGGTAGGAGACTTGGTCTGGCTGTCAACCAGAAATCTTAAGTTAAGGATTCCATCGTCTAAGTTGGGACATAAGTACATTGGACCCTATAAAATCAGTAAAATTATAAGTGCCGTTGCTTGTCGTCTTCAACTGCCCAGAACTATGAGAATTCACCCTGTCTTTCATGTATCCCTACTAAAGGCTACGACACCCAATACGTTTCCTGGACGTTCTTCTCCTTGCCCTGACCCAGTGCTAGTCGATGGTCAGGAAGAATTTGTGGTGGAAAGGATTTTAGATTCCAGGTTGTATAGAAATCAGTTACAATATCTGATTAAATGGCAGGGCTACCCAGTGGAGGACAACTCATGGGAACCAGTCAATAACGTTAATGCTCCTCGCTTGCTCCGTCAGTTTCATCAGAGGTACCCACACAAGCCTGGCCTGAGGTCATCCGGAGGTTGTCCCTAAGGGGGGAGTAATGTAAGGTTCTGTGTACATGTTCCTGAAACTCAGTTTGTTCGTCAGCCATTTTACTTTCTGTCTTGCTGCAGCTATCTTGCCCTCAGTCAAAATGGGTTTCCAGCTTGCATGTTCCCGCCCTGATTCTCTCCTTTTGCTTCTTAAGCAGCCACAGCTGAGCAATCAGTGCTTCAGAATCTAGCCTGCAGTGAACCTGTGACCTGACTCCTAAAGGCTTGGACCTTGTACTCCAGCTATTCCTACTGAGGAACTCTGAAGCACTTGTGGACTCTGAACCCTGCTCTTTGAAAGACCCACGTTTGCATGGACTTACGGTAACAGAGAAGAAGATCCTGAACCTGTTGTGGAGAGTGATTGCTGAGCTTAGATTACTCTGGCCTGCTGTGTCTCCTGCTTCTGTGTCTGCAAACTGTGTGACTATTTTTGCCAACTTGTATGAAGTAATACAAGACTTTCTATATCAAACCTGTGTCTCATGTATTTTCATCGCACCCAAGCACAAGACGCTATATGAACTGTACTACATACATTACATTTCCTGCTCTCCTTCAGATAAGTGTTTGCTGTTTTTTTTTCTCTGTTTGATTTTCTCTGCTGGTTTGCTGCTTGCAGTGGACTGCAGCCTGTCCCCTTTTGGGGATCTGGCGCTGCAATTGTGCTCCGTTTGTGTCTGCACTTTTGCTTTGCTCCTTTGTTACTTTTTATTTGCTGAATAGCGTTTTGTTACACCAGAGATCTGATTTAGGTGGATGAGATCGTGTGATCTCAGTTTTTTGGCAATCAGAAGTGTTAGTATTTTTGTTAGGGTTTTTGTTGGATTGCAGTCAGAATTCTTTCCTTTACTTTTCTGTCTAGAGAGATTGGGCCCCAGCGTTTGCTCATTCTATTTTCTGTCTGTGTCCGTGCTTTCTTATTGTCTAACCGCCATTACATGTTTGGGGGCTTCCTATTTTCTATGGGGATCTGCTCCGGGGCAGATAGCTTTCAACTTTCTGCCTTTAGGTGTAGTTATCTTTCAGGCTGTGACGAGGCGTCTAGGATCACCGTAGGAACACTCCACGGCTACTTCTAGGTGTGTGGTTAGTTCAGGTTACTGCAATCCAATAGGTTCCAGCCTCTTCGGTGTATTTCCTCTTTTGCTATTTTTTGCTGTTTCTCCTCAGTTACCGAAACATAACAGTTTAATTTCATCCAAATGTGGGTGGGTAGTTTGCGCTGACACTGACGCACCCTGAGCCTGCAGGACAGCTTGGATTTCCTTAGAACTTGATTGTGGCTGCTTATCCACCATCCGGACTATCCTGTGTTACAACCTTTTATCAATTTTTCTCTGCTGTCAATGTCCAGAAAGATTATCTACAGTGTCATGGGATGTAAACTTCTTGATTATGTTGCATACTGTGGGAAAAGGAACATCAAGATCTCTGGAGATGGACTTGTAACATTGAGATTGTTGATAATTTTCAACAATTTTGGTTCTCAAGTCTTTGGGCAGTTCTCTCTTTCTGTTCTCCATGCTTAGTATGGCAGACACAGACAACAATGCAAAGATTGAGCCAACTTCTGTTTTTATCTGGTTTCATGTGTGATTTTCATATTGCCCACACCTGATACTAGCCACAGGTGAGTGTGAACGAGCATCACATCAATTTTGGAAAGAAGGCAACAATTTTGTCCAGCCTATTTTAGGGGTATTGTGTGAACTTATGTCCAATTTGCCTTTTTATTCCTTTCTTTTTTATGTTGTTCCAGTACACACAAAGAAAATAAGCATGTGTGTACAAAACATGTATAATTGCATTAATTTTCCTGGAGAAACACTTCATTTTCTGGAACAATTTCAAGGGTGCCAATACTTTCAGCCATGACTGTATATACAAGGATGGAGCCCAGGATAAGGGACACATATACCGGGATGAGGAACATATATTCCAGGATGGAGCCCAGTATAAGGGACATATATACGAGGGCGTAGGTAATATATATACCAGGATGGGGACATATATACCAGGAAGGAGCCAAGGATGGGGGACATATATACCAGGAAGGAGCCAAGGATGGGGGACATTACTATATTATGGAGGAGGGAAGGCAACTTGTATGTACTTGGATTTACAATCATCTGACCAACATGCAGGGTTATCATCCAAATTTTGCATCAGGACCCATCGGGATCTAGCTACACCACTGATCAGCAGATACTTAATGACTACGTTGGCAGATACAACTGCACCTTCAGATCTTATGTACAAATCAGTGTATTTTTCATATCAATTCTCCATCCATTTTTGTATCGCGTGTCTGTTTTTAACATTTGTATGTCATCAAAAAAAATGGGATGTAGGTTCCTCATGTTTCTCCTAGCAAGTTCAGTGCCATCCATGTGCAGTCTGTTTATTTTCACTAACTTATTTACTTGAACTGTTTGCAAAACAGACCAAAGTTGGTCTGTTTATTTTATTTTTAAATCTCAGACTATCGTTCGAAAAAGTCCCTCCCTTGTGATAGTCCTACAGAATATAATGTGTCTGTATGCAGCATGTGAAAAAACAGTACTTGGATGATTGATATTGAAGTGTAAATAAGGCACTTGTAAAATCCAGTTCTGCATCGTGAAAGCTGCACTTTTCAGTTCAGGGGTCGGGAACCTTTTTGGCTGAGAGAGCCAGAAAGCCACATATTTTAAAATGTAATTCTGTGAGAGCCATACAATATGTTTAAAACTAAATACAAGTAAATGTGTGCATTTTATGTAAGACCAACACTTTTAAAGTACAATAAGTCTCTGAATTCTTCTTAATAACGTTGTTATGCTGTTGCTAACCAATGATGAATAAAGTACTTCTTACCATTAATGTGACTTCTAGTGCTGCATTGTTTTGCTGATGGCTTTGTAGTTTGGTTGATACGTGGTGAGGCTTCATGCAGGCGTTGAGACTTCCATCCGTTAAACGTGATCGTAGGTTGGTCTTAATGTTCTTGAGATGTGAGAAAGACTGCTCACATGCATACGTAGAGCCAAACATTGTCAGTACAGCAACACTGACACACTGCAGTGTGTGGTATATGACGGGAAGCGCATTCCAAGTTTTGACAATCAGCTGTTTTTTCATTTCTCCCCACTTGTGTTTGCTCTCCAACTCTGCTAGCTGTAGTGCAAGTCTTTCTAAATCTTCATTCAGTGACTTGGACTTATTCACCCACATGTCTGAGACCTTCAGGTCAACAGCTTGTAGCTCACAATCTCTGATGGAGACACCGAGAATGTAACGCAGGTCGGTGCTGTCCACTGCACACCCATGTGGATGAGCGATGAACTTAAAAACACGAGTGCACTCACGAAATTCTCCAAAGAGACCTTTGAATGACTGCAGGAGATTAGATGTGAAGCCCACTAGCTGCTGAAGATCAAGATGTTGAGCAGGTTCACTTGCTGTGCATGAATCTTTAAACTCTCCCAGTTTTTCAAAGTGTAGTAAATGACCTGTTTCAATGTCCTCGAAAAAGAGTTCTAGCTTGTTTTCAAATGCAAACACTGCTTGTTGAAGGAATAAGACTGTATTTCCAATGATTTGCATTTTCACATTTTGCTGGTTCAGATGTTCTTGTCCACGAGATAGTAAAACTTCAGGAGCCACTCAGTGTTAGCTAACTCAGGATGCTCAACGTTTTTTATTTCATGAAAAGTCCGCATTTCGCTCAGACAAGTCGCGAAACGGCTGTGCACCTTCCCTCTTAACAATCAACGCACATTGCTGTGCAGAAGCAGGTCAGGATAATTATTCCCAGCTTCATCCAGCAGTGTTTTAAACTGGTGATCAATAAAAAATAATAAAGTTGACCACCTGAATGACCAGCAACATCACCTCACCAAGCTGCTCGCCACACAGCTGAGCACAAAGCACCTCCTGATGTAGGATGCAGTGAAAACTTAGGTTAGGACTCTTTACATGTTCACGAAGAAGCACTACAACTCCTTAGGGGTTTTTCCCACCATGCACGGCGCACCATCAGTACACACTGAAATAAGTTTATCCATCGGTTGATTTTTTTCTTTAGAGAGCTCAGTGAATGACTTGAATAAATCCTCCCCTCTTGAGCTGTCCCGGCCAGTGACAGGCGCTCTGTGTGGCTCTACCTGGCAGGCGTGGATGTTCAGGTGCTGCGGTCGAGTCATGTGGTAGGATGGTGACTGGAGATTGCATGACATCAGTGGTCACGTGTAGCCCACGTGACTGCCGCAGGTACCATGCGCCATAAGGACCAAACTTATCCTACGCATTTCGGAAATCAGTGGTTTCCATCATTATAAAGATTTGT
This sequence comes from Oophaga sylvatica, assembly GCA_033576555.1. Taxonomy (NCBI): domain Eukaryota; kingdom Metazoa; phylum Chordata; class Amphibia; order Anura; family Dendrobatidae; genus Oophaga; species Oophaga sylvatica. Next base: position 394,999,067 of record JARQOD010000003.1, on the reverse strand, counting down.
CTGAGAGCCAGATGCAGCCATCACAAGAGCCACATCTGGCTCGTGAGCCATAGGTTCCCTACCCCTGTTAGGCTAAGTTCACATTAGCGTTTGTGTGCGCAGCATATCATCTGCATGCGCAAATGCATGTTTATGCAGCGTTTTTTATCCGCATCATCTTACACATGACGCCCAAAAAACGCTGCGTGTATGCATTTTTGCACGCGTTTGCGTTGTTTATGCGCATGCGTTCAATATTTCCAGGTGCTGTAATCGGTTCCTGGACATGCGCATTCTGAAGTCTGCATGCGCATCAAACGCATCCATGCGCATGTCCTTGCGTTCCAGTGCGTTCCCATAGACAGTAATGCGTTTTTTACGCACTCATCCGCATGCGCATATTTGACGGATTTTTGACGCTTCAAAAAATATAACATGTTGCGTTCGCCGGACACCGCTGCACACCGCAAAACGACGCATGCATACGCAAACGCATGCAAACGCATGTCCCTGCGTACACCATGTTAAAGATATGTACGCATGTTGCATGCGGTTCAAACGCTGCGCACCGATACGCAAATCTGAAACCAGCCTTAGGGTATGATTCCACGTTCCGGAACCAATGCGCTTTGGACGGAGCGGAAACCCCGCTCTGCCCAAAGCCCCGCCCCCATCTGTACCGCTACATAGGACTCTGCTATTTACCTTGCGGCGACGGAGTGTCGCCGCAAGGTAAATAGACATGCTGCGATCTGAAAAGACGCGCTGCATGTCCGGTTTCGTGGGTGTGTCACCGGCGTAATCGGACGCATAATGGAGACGGGATTTCATAAAATCCCCTCCACTATGCAGGAACATCTGGCAGCTGTGGATTTAATGCTGCGGTAGGATGCAGCGTTCAATCTGCAGCTAATCCGGATGGTTTCCGCTACGTGAAAACATACCCTTATAAAGTATCAAACAAATTCTTAGACTAGTAGGATTGAATGTAGCACCACCTAGTGTTCATATGTGCCATTATTCCTGTCATCTGTGTTTTTATCACTCACTATTACATTTACTATTAATGTTGCGACATAAATGTGAAATGTAATTTGATAAAATATGCTGCAGGTCATAATTTTACTGTTAGTGTTGTAAATTGTCTCTTCAGATTCAGTTTGCATATTTTCCAGAGGAGCATTGCGGCTTAAAAGTCTCCTAATCCCGGCATGCTTAACATGTCAATCTCCGCAAGGAGAAACGTTACCTCTTGTATCACTGTTAGTGTTGGAACTTGCATCATAGGCGAGGATTGTGGTTCCATTTGAAGCGATATGAGAGATTTTTTTTTTATTTTGTTACAGCAAATCGTAATTGAATGCTTTGAATTTGTTTACCCGATTTTTGTTTGCATATCACTACTCATTAGTTTCTGGCTTGGTTATTATCCCTGATCATGTTTTAAGAGACTGAGATTGACTTATAGCCGGCGTCACACTAAGGAGGAATACGGACGAGTGAGTGGCGTGAAAACTACGCATTACACTCGGACCAATATTTGTCTATGGGGCAGCTCAGATCATGAGCATTTTTCTCGGACGTATTTTACGCTGCGAGACACTCGCAGCATGCTGCGATTGTCATCGTATTACGCCCGTTGTACGCCAATGAAAGTCTATGGGTGCGAGAAAACTCCACCAGACAGGGAAAGCCAGTGAGTGAGGGCAGATAATAATAGCCTAGGGAGGGTGCATTTTTTTGTGCCCCCCCCTGGCTACTAACATCTGCCCCCAGCCACCCCAGTAAAGGCACATCTATGATTAGATGCGCCTTTTCTGGCACTTAGCCTGTCTATTCCCATTGCCCTGTAGCGGTGGCTAATGGGTTAATAATGGGTTAAGGCCACTTTGCTATTGGAAGGGGACTTTAAGCCAGGTTAATAATGTAGAGTTGTGAATTAGACAACTATGCATTAATAATCCTATAGTATGAAATGGTTTAAAAAAACACACACACATTAATTAAAAATAATTTTAATGAAATAAATACACCGTTTTTGACCATCTTTTATTGTCCTGGCACTCCCACACGATTCCCTTGTTCTGTAATAAAACTAAAATAATAAAGCAAGCTTATTCTTACCTCTCCAGCGCGCAGTCAGGTCCCAAGCTGCAATCCTTCACAAAGAGTTAACAGTTTTACATCGGGGGGCGCAGCTAATGCTGCAGCCTCGATGTAAACCCCCGAATGAATGAGTTCCTCTCCCGGCTGACAGGAGATGACGTGATTAGCTGTGAAGTTTAATTGAATGTTTCCCACACTAATCAGTTCAGGTCAGCTGGGGACTCTGCACAGCCTCAGTGACGTCAGAGGGAGTCCCCGGCTGACCTGAACTGATTAGTGTGGGAAACATTCAATTAAGCTTCCCAGCTAATCAGCTCATCTCCTGTCAGCCGGGAGAGGAACTCATTCATTCGGGGGCTTACATCGAGGCTGCAGCATTAGCTGTGCTCCCCGATGTAAAACGGTTAACCCTTTGTAAAGGATTGCAGCGTGGCACCTGACTGAGCGCCGGAGAGGTAAGAATAAGCTTGCTTTATTATTTTAGTTTTATTACAGGAGAACAAGGGAATCGTATGGAGTACCAGGACAATAAAAGATGGTCAAAAACGGTGTATTTATTTCATTAAAATTATTTTTAATTAATGTGTGTGTTTTTTTTTAACCTTTTCATACTATAGGATTAATAATGCATAGTTGTCTAATTGACAACTGGCTTAAAGTCCCCTTCCAATAGCAAGGTGGCCATAACCCATTATTAACCCATTAGCCACCGCTACAGGGCAATGGGAATAGAAAGGCTAAGTGCCAGAAAAGGCGCATCTCATCATAGATGTGCCTTTTCTGGGGTGGCTGGGGGCAGATGTTAGTAGCCAGGGGGGGCACAAAAAAATGCACCCTCCCTAGGCTATTATAATCTGCCCTCACTCACTGGCTTTCCCTGTCTGGTGGAGAAAATACCACGGGAACCCACGCATTTTTTTTCAACGAATTTACACATTTAATTAGCACCTACCTGTATGAAATTTTGCACACATACACTCATGTAATTATTAGTGAAAACAATATATCAAACTATTTGAAATAACATGGTTAACTGTATGTAAACCATGTGTCATTTCATGTCAGGTACTGTTATTTCACAAAAGCCGGCAATTGAATTAGCGGCTATTATACTATGTAGAAGTGTCACGCTGTCTCTGCATACAGGAGGACCGGGGTCTATGCTGACCCTAAGCTGGGGTCCTGACTAATCCCTCTACCTGGAGGTACTGTTGATGGTACAGAGGTCCAGGCCGCCAGCGTAACCCTATCTCCTGTGAATCCCTGACAACTGTAATCTAGTCCTGAGAAGGACCCTGATTACCACCACAGGGAACGGGAAGGTAACTGCCTACACACAGTATAAGACGAACGAGACAGTACAAGGGGTAAAATAAAAGACACCTTGCATACAAAACTACAACTACAGAGGGAACACCAACAGGTGAGGAGATAAATAATAAACCGAGGAGAGGAGAAAACCACAACAGGTACTCTTAGCTTTAGACTTCTCAATATGATCCGCTCTGCTGGTCTGCATGAATGCTTTCACTTCCCTAGCAGACAGGCAGGTATTTGAAGGAATCCAATTATCGCAACATTAATTGCAGCTGAGCGAGGCTGGTCTTGTCCAGCACAGAGAGAGGGAGAATTAACTCTCTCACTGCCGAAAAACACCCAGCAGCAGAAACTCAGCTGTGAGAAGTCAGGGTGTGCAATCGCGACGATCTTCGCAGCGACACACCCGTGACAGTACCCCCCCTTCTACGAGGGGCCTCCGGACCCTCAGGGCCGGGTTTATCTGGGTGAGTAGTGTAGAAGGCCCGAACCAATCGGTCTGCGTTAATATCCGACGCAGGAACCCACATCCTCTCCTCAGGACCATACCCCCTCCAATGAACAAGGTACTGAAGGGACCGGCGATTCAGACGTGAATCAATGACTCTCGACACCTGGAACTCCAAGTTACCATTGACCACCACAGGAGGAGGAGGTAAAGGTGACGGTATCACCGGCGCCACTTACCTCTTAAGCAACGATCTGTGGAACACATTATGAATTTTAAATGTGGGAGGGAGGTCAAGACGGAATGCAACCGGATTAATTATAGAACTGATCTTGTATGGCCCGATGAACCTGGGACCCAGTTTCCAGGAGGGAACCTTAAGTTTTATATTCTTGGTAGACAACCATACCAGATCGTTCACACTTAGGTCCGGACCAGACACTCTCCTCCTATCAGCCATACGTTTGTATCGGTTCCCCATGGTACTCAGATTATTCAGCACTCCTCTCCACACTGAAGCAAGTGACGACGAAAAACGTTCCTCCTCAGGAACCCCAGAAGAGCCCCCCCTATTGAAGGTACAAAACTGGGGGTGAAAACCATATGCCCCAAAAAACGGGGACTTACCAGTGGACTCGCTCCGCCTATATTTAGAGCAAACTCCGCCAGAGGCAAGAAAGAAGCCCAGTCCTCCTGGTTCTCTGACACAAAACACCGGAGATATGTCTCCAAGCTCTGGTTCAGACGCTCTGTCTGACCATTGGACTGCGGGTGAAAAGCCGATGAAAATGACAACTGCATCCCCCGCCGTGTACAAAATGCTTTCCAGAATTTGGACACAAACTGAGACCCCCGATCCGACACCACATCGGAGGGTACCCCGTGAAGTCTTACAATCTCCCCAATAAACACCTGCGCAAGAGTTTTAGCATTAGGAAGAGCAGGAAGAGCGATAAAATGTGCCATCTTGCTGAACCTGTCCACTACAACGAGTATGACTGTTTTACCCGAAGATGGCGGGAGGTCCGTAATGAAGTCCATAGACAGATGAGTCCACGATGCTCCGGGATCTTCAAAGGTAAGAGGGTCCCAGACGGACGGGTATGTGGGGTCTTAGAGCGCACACAAACCTCGCAGGACGCGACAAAAGTTACCACCTCCCTATGTAAGTTAGGCCACCAAAACCGGCGCGAGAGGAGATCCTCAGTTGCTTTACTCCCTGGGTGTTCTGCCAAAGCTGAATTATGGTGTGCCTCGATCACCTTTTGTCGCAACTGATTTGGAACAAACAGTCTCCCTGGAGGTCCTACAGGGGCGTCCCCCTGAGCCTCCAATACCTCCTCCTCAAGCTCAGAGCATACTGCCGACACCACCACCCCCTCCTGAAGGACCGGAACCGGGTCCTCCGTATTCCCAGCCCCTGGGAAACAGCGAGATAAGGCATCCGCCTTAACATTTTTTGACCCAGGACGATATGTGACGACAAAATTAAACCTGGTAAAAAACAACGACCACCTAGCTTGTCTGGGATTCAGACGTTTAGCGGACTCTAAATATAGCAGGTTTTTGTGATCGGTAATGACGGTGACTGGGTGGACTGCCCCCTCCAAAAAATGATGCCACTCCTCAAAAGCTAACTTAATGGCCAAGAGTTCCCTATTGCCGACATCATAATTCCTCTCCGCGGACGACAATTTTTTAGAGAAGAAGGCGCACGGATGCCATTTACCAGGGACGAACCTTGTGACAATACTGCTCCCACCCCTACCTCGGAAGCGTCCACCTCAACAATGAACGGCTGTGACGCATCAGGCTGAATAAGTATGGGTGCTGAAGCAAAACATTTTTTCAAGGAAGAAAACGCTTGACAAGCCTTGTCAGACCACTTTGAAAAATCCGTCCCTTTTTTAGTCATGTCTGTGAGAGGTTTAACTATGGACGAAAAATTACGAATGAATTTCCGGTAGTAGTTAGCAAACCCCAAGAAACGTTGTAATGCCTTAAGATCCTCGGCAGATCCCACTCAAGAACTGCCCGCACTTTCCCAGGGTCCATACGAAAACCGGATGCTGACACCAGGAATCCTAAAAACTGAAGTTCCTGTACGGCGAATACACACTTCTCCCATTTGGCGTACAGTTTATTATCCCGCAAGATCTGTAACACCTGTCTAACATGCTCCTGATGAGACACAAGATCCGGCGAGTAAATTAAGATATCATCCAAATATATGACCACAAACTGTCCCATTAGGTGGCGAAAGATGTCATTTACAAAGTGTTGAAACACCGCCGGGGCAATACTCAGACCAAATGGCATGACAAGGTTCTCATAATGCCCCTCCGGAGTGTTAAACGCCGTCTTCCACTCATCCCCCTCCTTCATCCTAATCAGATTGTACGCCCCTCTGAGATCCAACTTAGAGAACCATTTGGCACCCACGATCTGATTGAAAAGATCGGGAATAAGTGGGAGCGGATACGGATCTCGGACCGTAATCCGATTAAGCTCACGGAAATCCAGGCAAGGGCGTAGGCCTCCATCTTTTTTCTTCACAAAGAAGAACCCCGCGGCCACCGGGGAAGATGAAGGTCTAATATGCCCCTTAGCCAGACTCTCTGAAATATAATCCTTCATGGCCTGTCTCTCAGGACCAGAAAGGTTATGCAACCTAGATTTCGGTAATTTGGCCCCAGGGATCAAGTTAACAGAACAGTCATATTCGCGATGAGGAGGTAATTCTTGACACCCTTTCTCCGAGAATACATCCTCAAAGTCTACCAGAAATGGAGTTAAGGCCCTAGGAGCGACCGCACCAATGACCGTATTCATGCAGTTCTTATTACAGAATTCACTCCATTGGCTTATCTCTCTGGATTGCCAATTAATAACCGGGTTATGCTTAGTTAACCAAGGAAGGCCCAGCACTATAGGAGTAGGAAGACCCTCCAACACATAACAAGACAACAGTTCTTTATGTAACGCCCCCACTTGAAGATCTATGTTATGCACTGGTTGCAAAAAACTTCCCTGACCGAGAGGTCTGGCGTCGATCGAGAATATAGGGACGGGTTTAGCCAACACACTCAATCGCATACCTTGAACCCGGGCAAAGCGAGCATCCACCAGATTAGCCCCGGCCCCACTATCCAGAAGAACAGATATCCTCTCAGTTCTCGCACCCACCACCACCTCCGCCGGTACGAGAAACTGAGACGAATTTAGGGACGAAATACTTACTCCCAGATTGCCGTCCACCACACAATCTGGGATCAATAGTTTTCCGGCGACTTCTCACTCTGCAAAGGACGGGATGGACACCCCCCAATAAAATGTCCCTTTTTCCCACAGAAGAAACAACTTCTTGTTTTGTGGCGCCCCACCGAACCCCTCCCCCGGAATGATGTCCCTCCTAATTGCATAGGCTCCTCTGGACTGACTAGGGGAACTTCCGTATAAGGGACCCTTGAGGAAAGTGGAGTCATCACAGGGGGTGAAGTTACCCCGCACCTCTCCCGAAGACGTCTGTCAATACTAATAGCAAGGGCCATAGCGGCCTCCAGTGACGTGGGGGGGTCATACTGTGCCAGCACATCCTTTAATTTGTCAGATAAACCTTGACAAAACTGGCTCCTAAGAGCCGGGTCATTCCACTGGGTGTCTGTGGCCCACCTACGGAACTCCGAACAGAATTCCTCCGCCGGACGATCTCCCTGCTGTATCCTACGTAACTTAGATTCAGCAAGGGAGACCCGATCCGGGTCATCATATACAAGACCCAGAGCTGCAAAAAACCCATCCACTGACTGGAGAGCTGGGGAGCCCGGGGGGAGAGCGAACGCCCAGGATTGGGGGTCTCCTTGTAGGAGCGAGATGACAATCCCCACCCTTTGTTCTTCACTCCCAGATGACCGAGGTCGCAGCCGAAAGTACAATTTACATGCCTCCCGGAAAGCAAAAAACTTGTCCCGCCCCCCAGTGAATCTGTCAGGGAGAGCTACTTTAGGTTCAGGTCCGGCCTGCTCCGGGGGGTACAAAACCTTGGACTTAACGTCCGCCAGCTCCATGGACAAACTCTGCAACTGCCGAGCTAGACTGACTACTGGATCCATGGTGACTGGAGAAAATCTTTAGTGGTCGGTGAAAATGTCACGCTGTCTCTGCATACAGGAGGACCGGGGTCTATGCTGACCCTAAGCTGGGGTCCTGACTAATCCCTCTACCTGGAGGTACTGTTGATGGTACAGAGGTCCAGGCCGCCAGCGTAACCCTATCTCCTGTGAATCCCTGACAACTGTAATCTAGTCCTGAGAAGGACCCTGATTACCACCACAGGGAACGGGAAGGTAACTGCCTACACACAGTATAAGACGAACGAGACAGTACAAGGGATAAAATAAAAGACACCTTGCATACAAAACTACAACTACAGAGGGAACACCAACAGGTAAGGAGATAAATAATAAAGCGAGGAGAGGAGAAAACCACAACAGGTACTCTTAGCTTTAGACTTCTCAATATGATCCGCTCTGCTGGTCTGCATGAATGCTTTCACCGACACTTCCCTAGCAGACAGGCAGGTATTTGAAGGAATCCAATTATCGCAACATTAATTGCAACTGAGCGAGGCTGGTCTTGTCCAGCACAGAGAGAGGGAGAATTAACTCTCTCACTGCCGAAAAACACCCAGCAGCAGAAACTCAGCTGTGAGAAGTCAGGGTGTGCAATCGCGACGATCTTCGCAGCGACACACCCGTGACAAGAAGTGTTTGAACTATAAATATATATATATATATGTCACAATGACATGTATATATATATATATATATATATATATATTTATTCTATGTGTATATATCTATTCATTTCTTTTGTGATGTAAAAACTGTCATTGGGATTCATTATATGTCGGTTTTGCAAGCTGGCAAGAAAAGCACATACTAAGATTTTTCTGCCCTTGGTCTCTGTGTTTTTTGTCATATTTGGGTCCCTTAGTCTTTTTTCCATGGAGCCAGATTTCTACAAACAGTTGGATGTAGCAGATCCCAATGGTTACTGTCAGTTCTGAGCTGATGTCACTGCTGGACATTTTCCAGTTTGTAAGGGAAGTAACTAGTCATGAGAGAACGTGCTCGAATAACGTCTAAGGCTACTTTCACACATCCGTTTTTTACAATCTGGCACAATCTGGCTAAGTTTAAAAAAGACGGATCCAGCGTAGATTGTAAAAAACTGAAGTGACGGATCAGGTTTTTCTGAAGTTTTGAACCCGAGAAATGTAGTCTGAGCATGCCTGGAGAGAGAAAAGAGAGAGAGACCTTGATTGTTTCTTTCCAGGCATGCGTAGAGGACTACACCGGATCAGTCTTTTGCCTGATCCGCCACCCATAGACTTCTATTGTAACAAGAAGCCTGATGCGCCGCTTCAGGCGCTGTCCGGTTTTGTCGCCTGAAACAAAAAACGTTCCTAGACACGTTTTGTCCGGCCGCCGGAATGACAGATCCGGAAAAAAACGCAACAAACGGATGGACATGCGGCGCAATCCGGCACTAATGCAATTCAATCACAAAAAAACGGATCTGGCGGAACAAAAAACGGATCCGTTTTTTTTTAAAAAGGCCAGATCGCGCCTGATGCTAAAAAACGGATGTGTGAAAGTAGCCTTATCCGAGCATCTGGGCATGCTCATATATTATGTTCGAGTCCCTGCGGCTGCATGATTTGCGGCTGTTAGACAGCCTAAACATGTGAGGATTATCTGTTTGTTAGGCAATCCCCCCCCGTGTGTTGAGGCTGTCTAACTGCTGCAAAGCTTGCAACCGCAGGGACTCGAACATAATATACGAGCATGCCCAGATGCTTGAATAACAGAGGAGCTTGCTGAATAACAGAGAAGCATGCTCGGATAAGATGTTATCCGAGCTTGTTCGCTCATCACTAGAAGTAACACAATGTCTCTTTCATCTGCTGCACTAAGTTTCCTTAGCCGACCATTGCGACTTCAGTCTTTACCATTGCCCACTTTTTGGCGCTTCTTTAAAAAGTTTGAACAACACATCATGAAACCTCAGTTTGCTGTGAAATCTTTTCCTGGGAGAGACCTTGCTGAGTACAGTAAAACTACCTCATGTCTGTTGCTGTGCTCAGTTTTGCTGTAATGTACGACATGTAACTTGAAATTGCCTTCCAGAACCTCACCCTTGTAGCAGAGTTTGGTTGCTCCTCACCCATTTGTAAGCCTCCTACACTTTTGTATCAGTTAATGACTGTTTCGACCTACACAGGAAAATGATGATTATTGTCACCTGTTTGGTGTAATTGGTTATTCATACAACCGAATACAATCCTATAAATATCCCTGACTTTGTACAAGTGTACCTAGAAAAAGGCAAAGGGCGGTCACCTGATGGAATTTAGCTGTCTCCTTTGATCATTCACTTTGCATTTTGTTAATTGATATAAATAAACTATTAACTCTTCTATTTCTCAAAGTTGCATTACTTTGCAGCATTTTTCCCCGCACCTGCTTTAAACTTTTACACAGTATACATATATATACTGAGAAAACAAAAAACAAGAAACAAATATCCTAAAATAAAACAAAATAAAAAATATATTGCAAAATATGCATGAAGTTGTAATAATAATAATAAGGGTATTTGGTAAACATAATTTTGATCAAAAGAATGTACAAGCCATCCCGCCACGTCAAGGCAACCCTTTGTGGGACAGTCCTACTCTAAGGCCGGCGTCACACTGGCGACAGAATCGGACGACTGCAATGCGATGAAAAATCGCATTGCAGTCAGACCTATGTTAATCTATGGAGCAGCTCCCAGTATCAGATTTTTTGTGGTCCGTTTTAAACGTCCGTGTGCAATCGCAGCATGCTGCGATTGTCACCGATTGTCGGTCGACAATCGCCAATGCAAGTCTATGGGAGCGATGAAAAATCGGATTACAAACGGACTGCATGTGTGACTTGCGATGAAATCGCATCGGTGTCCTTTCGAAAAGCCGGCAATTCATCCCCGGCTATACTGTAAAATCACACTGACAGCTTTAATAAAGAATAGAAAGAATAGATATACACACATAGAATACATATATATATATATATATATAATATATATGACATGTATATATATATATATTTATATTTCCTAGACTTCTACATACTGTAATAGCCGCAAATTCAATTGCCGGCTTCTGTGAAATCACAGAAGCCGACATGAAATGATACATTGTTTCCACACAGTTAACCATGTCATTTCCTGTATTTTGATATTTGTTTAGAACTTACAATTACATGAGTGTATTTGTGTAAAATTTCAGACATGTAGGGGTTAATTAAAGGTGTAATTTCGTTGAAAAAAAATGCGTGGGCTCCCGCTGTATTTTCTCCACCAGACAGACAAAGCAAAGCGAGTGGGGGCAGATAATAACAGCCTAGGGAGGGTACATTTTTTGTGCCCCCCCTGGCTACTAACATCTGCCCCCAGACACCCCAGAAAGGGCAAATCTATAATTAGATTCGCCCTTTCTGGCACTTTGCCCGTCTATTCCCATTGCCCTGTAGCAGTGGCGAATGGGTTAATAATCTCACCTTACTGTCACCTTAGTATTGAAAGGTGACCTTAAGGCAGGTTAATAATTGAGAGCTGTCAATTAGACAACTATCAATTATTAATCCTATTGTATGATAGAAAAATCAAACACACACAGTTTAATAAAAAAGAAGTTTAACCCCTTACTGCCATCGGACGTACTATCCCGTCCATGGTACCTGGGCCCGTATGACCGGGGACGGGATAGTACGTCATAGGCGATCAGCTGCGCTCCTGAGGGGAGCGCAGCTAATTGCCGCCGGGTGTCAGCTGATTATCACAGCTGACACCCATGACTGTGTGTCAGGAGCGGTCACGGACCGCTCCCGGCACATTAACCCCTTGCACACCGCGATCAAACATGATCGCGGTGTACTGGGGGCACAGGGGAGGATCGCGCAGGGTGGGGGCTCCCTGCGCGCCCCCCTGAGACCCTCAGAGCAGCGCGATGTGATCGCGCTGTTCTGAGGGCTTCCTCCCTCCCAGGACCCGGATCCAAGATGGTGCCGGGGTCCTGGAGGGAGGCGGCTACCTCAGTGCCTGCCGAGAGCAGGCACTGAGAAGCCTGCATCTATGCCTGTGCGATCGCTGGTGTGACAGAGTGCTGTGCACACTGTCACACCAGCGATCTGATAAAATACTGTGATGTCCCACCCTGGGACAAAGTAAAAAAGTTAAAAAAGTAAAAATAAACATGTGTAAAAAAAAAATCCAAAATAAATAAAAAAAAAAAAAAAATATTCCCCAATAAATTCACTTCTTCCTGTAAATAAAAAAAAAAAACAATAAAAGTACACATATTTGGTATCGCCGCGTCCGTAACGACCCCCCCTATAAAATTGTCCCACTAGTTAACCCCTTTAGTGAACCCCTTAAAAAAAAAAACAAAAAAAGAAGCAAAAAATCAATGCTTTATCATCATACCGCCGAACAAAAAGTGGAATAACACGCAATCAAAAAGACCGATATAAAAAAACATGGTACCGCTGAAAACGTCATCTTGTCCCACAAAAAACGAGCCGTCATAAAGCATCATCAGCGAAAAAATAAAAAAGTTATAGCTCGCAGAATAAAGCGATGCAAAAAAATTATTTTTATATAAAATTGTTTTTATTCTATAAAAGCGACAAAACATGAAAAAATGATATAAATGAGGTATCGCCATAATCGTACTGACCCGAAGAATAAAACTGCTTTATCAATTTTACCACACGCGGAACGGTAATAAACGCCTCCCCAAAAGAAATTCATGAATTGCTGATTTTTGTTCATTCTAACCTCCCAAAAATTGAAATAAAAAGCGATCAAAAAATGTCACCTGCTCAAAAATGGTACCAATAAAAACGACAACTCGTCCCGCAAAAAATAAGACCTCACATGACTCTGTGGGCCAAAATATGCAAAAATTATAGCTCTCAAAATGTGATGATGCAAAAACTATTTTTGCAATAAAAAGCGTCTTTTAGCGTGACAGCTGCCAATCATAAAAACCCGCTATAAATAGTAAATCAAACCCCCCTTTATCACCCCCTTAGTAAGGGAAAAATAATAAAATTAAAAAAAAGTATTTATTTCCATTTTCCCATTAGGGTTAGGGTTAGGGTTGCGGCTAAAGTTAGGGTTAGGGTTGGCGCTAAAGTTAGGATTAGGGTTAGGGTTGGGATTAGGGGTGTTTTAGGGTTAGGTTTGTGGTTAGGGTTGGGACTAGGGTTAGGGGTGTGTTGGGGTTAGGGTTGGAGTTAGAATTGGGGGGTTTCAGCTGTTTAGGCACATCAGGGGCTCTCCAAATGTGACATGGCGTCTGATCTCAATTCCAGCCAATTCTGCGTTGAAAAAGTCAAACGGTGCTCCTTCACTTCTCAGCTCTGCCATGCGTCCAAACAGTAGTTTATCCCCACATATGGGGTATCAGCGTACACTGGACCCCAAGAGTTATTGTGCAATTTGTCCTATTTCTTCTGCTACCCTTGGGAAAATAAAAAACTGGCAGCGAAAATATCATTTTTGTACAAAAAAAAATATTTTTTTTGTTTTTACGGCTGTACATTATAAACTTCTGTGAAGCACTTGGGGCTTCATAGCGCTCACCACACATCTAGATAAGTTCCTTGTGGGGTCTATTTTCCAAAATGGAGTCACTTGTTGGGGATTTCCACTGTTTAGGCGCATCAGGGGCTCTCCAAATGCGACATGACGCCCCTAGACCATTCCATCAAAGTCTGCAATCCAAAACGTCACTACTTCCCTTCCGAGCCCCAACGTGTACCCATACAGTAGTTTTCTCCCACATATTGGATATCAGCGTACTCAGGACAAATTGGACAACAACTTTTGGGGTCCAATTTCTCCTGTTACCCTTGTAAAAATAAAATATTGGGGCAAAAAAAATCATTTTTGCAAAAAAAAAAAGGATTTTTTATTTTTACGGCTGTGCGTTATAAACTTCTGTGAAGCACTTCGGGGTTCAAAGTGCTCACCACACATCTAGACAAGTTCCTTGTGGGGTCTATTTTCCAAAATGGGGTCACTTGTGGGGGGTTTCCACTGTTTAGGCGCATCTGGGGCCCTCCAAATGCAACATGACGACCCCAGACCATTCCATCAAAGTCTGCAATCCAAAACGTCACTACTTCCCTTCCGAGCCCTGACGTGCGCCCATACAGTAGTTTTCTCCCACATATTGGGTATCAGCGTACTCAGGACAAATTGGACAACAACTTTTGGGTTCCAATTTCTTCTGTTACCCTTGTGAAAATAAAATATTGGGGGCGAAAAAATCATTTTTGTAAAAAAAAAAAAAGATTTTTTATTTTTACGGCTGTACGTTATAAACTTCTGTGAAGCACTTCGGGGTTCAAAGTGCTCACCACACATCTAGATAAGTTCCTTGTGGGGTCTATTTGCCAAAATGGGGTCACTTGTGGGGGGTTTCCACTGTATAGGTGCATCAGGGGCTCTCCAAATGTGACATGACGCCCGCAGACCATTCCATCAAAGTCTGCAATCCAAAACGTCACTACTTCCCTTCCGAGCCCTGACGTGCGCCCATACAGTAGTTTTCTCCCACATATTGGGTATCAGCGTACTCAGGACAAATTGGACAACAACTTTTGGGTTCCAATTTCTTCTGTTACCCTTGTGAAAATAAAATATTGGGGACGAAAAAATCATTTTTGTAAAAAAAAAAGGATTTTTTATTTTACGGCTGTACGTTATAAACTTTAGTGAAACACCTGGGGGTTAAAAGTTCTCACCACACATCTAGATAAGTTCCTTGAGGGGTCTAGTTTCCAAAATGGCGTCATTTATGGGGGTTTCCACTGTTTAGGCAGATCAGGAGCTCTCCAAACACGACATGGCGTCCAGCCAATTCTGCGTTGAAAAAGTCAGACGGCGCTCCTTCCCTTCCAAACTCTGCCATGCACCCAAACAGTGGTTTACCCCCACATATGGGGTATCAGCGCACTCAGGACAAATTGCACAATAACTTTTGGAGTCTTGTTACCCTTGGAAAAATAAAAATTGGGGTGAAAAGATCATTTTTGTGGAAAAAATATGATTTTTAAATTTTACGGCTCTATGTTATAAACTTGTGTAAAGCACTTGGGGGTTCAAATTGCTCACCAAAGATCTAGAAAAGTTCCTTAGGGGGTCTAGTTTCCAAAATGGGGTCATTTGTGGGGGGTTTCCACTGTTTAGGCACATCAGGGGCTCTCCAAATGCAACATGGCATCCAATCTCAATTCCAGCCAATTTTGGTTGGAAAAAGTCAAATGGTGCTCCTTCCATTCCGAGCTCTGCCGTGCGCCCAAACAGTGGTTCCCACCCACATATGGGGTATCAGCGTACTCAGGACAAATTGGACAACAACTTATGTGGTCCAATTTCTCCTGTTACCCTTGAAAAAATAAAAAATTAGTGACTAAAATATAATTTTTGTGGGAAAAAAATAGGATTTTTTATTTTCATGCCCGGGCATTATAAACTTGTGTGAAGCACTTGGGGGTTCAAAGTGCTCACCAAAGATCTAGATAAGTTCCTTAGGGGGTATAGTTTCCAAAATGGGGTCACTTGTGGGGGGTTTCCACTGTTTAAGCTCATCTGGGGCACTGCAAACGGAACATGACCCCCATCAACGTCTGCATTCCAAAACGTTACTACTTCCTTTCCAAGCCCTGCCGTGCACCCAAACAGTTCCCCCCCCCCACATAAGGGGTATCAGCGTACTCAGGACAAATTGGACAACAACTTTTGGGGTCCAATTTCCTTGGGAAAATTCAAAAATTTGGGACTAAAAAATCATTTTTGTGGAAAATTGTTTTTTTTTTTTTTCACACCCAGGCATTATAAGCTTTTGTGAAATACTTGGGAGTTCAAAGTGCTCACAACAGATCTAGATAAGTACCTTAGGGGGTCTAGTTTCCAAAATGGTGTCACTTGTGGGGGTTTCCACTGTTTAGGCGCATCAGGGGCTCTCCAAACACGACATGGCGTCCAATCTCAATTCCAGCCAATTTTAGTTTGAAAAAGTCAAACGGCGCTCCTTCCCTTACGAGCTCTGCCGTGTGCCCAAACAGTGGTTTTCCCCCACATATTGGGTATTGGCGTACTCAGGAGAAATTGCATAACAACCTTATCTGTCCATTTTCTCCTTTTACCCTTGTGAAAATAAAAAAAAAGTTTGTAAAAGATCATTTTTGTGGCTAAAAAGTTAAATATTCATTTTTTCCTTCCACGTTGCTTTAGTTCCTGTGAAGCACCTGAAGGGTTAATAATCTTCTTGAATGTGGTTTTGAGTACCTTGAGGGGTGCAGTTTTTAGAATGGTGTCACTTTTGGGTATTTTCTGCCATATAGACCCCTCAAAGTGACTTCAAATGAGAGGTGGTCCCTAAAAAAAATGGCTTTGTAAATTTTGTTGTAAAAATGAGAAATTGCTGGTCAACTTTTAACCCTTATAACTTCCTAACAAAAAAAAAATTTTGGTTCCAAAATTGTGCTGATGTAAAGTAGACATGTGGTAAATGTTATTTCTTAACTATTTTATGTGACATATTTCTCTGTTTTAAGGGAATAAAAATTCAAAGTTTGAAAATTGCAAAATTTTAAAATTTTCGCCATATTTGCGTTTTTTTTCAAAAATAAACGCAAGTTATATCGAAGAAATTTTACTTCTAACGTGAAGTACAATATGTCACGAGAAAACAATCTCAGAATCGCGAAGATCCGTTGAAGCGTTCCAGAGTTATAACCTCATAAAGAGACAGTGGTCAGAATTGTAAAAATTGGCCCGGTCATTAACGTGCAAACCACCCTTGGGGTGAAGGGGTTAATGAAATAATCACACAGTTTTTGACCATATTTTATTTTCCTGCTAAAACCATTTCCTGTAATAAAAATAAAATAAAAAAGCAAAATTATACTTACCAATCCGATGTACAGTCAGGTCCCACGCTGTAATCCATCAGAAAGGGTTAAGAGGTTACAGTTAGCAGGGAGATAATTCTGTCTCCTAGCTGTAACCCCCTGAATGAATAAGTTCCTCTACCACAGAAAGTAGATGAATAGATTCATGAATGGAGCTTAATTGATTTATTGGCAATTTAACTTTAGTGACCTGACCTAAAGGGAAAGTGGACACAATCAATTAAGCTTCATTCATGTAAACACATCCTCTCCTGTCGCCAGGAGAGGAACTTATTCATTCAGGAGCTTTGAGCTGAGCATGCAGGATTACTTGCACTGCTTGGCTCAAAGCTAGTTAACCCTTTGTGAAGGATTACAGCGTGGGACGTGACAGATCAGCGGAATAGGTAAGAATAATGTTTTTTTATATTTTTTTCTTTATTTTAGGAGATCAATGGCTTCGCACGGATTAAGTGTAAAATAAAATATGGTCAAAAAAATGTGGTTTTATTTCATTACAATTAATTTTTATTAATGTGTCTGTGTTTTTTTAATTTACTTCAATAGGATTAATAATTGATAGTTGTCTAATTGACAGCTCTCAATTATTAACCTGCCTTAAGGTCACCTTTCAATACTAAGGTGACAGTAAGGTGAGATTATTAACCCATTCGCCACCGCTACAGGGCAATGGGAATAGACGGGCAAAGTGCCAGAAAGGGCGAATCTAATTATAGATTTGCCCTTTCTGGGGTGTCTGGGGGCAGATGTTAGTAGCCAGGGGGGGCACAAAAAATGTACCCTCCCTAGGCTGTTATTATCTGCCCCCACTCGCTTTGCTTTGTCTGTCTGGTGGAGAAAATACAGCGGGAGCCCACGCATTTTTTTGTCAACGAATTTACACCTTTAATTAACCCCTACATGTCTGAAATTTTGCACAAATACACTCATGTAATTGTAAGTTCTAAACAAATATCAAAATACAGGAAATGACATGGTTAACTGTGTGGAAACAATGTATCATTTCATGTCGGCTTCTGTGATTTCACAGAAGCCGGCAATTGAATTTGCGGCTATTACAGTATGTAGAAATCTAGGAACTATAAATATATGTATATATACATGTCACAATGACATGTATATATATATATGTGTTCTATGTGTATATATCTATTCTTTTTTTGTGATTGAAATACTATTCTTTTGGATCCATTATATGTCAGTTTTGCAAGCCTGCGAGAAAATCTCGCAAGTCGGATGAAAATCGGATGTTACAAGGTACACACACATGCGACTAAATCGCATCTTTGAAGAAAAATCGGATGCCAGAAGGATGTGTGATGTTTGCATTTTGATCCGACAATCGACCGTCTAAAACGGACCGATTTTTTGTCGTTGTGTGTGACGCCGGCCTAATATTAAAAACCTTTCCACTTGTCAAGTGACGTAAATGTGAACAAGGAAAGAGAGACTGAACCCACCAGTTGAAGCATAGGCCAGACAGGATGGATTTTTCAGCTCAAAAGCAGGGCGGTCACACCCTTATATGCACAAAATGCACTAAGAACTAAATGAAAAACTGGGTCTGAACTGAAAAAGTAAGTTGATGTGTATGCAAAATGTAAATGCATATCAAACACATGACCATTAAACAGAGAAAAAAAAAAACAAGAAACAAATATCCTAAAATAAAACAAAATAAAAAATATATTGCAAAACATGCATGAAGTTGTAATAATAATAATAAGGGTATTTGGTAAACATAATTTTGATCAAAAGAATGTACAAGCCATCCCGCCACGTCAAGGCAACCCTTTGTGGGACAGTCCTACTCTAATATTAAAAACCTTTCCACTTGTCAAGTGACGTAAATGTGAACAAGGACAGAGAGACTGAACCCACCAGTTGAAGCATAGGCCAGACAGGATGGATTTTTCAGCTCAAAAGCAGGGCGGTCACACCCTTATATGCACAAAATGCACTAAGAACTAAATGAAAAACTGGGTCTGAACTGAAAAAGTAAGTTGATGTGTATGCAAAATGTAAATGCATATCAAACACATGACCATTAAACAGAGAAAACAAAAAACAAGAAACAAATATCCTAAAATAAAACAAAATAAAAAATATATTGCAAAACATGCATGAAGTTGTAATAATAATAATAAGGGTATTTGGTAAACTGTTGTGAATGGACTTGAAATGAGTTCTGAGCAGAGGCTCCCTCTGGTGGTTACAAGCGGTACTGGACTGTCCAGTGAAGATTGTGAGGAGTGGGAATCAGGTGTTACTGACTGGTCTTATATAAGGGAGTCGCCTTCCCATCAGGGTTGCCGGTGATCAATTGTTCTGGTCTCAATCCTTGAGTCCTGTTTCCTTGGTAGCCTGCTGTGTCGTGTCTGCATCTCCTGCTAACAGATAAGACATTTTCTTCTTTTTGTTTTTGTGCTTGATTTTTGTATTTTGTCCTGCACTTCTGTGGGGGCCTTCAGTTTAGTTCAGCCACTGATGTTTGTACTTTTGCTTTTTCCAGTTTTTTCAGTGGCTGCTGTTTTGATTTTGTTACACCAGAGAACTAATTTAGGTGGTAGAGGTCGTGTGATCTCAGGTGATTTTGAAATTAGTAGAGTTGGTGCTTTTCAGGGTTTTTTGGGATTGCAGTAAGTGCCCTTCCTATCCTTTTCTATTTAGGTAGTTTGGGCCCCAACGTTTGCTCATACTATTTTCTGTCTGTGTCTGTATTTCATCTTGTCTAACCGCCATTACATGTTTGGGGGCTTTCTATGTTCTTTGGGGATCTGCTCCGGGGCAGATAGCTTTCCTATATCTATCTTTAGGTGTAGTTAGTTTCTCAGGCTGTGACGAGGCGTCTAGGACCAACGTAGGAACGCTCCACGGCTGCCTCTAGTTGTGGTGGTTAGTCAGGGTACTGCAATCTCATAGATTCCAACTTCTCTGGTGTATTGCCTTTTTTACCTGCACTCCTCAGCTACCGAAACATAACAGTATCACCGGCCTAAAAATTGAAAATTGTATGTACTCACAGAAGGGAAAAAATATTGTGAAAGAAAAAAGGTTGTCAGAGTTGTCAGAGATATTTTTCTGTTTGTTGCATTTTTTTTCCCTCTGTATCTCTGGGTGCTGGGGAGGATTTTTTTTTCTCTCAATGGAGTTTGCACAGTTGTCTGGCCGTGTGGATCAGCTTGCCACTGAGGTTCGGAGTATTGCTGCCTATCTTGCTAGGTTGCCTGTTGTGGAACCTAGGATTCCCATGCCAGATTTGTTTTTAGGGGATCGAGCTAAGTTTCTGAATTTCAAAAATAATTGTAAATTGTTTTTTGCCTTAAAATCTAAGTCCTCAGGGAACGCAGCGCAGCAGGTTCAAATTGTCATCTCTCTCCTGCGCGGCTATCCTCAGGATTGGGCTTTTTCCCTGACACCTGGGGATCCTGTTTTGAGTGATGTTGATGCATTTTTTCAGGCTTTGGGGTTATTGTACGATGAGCCTAATGTCACTGATCAAGCTGAAAAAGCCTTGTTGGCATTAAATCAGGGTCTTGATGACGCTGAGTTATACTGTCAGAGATTCCGTAGGTGGGCAGTCCTGACCAAGTGGAATGACGACGCTTTGGCAGCCCTTTTTCGGAAGGGTCTGTCAGATAATGTAAAGGATGTTATGGTGGGATTCTCTGTCCCCTCTGGTCTCAATGATTCTATGTCATTAGCGATTCAAATTGACAGACGTTTGCGTGAGCGGAGAAGTATGCGTGGAATGGTGTTGCCTTGTGAACCTGCTTCTGAACCCATGCAGTGTGATAGAGTGGTGTCTGGGGCACAGCGTCATGAGTTTCGAAAGCGCAATGGGTTATGTTTCTACTGTGGTGATGCCTCTCATGCTATTTCAGTCTGCCCTAAGCGGGGAAGACGTTTTGCACGCTCAGTTGTCTTGGGTAGTGTTCAGACTAAGTTTTTATTAACTGTCACTCTGATATGCTCTCTGTCCTCATTTTCTGCTCAGGCTTTCGTTGATTCTGGAGCAGCTATTAACCTGATGGATTATGATTTTGCTAAACATTGTGGGTTTCCCTTGATACCCCTACAGAAGTCTATTCCCCTACTGGGGATCGATTCTACCCCTTTGGCTGAGAATAAACCTCAGTTCTCTACTCAGGTGATAATGAGGGTTGAACCTGATCATCAGGAGTGCTGTAAATTTTTGGTTCTGTATAATCTGCATGATATTATCGTACTGGGCTTCCCTTGGTTGCAGTCTCATAATCCTGTTTTGGATTGGAAATCTGTGTCTGTTACCAGTTGGGGCTGCCAATGTGTTAATACCAACACTCCTGTTTTTTCTGCCTCCCCTCAGGCTCAGGATGTTCCTGACTTTTTGATTGATTTTTCTGATGTGTTTAGCGAAAGTAAATCTGCATCCTTACCTCCCCATAGGAGCTATGACTGCGCTATTGAATTAGTGCCTGGTAGTAAATTCCCTAAAGGTCGCCTTTTTAACTTGTCTGTACCTGAACATGACGCTATGCGGTCTTATATCAAGGAATCATTGGAGAAGGGTCATATCAGACCATCCTCTTCACCCTTAGGTGCCGGTTTTTTCTTTGTGGCCAAAAAGGATGGTTCATTAAGGCCGTGTATTGATTATCGTCTTTTGAACAATATTACTGTAAAATATCAATACCCGTTACCTTTGATTTCTGACCTGTTTTCCAGGGTGAAAAACGCTACTTGGTTTACCAAGCTTGACCTCAGGGGGCATATAACCTTATTCGCATTAAGCACGGGGATGAATGGAAGACGGCATTCAATACCCCTGAGGGGCATTTTGAGTACCTTGTGATGCCCTTTGGGCTCACTAATGCTCCTTCTGTCTTCCAGTCCTTCATGAATGACATTTTCAGGAATTTTGTGGATAAATTTCTGATTGTTTATTTGGATGATATCTTGATTTTTTTCTAATGACTGGGACTCTCATGTGAAACATGTTCGAACTGTATTCCAGATTTTGAGAGAGAATGCTCTGTATGTGAAGGGATCAAAGTGTCTTTTTGGCGTACAGAGGATCTCATTTCTGGGATTCATTTTGTCCCCATCTGTTATTGAAATGGACCCGGTCAAGGTTCAGGCCATCTGTGATTGGGTCCAACCTACTTCATTAAAGGCTCTTCAAAGATTTTTGGGTTTTGCCAATTTTTATCGTAAATTTATTGGTAATTTCTCGGTTATTGTTAAACCATTGACTGATTTGACCAGAAAGGGTTCTGATGTGGTGAATTGGCCTCCTGAGGCAGTCTCTGCATTTCAGGAACTTAAGCAGAGATTCACTTCTGCTACTGTTCTACGGCAGCCTGATGTTTCTCTGCCATTTCAGGTGGAGGTTGATGCCTCTGAAATTGGGGCAGGTGCCGTTTTGTCCCAAAAAGATCCAGAGACCTCTAAAAGTAACCCTTGTGCCTTTTTCTCTCGAAAATTTTCTCCTACTGAACGTAATTATGACGTGGGTAATCGGGAGTTACTGGCCATGAAGTGGGCTTTTGAAGAGTGGAGACATTGGCTGGAGGGAGCCAAACATCAGGTGGTGGTCCTTACGGACCATAAGAATCTGGTTTATCTGGAATCTGCCAAGCGACTCAATCCTAGACAGGCCAGGTGGGCCTTGTTTTTCACACGTTTTAATTTTGTGGTTTTCTTTCTTCCTGGCACTAAGAATGTTAAGGCGGATGCCCTCTCGAGGAGTTTCCTTGCGGACTCTCCTGAGTTATCTGATCCTTCTGTTATTTTGAAAGAGGGTGTAGTTCTTTCCGCCATCTCACCCAATTTGAGACTTGCTCTGGAGGGGTGTCAGGAGGATAGGCCCGAGCGCTGCCCTGTTGGAAAATTGTTTGTCCCGGACCAGTGGAAAAAGAGTGTGATGTCTGAGATTCATTGTTCCGCGTTGGCTGGGCATCCCGGAATTTTTGGTACCAGAGACTTGGTTAGTCGGTCCTTTTGGTGGCCTACCTTGTCTCGTGATGTCAGGGAATTTGTGCAGTCCTGCGGGACTTGCTCTCGCTCCAAGCATTGCTCTCGCTCTAGTGGTTTGTTGATGCCATTGCCTGTGCCCAAGAGACCATGGACCCATATCTCTATGGATTTCATTTCCGACCTCCCTGTTTCTCAGAGAATGACCGTCATCTGGGTGATTTGTGATAGGTTTTCCAAGATGATACATCTTGTGCCATTACCTAAGTTGCCTTCCTCCTCTGAATTGGTGCCTTTGTTCCTTCAGCACGTGGTTCGTTTACACGGCATTCCTGAGAACATTGTGTCTGACAGAGGAGTCCAGTTTGTTTCCAGATTTTGGAGGACCTTTTGTTCTAAACTTGGTGTTCAATTGTCTTTCTCCTCGGCGTTTCATCCTCAGACCAATGGTCAAACTGAGAGAACAAACCAGACATTGGAGACTTACAGTATCTAAGATGCTTTGTGTCTGCTGATCAGGATGACTGGGTCTCTTTTTTGCCTTTGGCTGAGTTTGCTCTTAATAATAGGGCTAGCTCTGCCACTTTGATGTCTCCATTTTTCTGTAATTCTGGGTTTCACCCTCGATTTTCTTCAGGACAGACGGAGGCTTCTGTCTGTCCAGGTGTTGACTCTGTTGTGGAGCGTATGCAACAGATTTGGGACCAGGTAGTGGAGAGGTTGTCCCTCTCTCAGGAGAGGGCCCAGCGGTTTGCTAACCGGCATAGGACTGATGGTCCTCGGTTTTAAAGTGGGGGACTTGGTCTGGTTGTCCTCAAGAAATATTCCTATGAGAGTGGCATCTCCTAAATTTAAGCCTAGGTTCATTGGACCTTATAAGATCATGGAGATTCTTAATCCTGTTTCTTTTCGTTTGCTTCTTCCAGGGACATTTAAGATCCATAACGTGTTCCACAAGTCCTTGTTGAAGAGGTTTGTTGAGTCAGTGGTTCCTACTGCTTTGCCTCCTGACCCTGTTCTGGTTGAGGGCAAATTATGGAGTTTGTGGTTGAGAAAATATTGAATTCTCGTTTTTCTAGACGGAAACTCCAGTATTTGGTTAAGTGGAGAGGTTATGGTCAGGAAGACAATTCTTGGGTGTTTGCTTCGGACATCCATGCTAGGAGACTCATCCGTGCGTATCATAGAACTCATCCTGACCGACCTGGTTGCTCAAGTGAGGGTTCGGTGACCCCTCCTCAAGGGGGGGGTACTGTTGTGAATGGACTTGAAATGAGTTCTGAGCAGAGGCTCCTCTAGTGGTTACAAGCGGTACTGGACTGTCCAGTGAAGATTGTGAGGAGTGGGAATCAGGTGTTACTGACTAGTCTTATATAAGGGAGTCGCCTTCCCATCAGGGTTGCCGGTGATCAATTGTTCTGGACTCAATCCTTGAGTCCTGTTTCCTTGGTAGCCTGCTGTGTCGTGTCTGCATCTCCTGCTAACAGATAAGACATTTTCTTCTTTTTGTTTTTGTGCTTGATTTTTGCATTTTGTCCTGCACTTCTGTGGGGGCCTTCAGGGTCCCCTCCGGGGGCTTTTGCCCTCTCAGTTTAGTTCAGCCACTGATGTTTGTACTTTTGCTTTTTCCAGTTTTTTCAGTGGCTGCTGTTTTGATTTTGTTACACCAGAGAACTAATTTAGGTGGTAGAGGTCGTGTGATCTCAGGTGATTTTGAAATTAGTAGAGTTGGTGCTTTTCAGGGTTTTTTGGGATTGCAGTAAGTGCCCTTCCTATCCTTTTCTATTTAGGTAGTTTGGGCCCCAACGTTTGCTCATACTATTTTCTGTCTGTGTCTGTATTTCATCTTGTCTAACCGCCATTACATGTTTGGGGGCTTTCTATGTTCTTTGGGGATCTGCTCCAGGGCAGATAGCTTTCCTATATCTATCTTTAGGTGTAGTTAGTTTCTCAGGCTGTGACGAGGCGTCTAGGACCAACGTAGGAACGCTCCACGGCTGCCTCTAGTTGTGGTGGTTAGTCAGGGTACTGCAATCTCATAGATTCCAACTTCTCTGGTGTATTGCCTTTTTTACCTGCACTCCTCAGCTACCGAAACATAACAGTAAACATAATTTGATCAAAAGAATGTACAAGCCATCCCGCCACGTCAAGGCAACCCTTTGTGGGACAGTCCTACTCTAATATTAAAAACCTTTCCACTTGTCAAGTGACGTAAATGTGAACAAGGACAGAGAGACTGAACCCACCAGTTGAAGCATAGGCCAGACAGGATGGATTTTTCAGCTAAAAGCAGGGCGGTCACACCCTTATATGCACAAAATGCACTAAGAACTAATGAAAAACTGGGTCTGAACTGAAAAAGTAAGTTGATGTGTATGCAAAATGTAAATGCTTCAACACATGACCATTAAACAGAGAAAACAAAAAACAAGAAACAAATATCCTAAAATAAAACAAAATAAAAAATATATTGCAAAACATGCATGAAGTTGTATAATAATAATAAGGGTATTGGTAAACATAATTTTGATCAAAAGAATGTACAAGCCATCCCGCCACGTCAAGGCAACCCTTTGTGGGACAGTCCTACTCTAATATTAAAAACCTTTCCACTTGTCAAGTGACGTAAATGTGAACAAGGACAGAGAGACTGAACCCACCAGTTGAAGCATAGGCCAGACAGGATGGATTTTTCAGCTCAAAAGCAGGGCGGTCACACCCTTATATGCACAAAATGCACTAAGAACTAAATGAAAAACTGGGTCTGAACTGAAAAAGTAAGTTGATGTGTATGCAAAATGTAAATGCATATCAAACACATGCAGACCATTAAACAGAGAAAACAAAAAACAAGAAACAAATATCCTAAAATAAAACAAAATAAAAAATATATTGCAAAACATGCATGAAGTTGTAATAATAATAATAAGGGTATTTGGTAAACATAATTTTGATCAAAAGAATGTACAAGCCATCCCGCCACGTCAAGGCAACCTTTGTGGGACAGTCCTACTCTAATATTAAAAACCTTTCCACTTGTCAAGTGACGTAAATGTGAACAAGGACAGAGAGACTGAACCCACCAGTTGAAGCATAGGCCAGACAGGATGGATTTTTCAGCTCAAAAGCAGGGCGGTCACACCCTTATATGCACAAAATGCACTTAGAACTAATGAAAAACTGGGTCTGAACTGAAAAAGTAAGTTGATGTGTATGCAAAATGTAAATGCATATCAAACACATGACCATTAAACAGAGAAAACAAAAAACAAGAAACAAATATCCTAAAATAAAACAAAATAAAAATATATTGCAAAACATGCATGAAGTTGTAATAATAATAATAAGGGTATTTGGGTAAACATAATTTGATCAAAAGAATGTACAAGCCATCCCGCCACGTCAAGGCAACCCTTTGTGGGACAGTCCTACTCTAATATTAAAACCTTTCCACTTGTCAAGTGACGTAAATGTGAACAAGGACAGAGAGACTGAACCCACCAGTTGAAGCATAGGCCAGACAGGATGGATTTTTCAGCTCAAAAGCAGGGCGGTCACACCCTTATATGCACAAAATGCACTAAGAACTAAATGAAAAACTGGGTCTGAACTGAAAAAGTAAGTTGATGTGTATGCAAAATGTAAATGCATATCAAACACATGACCATACTGTATATATATATATATATATATATATATATATATATTGCACAAAAAGAAAAAAAAAAAAGCATGAACTTCACATCCAAAAATCATACATTGAGAATGTATGAAGCCCACTGCCACGTCATGGCAAACCTCGTAGTGGGTCCTGACTGCCCCAATGGAGTGGAGCCGTGCGGCGACCACCACCAAAGCGGCAACGCACCAGCAGGGCAGACAGCCTGTTGCCCCACAGCACCCGTGCTGCAAGACTGAGTCCCCATGACTCCAGACTGCGCTGTCCCACCAGCACAAAGCCACAGCAACAATGGCCGCCACATGGCACCCACACCAAAATGAAAGGAGCACTTAAATTCACCTTCCCCAGCTCTTCAGTGAGAGCCAAAATGGGCTAGACCCTTCACTTTGCAGTCTCCTGCTAATTAAAATCACCTGTGCCAAATGGGAACAGTGCTGGTCCAAGAAAGGGACAAGAACATGCTTTGCACAAAAAGAAAAAAAAAAAGCATGAACCACACATCCAAAAATCATATGACTGAACATGAGGTTCTTAGTTTAACATTCTGATCAGAATGTATGAAGCCCACTGCCATGTCGTGGCAAACCTCGTAGTGGGTCCTGACTGCCCTAACGGAGCAGAGCCGTGCGGCGACCACCACCAAAGCGGCAATGCACCAGCAGGCAGTGGCGTTCCGTGAATAGAGCAGACTAAGCAGCTGCTATGGGGCCCAGACAGGTGAGGGGGCCCACGACGGCCGCTGTCGTTTGGCAGCTGTGCTGACACAGTACTATCTCCTTTAATTAAATATAAGCGACGGCCGGACACTGTAAACCCCCTTGAAGGTCCCCTTTCCTTGTTGTCTCCTGGTCAGCAGTTGGCTTAAGTCTCTGGCTGCATTTGCATAAGAAAGCCAGTCTGCAGCCAGAGACACGTGCATCACAGGAAGCAGAAAACATTCATAAGTTTCACTCAGGGAGAGATACACTACACAAGAAGGTGAGCCCTGCTGGCTGGGGTATGGGGTGGATTTTTTTGTTGAATGTGTCCCCTCACTGTGCAGGCACTTTAAATTTACAATGGCTAGCCTCTGGCTGCACTTTGCACCTTAGGGAGTGAGGGGGTCCTGATTGCAGGCACTGTGGAGGGTGGAGGAGGGGGGCTCTGCATGCACTGTGGAGGAGGAGGATTGCCCTGCATGCACTGCAGCCACCCTTCTGTACTCCTCACAATGCTCCATTAGAGCTGGTTTCATGTGATTTAACCCCTGTACCACCACCAGGCAGGATGATGCTTCTTAGCTGTAGGTAAGACCTCCAGTCTATGTCCCACCACCAACTTCACTGTCAACGTGTGCAACAATGCATGTTCATGCAATACTAAAAATGTGCAATGCCCTGGAAATCATGGTGCAGCCAATAAATGTTACTAATTTATTCTGCTCCTTCACCCCAGATGCATGCACCTGGGAGACAGCAATTACATGGGGCGTGCTGAGCTCATGAGGTGCCTGAGAGTGGAAGTTCTGCAGATGTTATTGAAGATATTGTGTGCGGCATTTCTGTGTCAGCTTACCTGTGATAAAATGTGTCTTGTAGTTTGTACACATGTTGGAACTTTGCATAGCTTACATATTCCAATCATTTCATATACAAAGATATGACATCCCTCTACCTGTCTTATATGATGCCATGAATGATGGGCATTGCTGGTACCTGCTGTCAGATTAGGCACCACACTTCTTACATCGGAGCACACTATGCAGCATGTTCCGTCAGGCTAGGTTCACATTTATACGCCTGCAGACTTAATGCGTTGGACGTATACATTAAAACGTATGCCATGCATCAACCTACGAATTTAAACAAGTACATTTGATACATATCGTACTTCCATCTTTGTCTCTATATGTTTTTTTACTTAAAAAGAATCATTTTTTCCATCCAGTTTTACTGGTGTCAACAGTCCCATCCCACTCCATTTTGGCATCAGTTCTGTGAGGAGGTGTCCAGAGGAATAAACTTTTTTTCACCCCACATTAAAAACGCGTACCTTTGGTCAATTATGTTTTTTTCCCACAATACAACGTGATCAGGGCAAAACATAGTCAGAAGAACATTTTTTTACACTACGTGTTGCCCATTATGGTTTGTGTATGCCTCCATATACGTCTGAATACCATTTTTTTTTGCAATTCAGACATATTTGTCCAGCAGACTGCACTGTATAAATGTGAGCCAAGCCTAAAGAAGTCCTTTTTGTCCAAGGAGGATAAAGCACATCATAAACACAAGTCCATACTGTGTGTTGCTGCTTTGCAGTGTGTATTTTTGCCATGCTGATTTTACAGGTGAAAGGTATTTACTTTGAGCCTTTTTTGGTTGTAATGGTGAATGCTTCAGGATTATCAATGACCAAAGGGGCGGCAAATTTTTCAGCCGCCCCGGGCCCCACAAACAGTTGCTACGCCACTGCACACACAAGATGGTGAGCCTGGCTGGGGGTCGATTTTTTTTGTTAAATGTGTCCCCTCACTGTGCTGGCACTTTACATTTACAATGGCTCTGACTGCACTTTGCACCTTAGGGAGGGGGGCCCGGCTGCACGCACTGTGGAGGGTGTAGGGGGCCCTGCATGCACTGCAGGTGTGTGTGTGTGTGTGTGTGTGTGGAGTTAAGAGCACCTGTTTTTTTTTTGGGGGGGGCCCCATTCAGACTTTTGCTATGGGGCCCCATGATTTCTATGTACGCCCCTGCCAGCAGGGCAGACGGCCTGTTGCCCCACAGCACCCGTGCTGCAAGACTGAGTCCCCATATACAGTATATTACACTGTGATGCAATAACGTCTAATAACGGCAGCTCAGCGTTCACACTGATTATTGTAATTCGATGATAGAATATTGCAAGCAAAGACCAAAATTATTCTTCCTCCCCTATATTCTTAGCTTTGTGTGCCTTCAGTGACATGGCCCAGGGTGTCTCATATGCTTGGTGTCACTTTGGAAGGCAGAGCTTTTATATGCAGAGAGGACAGCAGCCATTGTCTGGGGGAGATGATTAGCGACCTATTTAAAGGGCTATGTGTGATGATGTATCCTCTGCTTCATTTCCTGCACTGCACTTTCTGACCGTGACCCAGGTGCACAGCAGCTGTATCCTACCCACCATTGTGCCTCAGGCCATCAGACCCCAAGGATGACCAAAGAGGTCAATTAGTCAATATGCCAGACTGTAATAAAACAGGGGGGAGTCATTTACAAAATAAACACCTTAATTAAGTGGAAGGTTATATTTTATACTGAGAAACTTTGATTCTGGAGAAAGTCTGATTTATGGGTGTGAAAATCATGATCAGCAACAAAATGAGCTGAGAGTAGTATAAGGGCCCCTTCTCACATAGCGAGATCGCTAGCGAGATCGGTGCTGAGTCACAAGTTTTGTGACACAACAGCGATCTCAGCAGCGATCTCGCTATGTCTGACACGTACCAGCGATCAGGCCCCTGCTGTGAATCGCTGGTCGTGTCAGAAATGCCTGGACTTTTTTTTGATCACTGGTCTCCCGCTGGCCAGCACGCATCGCTGCGTGTGGAAGGCAAGGAGACCAGCGATCAGCTGGTAACCAGGGTACACATCGGATTTCCAGGCGCGGGGCTGTGCCTGGAAACCCGATGTGTACGTTGGATACCAGCGCGCTGCTGCAGGGGAGCTGGTAACCAAGGTACACATTGGGTTTCCAGGCACCGCGCAGCACCTGGAAACCCGATGTGTACCTTGGTTACCAGCTTCCTGCATCAGCGGGCTGGTATCCAACGTACACTGCGGGTTACTAAGCGACGTTACCCGCAGTGTCGCTGTCCTGATCGCTGCCTGAGCTGCCTGTTTGGCAGCTCAGCAGCGATCATGTAGCGACACACCAGCGATCCTGACAAGTTCATATCGTTGTCGGGATCGCTGGTGCGTCGCTATGTGAGACGGGGCCCTAAGTGTCAGTGTGTGACTCAGCTTGGACATGTAAAGTTCCATAGGTCATGGCTAAACTGCTTCATACATTTTATCTTTCATGCTTCTCAGGCTGTATAATGTGACTATTGCACAATTCAGGGTCACGCTGCAATAAAGGGGAATGGGAAGAGTTGTGAGGCTACCTTTGGCCCAATTAATGCATCTAAGCTAAACAGTCATTTTGCTTGTGAAGTCCGTGGGGCTGATTTGACGTTCCTTAGACCAATGTTTATGAAGGGCTCGCAGGAGTACGATGCACCGAATTTATTAAAAGACTCAAGCCACTGAATGAATATGGTGCATCGTCTCATCAGAAACTTACTCCAGTAGCATTTCTGTCATAACAAAATCTGTCATTGTTGTTTAATTTGACAGGCAGGTGTAGGCTCGCCCGGGCTCCTCCACAACTCTGCCCATTTTGGCAGAGCTGCATCAAACTGGCGTGAAAAGGGCGAAAGTCACAACATTTGTGCACAGGTCCACATTGCACAAATAATTTGCGACTTTGTGTTTTATGCCAGTTTTCTGTTTAAAAAAAACCTTACTTTGATGAATTGGTATATTCAGGTGCCCATACACATTATATCAAAGAACCTATCAATTGTTGGGGATTAAAGGGGTTGTCCACTACTAGGGCAATCCCTTCTTGATCAAAATGTGACAGGCCATGTGTCGATGTCACATAGCAGTTATGTTAAATGACTCCAGCAGCCTTTGATAGTCCAGCTTTGGGCAAAGCTGAAAATTAGACTCATCAGAGAAGATTACCTTACTCCAGTCCTCTATAGTCCAATCCTTATAGTCTTTGGCAAACTTGAGCCTGGCTCTCCTTTGCTTCTCATTGATGAAAGGCTTTTTTTCTAGCTTTACATGACTTGAGCCCTGCCTCTAGGAGCCTGTTATGAACTGTTCTTGCCGTGCACTTCACCACAGCTGCCTTTTGCCATTCCTTTTGTAGGTCACTTGATGTCATCCTGCGGTTGCTGAGTGACATTCGAATAAGATGACGGTCATCCCGTTCAGTGGGGAGCCGTTTTCGCCCTCTGCCAGTCTCTAGCTATGTTGTCCCCAATGTCTGCTGCTTGTAATGGACTGCCGTCGTAGAAATTTTAAGGATGGCGGCAACATGACGCTCACTGTATCCCTCTGCAAGTAAAGCCAGAATTGAGCCCTTCTTTTTCTCACTCAAGACTTTTCTTTTCAACTCCTTTGGCATGGTTAAAAGTTATTTATTCATTCCTATTACTTTTGGGATATTACTAGCTCTTGTTTTGCCATCCAGCTTGTCCTACTGCAAGAGGATCGTGAACACCACAGCAGTGTTTTTTATACTTTCATTTGTTAAATAAGATTTGGTTCAGGTGATCACCTAATCAGAAGCACATTAAGTAGAATGAGGTGTACTCTGGTTGGAATTCAACTGACACTGGAATGGAATGGCTGTCAGACATGTAGAGAAGCTGATTTTTATAAAACTATGCAATGGTCTCTTAATATTTGCCAGAACTGTATACATTGGTCGTCGGGGGCGCAGGCAATTTCAGAATAAGCAAGCTGGTCAAATGTAAATGTATTTCATGAGATGATGAACACAGACAGGTATTTATAAATTTAGATTGGTAATACAATAAATTGGTTTGATAAGTAGAGGCCAAAAAATGTCTTCCGGTTGAGGTGTCACCTGCAGGTCATTGTGTCTTTGTGTAGGTTTATGAAAATGAATGTTTAAACTGTCTTTAGTGATAAAATGGTGAATGTGTGGTTTGTTTGGCTTTTTGCAGAAGGGGGCACGTTTACCTTTCAAATGGTGTATCATTTGTGTGTGGGGGGCGAAGTAATCACTGAAAAAGCAGTGCATGTTTACAAATGTGTTTGCATATGTGACTCACCTACAGTGAAGTGTGCAATCCTCCTGATATAGGCTGGGCAAGCTGGAAAGAACCCAAGGCAAATGTTTGGATTTGTTTGTGATGTCTGTAAGCAGCTTTGTGGTACTTTGCTTTGGGGTAGTGTGCTGCCACCTGCAGGTCATTTGACCTTTCAAATGGTGTATCCTTTGCTTGTGTGGGTGGAGTATGAACAGAACAAGTGTGCAATTCAATAGGCAGTACATGTTTACAAATGTGTCTGCATATGTGACTCACCTGCAGTGAAGTGTGCAATCCTCCAATTTGGCTGAAATAGGCTGGGCAAGCAGTTCGGCAAGCTGGAAATCCCCAATGCAAATGTTTGGATTTGTTTGTGATGTCTGTAAGCAGCTTTGTGGTAGTGTTCTTTGGGGTAGTGTGGTGCCACCTGCAGGTCATTTTTCCTTACTGCAGGTTTATGAAAATTAAAGTTTAAACTGTATTTTGTGATCAAATCGTGGATGTGTGGTTTGTTTGGCTCTTTTCTTGCTGAAGGGTGTAAGTTTACCTTTCAAATGGTGTATCATTTGTGTGTGTGGGTGCAGTATGAATGGAGATACAAAGTAATCACCGAAAAACAGTGTTTAGAAATACTGTAATAGAATATACACTGCTCAAAAATATAAAGGGAACACTCAAATAACACATCCTAGATATGAATGAATGAAATATTTTCATTGAATAATTTGTTCTGTGCAAAGTTGAATGTGCTGACAACAAAATCAGACAAAAATCATCAATGGAAATCAAATTTATTAACCAATGGAGGCCTGGATTTGGAGTCACACACAAAATTAAAGTGGAATGTAATGTCCTTAAAACAAGTCAAAATTCGGCTCAGTATTGTGTGTGGCCTCCACGTGCCTGTGTGACCTACCTACAACGCCTGGACATGCTCCTGATGAGGCGGCGGATGGTCTCCTGAGGGATCTCCCCCCAGACCTGGACTAAAGCATCCTCCAACTCCTGGACAGTCTGTGGTGCAACGTGACGTTGGTGGATGGAGCGAGACATGATGTCCTAGAAGTGCTCAATCGGATTCAGGTCTGGGGAACAGGCGGGCCAGTCCATAGCTTCAATGCCTTCATCTTGCAGGAACTGCTGACACACTCCAGCCACGTGAGGTCTGGCATCCTGCATTAGGAGGAACCCAGGGCCAACCGCACCAGCATATGGTCTCACAAGGGGTCTGAGGATCTCATCTCGGTACCTAATGGCAGTCAGGCTACCTCTGGCAAGCACATAGAGGGCTGTGCGGCCCTCCAAAGAAATGCCACCCCACACCATTACTGACCCACTGCCAAACCGTTCATGCTGAAGGATGTTGCAGGCAGCAGATTGCTCTCCACGGTGTCTCCAGACTCTGTCACATCTGTCACGTGCTCAGTGGGAACCTGCTTTCATCTCTGAAGAGCACAGGGCACCAGTGGCGAATTTGCCAATCCTGGTGTGCTGCGGCAAACGCCAAGCGTTCTGCACGGTGTTGGGCTGTAAGCACAACCCCCATCTGTGGACGTCGCGCACTCAGACCATCCTCATGGAGTCGGTTTCTAACCGTTTGTGCAGACACATGCACATTTGTGGCCTGCTGGAGGTCATTTTGCAGGGCTCTGGCAGTGCTCCTCCTGTTCCTCCTTGCACAAAGGCGGAGGTAGCGGTCCTGCTGCTGGGTTGTTGCCCTCCTACGGCCCCCTTCACGTCTCCTGGTGTACTGGCCTGTCTCCTTGTAGCGCCTCCAGTCTCTGGACACTACGCTGACAGACACAGCAAACCTTCTAGCCACAGCTCGCATTGATATGCCATCTTGGATGAACTGCACTACCTGAGCCACTTGTGTGGGTTGTAGAGTCTGTCTCATGCTACCACGAATGGGAAAGCACAACCAACATTTAAAAGTGACCAAACCAAAACATAATTTCCATTTGTTGTCTATTCCATTTGCACAACAGCATGTGAAATTGATTGTCAATCAGTGTTGCTTCCTAAGTGGACAGTTTGATTTCACAGAAGTTTGATTTACTTATATTTATAGTTATATTCTGTTGTTTAATTATTTCCTTTATTTTTTTGAGCAGTGTGTATATTCACTTATAATTGTTTTGTTTGTGTAAATATAAATTTGAACATGGTATTATGGTCTTCAATGGAGAATGAAAAAGAAGAGGCTGAACAAGGAAATGACATCACATTTTTTTAATAATATATCTTTATTTAACTTACAAAAACGCATACAAAAATGCATGAAAAACGCGCGAATTTTCCACTGTTTTTTTTCTGCCAGGAGATGCAAAAATCTTGCAGAAATTTCAGCAAGCAAATACGCAATGTGTGCACAAAGCCTAACTCAACTCATCCCGATCTTTTTGGCTCATAAACAGAATTACAAAATTGCAATGGTGAGAGATCACAAGTAAGGCCTCTTTCACACATCCGGCGGGCGCCTGGCGGCGCCCCCGGCATTTTACCGCAGCGCCGCATGTGAAAAGCTTTCACACTTCCGGCGCCCAAAATGCAGTTTTTTGCCGGATGGTTGCTGATGCTTGGAGAGATAAGCAACCATCCGGCAAAAAAAAAAAAACGTTACATGCAGCGTTTTTTCCGGACGCCGCAATGTACATTTGCGCCGCATCCGGACAAAACCGCATGCAACGCATTGACATGCGGCGCCATCCGGCGCTAACGCATGTCAATGCGAAAAAAGCCGCATGCGGCGCATCAGATTTTCAGATGCGGCGCTGCGGGAAAATGCCGGGGGCGCCGCAAGGCACCCGCCGGATGTGTGAAAGAGGCCTAAGTGATGAAGTAATGGGGTTTCATATGCAATTCAGGGTCTTAAAGAGTAATTGTACTTTCAAGTAACTTTAACGTTCCTGTGTGTGTACATGAGGAATAATATTATTTCTGACCACGATATGACTTGTATCCTGCATTCTCTCAAGTTTCTCTTCTGAGGGTTCTGTGTCTTAATTTGAGTTGGTGGGAAGAGACTAGCTGATATTATCTCTGCCATTCCCAGCACACCAGAAGGAATTCCTGCCCTTCATTCCTTTTTTAGCATACAGAAACAAGTAATAACAGTTTGCAGGAAACTACATACTGAGCAGTGTAGATGTGAATACAGTTCTTGTTAGAAAGCTCAACATAATCTTTCTGTGTCATCCCCTGATTGTTTTCTCACTCTTCTCTTGCCTTCTCTTCTCTGTAATCTGTTAGCTCAGTGAGCTGGCAGTAAGTCCTGTCTCTGCTAGATTTGGGCTGTTTTTTCATAGAGGGATAAGGAACAAGTGTCTTAGAAATGAGAGAAGCAGAAATCTTTGATAAGGTATGCTGCAAAGTTTCTCATACTTGCTTGTAGTATTGATTTAAGTTTTCTTAAGGTACAGTTGACATTTAAGTGGCTACTCCCATGCAATAACCTTTGATCTATAGCAATATCTCCATCTACATGAATACAACTGAGCGTTCAAATCGAGAGCTAAGAAACTGACGAGCAAATCAGCTTTGGTAGCGGCTTATCTCCCAGGGAACTAGGGGGTCAGTTGTTACATCATTTGTTGGGAGAGTGATGAGATGTTTATACACAAAAGATGTATTATTATATCAGTGGGTCCAGTCGACTATTACCCACATTGTATTGGAGCCCTTTAAGGACATCTAAATGGCCGATTTTTCTAAATGTGATGGCTCCCCAGTCATTCAGATAGGGGACAAATACCTCACAACGGAGTAGGTTAACGCATGAGCTAGGGTAGAGAGTGCTACATTCAGAAAAGTAACCACAAAAACATAACAGACATGTAAACATGATATAGACATCTGTCTGTGCTCATCTGAGATGAAAATGTCAAGAACAGAAAGTTCTTTAAAAAGAAATCAATCCTAGAAAACATGAGCAGATACAATTATGCAGAGCAGATCAATATCCCTGCAGGCCGTACACGTCATACATGTCAAATATTCCTTTCGCTGTTTGATAATTTTCAAACTCGAAATGCACATGTCTTAGTTAAGTCAAGTGGATTCTCCAGGAGGTCAAGCCGCCTTCCTGACATCAAGCGGGTCACGGCCCCAGACCCTGAGGGTTCTCCTTGTCCACTTTTCAGGCAGGACAATAGCAGAGTTGGAAGCCGAGTGTGCAGAGTGCGCCCTCCCGGTGAGACTGTAATTAAAGCAGACTTTAAACAGAGGGGAGATTTCCATTGTCTCTGGGGCTCATTTCATTGGAGAGTTGATTAATGATGTTGGAAGGAGTAAATGAATATAGAGCTCATCTATATACCCAGCAGCACCTATGGGAGCTGTGGTGTGATCAGGAATATCCTGACAGGCCTGGCATCAGCTGGCCGATACAGACAGCCAAAAAAAAACATGGCCCTATCTTACCAGGATATCTCAGGTCTCTGCCAATGTTTTCCCTATCACTGCGTGTAATGAGTAAATCATCTTAACCAGTGGTGCAGGTTTACGGCTGTATGCCAAGTGCAAAAGTTATACCCTGGTCTGGTGTTTTCAGAGTACAGCCCTCTATGATAAGGTGAGTGGTTCCCATTCATTCCCACTGACTGTTGCCACACTGCCATTCACCCCACTAACTGCTGTCACACCGCCATTCACCCACTGACTGCTGCCACACCCCACTCAACCCACTGACTGCAACCACACCACCATTCAACCCACTGACTGCTATCACACTGCCATTCACCCCACTGACTGTTACCACATTGCCATTCACCCCACTGACTCCTGCTAAACCGCCATTCACCCCACTGACTGCTACCACACCTCCATTCACTCAACTGACTGCTACCAAATGGGCATTCGTCCCACTGACTGCTACCACACCTCCATTCACCCAACTGACTGCTACCAAACGGCCATTCATCCCACTGACTGCTACCACACCTCCATTCATACCACTGACTGCTAACACACCACCATTCACCTCACTGACTGCAACCACACCGCCATTCACCCTACTGACTGCTACCACATCACCATTCACCCAAATGACTGCTGCCACACCACCATTCATATCACTGACTGCTACCACACCGCAATTCACCCACTGACTGCTAGGTAGGATGCAGATGCTAGAATTGATAGATTGGATTGGCTCATGATAGGGGACAAATGCTAGAATGGAAGGGCTTCTGGTAGGGGGCTGATGCTAGAATGGATGGGCTCCTGGTGGGGGGTAGATGCTAGAATGGATGGGCTCCTGGTAGGGGGCAGATGCTAAAATGGATGGGCTGCTGGTTTGGGGGCAGATGCTAGAATTGATGGGCTGCTGGTAGGGGGCAGATACTAGACTGGATGGGCTGCTGGTAGGGGGGCCAGATGCTAGACTGGATGGGCTGCTGGTAGGGGTGCCAGATGCTAGACTGGATGGGCTGCTGGTAGGAGGGCCAGATGCTAGACTGTATGGGCTGCTGGTAGGGGGGCCAGATGCTAGACTGGATGGGCTGCTGGAATGGGGGGCAGATGCTAGACTGGATGGGCTGCTGGTAGGGGAAGCAGATGCTAGAATGGATGGTCCACTGTTAAGTGGCAGGTACTAGAATGCATGGGCTGCTGAAAGAGGGAAGATGCTAGAATGGATGGTCTGCTGGAAGAAGGCAAATGATTAAATGGATGGGCTGCTGGTAGGGGGCAGGTGCTAGAATGGATAGACTGCTGGTAAGGGTCAGATGCTAGAAGGGATGGGCTGCTGGGAGGGGGCAGATGCTAGAATGGATGGGCTGCTGGGAGGGGCAGATGCTAGAATGGATGGGTTGCTGGTAGGGGGCAGATGCTAGAATGGATGGTCTGTTAGGGGGCAGATGCTAGAATGGATGGGCTGATGGTTGGAGGCAGATGCTAGAATGGATGGGCTGCAGGTAGGGGAACAGATGCTATAATGGATGGGCTGCTGGTAGGGGGCTGATGCTAGAATGAATGGGCTCCTGGTAGTGAGGCAGATGCTAGAATGGATGGGCTTCTGGTAATAGGCAGATGCTAGAATGGATGGGTTGCGTGTAAGGGGCAAATGCTAGAATGGATGGGCTGCTGGTAGGGGGCAGATGCTAGAATGGATGGGCTGCGTGTAGGGGCAAATTCTAGAATGGATGGGCTGCAGGTCTGGGCAAATGCTAGAATGGATGGGCTGCAGGTAAGGCACAGATGCTAGAATGGATAGGCTGCAGGAAAGGCGCAGATGCTAGAATGGATGGGCTGCTGGTAGGGGGCAGATGCTAGAATGGATGGGCTTCTGGTAGGGGGCAGATGCTAGAAGGGATGGGCTGCTGGTAGGGGGCAGATGCTAGAATGGATGGGCTGCTGGTAGGGGCAGGTGCTAGAATGGATGGGCCACTGGTAGGGGGTAGATGTCAGAATGGATGGTCTGCTGGAAGAAGGCAAATGATAGAATGGATGGGCTGCTGGTAGGGAGCAGATGCTAGAATTGATGGGCTGCTGGAAGGGGTCAGATGCTAGAATGGATGAGTTGCTGGTAGGGTGCAGATGCTAGAATGGATTGGCTCCTCGAAGAGCGGCAGATGCTAGAGTGGATAGTCTGCTGGTAGAGGGCAAATGCTAGAATGTATGGGCTGCTGGTAGGGGGCAGATGCTAGAATGGATGGGCTCCTGGTAGGGGGGTCAGATGCTAGAATGGATGGTCTACTTTTAGGGGCAGGCACTAGAATGGATGGGCTACTGGAAGTGCTAAGATGCTAGAATGGATGGTCTGCTTGTAGAGGGCAAATGCTAGAATAGATGAGCTGCTGATGGGTGGCAGATGCTAGCATAGATAGTCTGCTGGTTGAAGGCAAATGTTAGAATGGATGGGCTCCTGGAAGAGGGGAAAATGCTAGAATGGATGGGCTGCGGGTAGGGGGCAGACGATAGAATGGATGGACTGCTGTTAGCGGTCAGATGCTAGAAAGGATGGGCTGCTGGTAGGGAGCAGATGATAGAATGGAAGGGCTACTGGTAGGGCGCAGATGCTAAAATGGATGGTCTGCAGGTAGTGGGCAGATGCTAGAATGGATTGGCTTCAGGTAGGGGGCAGATGCTAGAATGGATGAGCTCCTGGAAGAGGGGCAGATGCTAGAATGGATGGTCTGCTGGTAGGGGGCAAATGCTAGAATGGATGGGCCACTGGTAGGGGACAGATGCTAGAATGGATGGTCTGCTGGAAGAAGGCAAATGCAAGAATTGATGGGCTCTTGGAAGAGGGGCAGATGCTAGAATGGATTGTCTGCTGGTAGGTGTCAGGCAATAGAATGGATGGTCTGCTGGAAGTAGGCAAATGATAGAATGGATGGGCTACTGGAAGAGAGGCAGATGCTAGAATGAATGATCTGCTGGTAGAGGGCAAATGCTAGAATGGATGGGCTCCTGTTAGGGTGGCAGATGCTAGAATGGATGGGCTGCAGGTAGGGGGTAGATGCTAGAATGGTTGGTCTCCTGGAAGAGGGGCAGATGCTAGAATGGATGAGCTGTTGGTAGTGGGTTGATGCTAGAATCAATGGGCTCCTGGTAGGGGGGCAGATGCTAGAATGGTTGGGCTGTTGGTAGGATGCAGATGCTAGAATTGATTGGCTCATGGTAGGGGGGCAGATGCTAGGATGGATGGGCTACTGGTAGAGGGCTGATACTAGATTGGATAGGCTCCTGGTAGGGGGCAAATGCTAGAATGGAAGGGCTTCTGGTAGGGGGCTGATGCTAGAATAAATGAGCTCCTGGTAGGGGGCAGATGCTAGAATAGATGGGCTCCTGGTAGGGGGCAGATGCTAGAATGGATGGGCTACTGGTAGGGGGCAGATGCTAGAATGGATGGGCTGTTGGTAGGGGGCAGATGCTAGAATGGATGGGCCACTAGTAGGGTGTAGATGCTAGAATGGATGGTCTGCTTGAAGAAGGCAAATGCAAGAATTGATGGGCTCTTGGAAGAGGGACAGATGCTAGAATGGATGGTCTGCTGGAAGTAGGCAAATGAAAGAATGGATGGGCTCCTGGAAGAGGGGCAGATGCTTGAATGGATGATCTGCTGGTAGAGGGCAAATGCTAGAATGGATGGGCTCCTGTTAGGGTGGCAGATGCTAGAATGGATGGGCTGCTGGTAGGGGGCTGATGCTAGAATGGATGGGCTCCTGGTAGTGAGGCAGATGCTAGAATGGATGGGCTGCTGGTAATAGGCAGATGCTAGAATGGATGGGTTGCGTGTAAGGGGCAAATGCTAGAATGGAAGGGCTGCTGGTAGGGGGCAGATGCTAGAATGGATGGGCTGCGTGTAGGGGCAAATTCTAGAATGGATGGGCTGCAGGTCTGG
Source organism: Oophaga sylvatica (assembly GCA_033576555.1). Classification (NCBI taxonomy): domain Eukaryota; kingdom Metazoa; phylum Chordata; class Amphibia; order Anura; family Dendrobatidae; genus Oophaga; species Oophaga sylvatica. Next base: position 394,958,345 of record JARQOD010000003.1, on the reverse strand, counting down.
GCAAATGCTGGAATGGATGGGCTGCAGGTAAGGCGCAGATGCTAGAATGGATAGGCTGCAGGAAAGGCGCAGATGCTAGAATGGATGGGCTGCTGGTAGGGGGCAGATGCTAGAATGGATGGGCTTCTGGTAGGGGGCAGATGCTAGAAGGGATGGGCTGCTGGTAGGGGGCAGATGCTAGAATGGATGGGCTGCTGGTAGGGGCAGGTGCTAGAATGGATGGGCCACTGGTAGGGGTAGATGTCAGAATGGATGGTCTGCTGGAAGAAGGCAAATGATAGAATGGATGGGCTGCTGGTAGGGAGCAGATGCTAGAATTGATGGGCTGCTGGAAGGGGTCAGATGCTAGAATGGATGAGTTGCTGGTAGGGTGCAGATGCTAGAATGGATTGGCTCCTCGAAGAGCGGCAGATGCTAGAGTGGATAGTCTGCTGGTAGAGGGCAAATGCTAGAATGTATGGGCTGCTGGTAGGGGGCAGATGCTAGAATGGATGGGCTCCTGGTAGGGGGGTCAGATGCTAGAATGGATGGTCTACTTTTAGGGGCAGGCACTAGAATGGATGGGCTACTGGAAGTGCTAAGATGCTAGAATGGATGGTCTGCTTGTAGAGGGCAAATGCTAGAATAGATGAGCTGCTGATGGGTGGCAGATGCTAGCATAGATGGTCTGCTGGTTGAAGGCAAATGTTAGAATGGATGGGCTCCTGGAAGAGGGGAAAATGCTAGAATGGATGGGCTGCTGGTAGGGGGCAGACGCTAGAATGGATGGACTGCTGTTAGCGGTCAGATGCTAGAAAGGATGGGCTGCTAGGAGGGAGCAGATGATAGAATGGAAGGGCTACTGGTAGGGCGCAGATGCTAAAATGGATGGTCTGCAGGTAGTGGGCAGATGCTAGAATGGATTGGCTTCAGGTAGGGGGCAGATGCTAGAATGGATGAGCTCCTGGAAGAGGGGCAGATGCTAGAATGGATGGTCTGCTGGTAGGGGGCAAATGCTAGAATGGATGGGCCACTGGTAGGGGATAGATGCTAGAATGGATGGTCTGCTGGAAGAAGGCAAATGCAAGAATTGATGGGCTCTTGGAAGAGGGCAGATGCTAGAATGGATGGTCTGCTGGTAGGTGTCAGGCAATAGAATGGATGGTCTGCTGGAAAGTAGGCAAATGATAGAATGGATGGGCTACTGGAAGAGAGGCAGATGCTAGAATGAATGATCTGCTGGTAGAGGGCAAATGCTAGAATGGATGGGCTCCTGTTAGGGTGGCAGATGCTAGAATGGATGGGCTGCAGGTAGGGGGTAGATGCTAGAATGGTTGGTCTCCTGGAAGAGGGGCAGATGCTAGAATGGATGAGCTGTTGGTAGTGGGCTGATGCTAGAATCAATGGGCTCCTGGTAGGGGGGCAGATGCTAGAATGGTTGGGCTGTTGGTAGGATGCAGATGCTAGAATTGATTGGCTCATGGTAGGGGGGCAGATGCTAGGATGGATGGGCTACTGGTAGAGGGCTGATACTAGATTGGATAGTCTCCTGGTAGGGGGCAAATGCTGGAATGGAAGGGCTTCTGGTAGGGGGCTGATGCTAGAATAAATGAGCTCCTGGTAGGGGGCAGATGCTAGAATAGATGGGCTCCTGGTAGGGGGCAGATGCTAGAATGGATGGGTACTGGTAGGGGGCAGATGCTAGAATGGATGGGCTGTTGGTAGGGGGCAGATGCTAGAATGGATGGGTCACTAGTAGGGTGTAGATGCTAGAATGGATGGTCTGCTTGAAGAAGGCAAATGGAAGAATTGATGGGCTCTTGGAAGAGGGACAGATGCTGAATGGATGGTCTGCTGGAAGTAGGCAAATGAAAGAATGGATGGGCTCCTGGAAGAGGGGCAGATGCTAGAATGGATGATCTGCTGGTAGAGGGCAAATGCTAGAATGGATGGGCTCCTGTTAGGGTGGCAGATGCTAGAATGGATGGGCTGCAGGTAGGGGGTAGATGCTAGAATGGATGGTCTCCTGGAAGATTGGCAGATGCTAGACTGGATGGGCTGTTGATAGTGGGCTGATGCTAGAATGGATGGGCTCCTGGTAGGGGGGCAGATGCTAGAATGGTTGGGCTGTTGGTAGGATGCAGATGCTAGGATGGATGGGCTGCTGGTAGAGGGCTGATACTAGATTGGATAGGCTCCTGGTAGGGGGCAGATGTTAGAATGGAAGGGCTTCTGGTAGGGGGCTGATGCTAGAATGGATGGGCTCCTGGTAGGGGGCAGATGCTAAAATGGATAGGCTGCTGGTAGGGGGCAGATGCTAGAATGGATGGGCTGCTGTTAGGGGGCAGATGCTCGACTGGATGGGCTGCTGGTAGGGGCAGATGCTAGAATGGATGGGCTGCTGGTAGGGGGCAAATGCTAAAATGGATGGGCTCCTGGAAGAGGGGCAGATGCTAGAATGGATGGGCTGCTGGTAGGGGCAGATGCTTTAATTGATGGGCTGCTGGTAAGAGGCAGATGCTAGGATGGATGGGGTGCAGGTATTGAGGCAGATGCTTTAATGGATGGGCTACTGATAGGGGGCCAGAAGCTAGAATGAATTGGCTCCTGGTAGGATGGCAGATGATAGAATGGATGGGCTGCAGGTAGGGGGCAGATGCTACAATGGATGGGCTGCGTGTTGGGGGTAAATGCTTGAATGGATGGGCTGCTGGTAGGGTGCAGATGCTAGAATCCATCCATTCTAGCATCTGCACCCCCTACCAGCAGCCCATCCATTCTAGCATCTGCCTCTTCTTCCAGCAGCCTATCCATTCTAGCATCTGCCCACCTACCAGCATTCCATCCATTCTAGCATCTGCCCCCTACCAGCAGCCCATCCATTCTAGATCTGCCCCCCCACCAGCAGCCCATCCATTCTAGCATCTGCCCCCCTACCAGCCGCCCCTCCATTCTAGCATCTGCCTCCCCTACCAGCAGCCCATCCATTCTAGCATCTGCCCCCTTACCAGCAGCCCATCCATTCTAGCATCTGCCCCCCTACCAGCAGCCGATCAGTTATAGCATCTGCCCCCCACCAGCAGCCCATCCATTCTAGCATCTGCCCCCCCTACCAGCAGCCCATCCAGTTTAGCATCTGCCCCCCCTCACAGCAGCCCATCCATTCTGTCATCTGCCCCCCCTACCAGCAGCCCATACATTCTTTCATCTGTCCCCCCTACCAGCAGCCCACCCATTCTTGCATCTGCCACCCCTACCAGCAGCACATCCATTCTTGCATCTGCCCCCCTTCCAGCAGTCCATCCATTGTAGCATCTGCCCCCCCTACCAGCAGCCCATCCATTCTAGCATCTGCCCCCCTACCAGCAGCCCATCCATTCTAGCATCTGCCCCCAACCAGCAGCCAATCCATTCTAGCATCGGCCCCCACTACCAGCAGCCCATCCATTCTAGCATCTGCCCCCTTCCAGCAGCCCATCCATGCTAGCATCTGCCCCCTACCAGCAGCCTATCCATTCTAGCATCTGCACCTCCTACCAGCAGCCCATCCATTCTAGCATCTGCCCCCCTACCAGCAGCCCATCCATTCTAGGGGGCAGATGCTAGACTGGATGGGCTACTGGTAGGGGGGCCAGATGATAGACTGGATGGGCTGCTGGTAGGGGGGGGGCAAATGATAGACTGGATGGGCTGCTGTGGGGGCAGATGCTAGACTGGATGGGCTGCTGGTAAAGGGGGGCAGATGCTAGACTGGATGGGCTGCTGGTAGGGGGCAAATGCTAGAATGGATGGGCCACTGGTAGGAGTAAATGCTAGAATGGATGGTCTGCTGGAAGAAGGCAAATGCAAGAATTGATGGGCTTTTGGAAGAGGGGCAGATGCTAGAATGGATGGTCTGCTGGTAGGGGTCAGCAATAGAATGGATGGCTACTGGAAGAGAGGCAGATGCTAGAATGGATGGGCTGCAGTAGGGGGTAGATGCTAGAATGGATGGTCTCCTGGAACAGGGACAGATGCTAGAATGGATGGGCAGTTGGTAGTGGGCTGATGCTAGAATCGATGGGCTCCTGGTAGGGGGCAGATGCTAGAATGGTTGGGCTGTTGGTAGGATGCAGATGCTAGAATTGATTGGCTCCTGGTAGGGGGGCAGATGCTAGGATGGATGGGCTGCTGGTAGAGGGCTGATACTAGATTGGATAGGCTCCTGGTAGGGGGCAAATGCTAGAATGGAAGGGCTTCTGGTAGGGGGCTGATGCTAGAATGGATGAGCTCCTGGTAGGGGACAGATGCTAGAATGGATGGGCTCCTGGTAGGGGGCAGATGCTAGAATGGATGGGCTACTGGTAGGGGGCAGATGCTAGAATGGATGGGCTGTTGGTAGGGGCAGATTCTAGAATGGATTGGCTGCTGTTAGGGGGCAGATGCTCGACTGGATGGGCTGCTGGTAGGGGGCAGATGCTAGAATGGATGGGCTGCTGATAGGGGGCAGATGCTAGAATGGATGGACCACTGGTAGGGAGTAGATGCTAGAATGGATGGTCTGCTTGAAGAAAGCAAATGCAAGAATTGATGGGCTCTTGGAAGAGGGGCAGTTGCTAGAATGGATGGTCTGCTGGAAGTGGGCAGGCAATAGAATAAATAGGCCACTGGTAGTGGGTAGATGCTAGAATGGATGGTCTGCTAGAAGTAGGCAAATGATAGAATGGATGGGCTCCTGGAAGAGGGGCAGATGCTAGAAAGGATGATCTGCTGGTAGAGGGCAAATGCTAGAATGGATGGGCTCCTGTTAGGGTGGCAGATGCTAGAATGGATGGGCTGCAGGTAGGGGGTAGATGCTAGAATGGATGGTCTCCTGGAAGATTGGCAGATGGTAGACTGGATGGGCTGTTGATAGTGGGCTGATGCTAGAATGGATGGGCTCCTGGTAGGGGGGCAGATGCTAGAATGGTTGGGCTGTTGGTAGGATGCAGATGCTAGAATTGATGGGCTCCTGGTAGGGGGGCAGATGCTAGGATGGATGGGCTGCTGGTAGAGGGCTGATACTAGATTGGATAGGCTCCTGGTAGGGGCAAATGCTAGAATGGAAGGGCTTCTGGTAGGGGCTGATGCTAGAATGGATGGGCTCCTGATAGGGGGCAGATGCTAGAATGGATGGCTCCTGGTAGGGGGCAGATGCTAAAATGGATAGGCTGCTGGTAGGGGGCAGATGCTAGAATGGATGGGCTACTGTTAGGGTGCAGATGCTCGACTGGATGGGCTGCTGGTAGGGGCAGATGCTAGAATGGATTGGCTGCTGGTAGGGGGCAAATGCTAAAATGGATGGGCTCCTAGAATAGGGGCAGAAGCTAGAATGGATGGGCTGCTGGTAGGGGGCAGATGCTTTAATTGATGGGCTGCTGGTAAGAGGCAGATGCTAGGATGGATGGTGTACAGGTATTGAGGCAGATGCTTTAATGGATGGGCTACTGGTAGGGGGGAAGAAGCTAGAATGAATGGGCTCCTGGTAGGATGGCAGATGATAGAATGGATGGGCTGCAGGTAGGGGGCAGATGCTACAATGGATGGGCTGCGTGTTGGGGGTAAATGCTAGAATGGATGGGCTGCTGGTAGGGTGCAGATGCTAAAATGGATGGGCTGCTTGTAGGGCGCAGATGCTAGAATGGATGGCCCCTACCAGCAGCCCATCCATTCTAGCATCTGCCCCCCTTCCAGCAGCCCATCCATTCTAGCATCTGCCCCCCCTTCCAGCAGCCTATCCATTCTAGCATCTGCCCACCTACCAGCAGCCCATCCATTCTAGCATCTGCCCCCCTACCAGCAGCCCATCTATTCTAGCATCTGCCCCCCCACCAGCAGCCCATCCATTCTAGCATCTGCCCCCCTACCAGCCGCCCATCCATTCTAGCATCTGCCTCCCCTACCAGCAGCCCATCCATTCTAGCATCTGCCCCCCTAGCAGCAGCCCATCCATTCTAGCATCTGCCCCCTTACCAGCAGCCCATCCATTCTAGCATCTGCCCCCCTACCAGCAGCCGATCAATTCTAGCATCTGCCCCCCACCAGCAGCCCACCCAGTTTAGCATCTGCCCCCCCTACCAGCAGCCCATCCATTCTGTCATCTGCCCCCCCTACCAGCAGCCCATACATTCTTATATCTGCCCCCTACCAGCAGCCCATCCATTCTTACATCTGCCACCCCTACCAGCAGCTCATCCATTCTTGCATCTGCCCCCCTACCAGCAGTCCATCCATTGTACCATCTGCCCCCCCTACCAGCAGCCCATCCATTCTAGCATCTGCCCCCTACCAGCAGCCCATCCATTCTAGCATCTGCCCCCCCCTATCAGCAGCCAATCCATTCTAGCATCGGCCCCCACTACCAGCAGCCCATCCATTCTAGTATCTGCACCCCTTCCAGCAGCCCATCTATGCTAGCATCTGCCCCCCTACCAGCAGCCTATCCATTCTAGCATCTGCTCCTCCTACCAGCAGCCCATCCATTCTAGCATCTGCCCCCCTACCTGCAGCCCATCCATTCTAGGTGGCAGATTCTAGACTGGATGGGCTGCTGGTAGGGGGACCAGATGATAGACTGGATGGGCTGCTGGTAGGGGGGCCAGATGCTAGACTGGATGGTCTGCTGGTAGGGGGGGGCCAGATGCTAGACTGGATGGGCTGCTGGTATGGCGGCAGGGTCGGCGTCAGCACCGGGCAAGTGCCGGGGCCTTGAGCAGGCGAGGGGGCCCACTCGCAGTCTGGCACCTCCGCGCCCGTTAGCGGAGGAGAGCGGTGTCAGCGCCGCCACTGGGCCCCCCCCCCGCTTGCTCAGGGCCCCGCATCAGCTGGCACAATACTTACCTCTCCCGTGCCTCCGCTGCCGCAGCCCGGGCTCCAGGGGGCACCGGCGCTTCCTCTCACAGCAGCGCCGCTGAATGACGTCATCATTCAGCGGCCGGCTGTGGCAGAGAGCGCGGGGACGCCGGACAGGTAAGACGTGTGTGTCTCTGTGTGTGTCTGTGTGTATGTAGTGCGGTGCTTTGTGTGTGTATGTATGTGTGTGTGTGTGTGTGTGTGTATGTGTGTGTGTATGTATGTGAGAGAGTGCTTATGTGCTGTCTGTGTGTGATGATGGCAGGCATTGCTGATAATGGGGAGGCATTGATGATGATGATGGGGAGAAGATGATGATAATGGGCAGGCATTTATGATAATGGGCAGGCATTGATGATGGGGAGAAGATGATGATGGGCAGGCATTGCTGATAATGGGGAGGCATTGATGATGATGGGGAGAAGATGATGATAATGGGCAGGCATTGATGATAATGGGCAGGCATTGATGATGGGGAGAAGATGATGATGGGCAGGCATTGATGATGATGGGGAGGAGATGATGATCATGATGGGCAGGCATTGCTGATAATGGGGAGGCATTGATGATGATGGGGAGAAGATGATAATGGGCAGGCATTGATGATAATGGGCAGGCATTGATGATGGGGAGAAGATGATGATGGGCAGGCATTGATGATGATGGGGAGGAGATGATGATGGGCAGGCATTGCTGATAATGGGGAGTCATTGATCATGATGGGGAGAGATGAATGGGCAGCATGATGATAATGGGCAGGCATTGATGATGGGGAGAAGATGATGATGGGGAGGAGATGATGATGATGGGCAGGCATTGATGAAAATGGGGAGGCCATGATGATGATGGGGAGGCAATGATGATGATAAGGAGACAATGATATGATGGGGAGACAATCATGATGATAATGGGGAGTCTTTCCACAGCGCCCTTTCCTGAGCCGTAACAGTGCAGAACGCAGTACAGCGCAGAGGAGAGCTCCATATTTTGTATGGAGCATTATATGGGGACCAGTATCCTGTATGGAGCATTATATTGGGTCCAGTATTCTGTATGGAGCATTATTTTGGGTCCAGTATTCTGTATGGAGCATTATATGGGGGGTGACTGTAACGAATGGAAGCGGAGGCAGAGGTGGTGAAGTTCACATTCGTTTTTATTTTTTAATGTGGAACCTCGAGACCGCGGTCCGGGGGGCTCCGAAGGGGGCGTAACTAGTGAGCCCCAGGTACCCGTAGTAAGGCCCCTCGAACAGGACCAGAATGGAATACCCAGAGGACACAGGTGCTACCTCCAGTTAGACCCCGGACACGTGGCAGCTGTCCCAGAGGGACCAAAAAGGGTAACAGGTATTTACAGAGTCCGTGGAGGGTTCTTGACGGAGAAGGATAAGGTCCTGGTCCAGAACGATGGTAGTAGGCTGGTTCCAGTGACCTTGTCACGGTCCACGGGTACGGATGGCTGATGGCGGAACGGGATGACACTTGCGCCAGTAATAGCCGAGATTGTCCAGGTTAGCCAGATACGGGTTAGCAATGATCTGAGGAGACAAACAGTATCAGCGAAGCACAGAGACTGCAGACGCAGCGCAGACAGATCAGGAACAGAACCGGATGTAGCAATGATAGAACACGTTGCTCCGGCACTCCCCTAATGGTGGAGTGACCAGATATAGTACTGAGTGCGCAGCCATTGGTTAATTAGCTATTTCAAAAAATGCACGCTGCCCCTTTAAGAGAGACGGTGGGCGCGGCCTCGCGTCCTAAGCAGACTATCTGGAGGCCTGCCAGCAGCGTGCCAGGAAGTGGAGGAGGACACAGGACGCCGAGGAGCAGATGGGACAGGTGAGTGAGCAGAACGGAGTGCAGAGCCAGCGCTGGGACCGAGTGTAACAGTGACATCCTGCATGGGGTATTATATGGGTGATGAGGGGGAGACTGTGGTGCCCATAATATTGTATGGAGGACTGTACTGTCCAGTCTGTTCTGTGCGCTGTGAGGATTTGGTGGTTTTTGAGCTATTGTACAATTTACAATAGATATCACTCATGTAATGGAAGAAGTGAAGTATTTGGCATTGTACTGCACCTATATTTCTCTGCTGTATCTGTGCATCATGAATTGCGGTCTGTGTTAAAGGGGCCCACTGAGGCTCTTTCGCCCGGGGCCCATAAAAACCTGGAGCCGGCCCTGTATAGCGGCCAGATGCTAGACTGGATGATCTGCTCGTAGGGAGGCCAGATGCTAAACTGGATGGGCTGCTGGTAGGGGGGCCAAATGCTAGACTGGATGGGCTGCTGGTAGGCGGGCCAGATGCTAGACTGGATGGGCTGCTGGTAGGAGGGGCAGATGCTAGAATGGAGGGGCTTCTGGTAGGGGGGGCAGATGCTAGATTGGTTGGGCTGCTGGTAGGGGGGCCAGATGCTAGACTGGATGGGCTGCTGGTAGGGGGGCCAGATACTAGGCTGGATGGGCTGCTGGTAGGGGGGCCAGATGCTAGACTGGATGGGCTGCTGATAGGGGGGCCAGATGCTAGACTGGATGGGCTGCTGGTAGGGCGGCCAGATGCTAGACTGGATGAGCTGCTCGTAGGGAGGCCAGATGCTAAACTGGATGGGCTGCTGGTAGGGGAGCCAGATGCTAGACTGTATGGGCTGCTGGTAAGGGGGCAGATGCTATACTGGATGGGCTGCTGGTAGGGGGACCAGATGCTAGACTGGATGGGCTGCTGGTAGGGGGGCCAGATGCTAGACTGGATGGGCTGCTGGTAGGCGGGCCAGATGCTAGACTGGATGGGCTGCTGGTAGGGGGGCAGATGCTAGAATGGAGGGGCTTCTGGTAGAGGGGGCAGATGCTAGATTGGTTGGGCTGCTGGTAGGGGGGCCAGATGCTAGACTGGATGGGCTGCTGGTGGGGGGCCAGATGCTAGGCTGGATGGGCTGCTGGTAGGGGGGCCAGATGCTAGACTGGATGGGCTGCTGGTAGGGGGGCCAGATGCTAGACTGGATGGGCTGCTGGTAGGGCGGCCAGATGCTAGACTGGATGAGCTGCTCGTAGGGAGGCCAGATGCTAGACTGTATGGGCTGCTGGTAGGGGAGCCAGATGCTAGACTGTATGGGCTACTGGTAGGGGGGCAGATGCTATACTGGATGGGCTGCTGGTAGGGGGACCAGATGCTAGACTGGATGGGCTGCTGGTAGGGGGGCCAGATGCTAGACTGGATGGGCTTCTGGTAGGGGGGCCAGATGCTAGACTGGATGGGCTGCTGGTAATGGTTCCAGATGCTAGACTGGATGGGCTGCTGGTAGGGGGGTAGATGCTAGGCTGGATGGGCTGCTGGTAGGGGGGCCAGATGCTAGACTGGATGGGCTGCTGGAAGAGGGGCCAGATGCTAGACTGGATGGGCTGCTGGTAGGGGGACCAGATGCTAGAGTGGATGGGCTGCTGGTAGGGGGTAGATGCTAGAATGCATTCTCTACTGTTAAGGGGCAGGTACTAGAATGCATGGGCTGCAGAAAGAGGGAAGATGCTAGAATGGATGGTCTGCTGCTAAGTGTCAGATGTTAGATGGGATGTGCTGCTGGGAGGGGGAAGATGCTAGAATGGATGGGCTGCTGGAGGGGCCAGGTGCTAGAATGATTGACTTCTGGTAAGTGTCACTAGGATGGCTGCTGGAGGGGCAGATGCTAAATGGATGGCCCTACCAGCAGCCATCAGGTCAAGCCTGGGCCCCCCTACAGAGCCATCAGTCTAGCATCTGGCCCCCTACCAGCAGCCCATCCAGTAGCATCTGCCCCCCTACCAGCAGCCCATCAGATCTAGCATCTGGCCCCCCTACCACCAGCCTATCCAGTCTAGGATCTGGCCCCCTACCAGCAGCCATCCAGTCTAGCATTTGCCCCCTACAGCAGCCCATCCAGTCTAGATCTGGCCTGCCTACCAGCAGCCCATTCAGTCTAGCATCTGCCCCTCTACCAGCAGCCCATCCAGTCTAGCATCTGGCCCCCTACCAGCAGCCCATCCAGTTAGCATCTGCCCCCCTACCAGCAGCCCATCAGTCTAGCATCTGGCTCCCTACAGCAGCCATCCAGTTTAGCATCTGGCCCCCTACGAGCAGCTCATCCAGTCTAGCATCTGGCCCCCCTACCAGCAGCCCATCCAGTCTAGCATCTGCCCCCTACGGCAGCCCATCCAGCTAGCATCTGGCCCCCTACCAGCAGCCCATCAATCTAGCATCTGCCCCACAGCAGCCCATCCAGTCTAGCATCTGGCCCCCTACCAGCAGCCCATCAGTCTAGCATCTGGCCCCCTACCAGCAGCCCATCCAGTCTAGCATCTGGCCCCTCCTACCAGCAGCCCATCCAGTTCTAGCATCTGGCCCCCCTACCAGCAGCCCATCCAGTCTAGCATCTGGCCCCCCTACCAGCAGCCCATCCAGTCTAGCATCGGCCCCTACCAGCAGCCCATCCAGTCTAGCATCTGCCCTCCTACAGAGCCCATCCAGTCAAGCAACTGGCCCTCTACCAGCAGCCCATCCAGTCTAGCATCTAGCCCTCCTATCAGCAGCCATACAGTCTAGCATCTGGCCCCCTACCAGCAGCCCATCCAGTCTAGCATCTAGCCCTCCTATCAGAGCCCATCCAGTCTAGCATCTGGCCCCCCTACGCAGCAGCCATCCAGTCTAGCATCTGGCCCCCTACATAGCCCATCCAGTCTAGCATCTGGCCCCCCTACCAGCAGCCCATCCAGCTAGCATCTGCCCCCTACCAGCAGCCCATCCAGTCTAGCATCTGGCCCCTCTACCAGCAGCCCATCACAGTCTAGCATCTGCCCCCTACCAGCAGCCCATCCAGTCTAGCATCTGGCCCCCTACCAGCAGCCCATACAGACTAGCATCTGGCCCCCTACCAGCAGCCCATCCAGTCTAGCATCTGCCCTCCTACAGCAGCCCATCAGTCTAGCATCTGGCCCCCTACCAGGCAGCCCATCCAACTAGCATCTGGCCCCCTATAGCAGCCTATCCAGTCTAGCATCTGGCCCCCCTACCAGCAGCCCATCCAGCTTAGCATCTTGCCCCCCTACAGCAGCCATCCAGTCTAGCATCTGGCCCCTCTACCAGCAGCCTATACAGTCTAGCATCTGCCCCCTACAGCAGCCCACCAGTCTAGCATCTGGCCCCCCTACCAGCAGCCATCATCTAGCATCTGCCCCCCTACCAGCAGCCCATCCAGTCTAGCATCTGGCCCCCCTACCAGCAGCCCATCCAGTCTAAGCATCTGCCCCTCCTACCAGCAGCCCATCCAGTCTAGCATCTGGCCCCCTACCAGCAGCCCATCCAGTCTAGCATCTGGCCCCCTACAAGCAGCCATACAGTCTAGCATCTGGCCCCCTACCAGCAGCCCATCCAGTCTAGCATCTGGCCCCCCTACACAGCCCATCCAGTCTAGCATCTGCCCCTCTACCAGCAGCCCATCCAGTCTACATCTGAGCCCCCTACAGCAGCCCATCCAGTCAAGCAACTGGCCCCCTACCAGCAGCCATCCATCTAGCATCTAGCCCCCTATCAGCAGCCCATCCAGTCTAGCATCTGGCCCCCTACCAGCAGCCCATCCAGTCTAGCATCTGCCCCCTACCAGCAGCCCATACAGTCTAGCATCTGGCCTCCTACCAGCAGCCCATCAGTCTAGCATCTGGCCCCCTACCAGCAGCCCATCCAGTCTAGCATCTGGCCCCCTACCAGCAGCCCATCCAGTCTAGCATCTGGCCCCCCTACCAGCAGCCCATCCAGTCTAGCAACTGGCCCCCTACCAGCAGCCCATCCAGTCTAGCATCTGCCCTCCTATCAGCAGCCCATCCAGTCAAGCAACTGGCCCCTCTAGCAGCAGTCCATCCAGTCTAGCATCTAGCCCTCCTATCAGCAGCCCATACAGTCAGCATCTGGCCTCACTACCAGCAGCCCATACAGTCTAGCATCTGGCCCCCCTACCAGCAGCCTATCCAGTCTAGCATCTAGCCCTCCTACAGCAGCCCATCCAGTCTAGCATCTGGCCCCCTACCAGCAGCCCATCCAATTAGCATCTGGCCCCCCTACCAGCAGCCCATCCAGTCTAGCATCTGACCCCCCTACCAGCAGCCCATCCAGTCTAGCATCTTGCCCCCCTACCAGCAGCCCATCCAGTCTAGCATCTGGCCCCTCTACCAGCAGCCTATACAGTCTAGCATCTGGCCCCCCTACCAGCAGCCCAGCCAGTCTAGCATCTGGCCCCCTACCAGCAGCCCATCCATTCTAGCATCTGGCCCCCCTACCAGCAGCCCATCCAGTCTAGCATCTGGCCCTCACTACCAGCAGCCCATCAGTCTAGCATCTGGCCCCCTACCAGCAGCCATACAGTCTAGCATCTGGCACCCCTACAGCAGTCATCAGTCTAGCATCTGCACCCTACCAGCAGCCCATCAGTTTAGCATCTGGCCCCCTACCAGCATCCCATCCAGTCTAGCATCTGGCCCCCCTACCAGCAGCCCATCCAGTCTAGCATCTGGCCCCTCTACCAGCAGCCCATACAGTCTAGCATCTGGCCGCACTACCAGCAGACCATACAGTCTAGCATCTGGCCCCACTACCAGCAGCCCATCCAGTCTAGCATCTGGCCCCCCTACCAGCAGCCCAACCAGTCTAGCATCTGGCCCCCCTACCAGCAGCCCATCCAGTCTAGCATCTGGACCCTCTACCAGCAGCCTATACAGTCTAGCATCTGGCCCTCCTACCAGCAGCCCATCCAGTCTAGCATCTGGCCCCTCTACCAGCAGCCCATCCATTCTAGCATCTGGCCCCCCTACCAGCAGCCCATCTAGTCTAGCATCTGGCCCCCTACCAGCAGCCCATCCAGTCTAGCATCTGGCCCTCCCCTACCAGCAGCCCTTTCGGTCTAGCATCTGTCCCCTAGAATGGATGGGCTGCTGGTAGGGGTGCAGATGCTAGAATGGATGGGCTGCTGGTAGGAGGGGCAGATGCTAGAATAGATGGGCTGCTGGTAGGGGGGGCAGATGCTAGAATGAAGGGGCTTCTGGTAGGGCGGGCAGATGCTAGATTGGTTGGGCTGCTGGTAGGGTGCCAGATGCTAGACTGGATGGGCTGCTGGTAGGGGGGCCAGATGCTAGACTGGATGGGCTGCTGGTAGGGGGGCCAGATGCTAGACTGGATGGTTTGCTGGTAGGGGGGCCAGATGCTAAACTGGATGGGCTGCTGGTAGGGGGCCAGATGCTAGACTTGATGATCTGCTGGTAGGGGGGCCAGATGCTAGACTGGAAGGGCTTCTGGTATGACGGCCAGATGCTAGACTGGATGAGCTGCTCGTAGGGAGGCCAGATGCTAAACTGGATGGGCTGCTGGTAGGGGGGCCAAATGCTAGACTGGATGGGCTGCTGGTAGACGGGCCAGATGCTAGACTGGATGGGTTGCTGGTAGGGGGGCCAGATGCTAGACTGGATGGGCTGCTGGTAGGGGGGCCAGATGCTAGACTGGATGGGCTGCTGGTAGGGGGCCAGATGCTAGACTGGATGGGCTGCTGGTAGGGGTGCCAGATGCTAGGCTGGATGGGCTGCTGGTAGGGGGGCCAGATGCTAGACTGGATGGGCTTGTCATGTATAAGTGTTCAGTTCCTATAGCGTCTTGTGCTTGGGTGCGAGGAAAACACAGGAGACATAGGTTGAAATGAAATGACTTGTATTACTTCATACAAGCATGCTGAAAAGTTCACACAGTTTGCAGGAACAGCGACATGGAGACACAGCAGGCCAGAGTAACTTCAAGCTCTACAATAACTCTCCAAAGCAGGTTCAGGATCTCTTCTCTGTACCGTAATTCCTCTGCAAACATGGATTCACCAAACAGCAGGTTTCCAGAGTCCAAAAGTGTTCCAAGGTTCCTCAGTAGGGAATAGCTGGAGTACAAGTCCAAGGCTTCCAGGAGTCAGGTCACAGACTGACTGAGGCTTGATTCAGGAGCACTGATTGTTCAGCTGAGGCTGCTTAAGAAGCAAGAGGGAAGAATCAGGGCGGGAACATGAAAACTGGAAACTCCATATTAACTGAGGGCAAGAGCTGCAGAAAGACAGAAAGCAAAATGGCCGACGGAAAACTGAGTTTCAAGGAACATGTCAACAGAGACAAAGAACCTTACATTACTCCCCCCTTAGGGACAACCTCCGGATGACCTCAGACCAGGCTTGTCAGGGTACCTCTGATGAAACTGGCGGAGCAGGCGAGGAGCATTTACATTATTGACTGGTTCCCATGAGTTGTCCTCCACTGGGTAGCCCTGCCTTTTAATCAAATATTGCAACTGATTTCTGTACAACCTGGAATCTAGAATCCTTTCCACCATAAATTCTTCCTGACCATCGACCAGCACTGGGTCAGGGCAAGGAGAAGAACGTCCAGGAAACGTATTGGGTGTTGCATCCTTTAGTAGGGATACATGAAAGACAGGGTGGATTCTCATAGTTCTGGGTAGTTGAAGACGACAAGCAACAGCACTTATAATCTTATTGATCTTATAAGGTCCAATGTACTTATGTCCCAATTTAGACGATGGAATCTTTAATTTAAGATTTCTGGTTGACAGCCAGACCAAATCTCCTACCTTGAAAGCTGGTGCAGGTTTACAAAATTTATCTGCTGCTTTCTTGTACCTTTCCTGAGCCAATTCTAGATTTTCCTTTAGAAGATCCATATTCTTTTGTAAAGAAGTGATTCTTTCAGCCACTGCCGGCAAGGGCGTATCTATGGGAAATCGTGGAGAATGTTAGGATGATAACCTAGATTGGAGTAAAAAGGAGACTGCTTAGTGGAGGCGCTCTGAGAGTTGTTATAAGAGAACTCAGTCCAGTGGAAGTAGATCCACCCAATCATCCTGTAGGTGGCAGATAAAACAGCGGAGATACTGCTCCAGGGTCTGATTGGTTCGTTCTGTCTGTCCATTAGTCTGGGGATGAAAAGCAGAAGAAAGGTTTACTTTAATGTCCAATGCTGCACAGAAATTTTGCCAAAACCTTGAAGTGAATTGCACCCCTCGATCCGAAATGACCTCATCCGGTACTCCATGTAAGCGAAACACATTCTTAATCATCAAGTCTGATGTCTATTTTGCAGTGGGTAAGCCGACACAAGGGATAAAATGAGCTGCCTTGTTAGACGGTCAACCACCACTAGAATGGTGTTCTTCCCTTGAGAGGTTGGTAACTCCACAATGAAGTCCATAGAAATGGATCCCCACGGGCGGGACGGGGTGGGAAGAGGTTGCAACAGACCAGTTGGTGAGGAGCGAGGTGTTTTTGCATCTTGCACAGACTTCACATGAAGTGACATAGTTTAAGACATCTTTCCTGTAAGTGGGCCACCAAAAGAAACGAGAAAGAAATTCTTGTGTCTTTAGAATTCCCCTATGCCCAGCTATCTTGGAATCGTGGATGAGTTGCAAATACTCTCAATCTGACTGTTTCAGGTATATACAGACGTTGTCCCTGAATCCACACACCATTCTTAAAGACCAGACTTACGTCCCTTGGGGGTTGAGCCAACAAAGAATCCGCATGGTATGCTTCCTTGATGTCCTTAAGTAGGTCTTGATTATGAATCACTCCCAGGAATCTAGAGTCAGGAAGAATAGTCTTAGGAGGAGTAAGTGGACGTGTCTCTGCTCAATGAATCCTAGAGAGTGCATCAGCCTTTCCATTGCGCGATCCTGGTCTATAAGAAATTACAAAATTAAATTGGTTTAGGAAAAGATTCCAGCGAGCCTGGCGAGGAGTCAGGCACTTAGCCGACCTGATAAATTCAAGGTTACGATGGTCTGTCAGGACGACTATTTGCTGTGCAGCTCCCTGAAGAAGGTGTCTCCATTCCTTGAAGGCGGCAATAATGGCCAACAATTCTCTATTGCCCACATCGTAGTTCCTCTCAGCCGAAGACAACTGCTGGGAAAAGAAGGCACAGGGATGCAAGACATTCTTCTCACCTGTTCTCTGAGAGAGTATAGCTCCAACGGCACAGTCTGAAGCATCCACCTCTATTATGAAGGCAAGCTCGGGGTTGGGATGTACTAAGATAGGTGCGGTGGTAAATTTATCCTTTAAACAGGAAAATGCTTCCTGAGCTTGCGGGGTCCAGGAGAACCTAGACTGTTTCCGGGTAAGTTGGGTGATAGGTGACACTACCTCAGAAAAATTCTTAATGAAACGTCTATAGAAGTTGGCAAACCCGATGAAAAGCTGCACCTCCTTCACATTTCTAGGAATTGGCCAATCCTTGATGGCTTGGTCTTGCTTCCATCCATACTAATCCCTTGCGTAGATAGTACATACCCCAGAAATTGAATTTCGGTCCTATGGAATTCACATTTTTCAAGTTTGATGTAGAGATGGTTTTGTCTTAGGCGTTCTAAGACCATTCTCACATGTCCATGATGTTCCTCTGTGGAGTTAGAAAAAATTAGAATATCATCCAGATAAATCACCACAAATGTATCTAGGAGATCCCTGAAGATATCATTCACGAAGTGTTGGAAAGTGGCGGGGCGGTACTCAGACCAAAAGGCATAACTAGATATTCAAAGTGTCCATAGCGTGACCTGAAAGCAGTCTTCCATTCATCCCCAGGTCTGATACGGACCAAGTTATAGGCCCCACTGAGATCCAGTTTAGAGAAAATTTTGGCATGCCGCACTCTCTCCAACAACTCAGGGATTAAAGGCAATGGATAACGGTTTCTAATAGTAACCTTATTGAGTTCCCTATAGTCTATGCAGGGTCTCAGAGATCCATCTTTCTTCTTCACAAAGAAGATGGGTGCACCTGCGGGAGATGAAGAGGGGCGTATGAAGCCCTTGGCTAAATTTTCGTCTATATAATCCTTCAAAGCTTTTAGCTCGGGCCCCGCTAGGGGTAGATCTTACCAAAAAGGTATCTCGGCTCCGGGTAATAATTCAATTGGACAATCATATGGACGGTGAGGAGGAAGTTGATCAGCGTTCTTCTTGTCACATAAATCGTCATAGTCCTGGTATACAGCTGGTAGTTCAGGGACTGACATGGTTCCTTTAGGAACAGAGCAAGCTGAAACTCCTTGACTCATCTGTTTCTCCGGAAAGTGTAATTCCTTGGTCTCCCAGTTAATCGTAGGATTCTGCGCCTGCAGCCATGGTAGCCCTAGAATGATGGGAAAGTGGGGAGAAGAGATAAGCAAAAAAGACATTTTCTCCTGATGATCTTTACCATAAGGACCCTCAAAGGCTCTGTTTCTTGATCCACTGGTCCAGAAGTCAGTAGAGAGCCATCCACAGTCTCCATCTGTACTGGAGTAGCCTTCTTCACTGAAGTATCCCCTGTTTCAGAGCAAAGGAGATATCCATAAAATTTCCACTTGCTCCTGAGTCGATCATAGCAGAGCTAGACACCCAGACTGAGTCAACCCAGAGTTTGATGGAAAGGAAGCAATGAGAATTGTTTCTTTTACAACTCAGCTGGGACACCGCTGAGGAAACTTGAAAAATTGCAGCGTTTATACCGTCATCGTCCCCAGAACTAACAGAGTTTAAGTCCGAGAAATCAAGATCTCTTGCAGCAGATCTCTCTGGAGCCTGAGGCTCGGACATGACAGAGCTCCTCTCGCAACACTCACAGTGAATGACTGCTGCAGTAGTCTTACGAGAACGGCTGGGGCAGTTTATAATGAAGTGCCCTGACTTACCACAGTAGAAACATAGATTTTCCTTTATACGATGTTCTTTGCGTGCATCACTAACCCGTCTTTGTAAAGAGTCCACCTGCATGGGTTCAGGTTCTGGTTCCCTTGTGATCCTACTCAAAAGTTCCTTAGCTGAGGAGGGAGGTAGTAAAAGGTTAGTGCGATTATTTTCGAAAATCTCTCTTGTCTGCGTTCAGTCAGACGAGCATCAATACGGATACAATAGTTAATAAAGTCACCTAACGCAGTGGGAGGGTCGGCACGAGCAAGTTCATCCTTAATCAGTGGAGACAACCCTTTCCGAAAAATAGATTTTTTAGCGGAAGTGTCCCAAGTGGTATCAAGAGCCCATCTCCTGAAATCCAGGGCATATTCGGCTACTGAACGCTTACCTTGGCGCAAAGTTAACATGGCTGCTTCAGCTGTTGCACCTCGATTGGGGTCATCAAACACCTGCCCCATGGCTGAAATAAAAGCATCAAGGTGATTCAAACAATCATCCTCAGTCTCAATCAGAGGGTTTGCCCACATCAAAGCCTTATTGGTAAGCAACATGATTATAGTAAGCACTTTGGATCGTTCAGTGGGAAATTGTGAAGCATGTGCAGAGAAAAATAAATTGCATTGATTAATAAATCCCCTGAATTTCTCACGTTCACCGCCAAAACGAAAAGGAGGTAATTTGGGGATCCCAGAACTTGGGGTTATGGCAGGAGCCTGGG
>JARQOD010000003.1:394866214-394938933 GCA_033576555.1 Oophaga sylvatica | reverse complement strand
TGTACATAAGATAAATCAGTGTGGCAACAAAACCCATTATCTTAAAGGGAATCTGTCAGTAGGTTTTTGCTATTTAATCTGAAAGCAGCCTAGTGTAGGGGCACAGAGCCTGATTCCAGCGATATGTCACTTACTAGGCTGTGTTTTTGTTTCAGTACAATCAGTGTTTTATCAGCAGGAGATTATCACTGCAGGACTAGGTCTCACATGCCTGTCAGTCCTGCTAATGGGTGTAATCCCGCCGACACCACTGATTGACAGCTTGATGACAATGCAAGGTATACACAGAAACCTGCCAATCAAGTGTGTGGGTGGGGTTATACACAGGAAGCTGCCAATCATGTGTGTGGGCAGGGTTATACACAGCTCAGCATTCTGAGCACTTCTACATCTAGGGCAGAAAAAACAGGGATTCTATCAAAGCTGCAGCCAGCAGCCCAGTAAGTGACACATCACTGGAATCAGGGTCTCTAACACTGTATCATGCTGCTGTCAGATTACATAACAAAAACCTGCTAGATGTAATGTTCTGACTGAGACCTAAAATTACAATCTGCGACCTAACATTTAGCAGGTTTGGATTTTTGTGACAATGGTGGGATGGGCATTGTGTCACATGTAATGCAGCCACATTCACAACCATTACTTGTAATCTTGTATTTGCTCTGACTTTTTGTAGATCCATTCCTTATGATCACTAATATCAGGATGGAGCTGAACCGCTGTCTGTTTTTAAGGACAACCAGGAGAATTTCATAAGTAACAGGAGGCTATGTCTTAAAATAAGTCGGCCTGTCCGATGCAGATAAGAAAAAGATTTGCAAAGTTGTTCAACTTTTCATGGGGATTTAAATCTTTAATGCCACAAAAGTCTACAAGAAAAGAATGCTTGTCATGGACGTATGTATCAGCCGTCCCTCTCACTCATTTATCCGCCGTGTTTACCCAAATTCCTGTTTGACATGAAAAGTAAACGAGGTTATCCCTAGTCCGTGTGTTGGCTACACGAGGGGCCTTTTCATTTCCTCTTTATCGCCTTGTTAGTGGGGACATAACACAATTGCATAATTCAGATAACATGATCTGGACCGTGTGACGGGGTGATGAATCTGTTCCTCCTGTACAAATGATACCATCATCCCATACACAGCATTGCCCTCATTTCCATAAGGTTTCCATATCGTTACTGTGCCTCCTGTCTTCCCCTTTGTTCCCCCTGTATATTTGTCACTTTGTGTCATTAAATATTCACATATTAATTGTCATCCACCCCATTTGTCATTGAATCACTTGCTAATTGGGGAGCAAAGTTCCATTTTGTATTTCATTTGGTATTTTTAATTAATGTGTTTTAGATCAAAGCAAAGAGAGGAAAACCAAATAAAGAAGATAGAGAAGATAATGAAAAAGAAAATAAAGTAAAAAGGTGACAAAAATTATATGGCTAAAACATCATCATGAACGCGTCTGACTTCTTTCAGACTATGGCAGTCTGTCACTGGTTGCATAAAACAATATTTTGTTTTTCGTTTTAACCAGAAGACCAAATTCTTGGTTGAAACTCTCCCACTTCACACTTATACATGCATGCTCGGCTTGGCGGAATGTACATGGGTTCTCAGTGACGTGAGTGAAGTATGCCAGATCCTGCACACGGGTGCTTATCTCCTATGGAAATGAGAGGAACTCAACATGCCAGATCTTTCTTTCCTTCAACATCACCCGTCTGTAAAAGTTAGAGTGCCCCCATACACATCAGATGGGTGTTGGTTTCAGGGGTTCTTCAGGATAAAAGACACTACCACGCCTTCATGGCTCTCTGTGGAGAAACGGGGTCATTGGGTGCTCTTGTTCACTGGCCTGGCTGCCTTTAGAAAGACTGCATGGACCAGGGCTCATACCACTGAACGCCCGCTCTATCTCCCCGTGGGCAACATACTACACAGACAACGCAGGGTTAGGGTAAAACTGTATGGCAATGCTTTATTGAACCACAACATCCTATAGCAAACAGAACATTCCCAGCAATTACCCCAAGATGGTGCACATTACAAAGTCTCACCCTTCCGCTGACTCGCTAAGATGATTGTAGATGATATGTCAGAGCTCCCAGGGTCGATATTCCACCTGTGGTACGCAAACAGAGAGGAGATACGACAAGCGTAGGGAGATAACCAAGAGCCGTCCTGTGTTCTTTCAGCCGGGTCAGATGTACCCTCAGCTGAAGAGTGACACCAGCCTGAAGGAAAGAAGTCTCTTTTATACCCGAGACAGGTAATCAATTTTTAGATTTACCCATTGTGCTTCAGTTCATCCTAACAGCCTTTCCCTATCTACCTTCGAAGTCAACAAGCTGGTTATAGAATACAATACACAATTAGCCTATCAGCTCACAATAAACACAGATAAACACACACTATGTACAAGTCACTATTACAGACTTACATAGTATGTTAAATGGTATGCAAGTCTGTCTTCTTGACCTACCAGACATAAACACTTAAATCCACCAGCCAATATACAGATAGAAAGTCAAATCTTGTGGGTTTACAAAAACATGGTTGTCTGGGAAATTAAGATACAATCTGGTTTCTTCACACTCTCCATCTCTGGCCCCTAGTCTTTCTTGATTCACTTGCAGCAGTGATGTCTAAACTACAGGACGTGACTGCTGCAGCCAATCACTGGGCTTAGTAGTCCTGTAGTCTTGACGCCACCGCTGCAGCCGACTCAACAAACAGGTTGCCATGGGTCAATACTGTCATTTTGATATTTTTAAGTAGCGTTCACCTATCAAATAGGTAAAAGACCCCTATTTTCCAATTTCAGTGGCAGCCTTAAATGTATCTACACATAGTGTGAAGGCTACTCCGCTCACAAATGATCGGTAAATACCATTGTAGCAAACAGCTCTAATAAAGAAGCATCAGGACAGGTTATTATGTTCACAATTAGTGACAGCAAGCAGTGATCTTAAAAACCATAAGCAGTTTTAAGTAGAAAATTTGTTGCAGAACGTGGAGTGATTGACAACGTGCTACTGTATTGGAAGTTGGCATCCCACAGACATGGCATGTACGTAATGATTCCCTAAAGTAAAACCCCCTCAGCTTATAAAGTGTGGTCCCTGCCAGGAGAGGTGTCCAGTGAAGAAGGTAAGGACTGAGCGGTAGATGAGGCCCAATACATGGAACCACCACAACAAATCCTGGATCAACTGCTACATACATCCACCGAAGACTCAATCTGTGGGTGTAAAATGGCAAATCTGACTGTAAATGTGCGCACTTTCTGGGGACAAAGATTTACTGCACTGTGCCCCATCACATTCGTAACAGTATAAATTATTTATTGTACATTAACGGGACAATTAATATCAACTGATGAAAGCTCCAGACAAACTGGAAACACAGATTATTACAATAACAATGGCTGCGGCCTTGTCAAGTGACTTTCTAATCGCAGTGAATTTGCTCTCCTTTTTCGTACATTTTCCACCAATTAAGAGGATTAAATGGAGGCATTGTCCCACGTTGCTGCCGACCCTGAATGGGATGTTTGGACAACACTTGAAAGTTACAAAGTATCACAGGTCTTAACTGCCAACAAATAGTGCAGTAACCAGAATCGGATATCATCTCTTTGTTCTGGAATTAAAAAAAAAAGCAATTGGACGCTCTGATGGTTGGTTTATAAATCCAGCTGCCCCTGCGAATTGCTTATCTTTGTAACAAAAGAGCCAGGACAGGATAATTTGGTGTGTGATCACTGACACTCCCTCATCTTTTGTTCCCCCATCAGACCTAATATCCCCAGCCCAGATGGGTTAATACATAATGCAGACATTCAAGTAATTGGCTCCCCCTCGGATATAGAGCCCTGTCTCTGTGATCTGCTATTAGGGGTCAGTAAAGCAGCCCCTTCCACCTAATTAAACACAGCTTTCAATCCTCCTTCCCAAATGATGTTCTGCCTCCAAACTCACAAAACGCACATGAGCCTCTACCTGTTGCCTATGTGTAACTCTCTTATGGGACGAGAATCTCCTCCTTCCTCAGGCGACAGAATCAAATCCCTGCCCCCGGGGGACCGGCAACTAATAAATTACAGCTTGATACTGTGAATTAAAAGACAAAAATTGGCTGTTAATAAACCCCCTGACTGGTTATTCATTCACATCACCCCACATGAAAGGGTCTTTCTTTTCCTCTCTTTTTATTTTAACAAACTGCGCTGAATGTGGTTACGCCGGGATTAATCAACTTTCCTTTTGTTGACAAAGTGTAAGCCATGAATGCATGGGTAATTAGCACGGACGTTCATAGCTCGGTATGAGATCCCGTGTAACTCCAGTGTGGCTGCATATGAAGGAACCTCATCCTTATCTTTAATGGGTTGAAAGGTGCAATAGCCAGTCTATTGTATGTGTGTAGAGATAACATGAGATTTTATAGCCATGGACTATTTTTCCAAGGAAAAAAAGTTATTTCTAGAAAAATTGAGCCATGGTCCTGTTTCATAAGAGTGTAATATATGACCTTTGATGCCTTTTAGTTGGGAGCTCTTACACACTTACATCTATGTGTGTACTTTGCCGCACAAAAGAACCTTTCAGTATATCGTGCCACTTTATAACAATTACTTTATTAATGTCAAAAACGGACAATCATTTAGTAAAACAATATCACATGGATACTTATTAATACAAAATTCAACAGGCTGCTGCCATCTAAATATTGGGACTACTACCCATCACCAGTACCTATACATCCCATGTATCACAGTGCAAAATATATTGCACTTCCTCCTGAGGAAGAGACGAAACGCGCGTTGAGGCGCTTGGGGAATGCCACACCTGACCCACCTCTCATGTAAGTGTAGTTTATGGCAAGGCTTACGCTGATGATATATAACTAAGCTGTGTTTAGTCCAGCAGTATATGCATTAGGTATTTTCAGCAATATATTTTGCACTGTGATACATGGGATGTATAGGTACTGGTGATGGGTAGTAGTCCCAATATTTAGATGGCAGCAGCCTGTTGAATTTTGTATTAATAAGTATCCATGTGATATTGTTTTACTAAATGATTGTCCGTTTTTGACATTAATAAAGTAATTGTTATAAAGTGGCACGATATACTGAAAGGTTCTTTTGTGCGGCATATTGATATATCAGTTTATGTGCCTGGTGATATATATGTGAGGGATAAGTTATTATGTGTGTACTTTGCCTACAGGGTAAGGACCATAGAGGAAGGACCAGAGTGAGAAAGAGAGAGGCACAGAGACAATGCTGCTGTATTGTAGCAAGTTTTTATCTCACTGCAGTCCTGGACTCCCAGCTACATTGCTCAGCACTGCTGTGGAAAGACCTCTATGCTGCTGCTATTTCTAGTAAGTAAGCAAGATATATCGGTCCACAATAAATCACACGTCCAATCAAACTATAAACCCAAAAGAGAACGGAAGCAGAAAGCGTACAAATAGCTGAAGATTAAAAATATTTTCTTTATTGAAAAGTATTATTATCAAATATAAAACAAGGAGAAGTGTCAGTGAGTGTCACATCACCAGGAGTACATGGAGTTCCCCAAACAGTACATAAAGAGAGATCTCCAGTAAATATGCAAATGTTAAGATCTGATGGCATTCAAATGTATGTATGTGAAAGATGAATATATTTTCTTGTCAATATAATATATCACAAACGTCACGTATCATCCACTAAAGCAGGAGCAAATAGTGGTGACAGCCATAGATTGCTACATACACAATACTCAATATCAAATGGAAATATCATAAATGGTGCAAATGCACTATCGCAATCACATTACCTGCCCATCACACTCCTGATAATTTATTACATTGAATGTGAAACAAACTGCCAGCAGATCAATACATAATAGATCAATCCATATATTACCTGGTGATAAGGTACAACAAACCCCGACGCGCATTTTGCGTAGTCTTTTTAGGGGGTTAATCATTATATATGAATTAATCTATTGTGTGTTGATCTGCTTTAGTGAGATGCTATGTGACATTTGTTTTATATTACATTGAAAATAAAATATATTCATGTTTCACATACCATATATTTACTTGAATGCCATCAGATCTTATCATTTGTATATTTACTGGAGATCTATCTTTATGTACAGTTTGGGGAACTCCATGTACCTTTGGAGATATGACACTCACTGACACTTCTCCTTGTTTTATATTTGATGTTAATACTTTTCAATAAAGAAAATATTTTTAATCTTCAGTTATTTGTAGTACGTGTAGTATCTCACCCAGAGCTGGATTCACAGTTACATTGCTCCACACTGCTATATAGTGTCCTGCATGCTGCTGCTATTTCTAATAAATGTTGTAACTCACCCCAAAACTGGATTCATAGCTACATTACTCTGCACTGCTATATAGTGACCTACATGCTGCTATTTCTAATAACTGTATCTCACCCAAAGCTGGATTCACAGCTACATTGCTCAGCAGTGCTTTATAGTGGCCTCCAGGCTGCTACTTCTAATAAATGTTGTATCTCCCCCAGAGCTAGATTCACAGCT
The DNA here is from genome assembly GCA_033576555.1 of Oophaga sylvatica. Classification (NCBI taxonomy): domain Eukaryota; kingdom Metazoa; phylum Chordata; class Amphibia; order Anura; family Dendrobatidae; genus Oophaga; species Oophaga sylvatica. The sequence goes on along the minus strand of JARQOD010000003.1, from coordinate 394,932,359 downwards.
ACATTACTCAATAGTGTTGCATAATGCCCTCAATGCAGCTGGCTGATGCTTTCTAGTAATTACTTACTACTATTATCGACCTTTCTGTGTACATAAATTTCTGGTCGCTCTGTCTAAATAGGGTATGAAACAACCTCTCTTTAGCCTGCATTTAGCGTTCGGTGATAAACAGCAGCAGTGGACATAAGTAAGTCCAGCATCATCTGAAGTTCAGGCTGCTGCTTTCATCCTCATGCTTTATACCATAGGAGAGAGCAAAAAATCAGTAAGAAAACTGGGAATGTGACATACTCTTGTGGTCAGAGTGGAAAACAGCGTGGTAGATGAGCTTTATGTGGATGATCAGTCATTGTTCATTGCAGGACGCCTCACATTCTCAAAGTCTAACCAACAACCAAACGGGAGGGCACCACTTGATCTTAATAGAAAAAGGGTTCACCAGTGGCATAGGATAATTTAGTGGAAAAACAGGAAGAAGAAAAAGTATGCCACAAAAATGGGAACAACCATATATGAAAAAATATGTAATTTTATTAACAATAGCAAACATGAAAAAACAAGACACAAAACATTTAAAAACATTTAAAAACAATCAAGATATTCCAGACATGTCATGAAATACTGACAATGTCACCCCGCACTTAATCCCATACAGCAAAAAAAACTATAATGATAGTAACAATATCCTAGGCAAAACACAAGCGATACATATTGATACAAGATCAAATAATATATATCTACCAATTCACAGCACCATATGCATGACCCTAATAGGGGTGAATACTTATACCGATGTCTGCCTGGAGAAATGGAAGCTCCTCTGAGGTATAGCACAAAATGGCAAGAGAATGTCAGCCTCCAATGAGTATGATATAGCAAAAAAGCCGCAAAAAGCTCAGGTCAGACTGCAATGAGAGCCGATAAGAGCTGTGGAAATGGTGACAGGGAAAGGGGGGAAAAAAAAAAAAATGTGAGGAGACCCACGCGTATCGCCACTCAAACTGGTGGCTTCCTCAGGGGAGTTTTGTTTTTGTTTTTGTTTATTTTTCCAATAAATTTTATAATAACCGGGAAAGGGAAGGGGGAAAGGGAAATAATGCATTGTCATGCAATCAATCCATAAAATACATAGAACAGATAGATTTTTGTCAGATCAAAAACATAGTCAAAATATATTACACAAATATAAACTAGAAATACAAAACAATGCCATTATGGAAATAGTTCTATCCAACGGTTCCATTTACAAGCAAATTTGTTAAAGCAGTTATTTGAAATAGCAATTTTATTTTCATAAGATTTATGTAAAGAAGTTTTATTAATTAAATCTTGTAATGAGGGAATATTAGGGGACTGCCAAAAAAGAGCAATATTATTTTTGGTAACTAAATAAAAGTGAGGAATAAGTTGTCTTAAGTACAGTTGAGCGAAACAGGTCGGTCAGATTCAAAAGTCGCCGACTTTCGCCAAAGTCTGGTTTCGTTGGCCGAAACCCGACCATAGCGTGCAGTCGGCCATATGGTAAGCAAAACGAGCGCCAAAGTCGAATTTCCCAGAATGCTTTCAGGCGCCTTTTTTCAGTCAATGAGCAAGGATGTACACTGTGGGCAACGAGATGACGGGCAGCGTCCACCAACATCTTAGAGAAGGGCATTGCAGTGATTGGCTTGCTTTTATAGTGTCTATAAAAGCCATTTCTCTTCTGCCGATCTTAACAGTAGAGAGAGGTTGCTGACGCTGTTTATCAGTAGAGAGAGTTAGGGCTGGAAAGAGAAGTTCTTCTGTGCTTGTGCTGATAGCAATTGTGCTGTACACTTAGTGTGCAGTGACAGGGGAGGATTTTCTTGTGTGCAGCAGCGCTGGTTATTAGGCTGCCTGATAGCTGTATTGCTGTGTGTACACTGCTGTGCAGACTGCTTTTTACATAGCACTAATACTTTTATTCTTTTTTTCTGCACAGTTACCGAGCGTTCATTTTTTCCCACACCGTATAGAGCTGTACGCTCCTCACACACTACCGTGTACCGGCTGGTATCACGGACAAATACTGCTGACTATCTGTGTGTGACTCCGGAAATATATACGTAGATTGAAATTTTCCCCTACACTGTATACAGCTGTACGCTTGTGATACAGTACCGTATATCTGCTCTTTGTATTATGGTCAAATCCATACTGAGAGAGCGTCTGTGTGTGACTCTGGAAATATATACAGAGATTGAAATTTTCCCCTACACTGTATACAGCTGTACGCTTGTGATACAGTACCGTATATCTGCTCTTTGTATTATGGTCAAATCCATACTGAGAGAGCGTCTGTGTGTGACTCTGGAAATATATACAGAGATTGAAATTTTCCCCTACACTGTATACAGCTGTACGCTTGTGATACAGTACCGTTTTTCTGCTTTTTGTATTCTGGTCTAATCCATACTGAGTGAATGTCTGTGTGTGACACTGGAAATGTATACGGAGATTAAAATTTTCCCCTACACTGTATACAGCTGTACGCTTCTGATACAGTACCATATATCTGCTGGTATTTTTTGGTACATTTTCCCAAACATGAGGAAGTATGGTGGAAGAGGCCACTTACGTGGGCAGGGGGGCCAGCTGGTACTGGTGGTGGTGGTGCATCTGTTGGTAGTGCCAAAAGCACAATAGCACCTAAGGCAGGAGGTGTTGAGCCTGCGTCATCGTCTGGCTCCAGAAGGCCTGGAAGGCTCCCTTTTCTGGGAGTAGGTACACCGGTTTTAAAGCCGGAGCATCAGGAACAGGTTTTGGCTTACATTGCCGAAACAGCCTCCAGCTCTATCGCCTCCTCTTCTGAAGTTTCAAAAAATGCAAACACTAAATAGTCAGTGCAGGCTCCTGGTCAGGAACAACACCTTTCCTTGTGTCCTTCACCCCCCAAAAGTGAAGGATGCGGCAGGCCACACTTCAGATTCCTCCATGGAGCTCTTTTCACATACCATGCCTGGGTTATCAAGTCAAATCCTGAATTCTGCAGTCCAAGATGAATCTGACATGGAGGGCACTGATGCACAGCCACTACTAGATGATTCTGCTGGTACATTCACCCAGAGCACTACATTGCCCTCACAGTCTACTGAGCCAAAATCTGACCCTGATGAAACTCAGGTGCCCCTTCCCGCATACTATACCACCTTACATGGTGACACAGAGGAAGGTGCAGATGAAATTGAAGAGGAGGTAATGGATGACCCAGTTGTTGACCTGGATTGGCATCCATTGAGGGAAGAGGGTGCCGCTGGCAATAGCTCAGAAAAGGAGGATCCGCAGCAGGCTTTGACATCGCAGCTGCGGTTATCTGGCAGGCCCGTAGCAGTTCAAAAACGTGTTAAAAAAAAAAAAGAGTTGCAGGACAGCTTGGCCAGATGGTCAAATTAGCACAGGGTGCAAGCCCTGAAAATTTATCTCATAGTAGGAAGAGTGCAGTGTGGCACTTTTTTGACCAAAATCCTTTTGATGAGGCAAAGATTATCTGTAAGAAGTGCGGAATGACCTTTAGCCAAGGAAAAAATCTCTGAAAATTGAATACCAGTTGAATGCTTAGACATTTAAACACCATGCACTTGCAAGCGTGGACGGACTACAAAACCTCACTGGCTTTGAACGTCTACATTGCCAAACTGATCTCATTAGAGATGATGCCCTTCCGTTTGGTTGAAAGCGCAGCTTTCCGAGAGCTCATGGCCTACGCTGTCCCACACTATGACCTACCCAGTCGGCACTTCTTTTCTAGAAAAGCCATCCCTGCCCTCCACCTGCATGTGAAAGACCGCATTGTCCATGCACTCAAACAATCAGTGAGTGGAAAGGTGCATCTCACAACAGATGCATGGCCAGTAGGCATGGCCAGGGCCGTTACGTGTCCATCACTGCGCACTGGGTTAATGTGGTGGATGCAGGGTCCACAGGGGACAGTGGCGGTGGGACAGAGCTGCCTAGCCCACGGTTTAGGCAACAGTTGGCTGTAGGCACTCGACCCTCCTCCTCCTACCCAGAAGCGAAAGCTCGTCGACAGAGCGCAGTCACACGAGCACTCGATCTGTAGCTGCCAGTGGTGCACACAAGGTGTCCCACTACCAAACAGCTAGTGGTAAGCGTCAGCAGGCTGTTTTAAAGATGATGTCTTTGGGCGACAACAGACACACCGCGGAGGTACTGGCCGACTAATTGCAGCGAGAAACTGAGTCATGGCTGGGCAGTCTACATCTTGAGCCAGGCAAGGTAGTCAGTGATAACAGCCATAATTTTGTGGCGGCCATAGCCCTGGCAAAACTCAGACACATACCTTGCCTGGCTCACACCTTGAACCTGGTGGTGCAGTGCTTCATAAATAATTATCCGGAGTTACCAGCCCTGCTCCATAAGGTGCGAAGACTGTGCTCGCACATCCATCGCTCGCCCGTAGACTCCAGTCGTATGCAGAGGCTGCAGCGATCGCTCCACCTCCCCAAGCACCGCCTAGTCATAGACGTTGCAACAAGGTGGAAAACCACCATGCACATGGTTGAGAGGCTGTACGAACAGAGGCAGGCTGTAATGCATTTGTGGGAGGATACACGGGCAGGCAGTTTGAGGGCAGACAATGAGTTGTCGGGTGTGCAGTGGTCAAAGCTGAAAGACCTCTGTAAAGTCCTTCAGTGTTTTGAGGAATACACACGGCTGGTAAGCGCAGACGACGCCATCATAAGAATGAGCATCCCACTTATGCGTCTGCTCATGCAAACTTTGACGCACATTAAGGATCAGGCGTCTGCAGCGGAGGAGGAGGAGGAGGGAAGCCTTGATGACAGTCAGCCATTGTCTGCTCAGGGAACTGTCCTGGATGAGGTGGAGGAAGAAGAGGAAGAGGAGGAGGATGACGGGGATGATTATTTTGGGGAGGAGGATGCTTCTCAGGGGGGCAAGAGAAAATGTTGGCTTGCCAAGGTCTGGTACAGGGTTTGTGCGTGAGTGGAGGGATGTGGATTTGGCAGAAAGTGCTCCTCCACCCACCACTATCAGTGCATCATTGACACCTGGAACATTGGCCCACATGTGTGATTATGTCTTGTGGATCCTAAAAAGGGACCCCCGCATTGCCAAAATTCTGAAGGATGACAACTACTGGTTGGCCAGATCCTCGATCCACGCTATAAAGGCAAATTACAGAACATCATGCCACAGGAGAACCTAGAGCTAATATTGGCAAACAAACAAGCAACTCTTGTAAACCGTTTGTTAGAGGCATTCCCAGCACACAGCAGCGGTGCAGGTTCTACCACGAGCCGTACTATGCAACATGGAAGAGGTGTTCGTGGTGCACACAGCCGAAGAGGCGTTGGAGACAGGTGTTTCATGACCATGTTGTGGACTGATTTCTCGAGTACCGCTCACACGACTGTTAATACTGAATCGATTGCAACAGACAGGAGACAGCAGTTGTCAACTATGGTTCAAAATTACCTCTCCTCCCCTATCGATGTTCTCCCTCACAGTTCATTCCCCTTTGACTACTGGGCCTGTAAACTGGACACCTGGCCTGAATTGGCACAATAAGCCTTACAGGAGCTCGCTTGCCATGCTGGTAGTGTGCTATCAGAAAGAGTCTTCAGTGCTGCTGGATCAATCCTAACAGAAAGAAGGACCCGGCTGTCAACCCAAAATGTTGGTGATCTCACCTTCATTGAAATGAACCATGCCTGGGTTTCAAAGGATTTTGTACCACCTTCCCCTGATGACACATATGTTGGCAGCAAAATGGCTCGCTTTGTCCTCCTCTTACTCCGACTTCTCCAATTCCTCCATTTTCAGCTGCTGAATGTCCAGCCTACACTTCAACATATGCCAGTTTTTCCACCTCCCTAACTGGGCTGTACCCCCCCCGGGCCGGCGTCAGCATCTGGCGCACCCGGGCAAGTGCCGGGGCCCTGAGCAGATGGGGTGGCCCACTCGTGGGCGACGGCACTGGCACAAGGCCCCTCATAGTACGGCGGTGTCTCTGACGGTGGGGGGGCCCACTCGCCGTCAGAGACACCGGCGTACTATGAGGGGCCCTATGCCAGTGCCGTCACCCACGAGTGGGCCCCCCCTGCTTGCTCAGGACCCCAGCACTTGCAATACTTATCTCTCCCTGCTCCACCGCTGTGACGTCTACCGCGTTTCCTGGCAGTGACATTCAGGTCAGAGAACGCGATGACGTCACGTCTTTACGCCCTCTGCCTGAACAGTCACAGTGCAGAGAACTGGAAGATGGCGACGCTGAGGAGTCCAGAGTACAGCAGTGCCCAGCGAGGAGAGGTATTTCAATTTTTTTTTAATGTTTGGAGCAATATATGGGAAGCATTATACACTGGAGAATTATATATGGGGCCCATCATACAGTGGAGCATTATAAATGGGGCCCATCATACACTGGAGCATCATATACGGGGCCCATTATACACTGGAGCATTATATGGGTCCCATTATATATGGAGCATTATATAGTCCCATCATACACTGGAGCATCATCCATGGGGCCCATCATATACTGGAGCATTATAAATGGGGCCCATCATACACTGGAGCATCATATACGGGGCCCATTATACACTGGAGCATTATATGGCGCCCATTATATATGGAGCATTATATAGGCCCATCATACACTGGAGCATCATTCATGGGGCCCATCATATACTGGAGCATTATGTGGAGCTCATCATATACTGTATGGAACATTATATGGGACCAGTTATGTATGGAGCAATATATGGGGCTCATTATTCTGTATGGCGCACTATGTGGTGCCCATAATACTGTATGGAGTAATATACTGTCAGTTTTTTGAGCTGTTGTAGAATTTACAATAGATATCACTCATGTAATGTAAGAAGTGAACTATTTGGTGTTGTGAACGTTTTGGAGATGACTTCGGAGCTGAAGCTCTCTCTGGTGGTTGATGAGGGTATTGAACCTATGTTGAATACCAAGAGTCCTACACCCGCAGATAACGAGTGGGTGTCAGGTGGTACTGACTGGCCTGATATAAGTGAGCTGATCTCCCATGATCCTCGCCAGTGATCAATTGTGCTTCCTGGTTTAGTTTGAAATTCAGCTTGCTTTCCTGCTGTCTCCTGCTTGGGTTCAGATAAGTTTTTTTCAGTTTTTTTGCTGTGGTTTGAGTTCCTTGCTTTTTGCTGCATTGCTTTTTGTCTTCAGCCGGGCCCTCTATGGGGGCTTTGGCTTGTCTCCGTTCGTTTTTTGTATTTGTTCATTTGCTCAGTTCTTGTGATATTTTTCTGCTGGGTGGCTGCGTGTCCACACCAGGATCTGATGCAGGTGATCGAAACCGTGTGGTTTCAGTGTTTTTGGATTCAGAAGTGTTGGAGTTTTTCCTAGGGTTTTTCTGGGTTGCAGAAAGTATTCTCTCCTGTGCTGTCCTATCTAGACAGTTTTGGGCCTCAGCGTTTGCTCAATCTATTTTCTGTCTGTGTTCTAACCGCCATTATATGTTAGGGGGCTTCCTACTCTTTTGGGGTCTACTCCGGGGCATTTTAGCCTTCCTCTTTCCATCTTCAGGGATAGCTATCTCTCCGGCTGTGCCAAGGCGTCTAGAACCACCGTAGGTACGCTCCACGGCTGCTTCTAGTTGTGCGGTTAGTTTAGGGGTCTGCAACCTATTCGTTTCCAACCTCTCTGGTGTTAGGCTGCCTATGCGGTTTTTTGCTTCTGCCTCCTCAGCTACCATAACATAACAATTTGGCATTGTACAATACCTATATTTCTCTGCCGTATCGGAGTATCATGAATTGTGGTATGTGTTAAAGGGGCCCACTGAGACTCTTTCGCCCGGGTCCCCTCGAAAACCTGGAGCCAGCCCTGCCCCCCCCACAACTTTAGCCAAATAACCCCCAGTTTTCAATGCGTTACTATTATTATAAAGTAAATTAAGGTTGACAAGCTTAAGTAATAAGAATTGATGTCGTTGGCATTGAAATGGGCACTGTAGGTGTGTTTACTGTCCTCCACTCCCTGACGACTTTTATTCCCCATTGACTTGCATGGGGTCGGATTTTCGACTCCGACTCGACCTTTTCCGTTAGTCGGCCGACTTCGTTCGACTCGACTTTTGGGAAAGTCGGGTGGTCCGAAACTCGACTCGACCCTCCCGGAGCCAAAGTCGCTCATCTCTAGTCTTAAGGATGGATTGAACTGATCAATGCCCAGAGAGAGTAAGGCCAATTGAGGGGTTAAAATAAAATGATTAATATTTAAAATTTGACCAACTAAGGACTCAACCTCTATCCATAATGTTCTAATCTTTGGACATGACCAGTAAATGTGAAATAGAGAACCAATCTGTCTACATTCTCTAGAACCCCCGAATAGTTAACTGGGCCTTCATGCATCTTCTTGCAACAGAAATTGAACTGTTCCATTTTGTTTGTCTATTCCATTTGTTTGTTCCTAGAATGAAGCGGCCTGATGCAGATGTGAATCTATCTGAAGTGGCTGATAACAGGAAACAATAGCAGTAAATGTGGGGTCTATTTATGCCCATGACCCGGAAGTAGCAGTGCTTTGGACGCAGCACATTTTCGCTGCCTTCTATTGAACGCAGGTAAATCCGCATTTCATCACTGAACCGTGCGGATTCACTGCACTTAAGACATGCTGTAGTCCTAAAAGACGCAGATTGCCACAGATTTCACCCTTTACAATGCAAAAGGTGAATCTTGCAGGACGTATGCAGCATTTCTGAAGAGAAACAGCTGCGGTGTTAGTGCTGATTTTCTGCAGCGACCCGACCTGTGTGCATGTACTGCTCCTGTTCGGGACAGATCCCAGTCTTCTCGGTTGGATCTTTACATCCGACTTTGTGCTGATTTTTTTTCTACTGTGCGGTGATTCCTCTGTGGAGAGCGATCCATCACAGCGGACATTGTTGCACTCCACATGATGTAACAGCTGAGTGTGACAGCTGCCGCTCTGCAGGAAGGAAAGTTTGCCCAACACAGAGTGGGAAAGTCTGGTGTCTGTGTCCTTTGTGTGGTCTATGTAATTAGAGAGTGGAGAAAACAAGACAGCAGTGAAAGCCTTGAGGAGAGAAGGACCAGGCTCCAGGGAACATGCCCTGTCTTATTCACAGGTGTCTGCCTCGGTGACAGGCCCAAGTGATACTTGCCTCAGTAGATTCTAAAATCACATCTTCCTTTTACCTATATTCTTAGGCTACTTTCACACTATGCATTTTTGGTGAGTTTTTTACTCTGCATGTTTTCACAAAATGCAAATAACCTTTTTTACTTAATGGGTGCAAAAAATCTGGGACCTCAAAAAACACAACAAAAGCTCATGGTGGGAATACAGCCATACCGTTACAGATGCGGCATTGTTGCTGATGTTACCGCAGGGTTTATGTTACGTCATGTATCCATACAATCAGTTACAGTCACTTATTTTCGGTGTGCTTGCCTTGGCTGGAGCTGTAAATCTGTTCATATTCAGGTATAGTAAAAGAACAAAGAAACAAATAATTAGCAGTTTTACACCTGTATATACCAGATAGACAATACTTAGTGTATCACAGTAGTGTGGTTCAAAATCTCATACATACGTTGCGGAGAAAATCAACAGCATAAGGGCTCATACCCATTTGTGGGAAAAAAAACTGTCCGTTTTCTGGATGGAAAAAACGGTCCGATTATATGCAATTGTCATGCGATTTGTAATCGCACCATCCGTTTTCCATCTGTATGCAATGCGATTTTAACATGACGTTTTACATAGAGCAGTTCTCTCTATGTAAAAAATCATGTAAAAATCACATTGTAAAAAAAAAATTTACACAAAAAGCAAATAATTATATAAAGTAAAAAAAGGGGAGAAGCCAGCGCCACACATGGTCCGCATGCAATACATAAAGTGCATATGCACATATTGGTTTCTAACTGTATTTAAAAATGAGACATTTGGCAAATAATTGATCAATTCTTTGAGCCACCCCGCCACGACAAGGCATTCTCATATGGGCAGTCCTACTCTACGTTTTTTATATTCACTGTGCCATTACGGCCTCCTGAATGTATAAAAGCAAGACTGCAAAAATCAAAACAAAAGTACCTGAAGCATAGCTGTATCACTCCCATGGTGCCAGCAAGGCAAGCGCAGGTGAAAGCCGACCAGGTCCGGAGATGGACATTTCAGATCTGACTTCTGCACTGCCACACCAGCAACCACAGATGAAGGGTGAAACAGGCCCAGATACAGGTGTAAAATCAAGCAGAGCCTAGGGCAGGGCAGGGCAGGGCAGGGCTGCTGTGTGTGTGCACAGCAGCCTAGGTCAATCACCATAAAAAAACACAGATAGAACTGCGTGCATAACCCAGAGCGCACGGCAACATGTGGTGCTCAGCCACAAACCAACATCAAGTAAAAAAAGGAGGGAGAAGCCGGACCTGGTCGGCTTTCACCTGCGCTTGCCTTGCTGGCACCATGGGAGTGATACAGCTATGCTTCAGGTACTTTAGTTTTGATTTTTTGCAGTCTTGCTTTTATACATTCAGGAGGCCGTATTGGCACAGCGAATATAAAAAACGTATGAGTAGGACTGCCCCATATGAGAATGCCTTGTCGTGGCGGGGTGGCTCAAAGAATTGATCAATTATTTGCCAAATGTCTCATTTTTAGATACAGTTAGAAACCAATATGTGCATATGCACTTTGTGTATTGCATGCTGACCATGTGTGGCGCTGGCTTCTCCCCCCTTTTTTTACCTGATATTGGTATGTGGCTGACCACCACATGTTGCCGTGCGCTCTGGGTCATGCATGCAGTTCTATCTGTGTTTTTTTTTTTTTGTGATTGACCTAGGCTGCTGTGCACACCCTAACACGGCAGCACTGCTGCCTGCCCAGAGCGCACGCGATAACACTGTCTGGGCCAGTCACCTCAACGTCAAGTTAAGAGTGCAGGGAGAAATCGCCGGACCTGGTCGGCTTTCACCTGCGCTTGCCTTGCTGGCACCATGGGAGTGATACAGCATGCTTCAGGTACTTTAGTTTTGATTTTTTGCAGTCTTGCTTTTATACATTCAGGAGGCCGTAATGGCACAGTGAATATAAAAAATGTAGAGTAGGACTGCCCCATATGAGAATGCCTTGTCGTGGCGGGGTGGCTCAAAGAATTGATCAATATTTGCCAAATGTCTCATTTTTAGATACAGTTAGAAACCAATATGTGCATATGCACTTTGTGTATTGCATGCTGACCATGTGTGGCGCTGGCTTCTCCCCCCTTTTTTTACCTGATATTGGTATGTGGCTGACCACCACATGTTGCCGTGCGCTCTGGGTCATGCATGCAGTTCTATCTGTGTTTTTTTTTTTTGTGATTGACCTAGGCTGCTGTGCACACACACGGCAGCCCTGCCCTGCCCTGCCCTGCCCTGGGCTCTGCTTGATTGTACACCTGTATCTGGGCCTGTTTCACCCTTCATCTGTGGTTGCTGGTCTGGCAGTGCAGAAGTCAGATCTGAAATGTCCATCTCCGGACCTGGTCGGCTTTCACCTGCGCTTGCCTTGCTGGCACCATGGGAGTGATACAGCAATGCTTCAGGTACTTTAGTTTTGATTTTTTGCAGACTTGCTTTTATACATTCAGGAGGCCGTAATGGCACAGCGAATATAAAAAACGTAGAGTAGGACTGCCCCATATGAGAATGCCTTGTCGTGGCGGGGTGGCTCAAAGAATTGATCAATTATTTGCCAAATGTCTCATTTCTAGATACAGTTAGAAACCAATATGTGCATATGCACTTTGTGTATTGCATGCTGACCATGTGTGGCGCTGGCTTCTCCCCCCTTTTTTTACCAAATAATTATATATATATATATATATATATATATATATATGTCATACACTTCTACATACTGTAATAGCTGCTAATTCAATTGACGGCTTTTCTGAAATTTCAGACCCAACATGAAATGACACATGGTTTACATACAGTTAACCATGTCATTTCATGTAGTTTGATATATGGTTTTCACTAACAATGACATGAGTGTATGTGTGCAAAATATCATACAGCTAAGGGTTAATTAACGGTGTAAATTCGTTGAAAAAAAATGCGTGGGCTCCCGTGTTATTTTCTCAACCAGACAGACAAAGCCAGCGAGTGGGGGCAGATAATATAAGCCAAGGGAGGGTGCATTTATCTTGTGCCCCCCCTGGCTACTAACATCTGCCCCAGCCACCCCAGAAAAGGCAAATCTATAATTAGATGCGCCCTTTCTGGCACTTTGCCCGTCTATTCCCATTGCCCTGTAGCGGTGGCGAATGGGTTAATAATGGGTTAAAGCCACCTTGCTATTGAAAGGTGACTTTAAGCCAGGTTAATAATTGAGAGTTGTCAATTAGACAACTCTCAATTATTAATCCTATTGAAGGTTTTGTCTGTCTGGTTGAGAAAATAGTGCGGGAGCCCACGCATTTTTTTTCAACGAATTTACACCTTTAATTAACCCCTACTTGTGTGAAATTTTGCACACATACACTCATCTAATTGTTAGTGAAAACCATATATCAAACTACATGAAATTACATGGTTAACTGTATGTAAACCATGTGTCATTTCATGTCGGGTCTGTAATTTCACAAAAGCCGGCAATTGAATTAACGGCTATTATACTATGTAGAAGTGTATGAACTATAAATATATATATATATATATACATATATATATATGTGTGTCACAATGACATGTATATATATATATATATGTATTATATGTGTATATATCTAGTGTTTTGTGAGCTGTCAGTGTGATTTTACAGTAGCTGGGGATGATTTGCCGGCTTTTCAAAGGACACTGGTGCGTATAAATCGGACAGCACTCGCATGGTGCGAGTCCTGTCCGATTATTTCTCGCACTTATTGACTTGCATTAGCGATTATCATGCCAAAATCGCTGCAAATCGCAGCTTGCTGCAATTTTTTTCTCAGACCGATTTCAGCTGAGAAAAAAAATCGCAAATGAGAAGTCACCTATTGAATAACATTGGTCCGATTGCAATCCGATTTTTTTTATCGGCTTGCAATCGTCCGTTTTTGTCTCCAGTGATTATGAGCCCTAAATTGGGCAGTATTGTGGACTTAAAATCTGCCATGTCAATTTATACTACAGATTTAAGTCTTTGCATTGTGCAGCAGTTGAGATCTGCAGAATTCTTGCAACAAAATCTGCAGCATTTATTTTTCCCAATGTGGACTACACTACAGATTTTTGCACTGCAGATACGACCTATGTGAACATCACTGCATTAATAGACAGCCATGAACTTGTCCTGCAAAAGCAGATCACCAAAAGAGTCCAGACAGTTACCGGTCCATACGCTGGGCCCTATTCCTTATTGCATTTGTGCCTTTTTTTCTAATTTTTGAAGCGTTTTGCATATTTTTTATTTGCATCTTATTTTTTCTTTAATTCGCTTCTTTTTTTAAAATCTATTTTATGTGTTCACCAAGTTTTTCCTTTATTGTTCGCCATTGTGGGTGCGAGTTGGATTCTCCATCAGTTTTTTGGCTGATTCATGAATTCAAAAATTCATAATAAAATCAGCCCTGTATGTGGAAGTTGCATTGTTAGCAAGTCCCACCATACAATGTTATTTTCTGATTCGTCCCTGTAACCTTAGTGCCCCGCAGACTGCAGCCATTGTTTTTTTTCTGCAGCCTCTTCACTTGAGTGGTTGCAGTGTGCTGCAGATGGCATTATTCTGGTGACGCCGCATGCAGAGCATAGGGGCAAAACTTTAACTTTATTTATTCTGATGTTACTTGAAATGTAATTCCCCAATATAATCTAGATGGGTGTAGCACTGCTGATGAGTCCGGAGGTGGTATTCACTCCTACACCAAACATGCAGTAATGCTTCCTGAGATTACCTCCTGATTACAAGGCCCGCCGCAGGGATAAAAGCCCCTATTATGGGCGAGAGGTTACGGGCATACACTGCGCCGTTTTGTTCCTGCTCAAAGTGATTATCTCTAGAAATTAGCATTACAAAATATTATTGCCTTTATTTAAAATAGAAAATGCGGGTGCTAAATGACAAACATGGCCTCTAATTTGGATGCAAATGTCATGAAAATAAGGAGGCTGATTATAATAATACACGCCATAATTATCCCATTCCTCACTCAGATTTGCAAACATTAACTCGCCCTATTATCCTGAGATCCAGCCCTAATTTACGATGAGTAAATAGGGAATCAGGGGAGTGTGATAAGTGGCGGACTCACGGCCTGCGGTGGTGAATGGGACCATGCTGCACTGCAATGATGGAATACAGGTTATAAGAAATCCTTCAAAGTGAAGGAGCCGAACACTGGTGAACAGGTTACATTTTTTTTGCAGAGTATGTCTATATCTATTTGTATCTCCACATAAACCTTTGCTTGTATCACATCTGTAAAGAAAGCCATACACAATAAAAAGGAGGCCAGAGTGGTCTACAGTTTGCATGATTGCCCCAAAACATTTCACGTTCTTGTTGTAGAAGGAGGGTGGCTCAGTTAATGACAGATAGTCGGAAATTATATAAGGGAGTGCCGATTATTCACTCACTTTGTATAGGAATACTAAATGACATCTTGTTGGCCTCATTCACACCTAACAAAAAATTCAATTTTTTTATTCTTGTGATGGCCATTTTTCATCCACTTTCATAATGTGAATCTGTCTCACCGTCCTAGTGTCTTAGATTTTTCATGTCGGTCTATTATCTCTGTGTGAAAAATAGAGAGCACATGATTAGCCTCCAAGCGCTGCCCGTTGTATTGCAGGACACATTCATTTTGGTCCCCATACAAGTCACTTTGACATATTACCATTTTTTATCTACATAAAAATCTCATATGTGAATAGCCCCATAGACTGTAATGGGTCGGCAGAGCCCCAGAATTACGGGTAAGGGTTTACACAGACATCCGTAGATCTCAGTCCGATCATGGACCGCAATACATCTACTGGCCACAGGTCTCCCAACCGCCTCATATAATTATATGAAGTGGTCAAGGTCCAGTCAAGAGACCCGTGGCCAGTAATTGCATTGTGGTCCATGATTGGACCAAGATCCACGGACGTCTGCCCTTAGTCAAGCATGTGCACCTTCTATCTGTCCATTGTCTGTGGGACTGCCAGGAATAACTGAGTGCTGGACTTGGAAATCTCAATGAATGGAGCTGTAGTGTGTGTGCTCGACCTCTGCTTTCTTTCTCAGGACTGGTGGTGGTCCCAGTGGTCAGAGGGAATACCTTACCAACTTAATACAAGTTCTTATTAATGACTGTCAATCAGCTTTCTCAGGCTACATTCAGACAAATGTCATTCAGTCAATGTGGACAGCGGACGGCACACGGACCAGTGTAAGTCAATGTGCTCATTGGGTGGTGCATAGCCAGTGTAAGTCAATGTGTACATCAGACAGTGCACAGACCAGCGTAAGTCAATGTGCTTATCGAACAATGCACGGATCAGTGTAAGTCAATGTGCTTGTGGACATGAGCAAAATTGCAGCACTCTGTTTTGCGGACAGACCATGCGAGTCTCTATTGTGCTGTCTCATGTGATGTAGTGTGATGAGAACCAGCACGTGGATCTGCACACAGAGACATGACGGATCGATGCAAACCCCAATATTCATATCTGACCACTGGCTCCAAAAGGTTTAGAAAGATTCTTTGATTAGAGGAAGCTGTTTGGTTTGGAAGCGCACTTGCCCGCCTCTGCATAAACAAATCTCAGGCTTTGTGTCTTTTTCCCAGCAAATCTCCCTCCTATAATTACCTGGTCACTGCAAGAGGCCCCTACTTCAATTGAGATTGAGTGTCCTCTCTCTACCACTTCCCCTGTTTTAATTAGTTTATTTTTTTTCCTAGTTATAATTAGTTCCATGTGTTCAATATGAGGGTGATATGTCTTGAGATGTCTTTATGGATTTTTACTTTTTCTCTGACAAACCTGATGTGTTCTGTATGCTGCATGATAATGTAACAATGTATCACCGTATGATATATGTGATGATGACAAAGACGGCAGCACAAACATAGTGAAATGAATGGCTGATATACTTACGGTAGCACCATGATCCTGACAGGACAAGTTCAGAGGCTGCTGCCAGTTCTTAATCTTCTTTGTAAGAAGGTGAATACTCTTGGGGTGACCGCGCCATATCAGGTCCGCATTAATGACTTTGGATTTGCCACTTCTTTGGTCAAATTACACTTAAGCAGCATCCTGAAGCCCCATCCGAGCCTCTCATAGCAGCCGATTACTGCACCTGACAAATTCCAATTTAATTAGCTGTTTCTGTGACAGAACTGAACTCCAGAGGAAATCCTCTAATTCTCCAAAGATTCTCATTATATTGTTGCTGAAAACTCCGCACCCTCCCAATGCAGTACAGGACCAAAGCACGGCACACAAGGGGCCTAGCAAGACTAAGGCTACTTTCACACATCAGGCTTTTTGAATCAGGTATGATCCGTCTTATGCCTGATAGGACGGATCCGGCGCTGAGTTTAAAAAACTGATGGAACTGATCAGGTTTTTCGCCTGATCCGGCCTGACCTTTTGAACCCGGAAAAAGGAGAGAGAGAGAGAGAGAGAGAGAGAGAGAGAGAGGGAGAGAGGAGAGAGAGAGAGAGAGAGAGAGAGAGAGAGAGAGAGAGAGAGAGAGAGAGAGAGAGAGAGAGAGAGAGAGAGAGAGACCTTGGACTCCGGATCAGTTTTCTGACGGATTTGTCAAAAATCTGGTCCGGCTCCATAGGAAAAAAAAAAAAAACGTTACAAAAACCGTCTTGTCTGGTCGCCGGAATGTACAATTCAGACGGATCCGGCCAAAAACGGATACAACGCAGTGACATCAGGCGCGATCCGGCGCTAATGTAAGTCAATGCTAAAAAAAACGCATCCGTTACCGGATCCGTTTTTTTAGAAACACGCCGGATCGCGCCTGATTCAAAAAGCCTGATGTGTGAAAGAGGCCTAAGTCATTGTGTCAGACCCTTATACTGCTCAGTGTTCAATGTCTAAAAGTGACAGTGTGGTGCCCTCTTAATACCAGGATGCCTCCATAATACTGCCTTACATTGCCAAAATTATAGAGCATATATTACCCAAGTGATAGAATAATACCGTGCTGAAATGGCAGGCACAAAGAGTGTACAAATGAAAGAAAGAAACAGTGTATATATTACCGCCATATAGTACCCAAATGGTAAGAACATGCTGTCTACAAATAAAACACCCATACAGATGGCAGGTCTTGTGCCGTGTTTCGTGCATACAACAGATTTTGTGGAGCGTTAACTCTAGATGGCTGAGCTTGTGAGGTATTCCGGGTATACAGGGGGTCTTCTAGGATGTTTCTGGTAAACGGCAAGTCTTGTGGGGTGTTCCCGATAAACTGAGGGTCTTGCAGGGTATTTTGAGTATATGGCAGGTCTTGTTGGGTGTTACTGGTATACAGCAGGTCTTGTTGGGTATTTCCAGTATATGGCAGGTCTTGTTGGGTGTTACTGGTATATAGCAGGTCTTATGGGGTGTTCCCGGTATATGGCAGGTCTTGTGGGGTGTTCCCGATATACGGCAGGTCTTGTTGGGTGTTTCCAGTATACGGCAGATCTTGTTGGGTGTTTCCAGTGTACGGCGGATCTTGTTGGGTGTTTCCAGTATATGGTGGGACTTGTTGGGTTTTACTGGTATACAGCAGGTCTTGTTGGGTGTTTCCAGTATACGGTGGGTCTTGCGGGTTTGTCCCGGTATGTGGCAAGTCTTGTTGGTTGGTTCCAGTATTCTGCTGGGCTTTTTGGGTGTTACTGGTATATGGCGGGTCTTGTTGGGTGTTACTAGTATACGGCTGGTCTTGTGGGGTTGTCCCGGCATACGGCAGGTCATGTGGAGTGTTTCATGTACAGTACAGACCAAAAGTTTGGACACACCTTCTCATTTAAAGATTTTTCTGTATTTTCATGACTATGAAAATTGTACATTCACACTGAAGGCATCAAAACTATGAATTAACACATGTGGAATTATATACTTAACAAAAAAGTGTGTAACAACTGAAATTATGTCTTAAATTCTAGGTTCTTCAAAGTACCCACCTTTTGCTTTGATTACTGCTTCGCACACTCTTGGCATTCTCTTGATGAGCTTCAAGAGGTAGTCACCGGAAATGGTCTTCCAACAATCTTGAAGGAGATCCCAGAGATGCTTAGCACTTGTTGGCCCTTTTGCCTTCACTCTTAGGTCCAGCTCACCCCAAACCATCTCGATTGGGTTCAGGTCTGGTGACTGTGGAGAGCAGGTCATCTGGCGTAGCACTCCATCACTCTCCCTCTTGGTCAAATAGCCCTTACACAGCCTGGAGGTGTGTTTGGGGTCATTGTCCTGTTGAAAAATAAATGATGGTCCAACCAAACGCAAACCGGATGGAATAGCATGCCGCTGCAAGATGCTGTGATAGCCATGCAGTTTCAGTATGCCTTCAATTTTGAATAAATCCCCAACAGTGTCACCAGCAAAGCACCCCCACACCATCACACCTCCTCCTGCATGCTTCACGGTGGGAACCAGGCATGTAGAGTCCATCCGTTCACCTTTTCTGCGTCGCACAAAGACACAGTGGTTGGAACCAAAGATCTCAAATTTGGACTCATCAGACCAAAGCTCAGATTTCCACTAGTCTAATGTCCATTCCTTGTGTTCTTTAGCCCAAACAAGTCTCTTCTGCTTGTTGTCTGTCCTTAGCAGTGGTTTCCAAGCAGCTATTTTACCATGAAGGCCTGCTGCACAAAGTCTCCTCTTAACAGTTGTTGTAGAGCTGTGTGTGCTGCTAGAACTCTGTGTGGCATTGTCCTGGTCTCTAATCTGAGCTTCTGTAAACCTGCGATTTCTGAGGCTGGTGACTCGGATAAACTTATCCTCAGAAGCAGAGGTGACTCTTGGTCTTCCTTTCCTTGGGCGGTCCTCATGTGAGCCAGTTTCTTTGTAGCGCTTGATGGTTTTTGCAACTGCACTTGGGGACACTTTCAAAGTTTTCCCAATTTTTCGGACTGACTGACCTTCATTTCTTAAAGTAATGATAGCCACTCGTTTTTCTTTACTTAGCTGCTTTTTTCTTGCCATAATACAAATTCTAACAGTCTATTCCGTAGGGCTATCAGCTGTGTATCCATCAGACTTCTGCACAACACAACTGATGGTCCCAACCCCATTTATAAGGCCAGAAATCCCACTTATTAAACCTGACAGGGCACACCCGTGAAGTGAAAACCATTTCTTGGCATTTTCAAGAGAATGCCAAGAGTGTGCAAAGCAGTCATCAAAGCAAAAGGTGGCTACTTTGAAGAACCTAGAATATAAGACATAATTTCAGTTGTTACACACTTTTTTGTTAAGTATATAATTCCACATGTGTTAATTCATAGTTTTGATGCCTTCAGTGTGAATGGACAATTTTCATAGTCATGAAAATACAGAAAAATCTTTAAATGAGAAGGTGTGTCCAAACTTTTGGTCTGTACTGTATATGGCAGGTCTTGTGGGGTGTTCCAGGTATATGGGAGGTTTTGTGGGGTGTTCCTGACATTCAAAGGACAATACCTGCCATTATTGGTCAAAAGAAGGAAATCAGGTGAACCAGTGAGAAAGTCGTGGGTGCACAATGCTCATCGATGTGCTCTGTTGGTGAAGAGCCTATCTAGTGCTAATGTAGCACTATTGACTACAGTCCGTACGCCAAAGATTCAGATCTAATTATTTAATAGAAGAGGGACTCTCATGGACGTAAGCACTAAGCAGGTGTTTTTAAGGGTATGTGCACAAATTATCTTTTTCAGGTGGGAACACTCTGTAACTGGTTTCAAAATGCACTAAATAAATGCTAAAAAGAATGAACACATTTCTATATAAAAACCACCTGCTGTGCATATATTCGGTCAAGTGGTTAAAGAAGTGACCTTACTATTCTTCAGGAACCTTCTGCTTGGAAGCTGCTCACTAGTTTATACAGAACAAGTAAAAAGAAACAACGGCAACCAAAGATGACACACAAAGCCCTCAGGAAACGACCAAAAGATGTAATAATAGATGCTCGCGTTTCCGGCAACATCTTCCTACTTTAAAACTCAGCGGGTTCGCACACGTCTTAAAGACAGGGGGTCTCTTATAACATAAAGGACATTAGTAACGCCCCTTATTAATGATAAATGTACTTTGTAAATTATATCAATGACGATGTTGCTCTGTTTGTGAGATAAATATCTTTATTCTCTGTGAAACATTGTGTCCAGTGAGTGTCCCCTTTTTACCTACTGAGCAGTTCTGCTGAGTTTCGCACAAGCCGGGCTTCTTATAGACGTCTTTAGACTCCATTAACATCAACAGAGTCCATTCAAGTCTAAGGAAGTTACCGAGAAATTCTTGAATTTTCACTAGGGGCTAAAAGTATTTCTTTATTTTGCAAACAGTGAAACATTTTTAATGAAAGGAAATTACAAAGCAGAATTCATTTTAGTAAGGCCATTATAGTATTGTGAAACACCTTCATTATGATTGATCGGTGTACGTTAGCATTTTAGGATTTCTCATACATGGATGCTGATTGAGATTTAGATATTTATTGTGTTTTTTTTTACTTCCGATGTAAAGAAATTCAGCAACACGCCGTCTCTCACAAAACACAATAATCTGATTTTCTTGACATTTTCTCGTCATTGAATGATCTGGCTCTCATCTTCCCTTTTGTTTAAGTCATAGATATCCACAATCTCTATATTGCGATGTGATTTTAGCTCCATTAAACATTAAAGAACCATATGGCGTCGTTTGTTCTGTTAAGTGCCGCGTGTATTCTGATCTTATCGCTCCGACTCTTTGACTTAAAAACCTAAACTATTAATTGAGCGGATTAGAACATTTGCATTTCCTTTGCAAAAACTCTCATTTGCACTTCTCGCTGTCATTTAGAAGAAGCGTGCTGAATATATTTGAATATATTCCTAAAATCCCTGCTTAAGCCTCATTTACGGGGAGTTTACTTAATTGTTAGGTAAATATTGCGGCAGGGACAAGCTCGTTAGTGAAGCGGCCCAGACAGGGTCACTTAGACATACAGTAAGGGCCCCGTCTCACATAGCGAGATTGCTGCTAAACAGCGATCTCGCTATGTCTGACACGTACCAGCGATCAGGCCCCTGCTGTGAATCGCTGGTCGTGTCAGAAATGCCAGGACTTTTCTTGATCGCTGGTCTACCGCTGACCAGCACGCATCGCTGCGTGTGACAGGCAGGAGACCAGCGATCTACTGGTAACCAAGGTACACATCGGGTTTCCAGGCGTGGGGCTGTGCCTGGAAACCCGACGTGTACGTTGGATACCAGCGCGCTGCTGCAGGGGAGCTGGTAACCAAGGTACACGTCGGGTTTCCAGGCACCGTGCAGCGCGGGGCTGTGCCTGGAAACCCCACGTGTACCTTGGTTACCAGCTCCCTGCATCAGCGGGCTGGTATCCAACATATACTGCGGGTAACTAGGCGACGTTACCCGCAGTGTCGCTGTCCTGATCGTTGCCTGAGCTGCCTGTTTGGCAGCTCAGCAGCGATCATGTAGCGACACACCAGCGATCCCGACAACGATCAGGATATTCACACGTGGCTAAAAGTCCACTCCATTCATCTTACTGGAGTTTGTAAAAATCCCACTCAAATTCTGCAGAAATAGTGTAATATCTCTGTCACGAAATCTATGCAACTAACCTACCATGTGTGCTCATACTTTAACGGGAAATGCAACATGACTTCCCTGATGGTCACTAAAAAGCACATCTGCGGTTGAAGAGAAATCTGTAGTCCTCTTGGAAGTTGTCAGCAAGTATCGTACTCGTATCCTATTCTGATTTAAAGGCTTATTCTCAATATTACAACTTATCACTTGTCCACTGGACTCCACCAATCCAAGAATCGGACTCTGAAATGCCCCTTGGCAATCGAGCAATGGACGTATATGTACGCCCCCACTTTATTTATTGTCTGCCAGACTGCTGGAGACCTCCAAGCTGTGTACATTTCAGAATCTCGGTCCCAACAGTCGGACCCCACCAATCCAAGTTATAACTTATACATAAGATGTCAGGAGATGGATATAATCCCCATATTCCCCCTTGAATAAAACTCATATTGTTGTATTGTGTGATGTGAACTGTGACATGCGTTATTAGTGTTGGCATTGTGTTCTGCCCGACAATGGTGTGATTTAGGGTTAACCATTGGGACTAACCCAGGGTGGGAGGGGCTAAGGTAATGGGACAGAGGCACTTTCCTGTCAGGACTAGTGTCCAGTATGCCTCTGAAGTAGACCTAAGGTCTGGATAATAGGCAGTGCCGCATGATGTGGGTGTCTCGAAGTGAGTGAGGAGAGATGGTGGTTAGCGTGAACCGGAGCAAAGAGAAAAGGAAAACTGACAGGAAGACGGAGTGAACAATCGGAAACGGGTCCTGGGAGAGGACACAGAGCAGTTCGGCCCGGAGAGGTAACGAGCCAAGACAGGACAGAGAACGTCATAAGAATATATAAAGCAGCATCCAGTCCAGGTGAAAAGTAAAAAAACTTCTTTATTCTGCCATCAAAACATCACATTATGGCCGAAACGTTGTGTGTCGACCCGCCACCACAATTGTGGATTACCAGGGCAATGGGGTACTCAGAGCCGAGCCCATGGAAGTCTATGGGAGTTGTCACAGGTAGCTGTGGCTCGGTCTGTGGCCCGGGCGGTCTGGCGTATGTTGGGGATATATTTACAGGGGATAGATTTATATCCTGTTCGTGACGCCAAGTTGTGTCGACCCGCCACCACAATTGTGGATTACCAGGGCAATGGGGTACTCAGAGCCGAGCCCATGGAAGTCTATGGGGTTTGTCACAGGTAGCTGTGGCTCGGTCTGTGGCCCGGGCGGTCTGGCGTATGTTGGGGGAATATTTACAGGGGATAGATTTATATACAGTTCGTGACGCCACCTGTAGTCTTCTGGTAATTTGTACCAGCGCTGCTATAGATCTCTGAGGGGATGGTGAGGCAGCTAGATGTCGGGTCCCCTACAGGTGGGACTGGTCCCTCAAAGTCTATGAAGTTAGTGAAGTCGGGTGCAGATAAATAACACAGTCTCACACGGTCAGCGTCTTTCCATACCTTTACTTGCAAGATGTTCAGGCAGGTCCCAGGGAGGCTGATCCAAGGAGAGTGTATCTTGAGACAGCAGCTGGACAAGTTAGGGGCCTCCTTTACTTCCAATACAATGAGTACAACCAGCCTGAAGCGTAGTTCCCTCAATAACTCCAGCTAATCCATAGCTGTACTGCCCAGTCAGTTTTGTGGTAGGAGCCTTCCAATTGATGAAACTAGGTTCTTGCTTTTGTCTGCGCTTGACTCAAAGTCCCTATTCCACCTGACTCCAGTTACGTACTGACTATAAGGGGCTTGTTTGCCGCGACCTAAGGTCCGGTAAATCCCTGGTTTTCTTACCACTATGCTTGAAGCTAATAGTGATCCTTCGGTCCCCAGTGACCGGTTGCAATGTGCAGGACTTCTTCAATCCAAACGCACCTTTTCAATAAACTTTCCACTGTGCCTTTCGCCTTGTCCTCGCTGGTAGCATAAGCACTCACACTTGCATAAAGTCGGGTAGTCACTTCCTTCATTCACTTCCTTCAAAGTTAGTTACAGATTCTCAGTTATCACTAGGCAGGAGCACGTCTCTGAACCTTTCACTGTCCTTGAGACAGGTGACTGAAGTCTTTCTGCACTAATCTCCTTCTCCTCAGTCCAGGCTAGACCTTCCTCTCTGAAGTCCAGGCACTGACTGACTGACCACTCCCTCAATAGTAAACTACACTACCCTAAGGGTGTGTCTAGTGTATGTTGAGTGAATGGGTATTTAGCATTAAACTGCTGTCTCGCCACACACTCTCCAGGGTACTGCGTGTGCCTAACACCAGGGCTACACAGTTGTATTTGATGTTTTTGATGGCAGAATAAAGAAGTTTTTTTACTTTTTCACCTGGACTGGATGCTGCTTTATATATTCTTATGACTTTTGTGGTTCAATTGGGTCCTTGAACTGGAAGCGTGCATGCCAAATACTTCTGTTGTGCTGTCAGCGGCTCTCAATTTTCTAAGGACAGAGAACGTAACACGAACAGAGTACCCGGAGCAGGAGTTCCAAGGCCTCAGAGACATAGAGGATAAGTACCGGCTAGGGATGAGCGAGTATAATCGCCAGTATTCGGTACTCGGTGAGTAATGAAGTACTTGCGGTACTCGGAACATAGCGAGTACTTCACTACCCGCCTCGCAGTATTCGGATCTCCCGCCCAGCATTTGCCAATCACAGTAATGCCGCAGCCATTACTCATAGGCTCTATATAAGCCCTGCCGCCACCATTTTCATCACATTGCATGCTGAACACCGCTAGTGTAGGGAGAGTGTGAGCAGCTGCTGGGGAGAGTTGTGTTTGTTTGTGCAAATCATCCAGAAATTCTCTGTAAAGCCCAAAAGCTCTTTTCAGAGCTGAAAGTATAAGGTCAGGGACTGAGTAGTGCAAGTTTTCCCAGCTATTTTTGGGGTCACATTTACCCCTGCAGGGCAATTTTTTTTGTGCTGTTGCGGTGCTGTGTTCACAGCGAATAGGACGCACGGTACTGCACAACTGACACGCAGCCAGCACCGCTGTCTTGTGTGGTGACTGGGGTGCTGTCACGGGGCAGTTGTAGAAATACAGAGGATGAGGAACCTAGGCCCCTGAACTGCCCCTAAGGCTAAGGAAGGGCCCTGTTTTTCCTTAACTTGGGGTTACACTTGTAGGTAGTGAGGCCCAAGCCACCGACCTGTCCCTGTCTCCAGTTTAGCCCTGAGCTAAACCCACCAACCCCCTCCCCAGGAGGTGAAACAGGGAATAATGTGAATAACACCAAAACAACAAAAGGAAAGACAGACACCGAGGGGTTAAATCAACTAAACAATGAACACTTAGCTTTCTCTGCTGCAATGCACCGCACAGCAGAGTAAGGCACCAGAAAAGGGAAATAGCAGAAGCACCACTGCGCTCAGCAGCTCCTGGCTCCAGTTTGGTTGGTTTTCAAAGGAATCAATATCACCAACAGTCAGCTGAGGCCTGAGATGACCTTTTAAAGGATGAAGGGAGAGGACTCCACCTTCTCCTGACAAGTCAGCAGCAATGTAATTACACCAGCGGCCACCGGGGGAAATGACTGACATTAACTCCTGATGGCCTGAAAGGAAAAAGGTTTTAGTATGCAGAGAGAGATCTGCCACAGATCCAAGCGTGGATCGTGACAGTACCCCCCTTTAATGAGGGGCCTCTGGACCCTCACCACCGCACCTCATATACCACCTACGGTGAGGACACCTCGATCCACCAGGGTTCACCCCAGCAGTCACCTGACTCTCAGGTTCATGGCAAACGCGGACTGATGGAAATGGCAACAACGTATGCTCCGGAGGTACCACAAATCTCCAGAGCGCCGACCTGGGGAACGAGTTATGTACGGGCATTACTGGGGGTAACTCTAGGTGGTACGTCCCCGGTCCGAGAATGGCCAACATCCGATACAGCCCAATCACCCTAGAACTCCAGACTCCAGCAGCACACTTCCACCAGATGTTTTTGGTGTACACCCTTACATACTCGTTTACACACAGGTAAGGACCTGAACGTTCATTACCACACACGCGTTTGCCACAAGATGGTGAACTCTTTGAGGAACTGACAACAGAGGCGTCCCCCTGTGTCACCACACTCACACAATTCTCAGAGGAAACCACCACCCTCCCCTGACCCCTCCTCCCAACGGGGCTTCGACTCACAGGGTTGGCTAGTGGTGAGGGTTGGGACTTGCCCCTACTCCTTGGCAGCACCTCTGCTGCCTCCCACTGGAGAAGAAGGGGATGGTTGATGAAAGATGGCAGAGACAGTAGCCCCCGGGCAGCAGCCCTCACATGACTGACCCCAGCTGACTACTTCCCTGGAACGCCAATCTATGACCGGGTTGTGTTTTGTCAACCAAGGGTGGCCTAAAACGATGGGTATTGGCATACCCTCCAAGACGTAGCATGACAGGGACTCTTCATGACGAGTCCCTATACGCAGGCATATATCATGCACGACCTGGGTCACACTCCCCTGGCTGAGTGGGACAGAGTCAATGGTCCGGACGCCTAGAGGTTTTCCTAGCGTCCTACACATCAGGCCATGGGTCCGGACAAAGTGAGCATCCACCAAATTGACTCCTGCTCCACTGTCCACAAGCACTGGTATTCCCTTAGATACCCCGCCAATCATCACTCTGGCAGTCAGGGTACACTGAGGTGAAGAAAAGGAGGAAATATACACTCCCTGGTCGCCTCCCTCCACACGACTAGGGGGATGCGGCTTCTTAGGTGGCACAGGTATTTTGGCGTGAGCTGGGCAGACCCCAATAAAATGACCTGTCTGCCCACATTAAAAACATGCCCCCACACCATTCCGAACCGCAGGCAACCCCGTTCGGGCACCAACTGCTCCCACCTGCATGGGTTCGTCCGACTGCTCGACTGTGTCCTCCTCCCTAGCAAGGAGAACAGGGGGCAGTTTTGGTGTATGCCTCTCCCTGAGGCGTCTATCCACCCGGATGGCAAGGGACATGGCGGCCTCCAATGAACTGGGGGCGGAGTACTGCACCAGAGTATCCTGCAACCTTGGGGACAGACCCCTGCACAAAATGACTCCTAAGTGCAGGATCATTCCACTGAGTGTCAGTGGCCCATCTCCTGAACTCTGAGCAGTACTCCTCAACTGGCCGGTCCCCCTACTTGATTTTACGGAGTTGGGATTCCGCTAGGGAGATGCTATCAGGATCTCCATACACCAGCGCCAGAGCCGCTAAAAACCCGTCCACCGACCGTAAAGATGGTGAATCGGTCGGCAGGGAGAAGGCCCACGATTGGGGATCACCCTTAAGAAGGGAGACAATCCCCACACGCTGTTCCTCACTCCCTGATGAACGGGGCGGAGCCTGAAGTACAATTTACAGGCCTCCTGAAAAAAACAGAAATTTATCTCTCCCTCCAGAAAACCTGTCAGGGAGAGATATTTTAGGTTCTGGTTGAACCTGCATCTGAGCCGAGGCCCAGAACCCCACCAAGTGCTGTAACTGCTGCACCACCTCACCCCACAGCACCTTAAGCTCATCTGTTAGGGTCTGCAGCAATTGGGCAAAGGCTTGCATTTGGGCAATGGCTCACCAGAAAGAGAAAAAAAAAACTGTTTGGTTGGTGATAATGTCACGGGACAGTTGTAGAAATACAGGGGATGAGGAACCTGGGCCCCTGAACTGCCCCTAAGGCTAAGGAAGGGCCCTGTCTTTCCTTAACTTCGGGGTACACTTGAAGGTAGTGAGGCCCAAGCCACCGACCTGTCCCTGTCTCCTGTTTAGCCCTGAGCTAAACCCACCAACCCCCTCCCCAGGAGGTGAGACAGGGAATAATGTGAATAACACCAAAACAACCAAAGGAAAGACAGACACCGAGGGGTTAAATCAACTAACCAATAAACACTTAGCTTTCTCTGCTGCGATGCACTGCACAGCTGAGTAAGGCACCAGAACAGGGAAATAGTAGAAACACCACTGCGCTCAGCAGCTCCTGGCTCCAGCTTGGTTGGTTTCCAAAGGAATCAATATCACCAACAGTCAGCTGAGGCCTGAGATGACCTTTTAAAGGATGAAGGGA
This sequence comes from Oophaga sylvatica, assembly GCA_033576555.1. Taxonomy (NCBI): domain Eukaryota; kingdom Metazoa; phylum Chordata; class Amphibia; order Anura; family Dendrobatidae; genus Oophaga; species Oophaga sylvatica. The sequence goes on along the minus strand of JARQOD010000003.1, from coordinate 394,904,513 downwards.
GAAGACTCCACCTTCTCCTGACAAGTCAGCAGCAATGTAATTACACCAGCGGCCACCGGGGGAAAAGACTGACATTAACTCCTGATGGCCTGAAAGGAAAAAGGTTTTAGTATGCAGAGAGAGATCTGCCACAGATCCAAGCGTGGATCGTGACAGTACCCCCTTTAATGAGGGGCCTCTGGACCCTCACCACCGCACCTCATATACCACCTACGGTGAGGACACCTCGATCCACCAGGGTTCACCCCAGCAGTCACCTGACTCTCAGGTTCATGGCAAACGCGGACTGATGGAAATGGCAACAACGTTATGCTCCGGAGGTACCACAATCTCCAGAGCGCCGACCTGGGGAACGAGTTATGTACGGGCATTACTGGGGGTAACTCTAGGTGGTACGTCGTGACAGGTGAGTAATCTCGCCTTAAACCTCAAGGCAATTCTTTTGTGGCAGCACTGCTATCTTGTGTGGTGACTGGGGTGCATAATCTACCGTGCTAGTAGTCTACTTTCATAATTGTCTGGCTCTTGAGGCCTCCTTTCTGCGTCAACCATAATACAGTCCCTAGGGATAATGTTTTGAAGACACTATGTCTATGCCTGCACATTGGGCACTGAAACTACCGTGCTAGTAGTCTACTTTCATAATTGTCTGGCTCTTGAAGCCTCCTTACTGCGTCAACCATGATATAGCCCTAGGGATAATGTTTTGAAGACACTATGTCTATGCCTGCACATTGGGCACTGGAACTACCGTGCTAGTAGTCTACTTTCATAATTGTCTGGCTCTTGAGGCCTCCTTCCTGCGTCAACCATGATACAGCCCCTAGGGATAATGTTTTGAAGACACTATGTCTATGCCTGCACATTGGGCACTGAAACTACCGTGCTAGTAGTCTACTTTCATAATTGTCTGGCTCTTGAGGCCTCCTTCCTGCATCAACCTTGATACAGCCCCTAGGGCTAATGTTTTGAAGACACTATGTATATGCCTACACATTGGGCAGTGGCAGTGGAATAACAAGGACAGTAGTCCAAGCTTTATAATTGTGAATTCCTTGTGATGATGATGATGGCTGGCTTCTTCCTGCGTTAACCATCACACAGCCCTAGGGCAGATCGCTCTCCTTACACCACTTACACACTTAGCTGTCAGAAGATCGCCTCCATCATCACTCGCTCTTACGGCACTTCTGATATATCACTGGCACTGCGTAAGTGGCGTACGAGTCCCGCTCTGCCGGCAAAAAACTACAGGACTTCAAACAGTGTTTGTACATTCTAGTGAAGCAGTGGTGTAAAACCACTCGTGCAGCCCCTGACCAGGTGCCCCCATGTTATATACATTTGTTTACAGCAGTTTTTTAACATTTACACATTTTTTAGCCTTTTCCTCAGCCCCCAGACCGCTTTGTAAGGTCCAGCAGACAATTACTCGCATTTTCCATTGACTAACATTGGACTTGCTACTCGTACCGAATACCCGAATATTACGATATACTCGGTACGAGAATAGCGAGTCCGAATACTTCATTACTCGCTCATCCCTAGTACCGGCTGTGAAGGACAACCCCCGTCCTTCCACGTCACCAATGTGACGTAACTCCACAGGCACAGCTCTCCGGCGCCCCCTTTGTCTCTCAGGTCATTAAGGGAACTGCACCTAGAGCAAATGGCCGCCGGGGAGGGTGTCCTGTTACCCACTGGGTATTCTAAGATTCGTGATCAGAGTAAAAGCAGCAGCCCAAGATTAATTTTATGGTTTAATTGCCTTAAGGGCGCACTAGATAATTACAGAAATATACAATAAGCTATACAACAGAATTACAATGGATTTGCAGTCAGAGTAAAATACAACAATAATGGTACAAGGCTTAGAGGTATTAGCTAGAGGTCAATATTACCAGGTTGTAGGGGCATGTGGAGGCAGGGAGCTCTGCGATCCACAGATGAAAGTCTTAGTTGCTGGACATTCCCCCAAAACGTGTGCCGCTGCTCCCTTGGCAGATCTGTCCCTTGGTCCTTAGTTTTTCATTGTCTTGGCTCCTGTGAGAATGACCCAGTCTGCCCATAGCTCACAGTTCTTAAACCTGCTAGGTCCCTCCCCTCGGTGTCCGAGGGTGGGATGATATTCTCCACCCTTAGCCCCTGCAGAATTTATTCCCAATACCTAATAAAGGGGTTAACTTTCTCCAGGATGATCGGATCAGGACACGAGAGGTACCAGTGGATGCAGTATGTTTTGCCTGTCGCGTGGAGATCAAACCTGGCCCGATTGGGTCTCTTTGGAGTGCCAATCTCTATATCTCGGACCCCCGAGCCATCATCGACTTGGGAGTTGCACCATCAGATGCCCGAGGTCCGCAGGATCACGCAGATATTTTTTATGAGTTTGTACCTAGAAAGATGTGCTCATAATTCATAATCCTAGAACGGAGCCATCACGGCTGGGAGACACAATAGATGTGTTTTCTGTGTCTAGCTGGCAGGTATAATCTAATTGAAGCTCCCAGGCATCTCCAGGCTACCATGGCTCAGGCTAAAGCTTTGAGGTCTTGTTTTGGCCTTATCTCATTATCATACTAACAGACCTTGCTATTCAACATTGGGCCTGAATTACTTAGCATACCAAAAGGCCTTTTGATTCACAGTGGACACCAAGCCCTGTCGTATTGAATATGCCCACAGGCCCTTGGGCCAGGTACAGTTAGCAGCCTGTGGGTCTGTGAACAGACAAAATGGAGGCTGGTATAGGCCCTATCCAAGATGGTGGCTGTTCCTTCCTCACACCGGCCATTGTGGCAAACTAGTTCCCTTTAGGGGAAAGAAGATGCAGAACCGCAGGTTGGGATTAGGACTCTTACTAACAGGACTGTAGTACTGAGCTGGGCTGTGGCGAAGGAAAGTGAAACAGTGGAGACAAAGAACGAATGAGTAACGAGAAAGGAATTGAGACTGTGTAAAAATGCTCCTTTTTGTGAAGAAACGTGCATAAAGTTGTGTGCCCGCTATCTAGTGTATATAATCCCCACCAAGTTATTGTGCAGTAAAAAGTTTATTTTAGAATGGTGATCTCCCTCATTTAAGTCCTCAACACCTGGTCCTGGCCAACCAAAGTCACCGGTATCATGCGGACTGCAAGGGTGTAGCGCCCCCATAGCACAAATCCACACTCAGCCAGAACCCTCACCTTTATGTAGCGTGCCGAGAAGTAAAAGACAAGTAGTAAAAGGAAACAACATGGTAAGAAACCACAGCCAGCTCACCAGACCAGGTGCACGGAACTCTGTCTTGATAGGACAAGATGTCTGAAAAAAAAGTTAATGATGTTCCAGCTCCTTAGAAAATGGTATGCTTTAGCTTTGGTAAAGATCTGTTTCAGGTCGAAACACGTCGCTCTAACCCCAGAGGTTCACTTTTTTCACAGTAGGTTTTTATTGCTGTACCCTTTTCCATGTTGGATTAATAAAGCATACCATTTTCTAAGGAGTTGGAACATCATCACCTTTTTGTAAGAGATAAGTACCTCACCCACAGCTCCCCTCCGCGCCATGTTACAAAGGTAAGACCAATGAGACCTCCATTGATTTCCACAATGGGGCACTGAAATGCCACTTTGGTATGGAGCAATGGCAATGGGCACGCCACCGCTCAATGTATCATCTATGGAACTGCTGGAGATAGCCGAGCTCTGTACATTTCAGTACCCCGTTCTTATGATCTGTGGGAGTCCCAGCAGTGGGCTCTCCATCAATCAGCAACATATTACCTATCATGTTACATTACAATTTGGGGAATAACCCCTTAACAGGACAACTGCGCATTCCCTGATGGGCTTACACAAGGCATGGCAAGCAGCTGAGACTCCACGCCAGCAGCCCACTCTGTGATTCTGACCACTTTAATGTCAAAGTCACAATTAAAGCTAAAGAGACTTTTGACTTTTAAGTGAATTGGTAGAAAACCCAAGGATTTCCATCAGCACAGAGTATTTTAGGTGATGATTAACCTGACCTGGTTGTTGGGGTGGTGACTTGTCCACTCATGGATTTAGTAAGGACATGGCTGCGGGTGACAGATAGTCTCATGATATTAGGAAAGGAATGGAAACAAGTGAGGTGATCACAATCTGTAAGGTACAGTTTGAATGGAGCAGACCCCAGCAACACAGAATATTCCAGGAGAGGAGTGTACTGATCTTGTAGGAGGCCAATGGCTGAGCATTGCATTCTGGAAGCAGTAGAAGAGGTGTTATAACAATGTGGGGGATCACAGGGCAAGGATGGAGGCATTCAGGAGAAGAATGAACTGATCTTGTTACCATGAAGTAAACTATTGGAAAGTCAATCAGTTCACATGAACTTCCTCCGATACAAAGACACTTTAATGATACAAACTGTATCGCTTTAAATCCTGCATAATCTTAAATACTCTTCTCCCTTCAGAAAGCGTCTCATCCTTCATCCCACGTGTCCGACAATGTGGTCGAACTCCCCCAATATATATCAGGATTGCAGTCAGGAATCTCAGAATCAGCACTTTATTTTTGGATTTATCGTATTTCCTCATCTTTGTATGCGCAGCAGGCGACAAGGTCTGGTTGATGAGCCGAATAATTAGCACTTAACCTGCTCATATCGGTGCTGTTAATTAGCTATAAATACATTTCTAGTACTTCTGCGTATGTCTACATGTCGGCCTGGTGTTTCTATTGGTTTGTTTTTTTCCTACATTTAGAAATTTTTTGCAATATTCAGTGAAAAACAAGGAACGAACCAAAGATGTCCAGAAAGTGAACTGTAACAATGACTGACAAGGAGCAGACCCACTAGGATAATTACCAGCAGATATGGGTTAGGGCTAAACCATGGAGCAGAAGGGATTGAAGGGATTGTGCATTCTTCACCCTTTTGGGGGCATTTTTGTCACTTAAATGCTTGTATTTTTGGCCAAAAAAGCATTTATGTCATAATATGGTCATTTTTCATCTTAGAGCTGGATCAAGAGAAAAGTGTTACAGATCAGAATGAGCTCACTACCTGGTTACTGTTAACTCATTCTGCAGTCTGTTATGTACTGTGATACATAGAGGATGAAGGAGATGGTTAAGAAAAACAGAGATAAGAGAGAAAATCCAGAACAAGCTCACTGAGGGATCACTGGTAAAGCATTCTGCAGTCTGATATTTACTGTGATACGTTGAGGATGTAGAAACTGTTGTCATACGGAGCAGGGGTGAAGCCAGGGGCAGTTCAGGTGTAAGCATGTACCAGTTAATGGTCAGGGTAAGCAGCAGACAAGACACCAAGATCTGGAAAATAATAAGGAGCAGGAACAAATGCACACTGTAAGGCCGGAGTCACACTACCGTACATACGGCTGAGTGCTATGCGATAAAACATCGCATAGCACTAGGCCCAGTGTTACTCTATGGGGCAGCTCAGATCTGCGATTATTTTCTCATGGCAAAACGGCATGTGAGAACAATCGCAGCTGCGATTGCCACTGAGACTCGGCTGAGTCTCGGCTCACTCGCACCTATATAAGTCTCTGGGTGCGGGTGACACGACGCACAACACTCAGACATCATCCGAGTGTGGTGTGATATATGCCGGCGGCGGCAACGGAGGAGATGGAGAAATTACTTTCTCCGCCTCCTCCGCAGCTGTGCTGCGATCCTCTCATGCGAGAGGATCGGAGCACAGAGCACTGACATTTGGCGCCCGCTCGCGGCAGAGCAGGAGCCGAGGGTCATTAGCATATCACATCTGATGGCGTATGCTGGTGTGACTCCAGCCTTACTGTGAGGAACCAAATGGACCTTTGTGCTCAGGTCCAGAGCAATGTGGGGAAAGGACAAATAATTCCTGGCATTGACTGCGGTTAGGGGCCCTTAACAATCACTGACCCTATACAGTGGCATGTAAATGTTTGGGCACCCCTGGTCAAAATTAATGTTATTGTGAACATTTAAGCAAGTTGAAGAAGAAATGATCTCTAAAATGGCTAAAGTTAAAGATGACACACTTCCTTTGTATTTTAGGCAAAAAAATATATATTTTAATCGTTTACATTTTAAAAATTACAAAAGGAAAATGAGCTAGTGCAAAAGTTTGTGCACTCTGCATGGTAACTACCTAGTAGCGCCCCCCTTTTGAAAGTATCACAGCTTGTAAACCCTTTTTGTAGCGAGACAAGAGTATTTTAGTTCTTGTTTGATGGATTTTCATCCATTCTTCCTTGGAGAATTCCTCCAGTTCTGTGAGATTCCTGTGTCGTCTTCCATTCTCTGCTATTCTGAGGTCTAGCCACAGATTTTCAATGATGTTCAGATCAGGGGACTGTGAGGGCCATTGTAAAACCTTCAGCTTGCGCCTTTTGAGGTTTTCTACTGTGGATTTTGACGTGTGTTTAGGAACATTATCCATTTGTAGAAGCCATCCTCTCTTTACCTTCAGCTTTTTGCAGATAATTTTATGTTTGCATCAAGAATTTGTTAAAATTTCATTGAATCCATTCTTCTCTCTACCCGTGAGATGTTCCCCGTGCCATCGGCTGCAACACAACCCCAAAGCATGATTGATCCACCCCCATGCTTAATGGTTGGCGAGATGTTCGTTTCCTGAAATTCTGTGCCCTTTTTTCTTCACACATACCTTTGATCATTGTGGCAAAAAAAAGTTCTATCTTAAAGGGAACTTGTCACCAGGAATAACGCTGTTAACCTATAGGCGGCCGCAATGTAGAGCCAGTGTCAGTCAGGGGCGTGGTTACAGCGGCTGCTCTGTATACTCAGAGTGGTGGCTGAACCAGCGCCGGCATCACCTCATGACTGAATACCGAATGCTGCCAGGGTGCCAGGGCGTAAAAAGATCATTTTCTCTCTGTTGCATTCGGCTGCGTGCAGACGCCGGACAGCATCATAACGCTGTTAACCTGCAGATTAACCGCATATCTGCAGGTTAACAGCTTTATTCCTGGTGTCAGGTTCCCTCCAACCTTATTGGTCCACAGGACTTGATTCAAAAATGCATCAGGCTTGTTTAGATGTTCTTTAAACCAAAATATAAGTAGTAATTTTAGTAACCTAATATAAATAATATCATACTATATGGAATTCAAGTGGGCAAGAAGTACTATTAATTAAACCAAGAAAAGCCACATGAACAAAGAGAAAATAAATGAAGTAAATAATGACAAATATGTAGATAGTACAAATCAATATTAACAACCTTTTATTAGAGACACCAAACATAACATACTAAAATCAAAAAAGACAGAACATGATAACAGACAATTTAAAAGTATGATTAAAAACAGGGGAAGCAGCCCATCACACACATGATGATTCCCTGACGAAGCAACGTGTGAAACGCACGTTGGAGTGTGGGGCAGCAGTGTCAACACGCACAGCATGAATCCCGGTGAGTATATATACCTCTTTGTTTACCCTTAGGCTATGTGCACACGTAGCGTTTTTTATGCATTTTTGCCGCGTTTTTACGCGGCATAATCGCTTACAAAACGGTTATAAAACGCATCCCATGCAATCCTATGGGATTAGGCATTGCTGCGCACATGCTGCGTATTTTTGCGGCGCATAATCGCTTCGCGCAAAAATAAGCAGCATGTCCATTCTTTTTGCATAATCGTGGCGATTACGCCGCCATAGGATTGCATTGAAATGCTCACTTCACGCATGTGACTATGCCCACCATGCGTGAAGTGAACGCTTCATGTGCGCTTGGTTCCCAGGATCTGGAGGAGAGGAAACTCTCCTCCAGGCCCTGAGTACCATATTCCTGTCAAAAATAGAATGAAAATAAAAAATATTGATATTCTCACCTTCCGGCGGCCCCTGGAGTCTTCCAGTTCCTCAAGGACGCTGCCGGCAAGTTCCGTTCCCAGGGATGCATTGCAAGAATGACCTGTTGTGAATGTGCTAGAGATGGTTTCTGAGCAGAGGCTCCCTCTGGTGGTTACAGACAGTACTGAACCTTCCAGCGAGGAATGGCAATCTGGGATCACTGACTGGACTGATATAATGGAGGTTCCCTCCCATGATGGTCGCCGGTGATCAATTGTTCTTGTCTCAATTGTGGTTCCTGGTTCATTTGGAAGTTGCTGGAGTCTTGCCTGCGTCTGCTGCTTTCAGATAAGATATTTTTGTTTCTCTTTTTGTGATTGCTTTTTGCATAGTTTTCTGTACTTTTGTGGGGGTCAGCCGGGTTCTCTCCTGGGGCCTGTGCTCCTCTCAGTTTATCTGTAGCCACTGTTATTTGTTCATTTGCTTTTTCCTGTTTTTTCAGTGGCTGCGGCTTGGTTTTGTTACACCAGAGATCTGATTTAGGTGGATGAGATCGTGTGATCTCAGGTTTTTTTGGCAATCAGAAGTGCTGGTATTTTTTAGGGTTTTTGTTGGATTGCAGTCAGAATTCTTTCCTGTACTTTTCTGTCTAGACAGATTGGGCCCCAGCGTTAGCTCATTCTATTTTCTGTCTGTGTCCGTGCTTTCTTCTTGTCTAACCGCCATTACATGTTTGGGGGCTTCCTATTTTCTTTGGGGATCTGCTCTGGGGCAGATAGCTTTCATCTTTCTGCTTTTAGGTGTAGTTATCTCTCAGGCTGTGATGAGGCGTCTAGGATCATCATAGGAACGCTCCACGGCTACCTCTAGTTGTGTGTTTAGTTCAGGTTACTGCAATCCAATAGGTTCCAGCCTCTCTGGTGTATTACCGTTTTTGCTATTTCTCCTCAGCTACCTAAACATAACAGTATCACCAGCCAAAACTAAAATTATATGGTACTTACAGAAGGGAAAAATAGTGTGGAAAGAAAAAAGTTATCAGAGTTGTCAAAGATTTTTTTTTCTGTTTGTTGCATTTTTTTTTCTCCCTCTTTCTCTCTGGGTGCTGAGGAGGATTTTTATTTCTCAATGGAGTTTGCACAGTTGTCTGGCCGTGTGGAGCAGTTTGCCACTGAGGTTCGGAGTATTGCTACCTATCTTGCTAGGTTGCCAGTTGTGGAACCTAGGATCCCCATGCCAGATTTGTTTTTGGGGGATCGGGCTAAATTTCTGAATTTCAAAAATAACTGTAAGTTGTTTTTTGCCTTAAAGCCTAAGTCCTCAGGGAACACAGCACAGCAGGTTCAAATTGTCATCTCTCTCCTGCGCGGCGACCCTCAGGATTGGGCTTTTTCCCTGACACCTGGGGATCCTGTTTTGAATGATGTTGATGTATTTTTTCAGGCTCTAGGGTTGTTGTACGATGAACCTAATGTCACTGATCAAGCTGAAAAAAACATGTTGGCATTAAGTCAGGGCTGTGAAGCCGCTGAACTGTACTGTCAGAAATTTCGAAAGTGGGCAGTGCTGACCAAATGGAATGATGATGCTTTGGTAGCCCTTTTTCGGAAGGGTCTGTCAGAGAATGTAAAGGACGTTATGGTGGGATTCCCTGTTCCCTGTGGTCTCAATGATTCTATGTCTTTGGCTATTCAAATTGACAAACGTTTGCGTGAGCGCAGAGGTATGCGTGAGATGGTGTTGCCTTGTGGGCCAGCTCCTGAGCCCATGCAGTGTGATGGAGTAACTTCTGGGGCACAGTGTCATGAGTTTCGAAAGCGCAATGGGTTATGTTTCTACTGTGGTGACGCCTCTCATGCTATTTCCGTCTGCCCTAAGCGGGGAAGAAGTTTTGCGCGCTCAGTTGTCTTGGGTAGTGTTCAGACTAAATTTCTGTTGACTGTTACCCTGATCTGCTCCATGTCCACATTTTCGGCTCAGGCTTTTGTTGATTCAGGAGCAGCTATTAACCTGATGGATTTTAACTTTGCCAAACGTTGTGGCTTTCCCATGATACCCCTGCGGAAGTCTATTCCCCTACTGGGCATTGATTCTACCCCTTTGGCAGAGAATAAACCCCAATTTTCTACTCAGGTGATAATGAGGGTTGAACCAGATCATCAGGAGAGTTGCAAATTTCTGGTGTTGCATAATCTGCATGACATTATTGTACTGGGTTTTCCTTAGTTACAGATTCATAATCCTGTTTTGGATTGGAAATCTGTGTCTGTGACCAGTTGGGGCTGCCAATGTGTTAATGCTGACACTCCTGTTTATTCTGCCTCTCCCCAGTCTCAGGATGTCCCTGACTTTTTGACTGATTTTTCTGATGTGTTTAGTGAAAGTAAGTCTATGTCCTTACCTCCTCACAGAAGCTACGATTGTGCTATTGAGTTAGTGCCTGGTGGTAAATTTCCTAAGGGTCGCCTTTTTAACTTCTGTACCTGAACACGATGCTATGCGATCTTATATCAAGGAGTCATTGGTGAAGGGTCATATCAGACCATCCTCTTCACCCTTGGGCGCCGGTTTTTTCTTTGTGGCCAAAAAGGATGGTTCATTGAGGCCGTGTATTGATTATCACCTCCTGAATAAGATCACTGTGAAATATCAATATCCGTTACCCTTGATTTCTGACCTGTTTTCCAGAGTGAAAAGTGCTAGTTGGTTTACCAAGCTTGACCTCAGGGGGGCGTATAACCTTATTCGCATTAAGCACGGGGATGAATGGAAGATGGCGTTTAATATCCCAGAGGGGCATTTTGAGTACCTAGTGATGCCCTTTGGGCTCACTAATGCTCCTTCCGTCTTCCAATCCTTCATGAATGATATTTTCAGGGATTTTGTGGATACATTTCTGATTGTTTATTTGGATGATATCTTGATTTTTTTCCAATGACTGGGATTCTCATGTGAAACATGTTCGGACTGTGTTCCAGATTTTGAGAGAGAATGCTCTGTATGTGAAGGGATCAAAGTGTCTTTTTGGCGTACAGAAGGTCTCATTTCTGGGATTCATTTTGTCTCCGTCTGTTATTGAAATGGACCCGGTCAAGGTTCAGGCCATCTGTGATTGGGTTCAACCTACTTCATTAACCCCTCTCTGACATTAGACGTACTATCCCATCCATAAAACCCGTGCCATTCTGCCCATGGACGGGATAGTACGTCATAGGCGATCAGCTGCGCTCCTGAGGGGAGCGCAGCTAATCGCCGCCGGGTGTCAGCTGATTATCACAGCTGACACCCGTGACTGTGTGTCAGGAGCGGTCACGGACCGCTCCCGGCACATTAACCCCTAGCACACCGCGATCAAACATGATCGCGGTGTACTGGGGGCACAGGGGAGGATCGCGCAGGGTGGGGGCTCCCTACGCGCCCCCCTGAGACCCTCAGACCAGCGCGATGTGATCGCGCTGTTCTGAGGGCTTCCTCCCTCGCAGGACCCGGATCCAAGATGGCGCCGGGGTCCTGGAGGGAGGCGGCTTCCTCAGTGCCTGCTGAGAGCAGGCACTGAGAAGCCTGCAGCTATGCCTGAGCGATCGCTGGTGTGACAGAGTGCTGTGCACACTGTCACACCAGCGATTTGATAAAATACAGTGATGTCCCACCCTGGGACCAAGTAAAAAAGTTAAAAAAAATAAAAATAAACATGTTATAAAAAAAAATCCAAAATAAATAAAAAAAAAAAATATATTCCTCAATAAATTCATTTCTTCCTGTAAATAAAAAAAACAAAACAATAAAAGTACACATATTTGGTATCGCCGCGTCCGTAACGACCCCCCCTATAAAACTGTCCCACTAGTTAACCCCTTTAGTGAACCACTTAAAAAAAAAAAAAAAAAACGAAGCAAAAAATCAATGCTTTATCATCATATCGCCGAACAAAAAGTGGAATAACGCGCGATCAAAAAGACCGATATAAATAAACATGGTACCGCTGAAAACGTCATATTGTCCCGCAAAAAAACGAGCCGCCATACAGCATCATCAGCGAAAAAATAAAAAAGTTATAGCTCGCAGAATAAAGCGATGCAAAAATAATTATTTTTTATATAAAATTGTTTTTATTCTATAAAAGCGCCAAAACATAAAAAAATGATATAAATGAGGTATCGCCATAATCGTACTGACCCGAAGAATAAAACTGCTTTATCAATTTTACCACACGCGGAACAATAAAAACGCCTCCCCCAAAAGAAATTCATGAATTGCTGATTTTTGTTCATTCTAACCTCCCAAAAATCGAAATAAAAAGCGATCAAAAAATGTCACCTGCTCAAAAATGGTACAAATAAAAACCTCAACTCGTACCGCAAAAAATAAGACCTCACATGACTCTGTGGGCTAAAATATGCAAAAATTATAGCTCTCAAAATGTGGCGATGCAAAAAACTATTTTTGCAATAAAAAGCGTCTTTTAGCGTGACAGCTGCCAATCATAAAAACCCGCTATAAATAGTAAATCAAACCCCCCTTTATCACCCCCTTAGTTAGGGAAAAATAATAAAATTAAAAAAATGTATTTATTTCCATTTTCCCATTAGTGTTAGGGTTGCGGCTAAAGTTAGGGTTAGGGTTGCGGCTAAAGTTAGGATTAGGGTTAGGGTTGGGATTAGGGGTGTGTTAGGGTTAGGTTTGTGGTTAGGGTTGGGACTAGGGTTAGGGATGTGTTGGGGTTAGGGTTGGAGTTAGAATTGGGGGGTTTCCACTGTTTAGGCACATCAGGGGCTCTCCAAATGTGACATGGCGTCTGATCTCAATTCCAGCCAATTCTGCGTTGAAAAAGTCAAACGGTGCTCCTTCACTTCTGAGCTCTGCCATGCGTCCAAACAGTAGTTTATCCCCACATATGGGGTATCAGCGTACTCTGGACCCCAAGAGTTATTGTGCAATTTGTCCTATTTCTTCTGTTACCCTTGGGAAAATAAAAAACTGGGGGCGAAAATATCATTTTTGTACAAAAAAAATTATTTTTTTGTTTTTACGGCTGTACATTATAAACTTCTGTGAAGCACTTCGGGGTTCAAAGTGCTCACCACACATCTAGATAAGTTCCTTGTGGGGTCTATTTTCCAAAATGGGGTCACTTGTGGGGGGTTTCCACTGTTTAGGCGCATCAGGGGCTCTCCAAATGCGACATGACGCACCCAGACCATTCCATCAAAGTCTGCAATCCAAAACGTCACTACTTCCCTTCCGAGCCCTGACGTGCGCCCATACAGTAGTTTTCTCCCACATATTGGGTATCAGCGTACTCAGGACAAATTGGACAACAACTTTTGGGGTCCAATTCTCCTGTTACCCTTGTGAAAATAAAATATTGGGGGCGAAAAAATCATTTTTGTAAAAAAAAAAAGATTTTTTATTTTTACGGCTGTGCGTTATAAACTTCTGTGAAGCACTTCGGGGTTCAAAGTGCTCACCACACATCTAGATAAGTTCCTTGTGGGGTCTATTTGCCAAAATGGGGTCACTTGTGGGGGGTTTCCACTGTTTAGGTGCATCAGGGGCTCTCCAAATGTGACATGACGCCCCCAGACCATTCCATCAAAGTCTGCAATCCAAAACGTCACTACTTCCCTTCCGAGCCCCGACGTGTGCCCATACAGTAGTTTTCGCCCACATATTGGGTATCAGTGTACTCAGGACAAATTGGACAACAACTTTTGCGTTCCAATTTCTTCTGTTACCCTTGTGAAAATAAAATATTGGGGGCGAAAAAATCATTTTTGTAAAAAAAAAAAAAAAGATTTTTTATTTTACGGCTGTACGTTATAAACTTTAGTGAAACACCTGGGGGTTCAAAGTTCTCACCACACATCTAGATAAGTTCCTTGAGGGGTCTAGTTTCCAAAATGGTGTCATTTATGGGGGTTTCCACTGTTTAGGCAGATCAGGAGCTCTCCAAACACGACATGGCGTCCAGCCAATTCTGCGTTGAAAAAGTCAGACGGCGCTCCTTCCCTTCCAAACTCTGCCATGCACCCAAACAGTGGTTTACCCCCACATATGGGGTATCAGCGCACTCAGGACAAATTGCACAATAACTTTTGGAGTCTTGTTACCCTTGGAAAAATAAAAATTGGGGTGAAAAGATCATTTTTGTGGAAAAAATATGATTTTTAAATTTTACGGCTCTACGTTATAAACTTGTGTGAAGCACTTGGGGGTTCAAATTGCTCATCAAAAATCTGGATAAGTTCCTTAGGGGGTCTAGTTTCCCAAATGGGGTCATTTGTGGGGGTTTCCACTGTTTAGGCACATCAGGGGCTCTCCAAATGCAACATGGCATCCAAACTCAATTCCAGCCAATTTTGGTTGGAAAAAGTCAAATGGTGCTCCTTCCATTCCGAGCTCTGCCGTGCGCCCAAACAGTGGTTCCCCCCCACATATGGGGTATCAGCGTACCTAGGACAAATTGTACAACAACTTATGTGGTCCAATTTCTCCTGTTACCCTTGGGAAAATAAAAAATTAGTGACTAAAAGATAATTTTTGTGGGAAAAAAATAGGATTTTTTATTTTCATGCCCGGGCATTATAAACTTGTGTGAAGCACTTTGGGGTTCAAAGTGCTCACCAAAGATCTAGATAAGTTCCTTAGGGGGTCTAGTTTCCAAAATGGGGTCACTTGTGGGGGTTTCCACTGTTTAGGCTCATCTGGGGCACTGCAAACGGAACATGACCCCCATTAACGTCTGCATTCCAAAACGTTACTACTTCCTTTCCAAGCCCTGCCGTGCGCCCAAACAGTTTCCCCCCCCCACATATGGGGTATCAGCGTACTCAGGACAAATTGGACAACAACTTTTGGGGTCCAATTTCCTTGGGAAAATTCAAAAATTTGGGACTAAAAAATCATTTTTGTGGAAAATTGATTTTTTTTTTTTTTTTCACACCCAGGCTTTATAAACTTTTGTGAAACACTTGAGGGTTCAAAGTGCTCACAACAGATCTAGATAAGTACCTTAGGGGGTCTAGTTTCCAAAATGGTGTCACTTGTGGGGGTTTCCACTGTTTAGGCGCATCAGGGGCTCTCCAAACGCGACATGGCATCCAATCTAAATTCCAGCCAATTTTAGTTTGAAAAAGTCAAACGTCGCTCCTTCCCTTACGAGCTCTGCCGTGTGCCCAAACAGTGGTTTTCCCCCACATATGGGGTATTGGCGTACTCAGGAGAAATTGCATAACAACCTTATCTGTCCATTTTCTCCTTTTACCCTTGTGAAAATAAAAAAAAAGTTTGTAAAAGATCATTTTTGTGGCTAAAAAGTAAAATATTAATTTTTTCCTTCCACGTTGCTTTAGTTACTGTGAAGCACCTGAAGGGTTAATAAACTTCTTGAATGTGGTTTTGAGTACCTTGAGGGGTGCAGTTTTTAGAATGGTGTCACTTTTGGGTATTTTCTGCCATATAGACCCCTCAAAGTGACTTCAAATGTGAGGTGGCCCCTAAAAAAAATGGCTTTGTAAATTTTGTTGTAAAAATGAGAAATCGCTGGTCAACTTTTAACCCTTATAACTTCCTAACAAAAGAAAATTTTGGTTCCAAAATTGTGCTGATGTAAAGTAGACATGTGGGAAATGTTATTTCTTAACTATTTTGTGTGATATATTTCTCTGTTTTAAGGGAATAAAAATTCAAAGTTTGAAAATTGCAAAATTTTAAAAATTTTCGCCATATTTGCGTTTTTTTTTCAAAAATAAACGCAAGTTATATCGAAGAAATGTTACCACTAACATGAAGTACAATATGTCACGAGAAAACAATCTCAGAATCGCGAAGATCCGTTGAAGCGTTCCAGAGTTATAACCTCATAAAGAGACAGTGGTCAGAATTGTAAAAATTGGCCCGGTCATTAACGTGCAAACCACCCTTGGAGGTGAAGGGGTTAAAGGCTCTTCAGAGATTTTTGGGTTTTGCCAATTTTTATCGTAAATTTATTGGTAATTTCTCCGGTAATGTTAAACCATTGACTGATTTGACCAAAAAGGGTTCTGATGTGGTGAATTGGCCTCCTGAGGCAGTTTCTGCGTTTCAGGAACTTAAGCAGAGATTCACTTCTGCTCCTGTTCTACGGCAGCCTGATGTTTCTCTGCCGTTTCGGGTGGAGGTTGATGCTTCTGAGATTGGGGCAAGTGCCGTTTTGTCCCAAAGGGATCCAGAGACTTCTAAGAGTAATCCTTGTGCCTTTTTCTCTCGAAAATTTTCTCCAACTGAACGTAATTATGACGTGGGTAATCGGGAGTTATTGGCTTTGAAGTGGGCCTTTGAAGAGTGGAGACATTGGCTGCAAGGAGCCAAACATCAGGTGGTGGTCCTCACGGACCATAAGAACCTGGTTTATCTCGAATCAGCCAAGCGACTTAATCCTAGACAGGCCAGGTGGGCCTTGTTTTTCACACGTTTTAATTTTGTGGTTTCTTTTCTTCCTGGCACTAAGAATGTTAAGGCGGATGCCCTCTCGAGGAGTTTCTTTGCGGATTCTCCTGAGTTATCTGATCCTGCTGTTATTTTGAAAGAGGGTGTAGTACTTTCCGCCATCTCGCCCAATTTGAGACTGGCTCTGGAAGGGTGTCAGGAGGATAAACCTGAGCGCTGCCCTGTTGGGAAATTGTTTGTCCCAGACCAGTGGAAGAAGAGTGTGATGTCTGAGATTCATTGTTCCGCGTTGGCTGGTCATCCCAGGATTTTTGGTACCAGAGACTTGGTGAGTCGGTCCTTTTGGTGGCCTACTTTGTCTCGTGACATCAGGGACTTTGTGCAGTCCTGTGGGACTTGCTCTCTTCCAAGCCTTGCTCTCGCTGTAGTGGTTTGTTAATGCCATTACCTATGCCCAAGAGGCCATGGACCCATATCTCTATGAATTTTATTTCCGACCTCCCTGTCTCTCAGAGAATGACCGTTATCTGGGTAATCTGTGATAGGTTTTCCAAGATGATACATCTTGTGCCATTACCTAAGTTACCTTCCTCCTCCGAGTTGGTGCCTTTGTTCCTTCAGCACGTGGTTCGGTTACATGGCATTCCGAAGAACATTGTGTCTGACAGAGGAGTCCAGTTTGATTCCTGATTTTGGAGGACATTTTGTTCTAAACTTGGTGTTCAATTATCTTTCTCCTCTGCATTTCATCCTCAGACCAATGGACAAACTGAGAGAACAAACCAGACCTTGGAAACTTATTTGAGATGTTTTGTGTCTGCTGATCAAGATGACTGGGTCTCTTTTTTGCCTTTGGCTGAGTTTGCTCTTAATAATAGGGCTAGCTCTGCCACCTTGATGTCTCCATTTTTCTGCAATTCTGGGTTTCACCCTCGATTTTCTTTGAGACAGGCGGAGGCTTCTGTCTGTCCGGGTGTTGACTCTGTTGTGGTGCGAATGCAGCAGATTTGGGACCAGGTAGTGGAGAGGTTGTCTCTCTCTCAAGAGAAGGCCCAGCGGTTTGCCAACTGGCATAGGACTGATGGTCCTCGGTTTAAAGTGGGGGACTTGGTTTGGTTGTCCTCAAGAAATATCCCTATGAGGGTTGCATCTCCAAAGTTTAAGCCTAGGTTCATTGGACCTTATAAGATCATGGAGATTCTTAATCCGGTTTCCTTCCGTTTGCTTCTTCCAGGGACATTTAAGATTCAAAACATTTTCCACAAGTCCTTATTGAAGAGGTTTGTCGAGCCAGTGGTTCCTATGGCTGCGCCTCCTGACCCTGTTTTGGTTGAGGGCAATCTGGAGTATGTGGTTGAGAAAATATTGGATTCTCGTTTTTCTAGACGGAAACTCCAGTATTTGGTTACGTGGAGAGGTTATGGTCAGGAGGACAATTCTTGGGTGTTTGCTTCAGAAATCCATACTAGGAGACTGATCTGTGCCTATCACCGAGCTCATCCTGATCGGCCTAGTTGCACAAGTGAGGGTTCGGTGACACCTCCTCAAGGGGCGGGTACTGTTGTGAATGTGCTAGAGATTGTTTCTGAGCAGAGGCTCCCTCTGGTGGTTACAGACAGTACTGAACCTTCCAGCGAGGAATGGCAATCTGGGATCACTGACTGGACTGATATAAGGGAGGTTCCCTCCCGTGATGGTCGCAGGTGATCAATTGTTCTTGTCTCAATTGTGGTTCCTGGTTCACTTGGAAGTTGCTGGAGTCTTGCCTGCGTCTGCTGCTTTCAGATAAGATATTTTTCGTTTCTCTTTTTGTGCTTGCTTTTTGCATAGTTTTCTGCACTTTTGTGGGGGTCAGCAGGGTCCCCTCCTGGGGCCTGTGCTCCTCTCAGTTTATCTGTAGCCACTGTTATTTGTTCATTTGCTTTTTCCTGTTTTTTCAGTGGCTGCGGCTTGGTTTTGTTACACCAGAGATCTGATTTAGGTGGATGAGATCGTGTGATCTCAGGTTTTTTGGCAATCAGAAGTGCTGGTATTTTTTAGGGTTTTTGTTGGATTGCAGTCAGAATTCTTTCCTGTACTTTTCTGTCTAGACAGATTGGGCCCCAGCGTTTGCTCATTCTATTTTCTGTCTGTGTCCGTGCTTTCTTCTTGTCTAACCGCCATTACATGTTTGGGAGCTTCCTATTTTCTTTGGGGATCTGCTCTAGGGCGGATAGCATTCATCTTTCTGCCTTTAGGTGTAGTTATCTCTCAGGCTGTGACGAGGCGTCTAGGATCAACGTAGGAACGCTCCACGGCTACCTCTAGTTGTGTGGTTAGTTCAGGTTACTGCAATCCAATAGGTTCCAGCTTCTCTGGTGTATTACCGTTTTTGCTATTTCTCCTCAGCTACCTAAACATAACAATGACCTTTGCGACGTCGAGGTCACTGAAACCTTGGTCAAAGTTATCCGAGCACTCAAATCTCCAAACTTTTGCATCATCCCATTTTCCTTTTTGTCATTTTTAAAATGTAAAAAATGACTATATATGTATATTTTTTTGCCTAAAATAAAAAGGAAATGTGTCATCTTTAACTTTAGTCCTTTTAGAGATCATTCCATTTTCAACTTTTTTAACTGTTCACAATAACAGTAATTTTGATCAGGGGTGTCCAAACTTTTACATACCACTGTAAGAAGCTACCTCTTCCTGAGAGATGGCATTTACACCAGGTAAAAAACGAATTACATATTTATGGCAAATAGCAGGTCCTAATTAAATAAACATTTTGATGGTGCAGTTACACTCAGGGTTGCCAACATTCCTGAATTTTCTGGACAATGTGTAAAAATAAGACACTTATTTCCCTGTCCGTATATAAAATTTGATGTTTGTTAGTTTTATAAAGCTGGAAAAACTTGTACAGATTATTGTGAATACAGGTTATTGTGACTGCAATTTTCAGCTTCTACAGGTCACAGTGAATGCAGATCATTTCTTCATATCAGAATTAAGGACCGTAGACGTGTATCACTTTAAAATCTTAATGATTTATTGTGGTTTTCTAATGTGTCCGTAAAAACAGCTGCTTGTTTGGGACTTTTTGAGAAGCTGTTCAAAGAAAAAGTAAAGTTGGCAACTCTGGTTACACTTAGTTGTAGAAAATGTGGTACATGGCCTATGCTGAAGAAGCTGTGTACTGGAGAAAGTTAACCTGAGAGATCAGTAAATGAAACTTGCTTGAATAATGCGTGGTAATAATTGCTGGACGAATCATCAACAATCTTAAATACACAAGTGTAATCTAATATCGGAGTCCCTGCATGTTCCTTTTCCCTCTGCCAACATACTCACTGCCTTAGCGGTGTCTCTGTTCACTTCACCACTTCCTGGTTCACTGGGGCATGCGCACATACATTGCACACCTAGTGCGCACATGCTCGCTGATTCTTAAAGGGGAACATTCACACTTTGGAAATGCCCCTAGCCAATAGCTGGGAGGCACCTTGTGTTTTAGGCATACTCCACTGTAGGGAAGTGCCTTTACAACACCCACCTTATTGTTAGTTCAAGTTTGTCCCTGTTAGTTAGTTGTCAGGTCCCTGAACCTATTCCTGAACCATGTTCTGAACCTGTTGTGTTACGCATAGTTCCTGAACCTGTTGTAGAACCTGCATAGCTTGTACCTGTTCCATTGCCTCTCTTACCTGAAGCCACTCCGGCAGTAACTGAACCTGAAACTGCCCAGATGGAATGTGAGCCTGAAGCTGCTCCGGCAGTATGTAAGCCTGAAGCCACTCCTGCGGTAGATGAGCCTGAAGCCACTCCAGCAGTACGTGAGTCTTAAGCCGCTTTGGCAGTACATGAGCCTGAAGCTGCTCCTTCGGAAACTGAAGCCGCTCTGGCGGAACCTAAACCTGCACCAGTGTTCGTTCTGCCAAATGTTCCAGGATTTGCACTGTCTGAACCTGCATCAGCATCCAGTCCTGCCTTAGACTCTGAGTATGTGTCTGCTCCTGCAGTACAAGGGACTGCCCTTGGAGTGGTACGTGGCGGCCACCTGCAGCTCAAGCCTAACTGCACCATCAGGAGCTCTAGCAAAAGCCCATCCAAAGGTAAGCCTGAACTATGGTGCAGTGGGTCCATGGTGAATGTGCGTAACAACAAGCATAGATGGAATAAATGACTTATCACTGAGTGTCAAGATGGAAAGCTTGAACATGGAACTGCTACTCAGCACAAGGAATACAAAGATATTGACTATCACCTGGTACGACTGGTATACATTTGAGATGGATGGTGCTGAATTGAAAGTTTATAAAATTTTTCAACCTACTTTGATCAATGATCACTCAAGTTTCAACAACGACATCGGAAGTCAATAGAGAATTGCTATGAGCAAATCTACAATGAAATCACTGGACAAAGTCTTCAAATCGAGGAACATTTCACTGGTGAGGACGACACCGGCTCTTACATAGTCTGGCGTTTTCTGTAGTAACATACAAATGCGAAACCTGAACAATAAAGAAACAAGACAGAAGAAGAATCAATGCCGAAATGTGGTACTGGAGAAGTATATTATCAATACCATGGATGGCAAGAAGAAAAAAACAAATCAATCTTGGAACAAATCAAGCCAGACATGTCATTGGAAGCAAGGATCACAAAGCTACGACTTGCCTACTGTGGGCACATCAAACGAAGAGAGCTAATCAGTGGAGAAGGACATCGTGGTCGGGAGAATAGAAGGAACAAGGTGAAGAGGAAGACCAGCAAACCAAAGTCTTGATACTATCAAGATAACGGCGGAGAAGACCCTGGTGACCGATCTAGGCTGCACAAGATCGATCTTACTACAGAGCGCTCATTCATGAAGTCGCCATGGATTGATATTGAGCCGAAGGCCGTTAAAAAAAACAACAAATATTTGAGTCCAGATTAAAATACTTATTAAACCAACAATCAGTTTTATGGGCATCATTCCAGATTTTTAGTAGCTCCAAAGTCAATGGAAATATTTCACCAACCTTAGGATCCAAATACCCATGACAGTCACAGTGTCCCCATAATACATACAGCTATCCTGCCACCATAACACTGACATTCAGGTCTGGCAGTGAGGTCTCTGCTTATTTTGTCAGTCTGTTGGTGTAGGTAGGACATTGCAGGAGTGTTGTTGTATGATTATTCTGTATAATGAATTCTGTCACAAACTTCAGATGTTTACATCCCTAATTGTCCTCCATTTTAGGCAAGTGTGGAAAAATTGCTGCAGAGTAAGAAACCTCTGAAAACAAAAGAGTAAGTCATTTATTTTTACAATTAGTAAAATGCAAAGTGTGTGAAGAAAAATAACAATTCAAACCAATATTTGGTGAGTGCTCGTTGCCTCCATCATCAGTATCTGGTGACTGCCCGTCACGTCCATCATCAGTATCTGGTGACTGCCTGTCACCTTTATCATCAGTATCTGGTGACCGCCGTCGCCTCCATCATCAATATCTGGTGACCGCCCCTCGCCTCCATCAACAGTATCTGGTGACTGCCCCTCGCCTCCATCATCAGTATTTGGTGACCGCCCGTTACCTCCATCATCAGTATCTGGTGACTGCCTGTCACCTTCATCATAAGTATCTGGTGACCGCTCATAACCTCCATCATCAGTATTTGGTGACCACTCGTCGCATCCATCATCAGTATGTGGTTACAGCCAGTCTCCTCCATCACGTCTCATCACTTGAACACAGATTATGGAGGATCTCGGCAGGAGGTTGAAACAAAAACTTTGGAGAACTGACCCCAGATCTGTGTATGAAGCTTGTGCGGATCCTTCTGTCTCTTCATGTAATCCCAGACAGACGAGATGATGTGAGATCAGGACTCTGTGGGACCGAATCAACACTTCCAGAACTCCTCAACATTAATGACATTGGCTGGATGTTGGGGTGTCATTGTCTGTCTGCAGAATAAATTTAGCGCCGAACAGACGCCTCCCTGATAGTATTACATGATGGGGAAGTATCTGCCTGTGTTTATCAGCATTGAGGACGCCATAAATTCTGACCAAATCCCCAACATCATTTTGCAGCCACAGACTTGCAGGACCTTCCACCGTGCATCACTGCAGACCTCATTATTGTGCTGTTCTCAAGGCCTTCTGTAACAATCTGCTTTTGTTGCAGCCATTTATTCCACATTTTACTCTTCAGTTCAGACACCTCCTGCCACTTTTCTTACCCTTTGTTCCTATGTTTTTGTGCATAGTTCAATTGCTTGGCCTTGTTTCCATGTGTAAGGTGTGGGCTTTTTGACCACAATTGTTCCATGAAGACCACTACTGTCCAAACTTCTCCTAAAGCTGTAACTGGTTCCATTTCTTGCTATCAGTGCTCAGCTGATGGCACTGCTGAAAGACATCTGTTTTCAAAGGGAATTAAAATAATGTCTCTTTCATTTATTGCTTTAAGTTTCCTTGCCTGACAACTTAGGCCTCTTTCACACATCCATTTTGCGTCTGACCGCGCCACCGGCGTTTTGCCGGATCGCCGCATCCGGCAACTAGTATGTAAAACCGGATGAGACGCATCCGGTTTTTCGCCGGATCCGTCTCGGGAATCCGAACAAAAACCGGATCCGTCTCATCCGGTTTTTTATCCGTTTTCGACGGATTACGCCGGATCCGGTTTTTAAAAACGCCCTTTTTTGGGGTTCCAAACATGATTGGCTACTGTAATCCTATATATACACTGTTCCTACAGCCCATCTTTGACAGGTTGTAGAGGAGCAAGTGCAGGTTGGAGAGAAGAGCAAGTAGCAAGTGACTTGCGAACATGGATGTGATTATTGGCAATATCTTCAAGAATCTGGTGGATTTTACTGCGGAGGCGAATCGCTTGAAGATAATCGTTATGGAGAATGAGAGAAAGATAGAGCAGCGCATTATGCGTCAGCGCCAACGACGATGCCGTATGTGGATCCACCCCATTACAGCACAGAGACTAACCCGTGGTGTGTATTCTACACTCAACATGGAGCTGAGAGAAAACCCTGAGAAATTTTTTGCCTATCTTCGGATGAAGAAAGAGAATTTTGACTGTTTGCTGGAGCACGTTGGAGAACAAATCTGAAGATCCGACACCTATTGTCGCTTCTCGATTTCTCCGACAGAGCGTCTCATGGTCACTATAAGGTAAGCTATATGTATTGGATCTGTTTGCTTGAGCACACTTGTATTGTTCTAATTTTTTTAACATCACAGGACAACAAGGGAACCATATCAGTACAATAAACATGGTCAAAACAGTGTTTTTCCTTTATTTTATTATTTTTGGTATCTCCAATAGTTATAGCTGAGTTCTGCTATGTAATGCTGTGATTGTGAACTAATTGATTTTTTCTATTTTGTTTACAGATTTCTGGCAACTGGAGAAACGCTGTCATCGCTCCATTTCCAGTATCGCCTTGGAATTTCTACGCTATCAGGCATCATCAAGTACACTTGTCGTGCTCTGTGGGACTGTTTGGTTGGAGAATTTCTTCCAGAGCCAACTACAGACCGGTGGCTTGAAATAGCGGACCAGTTTCTCCGTATCTGCCAGTTTCCAAATTGCCTGGGCGCTGTTGATGGCAAACACATCCGCATTCAAAAGCCTTCAGGAACCGGATCAGAATTCTTTAACTACAAAAAATATTTTTCGGTTGTCCTGATGGCTATTGCTGATGCGGAGTACAAATTTATTGCTGTGGACATTGGGTCTTATGGACGGTCCACTGACTCTCAAGTGTTTAAACTTTCTGCTATGGGGCGGAGACTGTACTGAAACACTTTTCAGTTTCCACCCCTTAGGCCACTGCCTCAAACCTCTGGCCCACCTATACCTTTCGTGTGTGTAGGTGATGAGGCATTCCAGCTGTCCGAACACCTCTTGAAGCAGTACGCCAGCAGAGGATTGACCCATACAAAGAGAATTTTCAACTACCGCCTCACAAGAGCCAGACGGATGGTGGAGTGTGCGTTTGGGATTATGACAGCCAAATGGCGTTTTCTTTTGACTGCGATAAACTTGAAGACAGAGACTGTGGATGATGTTGTTAAAGCGTGCGTGGTCCTACATAATTTTGTCATCACCAAGGAACCGATTTCTATTGAGGACCACAATCAAGAAACAACCTTGCACGACTACAGCAACATTACCACTCGGAGTACACTGGCGGTTTCAATAATGAGGGACCATTTTGCCCAATACTTTGTGTCACCAGAAGGTAGAGTAGACTGGCAGGATGACAGAGTGTGATCAATTGATTATTTCTTTTAAAACTCTTTCTGTACCCACAGTAAGGAAACTTTTCTACCTTCTTGTGTGTTTTGTACTGTATGTTATCTTTTGGCCATAGTTGTGTACCTGTCTTTTTTTTTTAAAATAACCCAAAGTATTTCACCTTTTTACCAAAAATGTGTACCTGCTAGGGATAACCGAACAAAGTACACAAGTTTTGGAAAAAGGTAAGATACTTTCAATACTCCACAACCCGGGACAAAACTTTGGCAAAAAGGTAAAATTTATGTTCCTCAAAGTTATGTAGATATTTTGCCATATTACCCTAACAGATGTTGGTGTTTGTGTACCCACATGTTTACCTGGTTTAATACATTTGTTACTTAACATCCTATAAAGAAATGACAGACAACATTTGTAAACCACTTTAAGTTTTATTCAAAAAAATTTTTTTAATATAATTTGTGGAAAAAGTTGCATTTTTGCAAAATGTGGAAATTGTAATAAAATTAATTTTTTATTAAAATAAAGTTTTTATTTTTTATTGAAGCAACCAAAAAAATTAACTATTTACAGTTGGGTGTACTGTGGGGTGGAAATAGTGCTGGAGGGGCTGCGGGACACTTCGACCGTGGGAGTGTGGAGGGACGACCGGGATGGTGGTGGTGAAGGAACAGGAAGAGATGAAGGGGTGGAAAGAGTGAGAGAATGGGAAGACAAGGCAGAACAGGTGGGTGGTGGAGTGGAGGGTTGGGCAGGAGGAGCAGGTGACATGGTAGGGAATTGGAAGGGGGAAGGAGATCTGTAAGAGGTAGGAGTGTGGTACAGGGTAGGTGGCTGGTAGTGGGGAGGTTGCTGGTACTGGGGAGGTGACTGCAGTTGGGGAGGTGGCTGGTAATGGGGAGTTTGCTGGAATTGGGGAGGTTGCTGGTATTGCATAGGAGGGGGAGGAGGGACGGCGGCTGGGGGGGAAGGTAGAGGAATGACTGGGGTGGATGGAGGAGGATGGGGATAGCCTGCACTAGACCAGCGTGGCACGTATGCATTACATACATCTGCTGGTCAGCAGATAGCGTATCTATGCGCTCCGCCACAGACCTAAAAAAGCTGTGATTAGGAGATGCTCTTGCTTCCGACTGCATGGTTTGCAGAAGTGTCTTTACCTCCAAAACTGCGGAGGTTATCTGATTAATGCCTTTAAGACAGTTCTGGAAAGACGCATTCAAATGCAAGAACTGAGGCGCATAGCTCCTTTCCTGACCCCTCTGCCGCTGCCGCCCAGTACCCGCAGCTGTACTAGAGGTGGCAGTGTCAGAAGGGTGGGGTAAAGGGAATGCTATCTCCTCACCAGCAGCTGCATGTAATGCAGGCGGCCACGATACTCCAGAGCTGGTGGATGGGACTGCGGGATCGAATGTGAGGGAAGGCTGGGAAGGTGCAGATGTACCGGGGCGGTCGAAGTGTCCCTCGGTGTCGGTCTCCTGAGGGATCGCCCCAGAAGGCGCCAACTCTGCGGGCGCCCGAGTGCTGGTCACCGTGCTGTGGAATAAAGAGAAAACATACAATTAATATACAGATGTGGAATGGCCCTGGCTGGAAAAAAAACATTGGATAGATGTTAACATTTTATGGTTGTGAATACTTTTCCATCCAATTATGACAAGAGCATTCTTAAGGTGATACCTTTATTGGCTAACCAGAAAATAATATGTTCGCTAGCTTTCAGAGCTCAAGGCTCCTTCTTCAGGCAAGATTACATTTCCAAATGTAATCTTGCCTGAAGAAGGAGCCTTGAGCTCTGAAAGCTAGCGAACATATAATTTTCTGGTTAGCCAATAAAGGTATCACCTTAAGAATGCTCTTGTCATAATTGGATGGAAAAGTATTCACATCGATTTTTCTGGCTAACACGGTACCACAATATAATTTATTATTGTACAACATTTTATGGTAATATTTACCTTCGGGTGACCATAGTTTCCCGCAGGAACGCCAGGGCTCGTGCGTATTTATATTTGCTCTGGCGTCCTGAAGAACCACTCGGGGCCCGCATCTCCTTATTGAACTCCTTCTTAAAGCGATCCCTCACAGACCGCCACAGCTTCACAATTCTCTCCCCTGAAACGAGAAAGCACACATTGGTTACTATACAACATCAGTGTTTCCCAAACTTCAGTCCTCGTGTCCCCCAGAGGTAATGTTTTAAGTATTTCCATAGTGTTTCACAAAAGGCAATCCTGAAAACATGAACCGTGGGGGACACGAGGATTGAAGTTTGGAAACACAGCTTTACAGTCAGCAACCTGAACTATACTTACGGTGTTTAGTCTGGGACCGAACATCGAGGTCCTCCCAGCGGTCCACCATTGCCGATGCCACTTCCTCCCAGAGCCGTCGGGTCAGTACTTGATCAGAATGGCGGCGGTCCCCCATGTTCCACAGCGGCTCCCTTTCTCTGACCAGATCAATGAGGAGGTCGACGTCTATCCCCTCCTCACTGTCCGAATTGGGAGCACGCTGTGAAGCCTGTGAAATAAAAACTGAAAAAAACAATACATTACCCTCCACACTAGCAAGTGAAAAAGAAAAAAAGGACAAATGTTAAACAAAATCCAATTAAGAAAAAAAAATATATATAACAAAATTTAAAAAAAGTTTAGAAAAATTTTTTTTTAAAAAAATAATGTAAAGACTAAAAAAGTTTAAATCAAAGCAAAAAATTCCAAATTAAAAATTAAAAAAAAAAAGGATTAAAAAAAAAGAAAAATGTAATTTTTTACCTAACAATTAAATTGGAATAAAAAAAAAATATAAAACTTACACGGTGGGAACCGCCGCCGCTCTCACGACGACGACTCTGGGAGGGGCTGTGAGGACCCCTTTGTTGGCTACCAGATCCGAGAGACTAAAAAGAAAAAATAAAAGTTTGATATAGGCATGTGTTGGCCGCTGTGTGAAGTATGTACTAAATGGTTTTCTATGTGTTGTGTGTAGTGTGATGTTGTGTGTAGTGTGATGTTGTGTTTCTGCGATTGATGCAGGATACTTACGAATTGTGAGCCCACTCCGGGTATCTCTCCACCCAGTCCTTCTTCCTCTGGGAGCTCCTCTTCATCTTGTGATTCCTGTTATTAAAAAAAGACAATCAATACATATATCCCACAGATGGATTGTGGAGAAAAAAAAAAAGATATATTTTTACCGCCAAGTGCTGACGATGGGAAGGAGGGCTCCCAGAAGAAGATGTCTCCACATCAGGCTGCAGCTCCACTGACTCGGTGGGAGCTGCTGCTGCTGTCGCTTCCTCGGCTAAAGCCGCCAGTGCTGCTGCTGCTGTTTGCCTGTCTCTGCTGTGGAATAAAGACACAAAAAGGGCCAGTGAATATATGTATATTCCTTGGCCCTGGCTGAAAGAGAAAAACAAACATTGAATTTTTAGGGAAATGGGGGATGTCATATTTACTTTCTGCTGGCTGTCCTCTCTGCATGTATCTCCTCCTCTCCCTTGCTGCTGCCGCCGTCGCCTCTCTTTGACGTCTTCTGCTGTTGAGTAAGGACACAAAGGGCCAGTGAATATACGTATATTCCTTGGCCCTGGCTGAAAGAGAAAAACAAACATTGAATTTTTAGGGAAATGGGGATGTCATATTTACTTTCTGCTGGCTGTCCTCTCTGCATGTATCTCCTCCTCTCCCCTTGCTGTTGCTGCCGCCGCTGCCTCTCTTTGACGTCTTCTGCTGTTGAGTAAGGACACAAAAAGGGCGGTATATTCCTTGGCCCTGGCTGAAAGAGAAAAACAAACATTGAATTTTTAGGGAAATGGGGGATGTCATATTTACTTTCTGCTGGCTGTCCTCTCTTCATGTATCTCCTCCTCTCCCCTTGCTGCTGCTGCTGCCGCCTCTCTTTCTATTCTTCTGCTGTGGAATAAACAGACAAAAAGGGCCAGTGAATATATGTATATTCCTTGGCCCTGGCTGAAAAAAATAAAAGTCAAACATGGACTGGAGTGAGCTTTATGGTGTACGGAATACAACATCCCGTCATGAATTGGACCCATAAACAGTACCAGGGGAACCCACCCTATCACTGGAAAAAAATGCACACTTGATACAGTACCAGGGGGACCAACCCCATCACAGCCAAAAAATTAAAAATTTTACAGTACCAGGAGTCCACATATCAATGAACATGCACATTGATACAGTACCAGGGACCAACTTCATCACAGGAAACATGGTGACGCACAATCACTTGCAAACATGCACATTATAACATTACCAGGGGATCCACTTCATCACAGTGAAAACATGCACATTTGATACAGTACCAGGGGGACCAACCACATCACAGCAAAAAAACACATTCTACAGTACCAGGAGATCCACATTATGAATTGAAAACATGGACATTATACAGTAGCAAGGGATACACATTATCACTTGAAAAAATGCACATTATAAAGTAGCAGGGGATCCACATTATCAATTGAACACATGCACATTATACAGTAGCAGTGGATACACATTATAACTTGAAAAAATGCACATTATAAAGTAGCAGGGGATACACATTATCAATTGAACACATGCACAATATACAGTAGCACGGGATACACATTATCACTTCAAAAACATGCACATTTGAAACAGTACCAGGGGGACCCACCCCATCACTGGAAAACCATGAACATTTCATACAGTACCAGGGGGACCAACCCCATCACAGCAAAAACATGATTTTAAAACTGTACCAGGGTGCAAAGACACCGCACTGCACTAGCTCAGGCAGCAGTGGTGACAGATGCGTGGTAAAATTTGGGGTGGGGGATGTGATATTTACCGTCTGCTGTCCTGGCGCTCCATTGCCGTATCTGCTGCGGAACCTGATGCTGGTGCTGTTGCTGGTGATGGTCCTCGTCGTTGGCTTTGTCTTGCTCTGGCTGGATGCATGGTAATGTCTTAGTGTCCCACTGCATGCTTTTATATGTTTGCTGTGGGCTGGTATATCAATTGAAAAACTGGATCCGGCCACCGAATCCGGCTTCTGCCGGATCCGCCGCATTGCGGCGCTCATAGACTTTGATTGTGACAAAAGCCGGAAGCGCCGATCCGGCACTTCCGGCTTTTTCGCCGGAGACAAAAAATGTTACAGTAGACGTTTTTCCCAGACGCCGGACTGCGACCAGACACCGGATCCGGCAAAAACCGGACGCGCCGCAGGGACATGCGGCGCCATCCGGCAATATTGTTGCTCAATGGAAAAAAAAACGGATCCGGCATTACATTTCGCCGGATGCGGTTTGACAAAAAAAGGCCGGAGCACGCCGTCAGGCGCAAAACGGATGTGTGAAAGAGGCCTTAGTCTACGTCCCTTGGCTGAAAACTTAGTCTACGTCCTTGGCTGACAGCTTAGTCTACGTTCCTTGGCTGACAGCTTAGCCTACGTTCCTTCAACAGCACATATTGAAACCACAGTCTGCTGTGACATCTTTACCTCAGAGAGACTTCGCTGATGCATTATGTCTTGTTGATTAGCTCTATCCTGCCATGGTGAATGACATGTGAAACGGTCTTCCACCACCTCACCTTTGTAGCAGAGTGTGGCTGCTGTTTACCAAGTTTTAAGTCTCCTGCACAGCTGTTTCTCTGACCTCAGTGATACCGACAGTGAAGCATAGTGGGGGCTTGATGATTTCCACAATGAAGCATGGCTGTGGTTTGGTGCTTTCTACAATGAAGCATGGCGGTGACTTGATGATACATACAGTGAAGCATAGCAGGGGGGTGGTGATGCTCTGTGACTGCTTTGCTTCCTTTGGCATGGGAAACCTACAACATGCAGAAGGCAAGATGGAATCAATCGATAATCAGGAGATCATGTCTTCAGTCAGGAATCTGAATCTTGGGCATCAATGGACTTTCCCACAGGACAATGATCCAAAGCACCTCACAGTCCACCAAGACATGGTTTCAGAAGAAAACTGTGGCCATTACTGTTACCTGACTTGACTCTCTTATATAATCTATGGTGGGATGTGAAGTAGGCAGCAAACCCAAAAATATTAGTGACCTGAAGGCCAATGCGCATAAGAAATGGATCAAAATTCATTAGTAACAATGCCAGAAGCCAGTGTGTGACTATACATCAAATGTGCAGCAGGTTACAACAGCCAGAGGGGCTGCACTAAGTACTTAATGATTGTTCTGAAGGGGTGAATAATATTGAGACTAGAGAAACCACTTGTTATATTACTTGGGCATATTGTCCTTGTTAGATTGTTTTATTGCAAACAGTAGGTTAGTAAATTTGCTAATGATTTTGCAATGGGGGTAAAATTATTTTGATTGCTTCTGTAGAAGTGCATTGGTATAAAGGCCATAATATAACACACAGCTCCTTTATCTGTCCAAACAAATTAAGAAATAATAAAGACAGAATTTTAGTTAAGTAAAAAAATTAAATAAGATTTAATAACAAATAAGTGTGAGCCCAACTCCTGTGAGATAAACCATGAATTGTATTTATTAATTTTTGTATGTATCAATCCTGGATTAATCAGAGATCCAGGGATCCCCACCTGCAGCCGCAGATAAACTATGTCATTTTTACAACAGACTTTACACAGTAAATGAGAGCGCGGTAATACGGGGGCGACTGCACTCACCGCCCCATTGCTCTGATTATAGGTCCATTGCAGGGAATAATCACTGACCATGGATTCGGCTTATCCCAGCTCCTTGTGTTAACTGCTGAGGAGTTATGTGTCTGGGATAAAATCCCCTTAATGAAACATTGAGCGCTGCTGACTGAGCCACTCTGCCCAATCAATGCCGAGTGCTGCAGCGCAGGCTACATGGACCGGCCACACTCCAATGTTAACCCTCTCAATGCCCTCAACTCAGCTGAGAAATGGCAATAAACTGGTAGATATGGTCAGATTTTTGTAATGCTGGGTTTATTTAACCCCTTATTGACCGAGCCAATTTTGACCTTAATGACCAAGCCAATTTTTACAATTCTGACCACTGTCACTTTATGAGGTTATAACTCTGGAACGCTTCAACGTATCCCACTGATTCTGAGTTTGTTTTTGTGACATATTGTACTTCATGATAGTGGTAAAATTTCTTCAATTATGAATTGCAATTATTTATGAAAAAAATGGAAACTTGATGAAAATTTTGAGAATTGTGCAATTTTCAAACTTTTGATTCTTATGACCTTAAATCAGAGAGTGGTGTCGCACAAAATAGTTAATAAATAACATTTTCCTAATGTCTATTCTACATCAGCACAATTTTAGAAATATTTTTTTTTTGTTGTTAGGAAGTTAGAAGGGTTAAAATTTGACCATCGATTTCCCATTTTTCCAACAAAAGTTACAAAACCATTTTTTTAGGGACCACATCACATTTGAAGTGAGTGTGAGAGGTCAATATAACAGAAAATACCCAAAAGTGACACCATTATAAAAATTGCACCCCCAAGGTGCTGCAAAACCACATTCAAGAAGTTTATTAACACTTCAGGTGCTTCACGAAAACTAAAGCAATGTGGCAGGAAAAAATGAACATTTTACTTTTTTTCACAAAATTTGCTTTGGAACCATTTTTTTTATTTTCATAAAGGTATCAGGAGAAAATGGACCACAAAATTTGTTGTGCAATTTCTCCTGAGTACGCCAATACACCGTATGTGGGGGAAAGCCACTGTTTGGGCGCATGGCAAGGCTCAGAAGGGAGGGAGCACCATTTGACTTTTTGAACACAAAATTGGCTGGAATCAATGGTGGCTTTGAGGGGTCTATATGACAGAAAATACCCATAAGTGACACCATTCTAAAAACTGCACTCTTCAAGGTGCTCAAAACCACATTCAAGAATTTTATTAACCCTTTAGTTGCTTCACAGGAGCTGAAGCAATGTGGAAGGAAAAAAATGAACATTTAACTTTTTTCACAAAAATTTACTTTAGACCCAAACTGTTTTAATTTCACATGGTCAACAGGAGAAAATTGGATCCCATTTGTTGTGCAATTTCTCCTGAGTATGCCGATACCTTATTTGTGGGGAAAATCTACTGTTTGGGCACACGGCACGGCTCAGTAGGGAAGAAGCGCCATTTGACTTTATGAATGGCTGGAATCAAGAGCGGACACCATGTCACGTTTGGAGAGCCCCTGATGTGCCTAAACAGTGGAAACCCCCCACAAGTGGCGCCATTTTGGAAACTATACCTCTCAAGCATTTTTTCAGGGGTATAGTGAGCATTTTGAACCCTCAGGTATGACACAGAATTTAATTCCATTAAATTGTCATATTGAATATGTCGTTATTAGTGTTGAGCGCAAGTGCTCACTACTCCAGTTTGCATCAGGTGCTCGGGTATGCACCTAATATCGCGGGTACTCGAGTGACATGCTCGAGTCCCTGCACCGCGTGTTTTGTGGCTGTAAGACACCCAAAAAAGCATTCAGGGATCTGTGATGCTCGATGCATACCCATGCACCTGATGCAAACTCGAGTAGCGAGCACTTGCGCTCAACACTAACATTCAGCTCATCATTTTTTTTACTTTTGAAAAAACCCCAATTATTACATCAACCGCCAACCCTAACACAACACGAACCCCAACTTCAAAAAATGGAAAAAAAATATTTTTTTTATTTTATATTTTTTGTCAAAGGGGGTGGCTAAGGGGGATTTGATTTACTAATTTTTGCTTTTGATCACTGTGATAGGGTCTATCAAAAAGAATCAACAAGAAAAATTCCTTATTGTTGCCAGGTACTGGTTGGCAGATCTTGGCGGGTGCGCTGAGCATGTGCCGCCATTTTGTTTTCAGGAAGATGACGTGAAGGGCCGGGAGACAGAGCAGAAGGGACCGGGGGGTGCTCAGGGAACCTCATTTCTCTCTTCTCTGATATGTTAGATCATATCAGAGGAAAAAAAATAATTTTAAATAATATTTTTTGTATGTGATCGTCGTTATTCACGAATAACGTGACAGGACCGTAAAAACCTTGCCCTGACCATGTTCTCCAGGGTCTCAGCTACCCCCGGTGGTTAAAACCCTGGAGATTTTCCGACGCTGGATAACACTATACCCTTATTTCTCAGCACTGTTAAAAGGCGTATCGGCGGTCGTTAAGAGGTTAAACACGTCCAGTTCTGTAAGTTATTATTATGCCAAGATCTATTGATTAAAATTAACTTTTGTTTGAGGGAAAACCCCTTTAAGCTACTGCAATGTCCTGTACATGGGGTAAGCGACATAGCTAATCAGGAGAACTATACTAGAGTTCTACTATTTGCTAATATTTTTATTATTACATCTGCTACATATTGGGATAGGATATAGGAGATGGGAATACCCTTTTAGACACAGTCAATTTTCTGCACACGCAAAAACGCAGCATTTACGCTCGATGGGATCATGTTCTTAAAGGGGATATCTAGTGAAAACAAGTTATCACCGAGCCACAGGATTATTGCTTGATAGGGGCCTGACCACTAGGACCCGCACCGATCAGCAGAATGAGGCAATTTTAGCCCTGCACGACTGCCGCTCCATTCACTGTTTATGGGGCTTCTGATAAAGCATAGCGCAGCACTCAGCAGCCTACAAGGAATGAATGGTCCAGCGGTCGGCATTCACACTGTCACTACAATCTAACTAGAGTAAAAGTTCCCTGTTCTGCCGATTGTTGCCAGTTCCATCACCGGACAACCACTGATCAATAAGATATGACAGGAGAACCCCTTTAAACTTCCTGCTGAATCCACATGTGCCAAAAACTGCATGTGTGATTTCAGGCCAACATCATTAACATCATTAAAATATACAACTTTTTTCTCTTCTTTGTGCAGACAAAGCGTCCACATTAAATATTTTACCGCAGAGCTGTATCTGTCACAGGAGACATCAAATCCATTCAGCAAGATGAAAAATCACGGTAACAACCAATAAAGGGACAATTTACATAAATGTCATCTTTTGCTACCTGCTATAGGAGATTTTCTTGTTCTCGCACATTTCTTATTCCGCCTCACATAAGGGCCATTGAAATGTAATTAAACACAAAGCTCTGAGGGGGATTTTGTCAAACACCAATTCTGTGTTATCAAGTGCAGAAATACGATATGGAAATAATCAAAGGGGAAAGTGGCTGCAGGCAAAGGGCCCCAGAAGCGTCTGCAAATGTTTATTCAGTTGCAGGAAGCTAAAAAGGAAAGGTAAGAGCAGGGGAATTCAATTACCACTCCTGTGATTGGAAGCAGCGATGGCCGAGCAGGTGGCGGCGCTGTCCGGGGGGGAGGGGGGGGGGAGGGGGAGGGGGGGGCTCCCAGGTATCTCGCATTTATCAGGAAATCTGTCATTTACAGAGAAACAAAATCCTAATGTGTCACACAAGGATCTATCATCGTCTTCACTTTCTTTTTTTTGTTTTCTTGGGGGAGGGGTGTCTTTATATTCGCATTGCTGTCTCAAGTGAGTGATATAATTGTCTTGTTGGATTTTCTAAATTCATTAAATCAATTATTTTGCAAACAATTGTACATAAAGAGAAAACATAAAATAATTGTAGAAAATAGCAACAACTATTGATTGGTGAATAAATCTGTGATTCTAATGTTAGGCCATGGATATATGGGGAGTTTGGTAAGAAGGTCCTGTGATTTAGGGACAGGACTGATATTTCCTGCTGGTACATGGAGAACCTGTTAAAGTTGTATTCTGATGTCACAGTATACGGCAGAGGGCAGACAAGTCGGTGAAAAATGGTTTATTTTTCATCCTGAAAACTGGATTCATTTTAACCTCCTTTTGATATAATACCACAATCTGATGATAATAATCAACAGAAAGATAGAAGCCATCCAGAATATTAAAAATACCAATATTTATTAATAATCCATAAAAAAAATCACAAAAAATGTATAAAAAACAGTAAATATCTCGACAAAAGAGCCGCCACAAAAGAGTTAAATAACGTGAATATTCATAATCACAAACCAGGTGTACCGAACTATAAATTAGAAAAATAATGTATATCTAGGTAATGTAACAGCCTGGCAAAAAAGTGTTCCCAATGTTACAATAGCACACAAACTTATCAATGAAGAGGGAAGACCATTAAAAGCCAGAAAATATCAATAGAGACAATGTATAACTACCTAAGAACAGGATGAAAGTCTGGCATAAAGTATCCCCAAATACTGCACTAGCATACAAACTTATCAGTG
This sequence comes from Oophaga sylvatica, assembly GCA_033576555.1. Taxonomy (NCBI): domain Eukaryota; kingdom Metazoa; phylum Chordata; class Amphibia; order Anura; family Dendrobatidae; genus Oophaga; species Oophaga sylvatica. The sequence goes on along the minus strand of JARQOD010000003.1, from coordinate 394,868,772 downwards.
AAGAGGGAAACACATTAGCAGCCAGAAAATATCATTAGAAATCATGTATAGCTACCTGGAAATCAAACAAGTGGCGGCTCCCCACCCCAATGTGCATTTCACCGCTGGCTTCTTCACGCCCATAGTAAACTCGTGACGACTGATTCCTGATAGTTACGCAGGTAGGGAAGTACAGTAACCAAGGTCAAGTTCAAGTGCAGCGGGCTGCTAGTGCCAGCAAGGATCTATTGTTCATGGTAGTGGGAAGCCTTACTGGAAACCCTTGCGGACTTTCCTACAATGTCCGGAGCAAAGAGTGCCTTATCCTCTAGTGCACAGAGGAAAATGGACACGGAACCGCGAGAAGGGAAGGTAACTGTAGCAATATGTTATATGCTGAGCCGCCTCTAGGGGTCTCACTACCTGGATGTATTCAGAGGATAGAGAGGAGGGACTCGTTGGTAAGAGCATGAGACAGGAAGCATTCATGTAATGTGGCTGAGAGAACGTGCACACAATAAAAGTAACCCGTTACCACAATCGTGTCAGAGGCATAAACGAGAAATAGAACATGGTGGCAGCAGGGCTGAACCTATAAAGAACAAGTGTACAGACAATCCAGACAGCTTGTGGTACAAAGCTCAACTGTAAGTACAGTGCCCACAGTACAACATTATGGAGACCGCATTAAAACCTCCTCAGAGACTAGACATCATGTCCTCAAATCTATCGCAGACCTGAAGACATTGGAAGGAGGAGTTTACTCTATATGTGGATCTTACAGTAGACACCAATGATCAGAAGCGTAAGGTGAAGCTCTTCTACTATCTGATTGGAGAAAAAGGCAGAGAACTTGCTCAGACCCTGATCCAGGATGGTACGGACAGTCTGGCAGACATTGTACAGGCATTTGATAAGCACTGTGACCCCAAGAAGAATGAGACAGTGGAAAGATTTAAGTTTTTCACCAGAAATCAGGAGATGGGAGAGAATATAGACGCATATGTGACTGAGCTGAAAAGACTGGCAGCAACATGCAGCTTTGGAGATATCAGAGATTCTCTTATCAGAGATAGAATAGTGTGCGGCATCAGAGAGACACAGCTAAGAGAGAGACTGCTGAGAGAGGGGAGTTAACCCTAGAGAAATGCATGCAAATAAGCAGAACTGCAGAGCTAACAAGAGACAGCCTGAAGATGATGGCAGACACCACTGAGGAGCCAGTACATGCAGTAACCATGAGAGGAAAAGCAGAGCACCAAGCGAGAACAGTCCAATGCAGATACTGTGGCAGAAGACATGAGAGAGACAAAGAGAAGTGTCCAGCATATGGACAAAGCTGCAGGACCTGTGGTAAGATGAATCATTTCACAGCTCTCTGCAGACTTAAGCCTTTAAAAAGCACAGAGAAATTCACAGTGTGACACAGGACAATAACAGTGACAGTGCAGAAGATATTACATGGATACAGCTACAGTCTGCAACAGAGAATGTCAATACAGTCAGACAGCCAGAACCTAAAGATACAAGACAACTGTTTGCAACTCTTTTATTAAATGACAAACCCATTAGATTTCAGTTGGACTGTGGAGCAAGTTGCAATGTCATACCGGAGGATGTAGTAAATGAACAGGTGTTCATTGAACCTACTGATAAGGTACTTATGATGTACAACAAAACGATACTGAAACCTCTTGGGACATGCAAACTGAAGGTTAGTAACCCATGCAACAGAAAGAGTTATAGAGCCCAATTTACAGTGCTGCAGGGTGGTGACAACATACCGTTACTAGGTATAAAAGCAGTTCAGGCAATGGACTTAATAAAGGTACAATTCCATTACATTATGTCTGTGGAAGTCAAACAGAGTATGAAGGATATCCCAAAAGCAGACAGCAATCTAGATTTACAGATTATAAAAACACAGTATGCGGATGTATTTGAGGGTGATGGATGTTTTGAAGGAAAACACAAACTGGAAATTGATAACACAGTACAACCTACCAGATTACCGACAAGAAAAGTGCCTGTAGCGCTACTTCAGCCATTGAAAGAAGAACTACAGGATTTAGAAAAGCGAGGCATGATAGAAGTCGTCCATCAGAGCACAGACTGGATAAGTAGTTTGGTCATAGTGCAGAAACCATCAGGAAAACTAAGAATTTGTATCGATCCCAAACCACTCAACAAAGCTCTCAAAATGAATCACTATACGATGCCTACAATAGAGGATGTGCTACCAGATTTATCAAAGGCAAAAATATTTTCAGTTTGTGACGTAAAAAATGGATTTTGGCATGTGGAACTGGATGAAGAATCCAGTTTATTGCCAACGTTTTCTTCTCCATTTGGTCGCCGTAAATGGCTGAGAATGCCCATGGGACTGACACCAGCTCCAGAAATATTTCAGCAGAAGTTGATGCAAGCTTTGGAAGGACTCCCAGGGGTAAAGACGATAGCAGATGATATATTAATAGTGGGAGAAGGTGACGATATGCAATCTGCAATAAAGAATCACGATACAAGGATGCTACGATTTTTAGATAGGTGTAGAGAAAAAAGGATAAAGTTGAACTTGG
>JARQOD010000003.1:394772188-394866114 GCA_033576555.1 Oophaga sylvatica | reverse complement strand
CTGCACTCACCGCCCCATTGCTCTGATTATAGGTCCATTGCAGGGAATAATCACTGACCATGGATTCGGCTTATCCCAGCTCCTTGTGTTAACTGCTGAGGAGTTATGTGTCTGGGATAAAATCCCCTTAATGAAACATTGAGCGCTGCTGACTGAGCCACTCTGCCCAATCAATGCCGAGTGCTGCAGCGCAGGCTACATGGACCGGCCACACTCCAATGTTAACCCTCTCAATGCCCTCAACTCAGCTGAGAAATGGCAATAAACTGGTAGATATGGTCAGATTTTTGTAATGCTGGGTTTATTTAACCCCTTATTGACCGAGCCAATTTTGACCTTAATGACCAAGCCAATTTTTACAATTCTGACCACTGTCACTTTATGAGGTTATAACTCTGGAACGCTTCAACGTATCCCACTGATTCTGAGTTTGTTTTTGTGACATATTGTACTTCATGATAGTGGTAAAATTTCTTCAATTATGAATTGCAATTATTTATGAAAAAAATGGAAACTTGATGAAAATTTTGAGAATTGTGCAATTTTCAAACTTTTGATTCTTATGACCTTAAATCAGAGAGTGGTGTCGCACAAAATAGTTAATAAATAACATTTTCCTAATGTCTATTCTACATCAGCACAATTTTAGAAATATTTTTTTTTTGTTGTTAGGAAGTTAGAAGGGTTAAAATTTGACCATCGATTTCCCATTTTTCCAACAAAGTTACAAAACCATTTTTTTAGGGACCACATCACATTTGAAGTGAGTGTGAGAGGTCAATATAACAGAAAATACCCAAAAGTGACACCATTATAAAAATTGCACCCCCAAGGTGCGCAAAACCACATTCAAGAAGTTTATTAACACTTCAGGTGCTTCACGAAAACTAAAGCAATGTGGCAGGAAAAAATGAACATTTTACTTTTTTTCACAAAATTTGCTTTGGAACCATTTTTTTTATTTTCATAAAGGTATCAGGAGAAAATGGACCACAAAATTTGTTGTGCAATTTCTCCTGAGTACGCCAATACACCGTATGTGGGGGAAAGCCACTGTTTGGGCGCATGGCAAGGCTCAGAAGGGAGGGAGCACCATTTGACTTTTTGAACACAAAATTGGCTGGAATCAATGGTGGCTTTGAGGGGTCTATATGACAGAAAATACCCATAAGTGACACCATTCTAAAAACTGCACTCTTCAAGGTGCTCAAAACCACATTCAAGAATTTTATTAACCCTTTAGTTGCTTCACAGGAGCTGAAGCAATGTGGAAGGAAAAAAAATGAACATTTAACTTTTTTCACAAAAATTTACTTTAGACCCAAACTGTTTTAATTTCACATGGTCAACAGGAGAAAATTGATCCCATTTGTTGTGCAATTTCTCCTGAGTATGCCGATACCTTATTTGTGGGGAAAATCTACTGTTTGGGCACACGGCACGGCTCAGTAGGGAAGAAGCGCCATTTGACTTTATGAATGGCTGGAATCAAGAGCGGACACCATGTCACGTTTGGAGAGCCCCTGATGTGCCTAAACAGTGGAAACCCCCCACAAGTGGCGCCATTTTGGAAACTATACCTCTCAAGCATTTTTTCAGGGGTATAGTGAGCATTTTGAACCCTCAGGTATGACACAGAATTTAATTCCATTAAATTGTCATATTGAATATGTCGTTATTAGTGTTGAGCGCAAGTGCTCACTACTCCAGTTTGCATCAGGTGCTCGGGTATGCACCTAATATCGCGGGTACTCGAGTGACATGCTCGAGTCCCTGCACCGCGTGTTTTGTGGCTGTAAGACACCCAAAAAAGCATTCAGGGATCTGTGATGCTCGATGCATACCCATGCACCTGATGCAAACTCGAGTAGCGAGCACTTGCGCTCAACACTAACATTCAGCTCATCATTTTTTTTACTTTTGAAAAAACCCCAATTATTACATCAACCGCCAACCCTAACACAACACGAACCCCAACTTCAAAAAATGGAAAAAAAATATTTTTTTTATTTTATATTTTTTGTCAAAGGGGGTGGCTAAGGGGGATTTGATTTACTAATTTTTGCTTTTGATCACTGTGATAGGGTCTATCAAAAAGAATCAACAGAAAAATTCCTTATTGTTGCCAGGTACTGGTTGGCAGATCTTGGCGGGTGCGCTGAGCATGTGCCGCCATTTTGTTTTCAGGAAGATGACGTGAAGGGCCGGGAGACAGAGCAGAAGGGACCGGGGGGTGCTCAGGGAACCTCATTTCTCTCTTCTCTGATATGTTAGATCATATCAGAGGAAAAAAAATAATTTTAAATAATATTTTTTGTATGTGATCGTCGTTATTCACAGAATAACGTGACAGGACCGTAAAAACCTTGCCCTGACCATGTTCTCCAGGGTCTCAGCTACCCCCGGTGGTTAAAACCCTGGAGATTTTCCGACGCTGGATAACACTATACCCTTATTTCTCAGCACTGTTAAAAGGCGTATCGGCGGTCGTTAAGAGGTTAAACACGTCCAGTTCTGTAAGTTATTATTTGCCAAGATCTATTGATTAAAATTAACTTTTGTTTGAGGGAAAACCCCTTTAAGCTACTGCAATGTCCTGTACATGGGGTAAGCGACATAGCTAATCAGGAGAACTATACTAGAGTTCTACTATTTGCTAATATTTTTATTATTACATCTGCTACATATTGGGATAGGATATAGGAGATGGGAATACCCTTTTAGACACAGTCAATTTTCTGCACACGCAAAAACGCAGCATTTACGCTCGATGGGATCATGTTCTTAAAGGGGATATCTAGTGAAAACAAGTTATCACCGAGCCACAGGATTATTGCTTGATAGGGGCCTGACCACTAGGACCCGCACCGATCAGCAGAATGAGGCAATTTTAGCCCTGCACGACTGCCGCTCCATTCACTGTTTATGGGGCTTCTGATAAAGCATAGCGCAGCACTCAGCAGCCTACAAGGAATGAATGGTCCAGCGGTCGGCATTCACACTGTCACTACAATCTAACTAGAGTAAAAGTTCCCTGTTCTGCCGATTGTTGCCAGTTCCATCACCGGACAACCACTGATCAATAAGATATGACAGGAGAACCCCTTTAAACTTCCTGCTGAATCCACATGTGCCAAAAACTGCATGTGTGATTTCAGGCCAACATCATTAACATCATTAAAATATACAACTTTTTTCTCTTCTTTGTGCAGACAAAGCGTCCACATTAAATATTTTACCGCAGAGCTGTATCTGTCACAGGAGACATCAAATCCATTCAGCAAGATGAAAAATCACGGTAACAACCAATAAAGGGACAATTTACATAAATGTCATCTTTTGCTACCTGCTATAGGAGATTTTCTTGTTCTCGCACATTTCTTATTCCGCCTCACATAAGGGCCATTGAAATGTAATTAAACACAAAGCTCTGAGGGGGATTTTGTCAAACACCAATTCTGTGTTATCAAGTGCAGAAATACGATATGGAAATAATCAAAGGGGAAAGTGGCTGCAGGCAAAGGGCCCCAGAAGCGTCTGCAAATGTTTATTCAGTTGCAGGAAGCTAAAAAGGAAAGGTAAGAGCAGGGGAATTCAATTACCACTCCTGTGATTGGAAGCAGCGATGGCCGAGCAGGTGGCGGCGCTGTCCGGGGGGGAGGGGAGGGGGAGGGGGAGGGGGGGAGGGGAGGGGGAGGGGGGGGGCTCCCAGTATCTCGCATTTATCAGGAAATCTGTCATTTACAGAGAAACAAAATCCTAATGTGTCACACAAGGATCTATCATCGTCTTCACTTTCTTTTTTTTGTTTTCTGGGGGGAGGGGTGTCTTTATATTCGCATTGCTGTCTCAAGTGAGTGATATAATTGTCTTGTTGGATTTTCTAAATTCATTAAATCAATTATTTTGCAAACAATTGTACATAAAGAGAAAACATAAAATAATTGTAGAAAATAGCAACAACTATTGATTGGTGAATAAATCTGTGATTCTAATGTTAGGCCATGGATATATGGGGAGTTTGGTAAGAAGGTCCTGTGATTTAGGGACAGGACTGATATTTTCTGCTGGTACATGGAGAACCTGTCAAAGTTGTATTCTGATGTCACAGTATACGGCAGAGGGCAGACAAGTCGGTGAAAAATGGTTTATTTTTCATCCTGAAAACTGGATTCATTTTAACCTCCTTTTGATATAATATCACAATCTGATGATAATAATCAACAGAAAGATAGAAGCCATCCAGAATATTAAAAATACCAATATTTATTAATAATCCATAAAAAAAATCACAAAAAATGTATAAAAAACAGTAAATATCTCGACAAAAGAGCCGCCACAAAAGAGTTAAATAACGTGAATATTCATAATCACAAACCAGGTGTACCGAACTATAAATTAGAAAAATAATGTATATCTAGGTAATGTAACAGCCTGGCAAAAAAGTGTTCCCAATGTTACAATAGCACACAAACTTATCAATGAAGAGGGAAGACCATTAAAAGCCATAAAATATCAATAGAGACAATGTATAACTACCTAAGAACAGGATGAAAGTCTGGCATAAAGTATCCCCAAATACTGCACTAGCATACAAACTTATCAGTGAAGAGGGAAACACATTAGCAGCCAGAAAATATCATTAGAAATCATGTATAGCTACCTGGAAATCAAACAAGTGGCGGCTCCCCACCCCAATGTGCATTTCACCGCTGGCTTCTTCACGCCCACAGTAAACTCCTGACGACTGATTCCTGATAGTTACGCAGGTAGGGAAGTACAGTAACCAAGGTCAAGTTCAAGTGCAGCGGGCTGCTAGTGCCAGCAAGGATCTATTGTTCATGGTAGTGGGAAGCCTTACTGGAAACCCTTGCGGACTTTCCTACAATGTCCGGAGCAAAGAGTGCCTTATCCTCTAGTGCACAGAGGAAAATGGACACGGAACCGCGAGAAGGGAAGGTAACTGTAGCAATATGTTATATGCTGAGCCGCCTCTAGGGGTCTCACTGCCTGGATGTATTCAGAGGATAGAGAGGAGGGACTCGTTGGTAAGAGCATGAGACAGGAAGCATTCATGTAATGTGGCTGAGAGAACGTGCACACAATAAAAGTAACCCGTTACCACAATCGTGTCAGAGGCATAAACGAGAAATAGAACATGGTGGCAGCAGGGCTGAACCTATAAAGAACAAGTGTACAGACAATCCAGGCAGCTTGTGGTACAACGCTCAACTGTAAGTACAGTGCCCACAGTACAGCATTATGGAGACCGCATTAAAACCTCCTCAGAGACTAGACATCATGTCCTCAAATCTATCGCAGACCTGAAGACATTGGAAGGAGGAGTTTACTCTATATGTGGATCTTACAGTAGACACCAATGATCAGAAGCGTAAGGTGAAGCTCTTCTACTATCTGATTGGAGAAAAAGGCAGAGAACTTGCTCAGACCCTGATCCAGGACGGTACGGACAGTCTGGCAGACATTGTACAGGCATTTGATAAGCACTGTGACCCCAAGAAGAATGAGACAGTGGAAAGATTTAAGTTTTTCACCAGAAATCAGGAGATGGGAGAGAATATAGACGCATATGTGACTGAGCTGAAAAGACTGGCAGCAACATGCAGCTTTGGAGATATCAGAGATTCTCTTATCAGAGATAGAATAGTGTGCGGCATCAGAGAGCCACAGCTAAGAGAGAGACTGCTGAGAGAGGGGAGTTAACCCTAGAGAAATGCATGCAAATAAGCAGAACTGCAGAGCTAACAAGAGATAGCCTGAAGATGATGGCAGACACCACTGAGGAGCCAGTACATGCAGTAACCATGAGAGGAAAAGCAGAGCACCAAGCGAGAACAGTCCAATGCAGATACTGTGGCAGAAGACATGAGAGACAAAGAGAAGTGTCCAGCATATGGACAAAGCTGCAGGACCTGTGGTAAAATGAATCATTTCACAGCTCTCTGCAGACTTAAGCCCTTTAAAAAGCACAGAGAAATTCACAGTGTGACACAGGACAATAACAGTGACAGTGCAGAAGATATTACATGGATACAGCTACAGTCTGCAACAGAGAATGTCAATACAGTCAGACAGCCAGAACCTAAAGATACAAGACAACTGTTTGCAAACTCTTTTATTAAATGACAAACCCATTAGATTTCAGTTGGACTGTGGAGCAAGTTGCAATGTCATACCGGAGGATCTACTAAATGAACAGGTGTTCATTGAACCTACTGATAAGGTACTTATGATGTACAACAAAACGATACTGAAACCTCTTGGGACATGCAAACTGAAGGTTAGTAACCCATGCAACAGAAAGAGTTATAGAGCCCAATTTACAGTGCTGCAGGGTGGTGACAACATACCGTTACTAGGTATAAAAGCAGTTCAGGCAATGGACTTAATAAAGGTACAATTCCATAACATTATGTCTGTGGAAGTCAAACAGAGTATGAAGGATATCCCAAAAGCAGACAGCAATCTAGATTTACAGATTATAAAAACACAGTATGCGGATGTATTTGAGGGTGATGGATGTTTTGAAGGAAAACACAAACTGGAAATTGATAACACAGTACAACCTACCAGATTACCGACAAGAAAAGTGCCTGTAGCGCTACTTCAGCCATTGAAAGAAGAACTACAGGATTTAGAAAAGTGAGGCATGATAGAAGTCGTCCATCAGAGCACAGACTGGATAAGTAGTTTGGTCATAGTGCAGAAACCATCAGGAAAACTAAGAATTTGTATCGATCCCAAACCACTCAACAAAACTCTCAAAATGAATCACTATCCGATGCCTATGTGTCGACCCGCCACCACAATTGTGGGTTACCAGGGCAATGGGGTACTCAGAGCCGAGCCCATGGAAGTCTATGGGGTTTGTCACAGGTAGCTGTGGCTCGGTCTGTGGCCCGGGCGGTCTGGCGTATGTTGGAGATATATTTACAGGGGATAGGTTTATATACAGTTCGTGACGCCACCTGTAGTCTTCTGGTAATTAGTACCAGCGCTGCTGTAGATCTCTGAGGGGATGGTGAGGCAGCTAGATGTCGGGTCCCCTACAGGTGGGACTGGTCCCTCAAAGTCTATGAAGTTAGTGAAGTCGGGTGCAGATAAATAACACAGTCTCACACGGTCAGCGTCTTTCCATACCTTTACTTGTAAGATGTTCAGGCAGGTCCCAGGGAGGCTGATCCAAGGAGAGTGTATCTTGAGACAGCAGCTGGACAAGTTAGGGGCCTCCTTTACTTCCAATACAATGAGTACAACCAGCCTGAAGCGTAGTTCCCTCAATAACTCCAGCTAATCTATAGCTGTACCGCCCAGTCAGCTTTGTGTCAGGAGCCTTCCTGCGAGGGAGCTGAATTCTTATCTTATCGTGCACTGACTCAAAGTCTTCACTCCCCCTGACCCCAGTTACGTACTGACTATAAGGGGCTTGTTTGCCGCGACCTAAGGTCCGGTAAATTCCTGGTTTTCTTACCACTATGCTTGTAACAATAGTGATCCTTCGGTCCCCAGTGACCGGTTGCAATGTGCAGGACTTCTTCAATCCGTAAGCACTATTCCAATAAACCACTGTGCCTTTCGCCTTGTCCTCGCTGGTAACATAAGCACTCACACTAGCCAAGGGTCGAGCAGTCACTTCTTTCTTTTCCTTCACTTCAAAGTTAGTTACAGATGCTCAGTTATCAATAGGTAGGAGCACGTCTCTGAACCTTACACCGTCCTTTAGACAGAATACTGAAGACTTTCTGCACTAAACTTCTTCTTTCCTTCCAGTGTATTCTGATGAGGTACAGCTCTGACTAGGCTGAGGTGAATTAAACCACCTGTACTAGACTCCACTTTCCGAACTGATGATAGAGCAATCTGGACTGCTTCCTCCCTCCAGACGTCTTCTCTCTCTGAAGTCCAGACACAGACTTCTAGACCTCTCTCTCTGAAGTCTGGACACTGACTAAATCACTCAACACACACACCTTGACCACTCCCTCAAGAGTAAACTACACTACCCTAAGGGTGTGTCTAGTATATGTTGAGTGAATGGATATTTAGCATTAAACTGCTGTCTCGCCACACACTCTCCAGGGTACTGCGTGTGCCTAACACCAGGGCTACACATTCCCCCATGGTAAAAGACAGCACTCCCGGGCTGTAAAATACAAAAGAGACAGTTTTGTTTATGCATGAAAACATTAAACAATTAACATTGGTTCGTCCCATCCGGGAGGTGAGGATATCTTGAACGTTGCGAACAATAACATTATATATAGAAATACAAAAGTATTAAATAGCATTCAATAAATATACAGTATACTTGTGAAGGACCCGCACCAAACCTTCAACGTGGGTCCTGGGTGGGCTGCAGGACATCCGAATGCAGACCTCACTCAGTGCCACACCACACGGGTTTTTGTATTCAGAGGTAGTTGTGCTGGTTTATGTAAAACCAAAATAAGGCACCGAAGCGCAACTATGTACAAATAAGTTCTGGGTTAGCACAGTCCTCAACCTCAAAGTCCATTGTAAAACCAAATACGCAGATATAATATCACATTATTATACTAAAGTGCAAAACTTTTTCTGGTTACTGTTTACCCAGCCGGGCATTCTACGGTTAGCAAAATATATATGCATTATATACGTTGTACTTTTCAACTTGTGCAAAAACTTATAAAACATTTTCAAACTTTCTACTTATGGTAGACCCGATATGGATCTCACCGATTCTTCTTTTCTATCTATTCATTTTCAAATAATACACTTTCCACCCCGGGGGCTGGAACAATGCAATGGGCCCTAGATCCCAGGACTAGCAAATCATGCGCTGCGATTAGGGTCTGAGTCGCCACAGTTCTTGTGCGAACCTCTAGGGGCGCAACGGGTACATTCTCTCACGTGACACCGATTGCGTTTCAATCACAGTTAACGATATGGACCGTGTCATGGATTGCGATTGAGACTGGGTCGCATGTTGCGATGTAGAGGTGGCTTTATTTGCGATGAAATCTGGGTCGCTAGTTGCGATGAATTTGCAGGGGGCGATGCTGGGGCACGGCCGGATACTGCTTGAGCTGGAGACGGGGACGCTGCGGTAGTGGTGACGTTACCTGCGTCGGGGACGGGGTCACGGACGATGGTGACGTTAAGGGCATACCATCCCTTCATTCCCCAATGCCGTGTGTACGTGACGAGGTCTCCATTTACTAAGTCCCTCCCGGGATGGCCTTGCGGCAGGTGGGATTCTACGTCACGCCTGCTGACAAAGACCCCTGGGTAGAGGCCCGGTTCACGGATGAAGCCCCAGCCCTTCCGGAGCTGGAACTCAGTCACACACCCCTGCCGCCGCGGTTCCCTCAGGGTACCTTTCTCTCTCCGGACACTCTCTTTGTCCGCGATCAGCTCTGCATGTTGTCGCTGACGGTTCCGCTGAGCTTCCCGCTCTTCCTCCTGCTGGCGTTTCTGCTTCTCCTCACGACGCTGCCACTCATATTCCCACTGGGCGGTGTAGGCGACGTCATCCAGGCGCGCCATCTCGTCCCAGTCCACGTCTGGTAGTGACGGACAGGACCCCTCCGGTGTCCCTGCCGGGGACCGATCATCTGCTGCGGCCTCCTGGCCGGGCGGGCGTTCCGGAACTGGCGATACCTCCTCAACCTCCTTCGCCTCCACCGCTTCACCGGTGGGATCAGGATTGGTACTTTCGGGGGCAGCCTCCGGTTGCTCCTTCGCCTTGGGCAGCAGACTCTTCGGTATCTGGAATCGTGGGGGGTCGTTGAGGGGAGAGATCACCGTGTCCCACAGCCTCCGCTGCTCCAGGGTACGCCGGCGTCTCTCGATCTCTTCAAAGCCAGGTTGGTACTGGACCATCTTCTTCAGGCGTGCATTTTCTTCTTGAATCTCTAGCAACGCCTGCTGCAGGTGCAGGACCACGGATAACTCCGGTGCTGGTGGCAGCTTGGCTGGGGCACGGGGCCTGCCTTCCTCCGCTTCCCTGCTCGGCTGCACACGTCCTGCTTCCATGATGTTCCAGAAGATTCTTTCTTCTTCCTGCGGAGACATCCGGTCTCTTCCGTGGAGGTGGGGTTTGCGTCTCCTCCTCCTCGCAGGGAAGGTGAAGAGGAGGCGGACCTCCTTTGCTGTAGGGCAGGATCGCATATTGTAATAGCACTTTGAGAGGGCAGGCATTTTCTTCGCGCCACAGGGGGGTAGACGCCCACGAAGGTACGCCCACCTTCTTCTCCAGCGCCTGAGGGCGCGAATATGGCGACAAAAATGGCGATTTTGGCGCCAAAAGTGCAAACAGTCCTTTCTCACAAAAACAATTCCTTAGGCACACAGGGCTCGCAATTCTGCGAGTTTCGCATCCTGTTCGTGACGCCAAGTTGTGTCGACCCGCCACCACAATTGTGGGTTACCAGGGCAATGGGGTACTCAGAGCCGAGCCCATGGAAGTCTATGGGGTTTGTCACAGGTAGCTGTGGCTCGGTCTGTGGCCCGGGCGGTCTGGCGTATGTTGGGGATATATTTACAGGGGATAGGTTTATATACAGTTCGTGACGCCACCTGTAGTCTTCTGGTAATTAGTACCAGCGCTGCTGTAGATCTCTGAGGGGATGGTGAGGCAGCTAGATGTCGGGTCCCCTACAGGTGGGACTGTCCCTCAAAGTCTATGAAGTTAGTGAAGTCGGGTGCAGATAAATAACACAGTCTCACACGGTCAGCGTCTTTCCATACCTTTACTTGTAAGATGTTCAGGCAGGTCCCAGGGAGGCTGATCCAAGGAGAGTGTATCTTGAGACAGCAGCTGGACAAGTTAGGGGCCTCCTTTACTTCCAATACAATGAGTACAACCAGCCTGAAGCGTAGTTCCCTCAATAACTCCAGCTAATCTATAGCTGTACCGCCCAGTCAGTTTGTGTCAGGAGCCTTCCTGCGAGGGAGCTGAATTCTTATCTTATCGTGCACTGACTCAAAGTCTTCACTCCCCCTGACCCCAGTTACGTACTGACTATAAGGGGCTTGTTTGCCGCGACCTAAGGTCCGGTAAATTCCTGGTTTTCTTACCACTATGCTTGTAACAATAGTGATCCTTCGGTCCCCAGTGACCGGTTGCAATGTGCAGGACTTCTTCAATCCGTAAGCACTATTCCAATAAACCACTGTGCCTTTCGCCTTGTCCTCGCTGGTAACATAAGCACTCACACTAGCCAAGGGTCGAGCAGTCACTTCTTTCTTTTCCTTCACTTCAAAGTTAGTTACAGATGCTCAGTTATCAATAGGCAGGAGCACGTCTCTGAACCTTACACCGTCCTTTAGACAGGATACTGAAGACTTTCTGCACTAAACTTCTTCTTTCCTTCCAGTGTATTCTGATGAGGTACAGCTCTGACTAGGCTGAGGTGAATTAAACCACCTGTACTAGACTCCACTTTCCGAACTGATGATAGAGCAATCTGGACTGCTTCCTCCCTCCAGACGTCTTCTCTCTCTGAAGTCCAGAACAGAACTCCTTAAACTGGACAGACTAAATCACTCAACACAACACCTTGACCACTCCCTCAAGAGTAAACTACACTACCCTAAGGGTGTGTCTAGTATATGTTGAGTGAATGGATATTTAGCATTAAACTGCTGTCTCGCCACACACTCTCCAGGGTACTGCGTGTGCCTAACACCAGGGCTACACATTCCCCCATGGTAAAAGACAGCACTCCCGGGCTGTAAAATACAAAAGAGACAGTTTTGTTTATGCATGAAAACATTAAACAATTAACATTGGTTCGTCCCATCCGGGAGGTGAGGATATCTTGAACGTTGCAACAATAACATATATATAGAAATACAAAAGTATTAAATAGCATTCAATAAATATACAGTATACTTGTGAAGGACCCGCACCAAACCTTCAACGTGGGTCCTGGGTGGGCTGCAGGACATCCAAATGCAGACCTCACTCAGTGCCACACCACACGGGTTTTTGTATTCAGAGGTAGTTGTGCTGGTTTATGTAAAACCAAAATAAGGCACCGAAGCGCAACTATGTACAAATAAGTTCTGGGTTAGCACAGTCCTCAACCTCAAAGTCCATTGTAAAACCAAAGACAAGATATAATATCACATTATTATACTAAAGTGCAAAACTTTTTCTGGTTACTGTTTACCCAGCCGGGCATTCTACGTTAGAAAATATATATGCATTATATACGTTGTACTTTTCAACTTGTGCAAAAACTTATAAAACATTTTCAAACTTTCTACTTATGGTAGACCCGATATGGATCTCACCGATTCTTCTTTTCTATCTATTCATTTTCAAATAATACACTTTCCACCCCGGGGGCTGGAACAATGCAATGGGCCCTAGATCCCAGGACTAGCAAATCATGCGCTGCGATTAGGGTCTGAGTCGCCACAGTTCTTGTGCGAACCTCTAGGGGCGCAACGGGTACATTCTCCTCACGTGACACCGATTGCGTTTCAATCACAGTTAACGATATGGACCGTGTCATGGATTGCGATTGAGACTGGGTCGCATGTTGCGATGTAGAGGTGGCTTTCATTTGCGATGAAATCTGGGTCGCTAGTTGCGATGAATTTGCAGGGGGCGATGCTGGGGCACGGCCGGATACTGCTTGAGCTGGAGACGGGACGCTGCGGTAGTGGTGACGTTACCTGCGTCGGGGACGGGGTCACGGACGATGGTGACGTTAAGGGCATACCATCCCTTCATTCCCCAATGCCGTGTGTACGTGACGAGGTCTCCATTTACTAAGTCCCTCCCGGGATGGCCTTGCGGCAGGTGGGATTCTACGTCACGCCTGCTGACAAAGACCCCTGGGTAGAGGCCCGGTTCACGGATGAAGCCCCAGCCCTTCCGGAGCTGGAACTCAGTCACACACCCCTGCCGCCGCGGTTCCCTCAGGGTACCTTTCTCTCTCCGGACACTCTCTTTGTCCGCGATCAGCTCTGCATGTTGTCGCTGACGGTTCCGCTGAGCTTCCCGCTCTTCCTCCTGCTGGCGTTTCTGCTTCTCCTCACGACGCTGCCACTCATATTCCCACTGGGCGGTGTAGGCGACGTCATCCAGGCGCGCCATCTCGTCCCAGTCCACGTCTGGTAGTGACGGACAGGACCCCTCCGGTGTCCCTGCCGGGGACCGATCATCTGCTGCGGCCTCCTGGCCGGGCGGGCGTTCCGGAACTGGCGATACCTCCTCAACCTCCTTCGCCTCCACCGCTTCACCGGTGGGATCAGGATTGGTACTTTCGGGGGCAGCCTCCGGTTGCTCCTTCGCCTTGGGCAGCAGACTCTTCGGTATCTGGAATCGTGGGGGGTCGTTGAGGGGAGAGATCACCGTGTCCCACAGCCTCCGCTGCTCCAGGGTACGCCGGCGTCTCTCGATCTCTTCAAAGCCAGGTTGGTACTGGACCATCTTCTTCAGGCGTGCATTTTCTTCTTGAATCTCTAGCAACGCCTGCTGCAGGTGCAGGACCACGGATAACTCCGGTGCTGGTGGCAGCTTGGCTGGGGCACGGGGCCTGCCTTCCTCCGCTTCCCTGCTCGGCTGCACACGTCCTGCTTCCATGATGTTCCAGAAGATTTCTTCTTCTTCCTGCGGAGACATCCGGTCTCTTCCGTGGAGGTGGGGTTTGCGTCTCCTCCTCCTCGCAGGGAAGGTGAAGAGGAGGCGGACCTCCTTTGCTGTAGGGCAGGATCGCATATTGTAATAGCACTTTGAGAGGGCAGGCATTTTCTTCGCGCCACAGGGGGGTAGACGCCCACGAAGGTACGCCCACCTTCTTCTCCAGCGCCTGAGGGCGCGAATATGGCGACAAAAATGGCGATTTTGGCGCCAAAAGTGCAAACAGTCCTTTTCACAAAAACAATTCCTTAGGCACACAGGGCTCGCAATTCTGCGAGTTTCGTCCATCCTGTTCGTGACGCCAAGTTGTGTCGACCCGCCCACCACAATTGTGGATGTTACCAGGGCAATGGGGTACTCAGAGCCGAGCCCATGGAAGTCTATGGGGTTTGTCACAGGTAGCTGTGGCTCGGTCTGTGGCCCGGGCGGTCTGGCGTATGTTGGAGATATATTTACAGGGGATAGGTTTATATACAGTTCGTGACGCCACCTGTAGTCTTCTGGTAATTAGTACCAGCGCTGCTGTAGATCTCTGAGGGGATGGTGAGGCAGCTAGATGTCGGGTCCCCTACAGGTGGGACTGGTCCCTCAAAGTCTATGAAGTTAGTGAAGTCGGGTGCAGATAAATAACACAGTCTCACACGGTCAGCGTCTTTCCATACCTTTACTTGTAAGATGTTCAGGCAGGTCCCAGGGAGGCTGATCCAAGGAGAGTGTATCTTGAGACAGCAGCTGGACAAGTTAGGGGCCTCCTTTACTTCCAATACAATGAGTACAACCAGCCTGAAGCGTAGTTCCCTCAATAACTCCAGCTAATCTATAGCTGTACCGCCCAGTCAGCTTTGTGTCAGGAGCCTTCCTGCGAGGGAGCTGAATTCTTATCTTATCGTGCACTGACTCAAAGTCTTCACTCCCCCTGACCCCAGTTACGTACTGACTATAAGGGGCTTGTTTGCCGCGACCTAAGGTCCGGTAAATTCCTGGTTTTCTTACCACTATGCTTGTAACAATAGTGATCCTTCGGTCCCCAGTGACCGGTTGCAATGTGCAGGACTTCTTCAATCCGTAAGCACTATTCCAATAAACCACTGTGCCTTTCGCCTTGTCCTCGCTGGTAACATAAGCACTCACACTAGCCAAGGGTCGAGCAGTCACTTCTTTCTTTTCCTTCACTTCAAAGTTAGTTACAGATGCTCAGTTATCAATAGGCAGGAGCACGTCTCTGAACCTTACACTGTCCTTTAGACAGGATACTGAAGACTTTCTGCACTAAACTTCTTCTTTCCTTCCAGTGTATTCTGATGAGGTACAGCTCTGACTAGGCTGAGGTGAATTAAACCACCTGTACTAGACTCCATTTTCCGAACTGATGATAGAGCAATCTGGACTGCTTCCTCCCTCCAGACGTCTTCTCTCTCTGAAGTCCAGACACAGACTTCTAGACCTCTCTCTCTGAAGTCTGGACACTGACTAAATCACTCAACACACACACCTTGACCACTCCCTCAAGAGTAAACTACACTACCCTAAGGGTGTGTCTAGTATATGTTGAGTGAATGGATATTTAGCATTAAACTGCTGTCTCGCCACACACCTCTCCAGGGTACTGCGTGTGCCTAACACCAGGGCTACACACCTACAATAGAGGATGTGCTACCAGATTTATCAAAGGCAAAAATATTTTCAGTTTGTGACGTAAAAAATGGATTTTGGCATGTGGAACTGGATGAAGAATCCAGTTTATTGACAACGTTTTCTTCTCCATTTGGTCGCCGTAAATGGCTGAGAATGCCCATGGGACTGACACCAGCTCCAGAAATATTTCAGCAGAAGTTGATGCAAGCTTTGGAAGGACTCCCAGGGGTAAAGACGATAGCAGATGATATATTAATAGTGGGAGAAGGTGACGATATGCAATCTGCAATAAAGAATCACGATACAAGGATGCTACGATTTTTAGATAGGTGTAGAGAAAAAAGGATAAAGTTGAACTTGGAAAAGTTGAAACTGAAAATGACGGAAGTGCCATATATAGGACATCTTCTAACCTCAAATGGAGTGAAAGTGGATCCAGAAAAGGTGAAGGCGATACAAGAGATGCCTACCCCAACAGATGTGTGTGGAGTACAACGATTTTTGGGCATGGTCAATTATCTGTCCAAGTTTTGCAAGAATCTATCAGACATGTGTGAGCCAATGAGACAGCTAACTCACAAAGATGTGTTGTGGGAATGGACAGAAGCACAGGAGACGGCTTTTCAATCAGTAAAGACAGCCATTGCAGACACAGCAACCTTAAAATATTTTGATCCACAGTTAGAGGTGGTAGTCCAATGTGATGCATCAGAAAAAGGCCTAGGTGCCACATTAATGCAAGAGCGGCAACCAATCACATTTGCAAGCAAAGCGCTAACACCGACAGAGCAGGGATATGCCCAAATCGAAAAGGAGTTACTAGCTGTGGTGTTTGGAATGGAAAGGTTTCATCAGTACACATACGGTCGACAGGTAACAGTACAGTCCGATCACAAACCGTTGGAGAGCATTACAAAAAAAACACTACTAAATGCACCAAAGAGACTGCAGCGCATGCTTCTGCGGCTTCAAAAATATGATTATGAAATTGGATATTGTCCAGGAAAAGACTTGTTGATTGCAGATACTCTAAGCAGAGCGTACTTACCCAACTCAGAGGATAAAGGACAAGAAATGGACAACATCAATATGTGTGATTATCTTGCAGTATCTAAAGATAAACTGAAACAAATACAGACCTTCACAGAAAAAGATAAAACACTACAGATATTAAAAACTGTGATCCTGCAGGGCTGGCCAAAATATAAACAGCATGCTCCAAAGGAAGTTGCTCCATTCTTCCATATACGAGATGAACTGTCAGTACACCAAGGAATCATCATAAAGGGAGAAAGGGCAGTGATACCGGAGACTCTGAGAAGAGACATACTACAGAAATTACACTCGTCCCACTTGGGCATTGAAGGATGTTTGCGGCGAGCAAGAGAATCAGTTTATTGGCCGGGTATGAATGATCACATAAAAAGTTACATAGCACAATGTGAGATATGTGCGTCCGGCGGGGATAAACAACCGAAAGAGCCATTGCAACCGCATGGCGTTCCAAATAGACCATGGTCAAAAATAGGAATAGATTTGTTCACATTGGAGGAAAGAGAATACCTGGTAACTGTGGACTATTTTTCTAACTTTTGGGAAGTGGACCATTTGAAGGATACAAGAGCAAGAACAGTTATTAAAAAACTCAAGGCTCATTTTGCCCGATATGGGATTCCAGAGATTGTTTTTACTGATAATGCCGCTCAATTTAGGTCAGAAGAGTTCAAGGAGTTCAGCAAGTTATGGGAATTTGAACACAATACATCATCTCCTGGATATCCTCAAAGCAATGGCAAAGCGGAATCAGCGGTGAAAACAGCAAAGAAGTTGATTAAGAGAGCGAAACAGGCAGGGACAGATGTATATCTATCTATACTGGACCACAGAAACACACCTTCCCAAGGTCTAGACAGCAGCCCAGCACAGAGGCTTCTGAGTAAACGGACAAGGACACTCATACCAACAGCTAGTCGTCTTCTGAAGCCAAATCTGGTGAGGGGAATGAGGTCAAAACTAAAGAAAAATCAGGATAGACAAGCGTTCTATTATAATCAGTCGGCAAAAGATCTACCAGAACTGAGACAAAATGACAACATCAGGATGCAACCGAGCAAATATGACAAACAATGGAGAAAAGCAAAGGTGCTCCAGAAACTAGGACCTAGATCCTACAAGATTGTGACAGAGGAGGGAAGAAAACTAAGGAGAAATCGGAGACATCTGAGGAAAACGCAAGAAGGATCTGATACATGGTCATATGAACATTATCCTCATATCCAAGATGAGGAAACAGCAAGTCTAAGCAGAGAGGCTACAGGGATGGCCCAGGTTCAGAGTGGAGATTCCGGTCGGAGACAGGCAATACCAGATGCCGTAACGCCCGAATCGAGAGAACCACCGAATAGTGGCAGTAACGCATCGTATGTTACTAGATCGGGCAGAATGATCACAAAGCCAGCACACCTCAAGGACTATATATACAACCAAGTATTTTAAAGTATCTTAATAGCATGATGCTTGCCAGTTATGTTTATGTCACCAATATCTTGAATATTGAAATGTTCACATGTATGTTAGTTATATTAGCTTAGTTATTTCTTCAGTTAAAAGACAAAGGATGTAGCAATATGTTATATGCTGAGCCGCCTCTAGGGGTCTCACTACCTGGATGTATTCAGAGGATAGAGAGGAGGGACTCGTTGGTAAGAGCATGAGACAGGAAGCATTCATGTAATGTGGCTGAGAGAACGTGCACACAATAAAAGTAACCCGTTACCACAATCGTGTCAGAGGCATAAACGAGAAATAGAACAGTAACTGTTACAAATGCTTATTTTAAATATATTTTTCCAGGACTTGTTACCAGATGCGATACTCTAAAGAAAATGTCACAATGTTTCTTATAAAAAAAATGTAGTGGTTTATTGGACTGTCCATCAAAAAACATCATTTCAGAAAAACATAAAATAAGTGAAATAGTTACGAAGAGATTGTCCATTTGTCCATAGCAAAGCATGTACACTTCTTCCTTGGTGTCCTGAATGGTAAATGACATTCTGTCTCTCTCAGTAGCGTCTGAAGCAACACGTGGTTACATAGCAGCTGTCCATTCACCTTAGTGTTCTTGTCCCATGTGTCTGAAGAGAGAAAGAAAGCGCCCCTCCCTTCGTGTAGTCATTATATATATGTCCCTTAAATCACGTGGTCTCTATATATGGGGATGACACTTTACCATACAGAAATAGCATGTGTAATGTCAGCTGAAAGTCAATGTACTCGGTACAGAATTGAGTGTAAAGAATAAATACATAACCAATAATTAATATTTAACAATTCCCCCTTTTGAGGGTGACAGACATTATTTGGCACCCTCAAAGTAGAGAAGTTCATCTTTAGGATAATAAGATCTTCTTTCTTCTTTTCTTTTTCTTTGGCAAAAATAATTTAATTTCCATAATAATAATAATAATAATATCAGATTATTGTTATATGCACTCAATAACATAATTATGTGAATTCATGTTATGGTCGCCGTGACCAATATTCATATAAAATATGTGTCTTATACTTTCCTAAACCTAAATCGAAGCATCTCCGGTCCAGTCATCATCATCTGATGTCATCTGGTCTTCATCTTGACGTCTTCTTCTTGATTCTTTTAAAACACAGTCTTTATACGATAATTCCTTTGAAATAACATGTAGATATTGTGGAGGCCGTGTGTCATGTGTCAATCAAAGTCCATAAATTCAAATGTTGATAAGAAAACAAAGTCCATGAAGCTTTAATATCTGAGCAGTGTCACCTTTAAAGACCTGGACTTACATTGGCTCGCCTTGGATATTTCTGGAATCCTCCATGTCATCCGCAATGGTCTTGGAACAGGTGTGACGTCTTTGGTCAGCAAAGCAAGGTTAAAATGACTCTTCTTTGCTAAAGATAGCACCATAACCAGTCCTTAGTCCTAATGCACAGGACTCATGTCAGGGTTGTAGCTTCCTGACAATTACCTTGTTGATCACCAGCTTTCATTGAAGCTTCATAGGTGATAGGAAACCACTGGAACGTGATGAAAGCGTGATAACACAGTTCATCTCCGCATCATAGGATCATCGTCCTCTGCCATTGTGGTTGTCAGGTTAGATACTGCAATCGTGGCTGTCAGTGGTGAATACGGCAGTTGTGGTTGTCGGTGATGAAATGAATTGTAATTGACACAGTCTATTATTACTCAGACATCATATAGCCTTGTTACCTTCTGGGACTTTGGCTTTTTCTTCTTTCAACTTTTAAAAATTACTTGAATTTAGAAATAAGAAAAGTCTTTATTAACGTAATTCCAATATCTTGCTTGAAGTCTTCATTCCCTATTCTATACCAAATCTGGTAATTTTCCTAACCTATAATATCACAGCGTACCATAGCAATCAGTAATATCCATAGAATTATTAACAGAATAGTAATATGGAATTCATGTTTGTATGTGAAACAATAATAAATGATAATGCATTATTAAAGATATTCTTCATGAGATAGAACATTTTTATGTCATAGGTGTAATTACCTTTTCAACCCATAGGAGTCAGTGTATTTTTTATGTAACAAGTGTTTCCATCTTTATTACTAAAACTATATTAATGGAATATATTTATTAGACTAATAATAGGTAAGAATGTATAGCCATGAACCAAAATGTGAATATGAGTGAATGAAAGAATTATTGTATTTACTCAGAATTAAAACATTTTCTTTTAATGAAACGATATCTTCACTATATTTAATGAAGCAATATTCTCATACTAGACATTACTTTATTAAATTTTTTTTTTTCTCTTGATTGAGATAAAAAATAAAAATTAAGAATCAAAAATAGAGATAAAGGAAGAATAAAAATGAAAAATAAGAATAAAAATGAAAATAAGAATACAAATAAAAATAAGGCCTTTATATGTTTATGACAAATGTTGAGTAGTTATGTTCTCAGTAACACATACCCTTAATATTTCCATTATCTGGATGATTTCATATTTGTCATGACCTTGTGTTACCAAAATATTCAAATTATGCAACTTTGCATGTAATCCCCTTCTTAGTGTAAAGAAATTACTCTTTATAATACTTAATGTTATTATCTCTAGTAGTTATACCATTGTACCTTTTTATATTCTTTAAAATGTGTGAAGAAGAGGTATTGATGAAATGTGATGATGTATTCAAGATCAAAAACACATTTCCCCCTTAGTACCAAAAAAAAATATTATTTTATGAAATAATTCATTTATCAAAACCAAAATGAAAAAATAATTGTTTTATAAATTATTTATGTAACTTCTATATTAGCTTTTTACCATATAGTTGTCTGAAGATGTGTATCATCTATGTACCCATTAAAGATAAAAATAACATTGAATAGCATAAAATTATCCTTTGGGAAAAAGGAAAAACAATAATCTAAATGTAGATTTGCTTGATAAACCATTTTGATGTGTGATTACACTTATCTACTATTAACTAAAAAAAAATAGTTACTAACGGAATATATGTTGAGTAGATAATATTCCATTATGTATCTTAATATTCTAATAATTGAACTGATTTGTATTATTTCTCATAAAAACAAGGTTTTTTGTTTTCTCGCATACAATGAATTGTGAAACTGTCATACGTCACACATACATTTTCTCTTAGGATATTTTCACTCTTAGCAGCTGCTCATCCTCACATCTGTCATCTGTCACTCAGACTGTGACACAGATATACAGTTCACACCACAGATTCCACATACAAAAGGTAGGAATACATGTATATTAACCCAAATAATTGTATCCTAATTATCAATGCGCATTGTAAACTACTAAATTTAATATCTTAATATTTCTTTGAATATTCCCCAAATACACATAACAAACTTTGTAAACCATTCTATAGATAGAAGGACTCATAAGAAAATTAGGTATGAGCTGTATCTATACTTCATACAAGGGTTTGTAACTGAAACCTGTAACTAAGGCCTAAAAAAAAATTATTTTCACTGAAGCTACAAGAGCTTTGAAATAGGGGCATATGGTAGCCTTATTATTAGAACGGTTTAAATGTCACATGTGTGACTGTCATGCAGTAAGAACATATTGCCATGCAAATAAATAACTGCAAAATGTTAGCAACACACAAAAACTAAATTTAAATTCAGTTAGTTATATATTATTTCCTTTTATGTGTTAAATGTATAAAATCATGCAGTTATTACAAATTCCTGTGTAAATAAAGGCATAAATCCATGTAAGAGAATTTTTCCCGATTAAGTCCTACTTTGAAGTGAAAATTCTAAGGATAAATAAGAGATAAGTAGTGTTGAGCATTCCGATACCGCAAGTATCGGGTATCGGCCGATATTCGCGTTATCGGAATTCCGATACTTAATTCCGATACTTTTTCAATATCGTATACCGGAATCGGAAGTTCCCATAATTCTTTGAGAGGCAATGTGATTTTAGTCAGCCAATGAGGAATCCTACGAAGTGTGGGCACATCCTGTAATGCTGCGGTCATCTTAACTAATGGCATGGCTGTGATTGGCTGCTGAAATGATGTCAGAATGCACTATAAAAGGCGCCGCAGCCATTTTAGCGTCACTGTGCTGTGAACTCAGTAAGGGACAGAACGCTGCTGTGCTGACTCTGAGGGACAGTTAGATATTGCGATTTTGTGTACTACTGTGCTTGAGGCAGGCTAGTTTACCAACCGCTGTGTAAAGCTTCATTTTGCCAGTGTTGTTTTAACAGCTCTGTGCAAGGTGTGTGTGTGACAGTGCAGGTGACGCTGCAGTTTGCTCTGCATCCACCGCTGTTTGTAGGCATCTGCACGTGTCACTGACTCTTTTTTTTTTTTATTTTATTTAGTGGAATTGGTGCAGCTCCATTATATTAGAAAAAAATCAAATCTATTAGTGTGACGTGCTTCCATCCGTATACAATACATTGGTTGCAAACACTATAGAAGTACAGAAAGGAGCTTTTCACAGATAGTGAATAGTTGTGTTTCAGTGTTCACTGCAGTCTGTGAGGTTTTGATTTTTTGAGTGCAGATCACGCTCCAGTTAGTTCTTCAACCACTGCTGGTTGTAGTCTGCTGAGCGTGTGTCACTGCCTCATCCTTCACATTTTTCTCTAATTGGTGCTGCTCCATTTTAGTGGAAAAAAATCTAATCTATTAGTGTGACGCGCTTCCATCCGTATACAATACATTGGTTGCAAACACTATAGAAGTACACAAAGGGGCCTTTAACAGCTACAGAACAGTTGTGTTTCAGTGTTCACTGTAGTCTGTGAGCTTTTCATTTTGTGAGTGCAGATTACGCTCCAGTTTGTTCTTCAACCACTGCCGGTTGTAGTCTGCTGAGCGTGTGTCACTGCCTCATCCTTCACATTTTTCTCTAATTGGTGCTGCTCCATTTTAGTGGAAAAAAATCTAATCTATTAGTGTGACGCGCTTCCATCCGTATACAATACATTGGTTGCAAACACTATAGAAGTACACAAAGGGGCCTTTAACAGCTACAGAACAGTTGTGTTTCAGTGTTCACTGTAGTCTGTGAGCTTTTCATTTTGTGAGTGCAGATTACGCTCCAGTTTGTTCTTCAACCACTGCCGGTTGTAGTCTGCTGAGCGTGTGTCACTGCCTCATCCTTCACATTTTTCTCTAATTGGTGCTGCTCCATTTTAGTGGAAAAAAATCTAATCTATTAGTGTGACGCGCTTCCATCCGTATACAATACATTGGTTGCAAACACTATAGAAGTACACAAAGGGGCCTTTAACAGCTACAGAACAGTTGTGTTTCAGTGTTCACTGTAGTCTGTGAGCTTTTCATTTTGTGAGTGCAGATTACGCTCCAGTTTGTTCTTCAACCACTGCCGGTTGTAGTCTGCTGAGCGTGTGTCACTGCCTCATCCTTCACATTTTTCTCTAATTGGTGCTGCTCCATTTTAGTGGAAAAAAATCTAATCTATTAGTGTGACGCGCTTCCATCCGTATACAATACATTGGTTGCAAACACTATAGAAGTACACAAAGGGGCCTTTAACAGCTACAGAACAGTTGTGTTTCAGTGTTCACTGTAGTCTGTGAGCTTTTCATTTTGTGAGTGCAGATTACGCTCCAGTTTGTTCTTCAACCACTGCCGGTTGTAGTCTGCTGAGCGTGTGTCACTGCCTCATCCTTCACATTTTTCTCTAATTGGTGCTGCTCCATTTTAGTGGAAAAAAATCTAATCTATTAGTGTGACGCGCTTCCATCCGTATACAATACATTGGTTGCAAACACTATAGAAGTACACAAAGGGGCCTTTCACAGATACTGAACAGTTGTCTGCAGGGTTCACTGTAGTCTGTGAGGAATAACCACACTTAGGCCTTAACTTTTCTGACTTTCTTTATCAATCTACCAAGATGAAGAAGTCAGTGAGTAAGGCACGTGGTCGTGGTCGAGGCCGTGGATTTGCAGCAGGGAGAGGACGTGGGATTCTGTGGCTGCTGCCGCACCCAGTGACACAGCATCCACCAGTTTTCCCCGTGAGCGTTCCTTTATGCGCACTTTTGTAGGAGCTCAGCGTACCCCCTGCTGCGTGAAGAACAAATTGAAGCCGTTGTTGGTTGGATGGCAGCCAATGCATCGACTTCAATAGCTTCCACCTCCTCTCAGGACCACAGCACTGTTGAACAACCATCAGTCTCTTCACCGCCTGCCAAATTGCCCAGGCAGTCAGAGAGCTCTGTACAGGAGCCAGCTGAGTCTCTGCTTCTGTTCTCAGAATCTGTTGGCTTGGAAACAGGGGCCCAGCCAAGCAGCATTCTGGAATGTGAAGAAGAGGCAGTATGCAGTGATGCGCAACAGCTGTGTCTCTCTGAATCTGAAGAGGCGGGTGAGCCAGTGCCGATGGTCAGCACACCGCAGAACGCATCTGATGATGATGAGACTCAGTTGCCAGTTTCTGTTGAGCATGGTGCTGGCCAGACCACCCAACAACAGCAGGTGTTGGAAGAGGGTAGTGGTGGAGATGATGAGGTCCAAGACCCAACATGGCGTGAGGAACAGGAAGGTGGTGGGAGCAGCTCTGAGGAAGAGATTGCACCAACGGTCCAAACAGTAGGGAGAGGTAGGCTGCAGACTCGCTTGCCTGTAGCCTCCAGTTTGGCACCCGTTCGGAGCAGTTCTCTTCCAACAGCCAAACCGGGCGCTCCCAGGACTTGCTCTGCGTGGTCCTTTTTTGATACAGTTGCAGATGATATTTGCTATGTCAAATGCAAGCTGTGTAATCAAAAAATTAAAAGAGGTAAAAGTGTCAGTAACCTTAATACAACAAATATTGGGAAACATGTGCGGTCAAAGCACTTTGTTGAGTTACAAAGACACACTGGAGATGTAGGCCAACCTACAGCAGCACCTACATCTTCAGCTCGTGTTGGAGCCTCTTCCTCCAGTTCACACACAGCTGGTTCGGCTTCCTCAAAGGATCGCCATGGAAGAACCTCTGTCACTGTTGTCCAGAGACACAGTGTTATTCCACCCACAGCTGCAAGTTCCCTGTCATCCTCACACACCCAGGCCACAAAACAGCCATCGGTAGCACAGGCATGGGATAAAAGACGGCCATACTCGGCAAACCATCCACGAGCACAGGCTCTGAATGCTGGCATTGCAAAACTCCTGTCCCTTGAAATGCTGTCATTCAGGCTGGTGGAGACTGACAGTTTCCGTGAATTAATGGCATTGGCAGTCCCACAATACAATGTGCCCAGCCGATTTTATTTCAGCAGGCAAGCCGTCCCTGGTCTGCAAAAGCATGTTGAGGCAAAAATTAAACATGCGCTACTAAACGCCGTCAGTGGCAAGGTCCACCTGACCACCGATGCGTGGACCAGTACCCATGGCCAGGGACGATACCTTTCACTCACTGCCCATTGGGTGAATGTTGTGGAGCCGGGTACAGATCTTGCGAGTGGCGCTGTACGTGTTCTGCCAACTCCAAGGATTGCCGGAATCAAGTCTGTCCACATTGACTCCTCCTCCTACTCCAGTTCCTCAGAATCATCGCTGCAGGAGCCGTCACGGTCTACCTCCACATGGACCCGTGGACGCTTACCTGATGCGACCGATATGAGCACAGCCGTGGCCAAACGGCAACAGGCCGTTCTGAAATTAATTCCCATGGGGAATCGAAGCCACACAGCGCAGGAGGTCTGGAATGCCATCAAGCAGGAGAGCGACGTGTGGTTTTTGCCAGCGAATCTCCAGCCAGGCTTGGTAGTGTGTGACAATGGCCGAAATCTGGTGGCAGCTCTGGGCCTTGGCAACCTCACTCACATACCATGTCTGGCACATGTGCTCAACTTGGTCGTGCAGAGTTTTTTGAGGGACTATCCGGATCTTGATGCACTGCTGCACAAGGTCCGCCTAGAGTGCGCTCACTTGCGACGTTCCAGCATGGCCAGATCGCGCATTGCAGCTCTGCAACGCAGATTGCGCCTTCCTGAACATCGCATCATATGTGACGTATCCACCAGGTGGAATTCAACGTTACATATGTTGAAGCGGTTGTGTGAGCAGCAGCCAGCAGTTATGGAGTATCAGCTGCATCAGGCGCAATCAACACGCAATTTGCGCCGTCCACACTTCACCATTAATGAGTGGGCCACTATGAAGGACATGTGCCACGTTTTGCGTGCGTTTGATGAGTCAACGCGGATGGCGAGTGCAGATGATGCACTAGTCAGCCTGACTGTCCCCCTTATCTGCCTGCTTCAAAAAACACTGCAAGCAATAAGGGATGAGGTTTTGGAAGAGGTGGAGGATGAGGAGTCACAAATTCCATCACCTTCTGGAAAGTCAGCGCAACGTGGTTCCTCACAAAGGGCTGGGCAGGGCTCACTTTGTGAGGAGGATGAGGAGGAGGAGTCAATGGAGGAGGAAGACATCGCTCCAGAGGGAGGTACACAACGCTCTAGTCAGTATGTAGAGCGAGGGTGGGGTGATGCAGAGCAGGCAGAGATAACGCCTCTTGCAGAGGACAGCGTTTCTTTGCCAGTTGGGAGTCTGCAGCACATGGTTGATTTCATGCTGCAGTGCCTAAGAAACGACCGCCGCATCGCCCACATTCTCACGACGTCTGATTATTGGGTGTACACCCTCCTAGACCCTCGCTACCGGGACAACGTCAAAAGCCTCATCACACCGTTGAACCGGGAGCGTAAAATGCGGGAGTACCAAGACACACTGGTGCAATCCCTAATGTTCTACCTTACTGCCGAGAGCACTGCTGCTGCTACTGCTTTACAAAGCAGCTCTGTGCGTCGAGGCAGTGTAGAGAGCTCTGCAACAAGAGGGAGCACACGCAGTGCCTCTGCACAGGGAAAGACCAGTATGTTAAAAATGTGGCAAAGTTTTGTGGCAGCGCCACAAATGTCTACACCATCCGAGAGGGCTCCAGTCAGCGGGAGGCAACGTATCCGTCAGATGGTGACAGACTACTTGGCTTTGCCTCTCAGTGTACTCCCAGATGGCTCTTCCCCATTCAAGTTTTGGGTCTCTAAGCTGGATACATGGCCAGAGCTTAGCCAGTATGCATTGGAGGTGCTGGCTTGCCCTGCTGCCAGTGTATTATCGGAGCGCGTCTTTAGTGCTGCAGGTAGTGTACTAACAGACCGTCGCATGCGACTATCCTCCGATAATGTAGACCGGCTTACTTTTCTGAAAATGAACAAGGCATGGATCTCGGCAGAATTTGTCTGTCCGTTTTCAGATTAAATAACTGGTTCGCAACGTTATCCATGTCTCCTGTTATGTTCATCTTTCTACCACCTGAACTCTACTCCCTGGGCTCCAACACTGCCAGTTGCTGCTCAGAAGTGTCGTGTCCACAGAACAAAACACAAGCTCTACTGTTAGTGGGGTTCAGTAACGCCAGCTGTTCCCCTGCTGTGTCAACGGCAAGAAGTCTCCTGTTCCCGACACATGGACAGAAAAACACATGACCAACATGCTTCAAATAGGGAAGAGCCGTCACCCTGCTTGTTATGCTGAAAACATGAAATTGTGAAGTTTTGCAGGCCTAGAATGATAAATTTTTATGACAAATATGGACAAATAATAATTTGTCATCACAGCGCATATCTGCACATGTCTATTAGAAATGGTAACAAAAAATAAAACATAGTCTACTCTTCACATTTTGAAATTAATGCATAAAAGTACATTTCAGACTTATGAATTAATGCTTTTTAAGGAACTTTATCTGTACCTGTAAGATAATGCAGTCAATGGATGTACGAATCATTAAATCCTCATCATCATCATCACGAGTTTTATTTATGACAGACATTATAAAATACACATACTGATGCCAACTGTAACTTCAAACACCATATATGAAATGGCCAGCATGTAAACATGGTAATAATGTCCAATAATAAATTATTACATCTAGAAAGTGCATCATGCATACTGACAATAGGTAGTTATACCTGCAAGTGCTGTTGAAACAACCACAAGAGATATAAATTAATACTGGTATATAGGTATCACAGTGCATAGTTACTCATGGACAATGTTGATGTAATACTGTATCTCAATTAAGTCAGCGTCAACCATTAGGCTTGTTAGTCTTGTACATTGTTAAAGAGGGAACGTAATTTTTTTGTTTGTCATAGGTGGAGTATTACACATTAAATTATTACTGCTGTATTTTTTTTTGCGTCCCTAGTGCGCAATAACGCAGCCTAACCTCACATTTGATAGTCAGCTAATTGCCACACGCTACCCTACCCTACGCGTGACAGTAGGAAGGTAGTGTTGACGGATAAAGCTTTGCGCAACCAGACATTCTTTTACCCTCTTCAACACTCTACAAGCAAAAAATGCATGATTTCAGCCGCAGACTTTATTGACGTACAGTATAACATCGGCATTACCCATCAGAGGCTGTCCACTGTCTGATACAGACATAGAATATACCTTTGCTATCCGTAGCCTTTGTTTCACCTACACTTGCAGGCACACACTTAAATTGTGACAAACAATGCCTAATGTTTTTTTAAATGGTTATTTTTTATTGTACATTATTGTGTCATCAATCACATTGATGAGTCCATGCTGGACATGTCATACATGCTATAGAAAGTTACGATTTTATGAACTTAAATAATTGAAATGTCTGTGACTGTCACATAAAATTTGCGATGATGATGATGAGTGACTATTACAAAATCCATTGTCTTCACTATGTTATGGTTTAACATAGCGTTCCTTAAGCATTATTCATAAAAAAAAAAATGGACTTTTATTCTTAAATTTACAACACTATATTTTGTTACCAATTTTTTGGGTGTTGTGTTGTTCCATTTATTTTTGGCATGTGCATATATGCGTTTATATTTCTATTTTCTTTATTTTTCCTTCTTGAAATTAGAAAACATGTGTATCTTTGTACCGTGTTAGCCAGTAGATAGAAAAATATTTAGACTTCAGAGTCAGCAGTGGTTGATACCTTTTAATGGATAACTGAAAAGATGGAAACAAATTGCAAGCTTTCAAGGCTACTCACGTCTCTTCATCAGGGAAAGACTAACTAAAAAAATTAAGCATCACATATTTCTATACACAACAGGACACAGGAATAGTGCAATAGGTAAGACAAGTAAGTGACGTGTATCAGAACTGTCATTATCTCACAGGGATGAACATAAATATTGGAACAGTTCCTAGATAAGGATAGAAAGTTTGATTGCCCTCTCATTGGCGTATTTTTTTGGGTTTTCATGACCCTGGAAGGGCATAGACGCAGATTCCTTAATTGATATAGAATGACATAAATCCATGTGATCTATTCATTCCATCACTAACAGTGTCAAAGGTCATGATGAGCTTATATTCTGAAACCTTTGTACGTTTCTCATATTTGAAGTTATATTTTAATACCAGTAATTCCATATCCATGATGCTATGACCGGGCATACAAAAGTCTTTTGCCACAGGTAAATTCATTAATTTATCTGTGATTGTGTGGCGCTGATAATTCATCCTTGTTCTCCTTTTTGTTGCCGGTCTCCCCTCACTTGTCCCTCCCTCACTTGTCTTAGCTATTCCTGTGTCCTGTTGTGTGTAGAAATATGTGATTCTTCATTTTTGGCTTTACTCTTAGCCTGATGAAGACACCTGAGTAGTCTCGAAAGCTTTGAATTTGTTACCATATTTTCAGTTAGCCATTAAACGTTATCAACCACAGAGGACTGTCAAGTATAAATATTTTTCTATTCTTGTAATTGAAATTTATCATTTTATTGTTGTAGTAAAACTTCATTTATTCTTGTTTGAAGTACATACATTTGCAATGGCCACGTAACAAGGCAATAACTCAATATTTTATGCCTACACCCTCCTTGACCCTGGGCTTCAACAGCGCCAGTTGCTGCTCAGAAGTGTTAGATGCACAGATGAAAACAATCGCTGATGTGTTTTGGGGGTTCAGTAACGCCTGCTGTTCCCCTGCTGTGTGTCTGGCAAAAATTACTGCTGCTAACTACAACTTCAACTTCAAACGTCTCATACTAGGCCTCTGCCTACACCCTCCTTGACCCTGGGCTTCAACAGCGCCAGTTGCTGCTCAGAAGTGTTAGATGCACAGATGAAAACAATCGCTGATGTGTTTGTGGGGTTCAGTAACGCCTGCTGTTCCCCTGCTGTGTGTCTGGCAAAAATTACTGCTGCTAACTACAACTTCAACTTCAAACGTCTCATACTAGGCCTCTGCCTACACCCTCCTTGACCCTGGGCTTCAACAGCGCCAGTTGCTGCTCAGAAGTGTTAGATGCACAGATGAAAACAATCGCTGATGTGTTTGTGGGGTTCAGTAACGCCTGCTGTTCCCCTGCTGTGTGTCCGGCAAAAATTACTGCTAGCTACCTAATCATGGTGAAAAAAACATGACATCTCAAAGTGTCTAGTGCTACACATAGATATGAGGCTACACCATGATTTCTAAGCTGTAAACATTTGAAACGTCAACTTTCAAACCATAAAATGATTTGTCTTTGTCACAAATCTGTAACAAAATAATTGTGACATATTATTACAGATATGCACATGTCGAAAACAAATGCAAACACAAAAGCCTACTTATGCTATAGGATACTGATGGTCAACCTTGTCACTCCATAGCTTAGACAAATCCAACTCACATCATGATGACTCAAATACTGCAATGTTGGAAGTGCATAATGTGGGTTGAACTTTGACAACTGCTGCAGTGCGAAGGTTATACTTCAGTGTTCTTGCCTTTGAAATAAAAGCATACAAGTAAATATAATATCCAATGTTGATTAAGGGACGTGATGTACACCTGTAATATTGTGCAAACAATGCATGTAGGAATAGTCCTCTTCAACATTACTTATATTTGTGTCATTTTAAAAAATACATATTTGATTAGAAAGTTAACAGCCCATATCATAAAGGTCCTTCATGTAAACATGATAATCGCTAACAAAAATCATGCATTACCTTGGTAAAGTCAATAGTGCATAGTCACAATAGCAAAATATATACCTGTAAGTGGTGCTGAAAGAACGACAACTGATAGAATAGGTGAATGATATCTATTTATCAGACTGAATAGCGACACCTGTACAATGTCGATATAATACTGTACCTTAACAAAACAGCTGTGTCACACCTCACACGCATTTTTCTTGTAGCTTGTTATGTAATAGGGCACATGCGTGTATGTTTCATCATAGGTGCATGTTTACTGAGTAAAGCAGTCATGACAACGCCTTTGTGTTGTCGGTACGCTTGCGATGATGAACGATGCGCACCGTGAATGTTAGTCTGCGTCATAAGACGCACAGACGCTCCAATACCCAACGCGTCACAGCAGGAAGCCAGTCTGTGCGTCCAAACAAAGGCGCAAGCATACATGCACGTACCCTTTTATAAAGCTATATAAAAAAAAGGATGTAGTAGTAACGCACACTTTATTGAGGTACAGTATTACATCGCCATTCACCATCTGTGGCTATGCAGTGTCATCTATATATACCTTATCTATCCGTTGTCATGCTTGCAAGTCCACAGTCAGGCATAAATAGCTGTTTTCACTATGCACTTTTTAAAGGTTTTTTTTGTTAATATAAATGATTGGCACATATTATCAGTATTACATGATGGAAATTTTAGATATTTTTAAAAACTTTTTAGTGATATTATTCAGCAAATGAAAATGGTGTACATACTGTTACTTATCCATCATTAATGGATTCTGATATGTACTTGTATGCTTTTATTTAAAACCGTATAGCAGATTATTTAACCGATTTTTATTGTGGTTTGCATTGCTTTTCAACATGTTAATGTATGCGTTTATGTTTGTCAATTATTAATTTACATATTATTTTTAAAGTAAAATCATCATCTTATGGTACTAAAGGTTTATTTCTCTTGTTTGGAGTATAGACATTTTTAATTGACACGTAACAAGGAAAATACTTGATCTAGTATTTAAACATCCTCCTTGACCCTGGGCTCCAACACCGCCAGTTGTTGCTTGGAAGTGCTGTTAGCACAGTCTACACTTGCTCCCGTGTTACTGGGGTTCAGTAATGTCAGCTGTTCCCCTGCTGTGTGAACGGCAAAAAGTCCTGCTGCCTCCACCCTGTTCTCTTCTCATCCCTGGGTTACAACACCGCCAGTTGTTTCTCGGAAGTGCTGTTAGCACAGTCTACACTTGCTCCCGTGTTACTGGGGTTCAGTAATCTCAGCTGTTCCCCTGCTGTGTGAACGGCAAAAAGTCCTGCTGCCTCCACCCTGTTCTCTTCTCATCCCTGGGTTACAACACCGCCAGTTGTTTCTCGGAAGTGCTGTTAGCACAGTCTACACTTGCTCCCGTGTTACTGGGGTTCAGTAATGTCAGCTGTTCCCCTGCTGTGTGAACGGCAAAAAGTCCTGCTGCCTCCACCCTGTTCTCTTCTCATCCCTGGGTTAGAACACCGCCAGTTGTTTCTCGGAAGTGCTGTTAGCACAGTCTACACTTGCTCCTGTGTTACTGGGGTTCAGTAATGTCAGCTGTTCCCCTGCTGTGTGAACGGCAAAAAGTCCTGCTGCCTCCACCCTGTTCTCTTCTCATCCCTGGGTTACAACACCGCCAGTTGTTTCTCGGAAGTGCTGTTAGCACAGTCTACACTTGCTCCTGTGTTTACTGGGGTTCAGTAATGTCAGCTGTTCCCCTGCTGTGTGAACGGCAAACAGTCCTGCTGCCTCCACCCTGTTCTCTTCTCATCCCTGGGTTACAACACCGCCAGTTGTTTCTCGGAAGTGCTGTTAGCACAGTCTACACTTGCTCCCGTGTTACTGGGGTTCAGTAATGTCAGCTGTTCCCCTGCTGTGTGAACGGCAAACAGTCCTGCTGCCTCCACCCTGTTCTCTTCTCATCCCTGGGTTACAACACCGCCAGTTGTTTCTCGGAAGTGCTGTTATCACAGTCTACACTTGCTCCTGTGTTACTGGGGTTCAGTAATGTCAGCTGTTCCCCTGCTGTGTGAACGGCAAAAAGTCCTGCTGCCTCCACCCTGTTCTCTTCTCATCCCTGGGTTACAACACCGCCAGTTGTTTCTCGGAAGTGCTGTTAGCACAGTCTACACTTGCTCCCGTGTTACTGGGGTTCAGTAATGTCAGCTGTTCCCCTGCTGTGTGAACGGCAAAAAGTCCTGCTGCCTCCACCCTGTTCTCTTCTCATCCCTGGGTTACAAACACCGCCAGTTGTTTCTCGGAAGTGCTGTTAGCACAGTCTACACTTGCTCCCGTGTTACTGGGGTTCAGTAATGTCAGCTGTTCCCCTGCTGTGTGAACGGCAAAAAGTCCTGCTGCCTCCACCCTGTTCTCTTCTCATCCCTGGGTTACAACACCGCCAGTTGTTTCTCGGAAGTGCTGTTAGCACAGTCTACACTTGCTCCCATGTTACTGGGGTTCAGTAATGTCAGCTGTTCCCCTGCTGTGTGAACGGCAAAAAGTCCTGCTGCCTCCACCCTGTTCTCTTCTCATCCCTGGGTTACAACACCGCCAGTTGTTTCTCGGAAGTGCTGTTAGCACAGTCTACACTTGCTCCTGTGTTACTGGGGTTCAGTAATGTCAGCTGTTCCCCTGCTGTGTGAACGGCAAAAAGTCCTGCTGCCTCCACCCTGTTCTCTTCTCATCCCTGGGTTACAACACCGCCAGTTGTTTCTCGGAAGTGCTGTTAGCACAGTCTACACTTGCTCCTGTGTTACTGGGGTTCAGTAATGTCAGCTGTTCCCCTGCTGTGTGAACGGCAAAAAGTCCTGCTGCCTCCACCCTGTTCTCTTCTCATCCCTGGGTTACAACACCGCCAGTTGTTTCTCGGAAGTGCTGTTAGCACAGTCTACACTTGCTCCTGTGTTACTGGGGTTCAGTAATGTCAGCTGTTCCCCTGCTGTGTGAACGGCAAACAGTCCTGCTGCCTACACCCTGTTCTCTTCTCATCCCTGGGTTACAACACCGCCAGTTGTTTCTCGGAAGTGCTGTTAGCACAGTCTACACTTGCTCCTGTGTTACTGGGGTTCAGTAATGTCAGCTGTTCCCCTGCTGTGTGAACGGCAAAAAGTCCTGCTGCCTCCACCCTGTTCTCTTCTCATCCCTGGGTTACAACACCGCCAGTTGTTTCTCGGAAGTGCTGTTAGCACAGTCTACACTTGCTCCCGTGTTACTGGGGTTCAGTAATGTCAGCTGTTCCCCTGCTGTGTGAACGGCAAAAAGTCCTGCTGCCTCCACCCTGTTCTCTTCTCATCCCTGGGTTACAACACCGCCAGTTGTTTCTCGGAAGTGCTGTTAGCACAGTCTACACTTGCTCCTGTGTTACTGGGGTTCAGTAATGTCAGCTGTTCCCCTGCTGTGTGAACGGCAAACAGTCCTGATGCCTCCACCCTGTTCTCTTCTCATCCCTGGGTTACAACACCCGCCAGTTGTTTCTCGGAAGTGCTGTTAGCACAGTCTACACTTGCTCCCGTGTTACTGGGGTTCAGTAATGTCAGCTGTTCCCCTGCTGTGTGAACGGCAAACAGTCCTGCTGCCTCCACCCTGTTCTCTTCTCATCCCTGGGTTACAACACCGCCAGTTGTTTCTCGAAAGTGCTGTTAGCACAGTCTACACTTGCTCCTGTTTACTGGGGTTCAGTAATGTCAGCTGTTCCCCTGCTGTGTGAACGGCAAAAAGTCCTGCTGCCTCCACCCTGTTCTCTTCTCATCCCTGGGTTACAACACCGCCAGTTGTTTCTCGGAAGTGCTGTTAGCACAGTCTACACTTGCTCCTGTGTTACTGGGGTTCAGTAATGTCAGCTGTTCCCCTGCTGTGTGAACGGCAAACAGTCCTGCTGCCTCCACCCTGTTCTCTTCTCATCCCTGGGTTACAACACCGCCAGTTGTTTCTCGGAAGTGCTGTTAGCACAGTCTACACTTGCTCCTGTGTTACTGGGGTTCAGTAATGTCAGCTGTTCCCCTGCTGTGTGAACGGCAAAAAGTCCTGCTGCCTCCACCCTGTTCTCTTCTCATCCCTGGGTTACAACACCGCCAGTTGTTTCTCGGAAGTGCTGTTAGCACAGTCTACACTTGCTCCTGTGTTACTGGGGTTCAGTAATGTCAGCTGTTCCCCTGCTGTGTGAACGGCAAACAGTCCTGCTGCCTCCACCCTGTTCTCTTCTCATCCCTGGGTTACAACACCGCCAGTTGTTTCTCGGAAGTGCTGTTAGCACAGTCTACACTTGCTCCTGTGTTACTGGGGTTCAGTAATGTCAGCTGTTCCCCTGCTGTGTGAACGGCAAAAAGTCCTGCTGCCTCCACCCTGTTCTCTTCTCATCCCTGGGTTACAACACCGCCAGTTGTTTCTCGGAAGTGCTGTTAGCACAGTCTACACTTGCTCCCGTGTTACTGGGGTTCAGTAATGTCAGCTGTTCCCCTGCTGTGTGAACGGCAAACAGTCCTGCTGCCTCAACTTTAATTTCCATGGGTACCTTCTGCTACCCATCCGGGTTCCAGTACCGTCAGCTGGTTCTCCGCAGTGCCTTTGGCCTAGGTGCCTCCATGTCGGTATCCGAGTTCCAGCAACGTCTGCTGGTCCTTGGTAGTGCTTTGGAGCACAGGTACCTCCTGCTTAGTAACCGTGTCCCAGTAACGTCAGCTGGTCCTCGGTTGTGTCATTGGCTCTTTTCCTTCTGCTGACCCTCCGGGTTCCAGCACAGTCAGCTGGTCCTCGTTACTTTCATTGGCTCTTGTACCTTCTGCTACCCATCCGGGTTCCAGTACCGTCAGCTGGTTCTCCGCAGTGCCTTTGGCCTAGGTGCCTCCATGTCGGTATCCGAGTTCCAGCAACGTCTGCTGGTCCTTGGTAGTGCTTTGGAGCACAGGTACCTCCTGCTTAGTAACCCTGTCCCAGTAACGTCAGCTGGTCCTCGGTTGTGCCATTGGCTCTTTTCCTTCTGCTGACCCTCCGGGTTCCAGCACAGTCAGCTGGTCCTCGTTACTTTCATTGGCTCTTGTACCTTCTGCTACCCATCCGGGTTCCAGTACCGTCAGCTGGTTCTCCGCAGTGCCTTTGGCCTAGGTGCCTCCATGTCGGTATCCGAGTTCCAGCAACGTCTGCTGGTCCTTGGTAGTGCTTTGGAGCACAGGTACCTCCTGCTTAGTAACCGTGTCCCAGTAACGTCAGCTGGTCCTCGGTTGTGCCATTGGCTCTTTTCCTTCTGCTGACCCTCCGGGTTCCAGCACAGTCAGCTGGTCCTCGTTACTTCCATTGGCTTTTGTACCATCACCAACAGGACAAAGAAGGTTAAGACAAACTACAAGATACAGAACAAGAGACAGAAGAACAATAAGCAGAAGATCAAAAAGCAGAAGAACATTAAGTATAAGACCAAAATGAAGAGCAAAATATATGCTCTAAATTCTAAGCAGAAGAAGACTAAGCAGTGTATGGGGGTGAGTCCGTTCCTCCTCGTGGTGCCCCTGGAAAATGCCTGATGCTGCTGCAGGCTAAACTGAACGCGGACAAATACTGTTGTAATTAAAATCTTTCGTGACAGCAAGAACGGAAGGATGAAAATTCAGAGTTTTACAGATTACAAGTACAGGAATGTCTGTCACAAATAAGAATATGATGAAAAGGATGAATAGGAAGAAGATGAAGAAGTAGAATATGAAGAATAATAACTGTTTAATAAGAACAATATAAGTAATGTTAACAAAAAGATGAATAGCAAGAAGTTTTAGAAGATTAAGAAGGTGAAGATGAAGAATAATTTGATGAGAAAGATGATGCTGCTGAAGATTATGAAGGAGAAAGTGTGTGAAAAGTTAAAAAGGTGAAGACCATGGAAGTTGTGAAACAGACATATTTGACAAAATAGAAAAAAGGTTAACAACATTGTGAATTTCTTCGTCAATCCGAACGTATTTCCTAAAAAAAAAAAATTAATGCTATTCCATTGGATTGGGTTAAACATCTATGCCTTTAATGTCTCCTCAACCTCCCCCAATACATTCTACATTACTCTTTGTTGTTTTCCTTCATGTACAATTAACCTACAAGGCAAGAATGGGGTTTTTTTTATTTCGATATTTTGTTCCCATAGACTTACATGGGACTTCCGGTATCGGTATCGGGTATCGCCGATATTTTTTGTGTATCGGCGATACCATTCCGATTCCGATACTTTTGGATATCGGAAAGTATCGCTCAACTCTAGAGATAAGGTTAAATATCATATTCATACAGAAACAAAACAATTGAAATGTCTTATACATATATATATATATGTATTGGCTTTAATGTAATTCTAAATAATATTACTGTAGTTTATTTTAATTATCACTATACTTAGATAAACAGTTATACAATCTCTACTTATACAAGTATACTATATATACTGTATGAATATATATATCTACAAAAACTGTAAACTACAGAATTATATTTATAAAATAATTACAAATAACTGAATAATATATTGTATAACACTTTTACACAACATATAATTTCATTTTCAGTCAATTCCTAAACCAAATCTTATTTCTTTGTCAAAAATGTCTTGAAAAGCTCTTTTTATCATTCCTTTTTTTAATGATTGTTTGAGCAGCTCCGATAATGAGCTGTAAACTGAAGACTCAGTTATGTCACTCTCAGAAGTCACCTGTTTCTGTCTGTCAATGTCCGCAATTTGTCTTTTTACAGAGAGGTCTGAACTTTGAATTTTTAACTCTTTCTGCAAAGCAGACTCTTGGATCATTTGGTAGGGTTTATAACAAATATGTAATTTTCTTCGTTCGTCATAGATTTGATTACAGGGATGACTCAGTTTAGGAGATTTTTACACTGGTTTTTGAAAAGATTTTACTCTGTCTAATTTTACAAAATTAGTATGATTTATTTTCCTTTCACGATTCTCAAGTTTTCTAGCAAAATCAAGGAATTGCGCACATTCAAATAAAGTATCTTTTTGTGACGCAATAACACGAGATACAGAATTTAGGAATCCAAATGTGTCTACAAAATATTTTAGCATTGATTTTGTTTTGACGTTTGTAATTAGAGTTTTGTACAACCTTTCAAATATGGACATGAATGTAAAAGTACATTCTTTCCGACCAATCCTTAATTTTTGAAGAATATCAATATCTGGACAATCTTCATTTAATGCACAGAAAATCAGAATTTTCAATCTGTCTTTATCATTTAGATCTCCATGTAAGTCGTTATCACAAGACAATTTTAATGTTAAGCGTCTGGAAAAGGTTGCAGGAAGCCACAATTTAAATAATTGATTTTTCTCGTCATTACTTAAATCAAACTTATCAACAAAACTTTCGAATATTTCAGAATTTCTGCACACATGGATTTTGTTATCATATGCAGGAATGATTTTGCATAGTTTTAACAAATTTTTCCTAACTTTAATCTGAAGTTGGGCCTCTGAATTGTCTTCTATTTTTGGTGGCCTTTGTACATCCGTCCCTCGTACGTCTCCTCCTATGTTTCCTCCTACATTAGTTCTGAAGTCTCCTCCCATATTTCCTCCATCTTTAGTTCTGAAGTCTCCTCCCATGTTTCCTCCATCTTTAGTTCTGAAGTCTCCTCCCACATTTCCACCATCTTTTTTTTACATCATCAGAAACAAGGTCACCTTGAGTAGCCATTACAGACACATGTCCCACATCTTGCTCAATTTCCTCATTACAGTCAATCTCGGGAACATCACTAGTATCATCTGACACTATTTCTACACATTCATTTTTGGATTTCTTTGACACAAACTTGTGAAATACGTCAACCAACTGTAAAATGTTTTTCAATTTCTCTCTTTCTCTGTTAAAGGACACCAGCTTAGAATCTAGCTTTAGATTTTCCATTTCACATTTTGCATATAAGCTGAGCCATAAAACTTCTAAATTAGACTGATCTACAGACATAAATTTCAGTCTACTTTGCTTAGAAAAAGAAGTAATGACATCCATTGTTTCTTACCTTGAAATATCTCAGCTTGTAGTTCCTTTCTTGGACAACGCTGGCCTCTTGTCATCAGCACGTCTGATTCCTTTAGTACGTCTGGCAACTCTTAGTCCTCATTCATAGGTTCTTTTCTGATCCTGAAATATCGTAGTGGATTTCCTGACAACTTGCACATCTGACGTTCTTTTGCTTCTATTCCTCCCCTTGCAAGTTTTCAGAAATTCACACTCTTAAAATCAAGTGTGACTGGCTGGCTCGCCAAAATGTTACAAATGCTTATTTTAAATATATTTTTCCAGGACTTGTTACCAGATGCGATACTATAAAGAAAATGTCACAATGTTTCTTATAAAAAAAAATTTAGTGGTTTATTGGACTGTCCATCAAAAAAACATCATTTCAGAAAAACATAAAATAAGTGAAATAGTTACGAAGAGATTGTCCATTTGTCCATAGCAAAGCATGTACACTTCTTCCTTGGTGTCCTGAATGGTAAATGACATTCTGTCTCTCTCAGTAGCGTCTGAAGCAACACGTGGTTACATAGCAGCTGTCCATTCACCTTAGTGTTCTTGTCCCATGTGTCTGAAGAGAGAGAGAGAGCGCCCCTCCCTTCGTGTAGTCATTATATATATGTCCCTTAAATCACGTGGTCTCTATATATGGGGATGACACTTTACCATACAGAAATAGCATGTGTAATGTCAGCTGAAAGTCAATGTACTCGGTACAGAATTGAGTGTAAAGAATAAATACATAACCAATAATTAATATTTAACAGTAACGGATCCCAGTTGCACTGCGGGACTGAACGGAAAATCCCTGGGGCTTACTCCAGTTCTCTATGGTCCAATCCTTATGGTCTTTGGCAAACTTCAGCCTGGCTCTCCTTTGCTTCTCATTGATGAAAGGCTTTTTTCTAGCTTTACATGTCTTGAGCCCTGCCTCTAGGATCCTGTTACGAACTGCTCTTGCCGTGCACTTCACCCCAGATGCCATTTGCCATTCCTTTTGTAGATCACTTGATGATCCTGCAGTTGCTGAGTGACATTCGAATAAGATGACGGTCATTCCAGTCAGTGGGGAGTCGTTTTCGCCCTCTGCCGGTCTGTAGCTTTGTTGTCCCCAATGTCTGCTGCTTGACCTTGTTGTAATGGACTGCCTTCTTAGAAATTTTAAGGATGGAGGCAACATGACGCTCACTGTATCCCTTTGCTAGTAAAGCCAGAATTGAGTCCTTCTTTTCCTCACTCAACACTTTTCTTTTCAACTCCTTTGGCATGGTTAAAAGTTATTTTTTCATTCCTATTAATTTTGGGATATTACTAGCACTTGTTTTGCCATCCAGCTTGTCCTATTGCAAGAGGATTGTGAACACCACACCTGTGTTTTTTTTCTACCTTCCTTCGTTAAATAAGATTTGGGTCAGGTGATCACCTAATCAGAAGGACATTAAGTAGAATGAGGTGTACTCTGGTTGGAATTCAACTCTGACACTGGAATGGAATGGCTGTCAGACATGTAGAGAAGCTGATTTTTATAAAACTGTGGAGTGGTCTCTTAATTTTTGCCTGAACTGTATCCTGTTGTCGAATTCAAAGTAATTGTGGGTGAAGATTAATTTTGTAAATTTCACCACAGAATCAGCATCAGTTCCTGTGTTTTCTATGAAGAATTTGCCGGCATTTAATCCATCCTGGTGTGGGATATTAGAGTACAAAGATTATACATGCATGGTGGCCAGGATGGTTCCTTTTGGTAGAGGACCTATTGCTGCTAATTTATTCAATAGGTCAGTTGTGTCCTGAATATAGCTGGGTGTATCCTTTACCAGAGGTTTAAGAATACCCTCTACCCATCCAGATACCTGCTCAGTAAGGGTGCCCACACATGAAATAATTGTTCTTCCTGGATTTCCAGATTTGTGGATTTTGGTTAGCATGTAGATTGTCCCTATTCTTGGACTCTCTGGTATCAGGTCATCGGCTCTTGTGGATTCGTCAGGCAGACAAGATACCAACTTGTTTAGTTCCTTGTAATAGTCCTGTGTAGGATCTGACTCCAAATTTTTGTAGTAGCGTGTGTCCATAATTTGTCTGTTTGCTTCCTTCATGTAGTCTGACGTATTCATCATAATTATTGCCCCTCCCTTGTCAGCAGGTTTAATGATGATTTCTTTGATGTTTTTCAAAGACCGTATGGCCTTTCTCTCCTGGCACTTGATATATCTACAGGAGACTGGCACAGCGATGGGAAGTAAAATGACTCCACAGTATGCAAATCTTTTCATGGCCAAGTGTTATGATTTGGTAGCTGAGGAGAACAGGCAAAAACGGCAATACACCAGAGAGGTTGGAATCTACTGGATTGCAGTACCCTGACTAACCACCACAACTAAAGGCAGCCGTGGAGCGTACCTACGTTGGTCCTAGACGCCTCGTCACAGCCTGAGAGGTTAACTACACCTAAAGATAGAAAGAGGAAAGCTATCTGCCCCGGAGCAGATTCCCAAAGAACATAGGAAGCCCCCAAACATGTAATGGCGGTTAGACAAGAGGAAATACAGACACAGACAGAAAATAGTATGAGCAAACGTTGGGGCCCAATCTTCCTAGAAAGAAAAGGATAGGAAGGACTCTTACTGCAATCCAAAAAACCCTAAAAAATACCAACTCTACTAATTGCAAAAACACCTGAGATCACACGACCTCTACCACCTAAATTAGTTCTCTGGTGTAACAAAACTAAGCCGCAGCCACTGAAAAAACTGGAAAAGGAAAATGAACAAATAACAGTGGCTCAGATAAACCGAGAGGAGCACAAGCCCCCGGAGGGGACCTGGCTGACCTCCACAGAAGTGCAGGAAAAAATGCAAAAAGCAAGCACAAAAATAAAAGCAGAAAATATCTTATCTGTTAGCAGAAGATGCAGACAAGACTCAGCAAGCTTCCAAGTGAACCAGGAACCAAAGTTGAGACAAGAACAATTGATCACCGGCAACCCTGATGGGAGGGAACCTCCCTTATATAAGACCAGTCTGTAACTCCTGATTGCCAATCTTCACAATCTTCATTGAATGGTTCAGTACTGTTTGTAACCACCAGAGGGAGCTTCTGCTCAGAATTCATTTCTAACACATTCACAACAGTACACCCCCCTTGAGGAGGGTCACCGAACCCTCATTTGGGCAACCAGGTCGGTCAGGATGAGCTCTGTGATACGCACGGATCAGTCTCCTAGCATGGATGTCCGAAGCAAACACCCAAGAATTGTCCTCCTGACCATAACCTCTCCACTTAACCAAATACTGGAGTTTCCGTCT
This sequence comes from Oophaga sylvatica, assembly GCA_033576555.1. Taxonomy (NCBI): domain Eukaryota; kingdom Metazoa; phylum Chordata; class Amphibia; order Anura; family Dendrobatidae; genus Oophaga; species Oophaga sylvatica. The sequence goes on along the minus strand of JARQOD010000003.1, from coordinate 394,823,945 downwards.
AGAAAAACGAGAATCCAATATTTTCTCAACCACATACTCCAGATTGCCCTCAACCAAAACAGGGTCAGGAGGCGCAGCCATAGGAACCACTGGCTCGACAAACCTCTTCAATAAGGACTTGTGGAACACGTTATGGATCTTAAATGTCCCTGGAAGAAGTAAACGAAAGGAAACAGGATTAAGAATCTCCATGATCTTATAAGGTCCAATGAACCTAGGCTTAAACTTAGGAGATGCAACTCTCATAGGGATATTTCTTGAGGACAACCAGACCAAGTCCCCCACTTCAAACCGAGGACCATCAGTCCTATGCCGGTTGGCAAACCGCTGGGCCCTCTCCTGAGAGAGGGACAACCTCTCCACTACTACAGAGTCAACACCCGGACAGACAGAAGCCTCCGTCTGTCCCGAAGAAAACCGAGGGTGAAACCCAAAATTGCAGAAAAATGGAGACATCAAAGTGGCAGAGCTAGCCCTATTATTAAGAGCAAACTCAGCCAAAGGCAAAAAAGAGACCCAGTCATCTTGATCAGCAGACACAAAGCATCTCAGATAAGTCTCCAATGTCTGGTTTGTTCTCTCAGTTTGTCCATTGGTCTGAGAATGAAAAGCAGAGGAGAAAGACAATTGAACACCAAGTTTAGAACAAAAAGTCCTCAAAAATCTGGAAACAAACTGGACTCCTCTGTCAGACACAATGTTCTCAGGAATGCCGTGTAACCGAACCACGTGCTGAAGGAACAAAGGCACCAATTCGGAGGAGGAAGGCAACTTAGGTAATGGCACAAGATGTATCATTTTGGAAAACCTATCACAAATCACCCAGATAACGGTCATTCTCTGAGAAACAGGAAGGTCGGAAATGAAATTCATAGAGATATGGGACCATGGTCTCTTGGGCACAGGCAATGGCATCAACAAACCACTAGAGCGAGAGCAAGGCTTGGAGCGAAAGCAAGTCCCGCAGGACTGCACAAATTCCCTGACGTCACGAGACAAAGTAGGCCACCAAAAGGACCGACTAACCAAGTCTCTGGTACCAAAAATTCCGGAATGACCGGCCAACGCGGAACAATGAATCTCAGACATCACACTCTTTTTCCACCGGTCTGGGACAAACAATTTCCCAATAGGGCAGCGCTCGGGTTTATCCTCCTGACACCCTTCCAGAGCCAGTCTCAAATTGGGCGAGATGGCAGAAAGAACTGCACCCTCTTTCAAAATAACAGCAGGATCAGATAACTCAGGAGAGTCCACAAGGAAACTCCTCGAGAGGGCATCCGCCTTAACATTCTTAGTGCCAGGAAGAAAGGAAACCACAAAATTAAAACGTGTGAAAAACAAGGCCCACCTGGCCTGTCTAGGATTAAGTCGCTTGGCTGATTCCAGATAAACCAGATTCTTATGGTCCGTGAGGACCACCACCTGATGTTTGGCTCCTTCCAGCCAATGTCTCCACTCTTCAAAAGCCCACTTCATGGCCAATAACTCCCGATTACCCACGTCATAATTACGTTCAGTTGGAGAAAATTTTCGAGAGAAAAAGGCACAAGGGTTACTATTAGAGGTCTCTGGATCTCTTTGGGACAAAACGGCACCTGCCCCAATTTCAGAGGCATCAACCTCCACCTGAAATGGCAGAGAAACATCAGGCTGCCGTAGAACAGGAGCAGAAGTGAATCTCTGCTTAAGTTCCTGAAACGCAGAGACTGCCTCAGAAGGCCAATTCACCACATCAGAACCCTTTTTGGTCAAATCAGTCAATGGTTTAACAATAACCGAGAAATTACCAATAAATTTACGATAAAAATTGGCAAAACCCAAGAATCTCTGAAGAGCCTTTAATGAAGTAGGTTGGACCCAATCACAGATGGCCTGAACCTTGACCGGGTCCATTTCAATAACCGATGGGGACAAAATGAATCTCAGAAATGAGATCCTCTGTACGCCAAAAAGACACTTTGATCCCTTCACATACAGAGCATTCTCTCTCAAAATCTGGAACACAGTCCGAACATGTTTCACATGAGAGTCCCAGTCATTGGAAAAAATCAAGATATTATCCAAATAAACAATCAGAAATTTATCCACAAAATCCCTGAAAATGTCATTCATGAAGGACTGGAAGACGGAAGGAGCATTAGTGAGCCCAAAGGGCATCACTAGGTACTCAAAATGCCCCTCTGGGGTATTAAATGCCGTCTTCCATTCATCCCTGTGCTTAATGCGAATAAGGTTATACGCCCCCCTGAGGTCAAGCTTGGTAAACTAAGTAGCACTTTTCACCCTGGAAAACAGGTCAGAAATCAAGGGTAACGGATATTGATATTTCACAGTGATATTGTTCAAGAGACGATAATCAATACACGGCCTTAATGAACCATCCTTTTTGGCCACAAAGAAAAAACCGGCACCCAAGGGTGAAGAGGATGGTCTGATATGACCCTTCTCCAATGACACCTTGATATAAGACCGCATAGCGTCATGTTCAGGTACAGACAAGTTAAAAAGGCGACCTGTAGGGAATTTACTACCAGGCACTAATTCAATAGCGCAGTCATAGCTTCTATGGGGGGCAAGGATGCAGATTTACTTTCGCTAAACACATCAGAAAAATCAGTCAAAAAGTCAGGAACATCCTGAGCCTGGGGAGAGCAGAAAAAACAGGAGTGTTGGCATTAACACATTGGCAGCCCCAACTGGTTACAAACACAGATTTCCAATCCAAAACAGGATTATGAGACTGTAAACAAGGAAACCTAGTACAATAATGTCATGCAGATTATACAGCACCAAAAATTTGCAACTCTCCTGATGATCAGGTTCAACCCTCATTATCACCTGAGTAGAGAACTGGGGTTTATTCTCAGCCAAAGGGGTAGAATCAATCCCCAGTAGGGGAATAGACTTCCGTAGGGGTATCAAGGGAAACCCACAACGTTTAGCAAAATCAAACTCCATCAGGTTAATAGCTGCTCCCGAATCAACAAAAGCCTGAGCAGAAAATGTGGACAGGGAGCAAATCAGGGTAACAGTCAACAGAAATTTAGTCTGAACACTACCCAAGACAACTGAGCGTGCAAAACGTCTTCCCCGCTTAGGGCAGACTGAAATAGCATGAGAGGCGTCACCACAGTAGAAATATAACCCATTGCATTTTCGAAACTCATGACGCTGTGCCCCAGAAGCCACTCTATCACACTGCATGGGTTCAGAAGCTGGTTCACAAGGCAACACTATTCCACGCATAGCTCTACGCTCACGCAAACGTCTGTCAATTTGAATCGCTAATGACATAGAATCATTGAGACCAGAGGGAGCAGGGAAACCCACCATAACATCTTTTACATTCTCTGACAGACCCTTCCGAAAAAGGGCTGCCAAAGCATCATCATTCCATTTGGTCAGGACTGCCCACTTTCGGAATTTCTGACAGTGTAACTCAGCGTCCTCAAGCCCCTGATTTAATGCCAACAAGGTTTTTTCAGCTTGATCAGTGACATTAGGTTCATCGTACAATAACCCCAGAGCCAGAAAAAATGCATCAACATTACTCAAAACAGGGTCCCCAGGTGTCAGGGAAAAAGCCCAATCCTGAGGATCGCCGCGCAGGAGAGAGATGACAATTTGAACCTGCTGTGCTGCGTTCCCTGAGGACTTAGGTTTTAAGGCAAAAAACAACTTACAGTTATTTTTGAAATTCAGAAATTTAGCTCGATCCCCTAAAAACAAATCTGGCATGGGGATCCTAGGTTCCACAACCGGCAACCCTGCAAGATAGGTAGCAATACTCCGAACTTCAGTGGCAAGCTGATCCACACGGCCAGACAACTGTGCAAACTCCATTGAGAGAAAAAAAAATCCTCAGCACCCAGAGAAAAAGAGGGGAAAAAAAATGCAACAAGCAGAAAAAAAAAAAATCTCTGACAACTCTGACAACTTTTTTCTTTTTTTTTTTTTTCACACTATTTTTCCCTTCTGTGAGTACCATATAATTTTCAGTTTGGCCGGTGATACTGTTATGATTTGGTAGCTGAGGAGAACAGGCAAAAACGGCAATACACCAGAGAGGTTGGAATCTACTGGATTGCAGTACCCTGACTAACCACCACAACTAAAGGCAGCCGTGGAGCGTACCTACGTTGGTCCCAGACGCCTCGTCACAGCCTGAGAGGTTAACTACACCTAAAGATAGAAAGAGGAAAGCTATCTGCCCCGGAGCAGATTCCCAAAGAACATAGGAAGCCCCCAAACATGTAATGGCGGTTAGACAAGAGGAAATACAGACACAGACAGAAAATAGTATGAGCAAACGTTGGGGCCCAATCTTCCTAGAAAGAAAAGGATAGGAAGGACACTTACTGCAATCCAAAAAAACTCTAAAAAATACCAACTCTACTAATTGCAAAAACACCTGAGATCACACGACCTCTACCACCTAAATTAGTTCTCTGGTGTAACAAAACTAAGCCGCAGTCACTGAAAAAACTGGAAAAGGAAAATGAACAAATAACAGTGGCTCAGATAAACTGAGAGGAGCACAAGCCCCCGGAGGGGACCTGGCTGACCTCCACAGAAGTGCAGGAAAAAATGCAAAAAGCAAGCACAAAAATAAAAGCAGAAAATATCTTATCTGTTAGCAGAAGATGCAGACAAGACTCAGCAAGCTTCCAAGTGAACCAGGAACCAAAGTTGAGACAAGAACAATTGATCACCGGCAACCCTGATGGGAGGGAACCTCCCTTATATAAGACCAGTCTGTAACTCCTGATTGCCAATCTTCACAATCTTCATTGAATGGTTCAGTACTGTTTGTAACCACCAGAGGGAGCTTCTGCTCAGAATTCATTTCTAACACATTCACAACAGCCAAGCTTGAAAGTGACTTTTTGTCCTCATGTCCCATCAGGCCTCTGGCCTACTACTGCTACATTGATGATATTTCAATCATCTGGACGGAGTCTGAGCAACAGCTAAAGACGTTCCATGAACAGTTTAAACAATTTCATCCCACCATTAGCCTAACACTCAACTACTCCAGCACTGAAATTAAATTTTTGGACACCATCATTAAGCTACAGAACAATGAAATAGAGACATCCCTGTATCAGAAGCCAATCGACCGTCCAACATACCTTAAACGGGACAGTTTCCATCCAAAACACTTAAAAAAATCTATTGTCTACAGCCAAACCATCAGATACAATCGTATATGTTCCAATCCCATGGATAGAGATGAACACCTTGGTCGCCTCAGAAAGACCTTTTTGAATCAGGGCTAGCATCCAAGAATAATTCAAAACCAGATTACAAGAGCCACTAGAATACCAAGGAATCACCTGCTACATTACAAAGCTAAAGAAGAAAATAACCGTGTGCCTCTAGTAGTCATCTACAATCCAAATCTGGAGGTGCTAAGGGGAAATGCACAGAAAATACAACCTTTACTACAAAAAGATGCCCGATTACAATCCATATTTCCAAACCCCCCACTACTGTGTTTTAGGCAGCACCCAAATCTAAGAAGCAACATTGTCAGAAACTCCCTGTACTCTCCAACAGCTGCAGAAACCTTTCCTTGCAATAAGAAAAAATGTAAAACCTGTCCATTTATAATGACCACTGACGAGATAAAGATCCCCAATTCACATCAGGACAACAAGATCCCAGGTACTTTCAGCTGCATCACATGTAATGTAGTGTACTTATTTGTACCAAATGTCCAACTGGGGGTCTGTATGTAGGTGTGACAGGGCAAAAGCTTAGAACAAGGATGAATTCTCACTGCCAAACAAGAGAAAAAAGAATGGATATACCTGTGGTAAAACATTTTTGTATGCCTGATCACAGCACCATAGACATGAAATTACTTGCATTGAAAGGTAACTTCAAATCTCAGAGAGACAGAAGATTCTGGGAGTATAAACTTATGACAACCTTTGACTCACTCAGTGCAGGAATGAATGTGTCGCATGGATTTATGTATTTTTACATCAATTATAATAATAATCTTTATTTCCCCAGAACATCCCTCATGACAGCATGGTAGGAGGAACGTCCCATATATCCTATAGGTACAGGAAGCACATAAGAGGTTAAAAGCCCCCCCTTCCGGCTCAACCTCAGTGTTTTTCCTGTCCCTAGCAGGACAGCGCGCGCAAGAGCAGCAGCGCAGGACTTACCAGAGCTCAGGGGTATCGGGGGGGGACCAGATCTCTACCCCTTCCCGCTGTCAAGGCGCTCCACCGCTGAAACCTCACTGGGCGGGAGTCCCTCAGCGCGTCGGTATAGCAGGGAGCTCCCGACATTGCCGCATCCCTCTCCGGAGCGAGTCGGCTCCACGCCACCTCCGCAGCTACTTCCAGTCAGATGGGGGAACATGCATTCCGGCGGGGAACATGTTTCCAGCCAGTCACCATTCGAGGATGCGCACTTCTTGTTTAGAGGGACACTTCCGATCCGGACGGCGCCGCTTGGGATCCGATCAGGAACACATGGCAGATTCATGGGGGGCGTTTTCAAAGCAGTCTGGACAGGTAAGACCCTTTAAAAAGGGTGCTAACAGTCCAAATAGCATGCATAATCTGGACCATGGACTCTAATCCAGGCCGTTCAGAGGCACCAGCTGAACATTCTCTGGCTAACGTAAATGTCCCCATAGCATCTGCCGTGTTTTAAAAAAAAAACAACAGTTTTTTCTTTTGTATTTTAAGATAAAGGTACTCCCGCAGGGTCTAGCTCCTCTTCCCGTAAAAATCCACGAAAATGTCCGTCAATGCAAGTGCAAACTGGCAGATTCATACACAAAACGGCTATGTCCAGAATGTGTGGCGAAAGTCCTGAAGGAAGAACAGGCGTCCTTCTTGACAGATATGCGGGCTATTATTAGGGAAGAGGTCCAGAACACAGTGGCGAATCTCGTGCTGCATCACGACAATAAAACTTTCACTCCTTATCTATGAACTGTTCCAATATTTATGGCCACAACTGTTTATCATTCTCCCATAATGACAGTTCTGCTTCACGTCACTTGTCTTACTATTGCATTATTTCTTTCTGTTGTGTATAAATATGTGATTCTTCAGATTTTGTACTAGTACATGCCTGATGAAGAGACCTGAGTAGTCTCGAAAGCTTGCAATTTGTTACCATCTTTTCAGTTATCCATTAAAAGGTATCAACCACTGAGGACTCTCAATTCCTAATATTTTTCTATCTACTGGCTAACATGGTACAAAGATATACGCGTATATCTTTTCTGCACCAGAATCTGAGAATTTTCATACTGAAATCCCACAGTGTGGACTGGACCACTTGGAAAAGTCTGTCCCTTTCCTGGTCATATCCGTCAGAGGTTTGGCCACCACCGAAAAGGTTTTGATGAAATTACGGTAGTAATTGGCGAAACCCAAAAACCTTTGTAACGCCTTCAAATCCTCAGGACAATCCCAATCCAATACCACCTGGACTTTTGCCAGATTCATGCGAAAACTGATGGTCGATAACACTTATCCTAGAAAAGGGATCTCCTCAATCGAGTTCATACATTTCTCTGGCTTGACAAATAATTTATTGTCTCTGAGTATCTGTAAGACCTGCCTGACATGTACCTGATGTGAATCAAGGTCAGGTATGTAAATTAATGTCATCAAGATAGATAAATTCACCAACCCCTACTCTAATAACCACCAACAACAACCTCCAACCACGCAGCATAAGCTAGCTCTGACAATGAGTGCTAGCCAGGACCCAGTTTATATAGGAGATAAGAGTGGCAAATAGTGCACAGCTGAGAGCCTAAACTCTCCAGGAGCTTTCAACTGAACAGATTAAACCCTGCACTGCCAAAATAAATTTGCGCCGTTTTATATGAAGGTGAAGTGCTGGCAACTAATGCAGGAGTAGGAAAAATCAGACACTGCGGTATTCTGGCTCCACTTTGTCGTGGTAAACCCGTGACAATACAGTTCCCTATGATAATAATTGCAATGGATCAATAAAGACCGAGGCCGTACGGCTGGTGTCTGTATGACATGCATTTTTTTTAAAATTTGATGGACGAGTCTCATCCGTCAAACAGGTTGAAGTAGTGCATGCTGTGATTTATTTCACACGAACATACTGTCCATGTGGAAAAATACCCTTTGAATAACATTAGATCCACATTCAATACATTTTGCATACAAACACAATGAGGAATTAAAATACCCACAGTCAAACAAGCTTTCAGGGAAAGTGATGCATTGAAAGAAATCAGGAGCAGTTGACTGTACAATCAGACTACACAGGATGCATAGCTCCTGACCATCCCGGTTTCAAAGGGACTGTCCCCATTTGAAAATTCAGTCTGTCTATCCCAGCAGGTCAGTTGTTGTGAATGGGCTAGAAATGAATTCTGAGCAGAAGCTCCCTCTGGTGGTTACAAACAGTACTGAACTATCCAATGAAGATTGTGAAGATTGGCGATCAAGTGTTACTGACTGGTCTTATATAAGGGAGGTTCCCTCCCATCAGGGTTGCCGGTGATCAATTGTTCTGGTCTCACCTTGATTCCTGTTCACTTTGTAGCTTGCTGTTTCGTGTGTGCATCTTCTGCTAACAGATAAGACATTTTCTTCTTTTAGTTTTTTGTGCTTGCTTTTTGCATTTTGTCCTGCACTTCTGTGAGGGTCTGCCGGGTCCCCTCCGGGGGCTTGTGCTCCTCTCAGTTTAGTTCAGCCACTGTTGTTTGTTCATTTGCCTTTTCCAGTTTTTTCAGTGGCTGCTGTTTAGTTTTGTTTCACCAGAGAACTAATTTAGGTGGTAGAGGTCGTGTGATCTCAGGTGTTTTTGTAATTATATAAATCACAAAGATATGTTGCCTAGTATTTAAACTACTTCCAAGTATCAACAAATTCAAAAGGAGAGATAGGAAGCCTTTTTACATTATAAAATACAAAATTTTATTAATATAAAATACATTTTATTAGGATAAAAAATCCAAATGGGGACAATAGATGCAGCAAAAATAGGCCCAATATCAGCAGGTACAAACACAATATAAAGAGTATTTCAAAGATGCATATATCTATATTTCATATAAAGCCACATTGGCTAGTAGTGGGCTAAAAATAGCTCCTAGCTCCTAGCACCAGAGAACTAATTTAGGCGGTAGAGGTCGTGTGATCTCAGGTGTTTTTGTAATTAGTAGAGTTGGTACTTTTCAGGGTTTTTTGGGATTGCAGTAAGTGTCCTTCCTATCCTTTTCTATTTAGGAAGTTTGGGCCCCAACGTTTGCTCATACTATTTTCTGTTTGTGTCTGTATTTCCTCTTGTCTAACCGCCATTACATGTTTGGGGGCTTTCTATGTTCTTTGGGGATCTGCTCCGGGGCAGATAGTTTTCCTCTTTCTGTCTTTAGGTGTAGTTAGCTTCTCAGGCTGTGACGAGGCGTCTAGGACCAACGTAGGTACGCTCCACGGCTGCCTTTAGTTGTGGTGGTTAGTCAGGGTACTGCAATCCCATAGATTCCAACCTCTCTGGTGTATTTCCTTTTTGCCTGCTCTCCTCAGCTACCAAATCATAACAGTATCACCGGCCCAAAAACTGATATTTGTATGGTACTCACAGAAGGGAAAAATAGTGTTAAAGAAAGAAGATTGTCAGAGTTGCCAGAGATTTTTTTTTTTTTTCCCTCTGTTTCTCTGAATGCTGAGGAGGATTTTTTTTTCTCTCAATGGAGTTTGCACAGTTGTCTGGCCGTGTGGATCAGCTTGCCACTGAAGTTCGGAGTATTGCTACCTATCTTGCAGGGTTGCCTGTTGTGGAACCTAGGATTCCCATGCCAGATTTGTTTTTAGGGGATCGAGCTAAATTTCTGAATTTCAAAAATAACTGTAAGTTGTTTATTGCCTTGAAATCTAAGTCCTCAGGGAACGCAGCACAGCAGGTTCAAATTGTCATCTCTCTCCTGCGCGGCGATCCTCAGGATTGGGCTTTTTCCCTGACACCTGGGGATCCTGTTTTGAGTAATGTTGATGCATTTTTTCAGGCTCTGGGGTTATTGTACGATGAGCCTAATGTCACTGATCAAGCTGAAAAAGTCTTGTTGGCATTAAATCAGGGGCTTGAGGACGCTGAGTTATACTGTCAGAGATTCCGAAGGTGGGCAGTCCTGACCAAATGGAATGACGATGCTTTGGCAGCCCTTTTTCGGAAGGGTCTGTCAGAGAATGTAAAGGATGTTATGGTGGGATTCCCTGTCCCCTCTGGTCTCAATGATTCTATGTCATTAGCGATTCAAATTGACAGACGTTTGCGTGAGCGTAGAGGTATGCGTGGAATAGTGTTGCCTTGTGAACCAGCTTCTGAACCCATGCAGTGTGATAGAGTGGCTTCTGGGGCACAGCGTCATGAGTTTCGAAAACGCAATGGGTTATGTTTCTACTGTGGTGATGCCTCTCATGCTATTTCAGTCTGCCCTAAACGGGGAAGACGTTTTGCACGCTCAGTTGTCTTGGGTAGTGTTCAGACTAAATTTTTGTTGACTGTTACCCTGATTTGCTCCCTGTCCACATTTTCTGCTCAGGCTTTCGTTGATTCGGGAGCAGCTATTAACCTGATGGATTTTGATTTTGCTAAACGTTGTGGGTTTCCCTTGATACCCCTACGGAAGTCTATTCCCCTACTGGGGATCGATTCTACCCCTTTGGCTGAGAATAAACCTCAGTTCTCTACTCAGGTGATAATGAGGGTTGAACCTGATCATCAGGAGAGTTGCAAATTTTTGGTGCTGTATAATCTGCATGACATTATCGTACTGGGTTTCCCTTGTTTACAGTCTCATAATCCTGTTTTGGATTGGAAATCTGTGTCTGTAACCAGTTGGGGCTGCCAATGTGTTAATACCAACACTCCTGTTTTTTCTGCCTCCCCCCAGGCTCAGGATGTTCCTGACTTTTTGACTGATTTTTCTGATGTGTTTAGCAAAAGTAAATCTGCATCCTTGCCCCCCCATAGGAGCTATGACTGCGCTATTGAATTAGTGCCTGGTAGTAAATTCCCTAAAGGTCGCCTTTTTAACTTGTCTGTACCTGAACATGACGCTATGCGGTCTTATATCAAGGAGTCATTGGAGAAGGGTCATATCAGACCATCCTCTTCACCCTTGGGTGCCGGTTTTTTCTTTGTGGCCAAAAAGGATGGTTCATTAAGGCCGTGTATTGATTATCGTCTCTTGAACAATATTACTGTGAAATATCAATATCCGTTACCCTTGATTTCTGACCTGTTTTCCAGGGTGAAAAGTGCTACTTGGTTTACCAAGCTTGACCTCAGGGGGGCATATAACCTTATTCGCATTAAGCACGGGGATGAATGGAAGACGGCATTTAATACCCCAGAGGGGCATTTTGAGTACCTAGTGATGCCCTTTGGGCTCACTAATGCTCCTTCTGTCTTCCAGTCCTTCATGAATGACATTTTCACGGATTTTGTGGATACATTTCTGATTGTTTATTTGGATGATATCTTGATTTTTTCCAATGACTGGGACTCTCATGTGAAACATGTTCGGACTGTGTTCCAGATTTTGAGAGAGAATGCTCTGTATGTGAAGGGATCAAAGTGTCTTTTTGGCGTACAGAGGATCTCATTTCTGGGATTCATTTTGTCCCCATCTGTTATTGAAATGGACCCGGTCAAGGTTCAGGCCATCTGTGATTGGGTCCAACCTACTTCATTAAAGGCTCTTCAAAGATTCTTGGGTTTTGCCAATTTTTATCGTAAATTTATTGGTAATTTCTCTGTTATTGTTAAACCATTGACTGATTTGACCAAAAAGGGTTCTGATGTGGTGAATTGGCCTCCTGAGGCAGTCTCTGCGTTTCCGGAACTTAAGCAGAGATTAACTTCTGCTCCTGTTCTACGGCAGCCTGATGTTTCTCTGCCATTTCAGGTGGAGGTTGATGCCTCTGAAATTGGGGCAGGTGCCGTTTTGTCCCAAAGAGATCCAGAGACCTCTAAAAGTAACCCTTGTGCCTTTTTCTCTCGAAAATTTTCTCCAACTGAACGTAATTATGACGTGGGTAATCGGGAGTTATTGGCCTTGAAGTGGGCTTTTGAAGAGTGGAGACATTGGCTGGAGGGAGCCAAACATCAGGTGGTGGTCCTCACGGACCATAAGAATCTGGTTTATCTGGAATCAGCCAAGCGACTTAATCCTAGACAGGCCAGGTGGGCCTTGTTTTTCACACGTTTTAATTTCATGGTTTCCTTTCTTCCTGGTACTAAGAATGTTAAGGCGGATGCCCTCTCGAGGAGTTTCCTTGCGGACTCTCCTGAGTTATCTGATCCTGCTGTTATTTTGAAAGAGGGTGTTGTTATGATCTGCTACAAGCACTAAGGAAAGATGGGAATTCTGTCCCTACAATAGAACTAAGCTAGATCCCTACGATGTAACGGGCAACCTGATCCTGCGACCAGACCCGCTAAAGTCCTCAGCTAGTCTGAACGAAGACCTATAGTTGCGAGGGAGGAATCCCTACAAGAACTAGGGACTGGGAGAAAAGGTGGACACCTCCTAACAGAAATTGTAGCAGGAAAAAATAAAACAGAAAACAAATTACTTAGAGATCCTAAGATCAAGCAAAACTGACTGAGTAAGGCACCTAAGCACCCGGCTAGCTTAAGAGTAGGTAATACAATGAAGTCCAGCAAAGCCAGAAGGGCGGAGCCAGACTAAATAGGGAAAAAAGGTCATGTGACCAGCAAACTGAAACAAAACCTAACAAGAGGGTTCTAACAGTACCCTCCCTTCTAAGAGGATACTCCGCATCCCCTAGGACTTAGGCTTATCCGGAAACCTCTTGTGAAACGCTCTGACAAGTCTAGACGCAGAAACATCATCCGCCCTCACCCATGAGTTATCCTCGGGTCCATAACCCTTCCAAGCGACGAGGTACTGTAAACTCCCTCTATACCGTCTAGAATTTAGGATGCGGGAAATCTCATATTGCCCGTCCTCCACCACCAGGGGAACAGTGGCCGAGACGTCTCCATCAGAGACCTCAGCTTTTTTCAAGAGAGAAACATGAAACACCGGATTAATCTTCCAGGAGGTGGGAAGCTCCAACTTAACAGCAGATTGGTTAACAACCTGAAGCACCTTAAAGGGCCCTACAAACTTGGGACCCAATTTCTTAGACGGAATCCTCAAGCGCAGATTCTTAGAGGACAACCAAACCATGTCACCAATAGCAAACAAAACCTCTTGTCGTTTTCTATCAAAATACACTTTGGATCTTTTGTTAGCCTCCTGAAGATTACCACGCACATCAGTCCAAACTCTCTCCAAAACACCAGAAAAATTCTCCTCTTCAGGTACAGCCGATCCCAACTTGGAAAATTACCCAAACGACGGATGTCTCCCAGTACAACAAAAAAAAGGCGAACAACCAGCAGAAGCGGATGTATGGTTGTTAAGAGCAAACTCAGCAAGTGGCAGAAACTCAGACCACCCCTCTTGATTATCAGTCACAAAACAACGCAAGAACTGCTCAACATCCTGGTTTTTCCTTTCTGTCTGGCCATTAGACTCAGGATGATATGCGGATGAAAACGACAAATGAACTCCCAACCTGTCACAAAAGGCGCGCCAAAAACGAGCCACAAACTGAGGTCCCCTATCAGAAACAATGTCAGTAGGAACACCATGTAGTCTGACTATTTCCTTGACAAAGGCCTTAGCGAGAGTCTTAGCGCAGGGCAGTTTGATGAAAGGAACCAAGTGACACATCTTGCTAAAATGGTCCACGACCACCCAGATGACAGTGAAACCCTCAGAGGGGGGAAGGTCAGTAATAAAGTCCATAGCCAAATGTGTCCAAGGTGCACTAGGGACCTCCAGAGGGCAAAGCAACCCCGCAGCAGGAGTATGAGAAGACTTAGATCTAGCACACACAGTGCATTGGCGCACCCACTTAATGACTTCCTTCTGCCATCCTGGCCACCAAAAACTGCGACCCACAAGTCTCTTGGTCTCAGAGATTCCAGGATGACCTGCCAACCGAGAGTCATGACATTCATCAAACAAATCTCTCCTCAGGGTACCAGGCACAAACAACCTCCCATGCGGCGTGTTAGATGGGGCATTCTCCTGTGCTTTAAGAATCTCATCTTCCAACACGGAGTCCAAAACAGCAATAACAACCACCTCTTGCAAGATGTTTTCCTCCTCTTCCTCAGTACCCACCATAGGAGAAAAGCTGCGAGACAAAGCATCAGCTTTAACATTTTTAGTACCTGGGATGTAAGTAACGGTAAAATTAAACCGTGAGAAAAACAGTGCCCACCTATCCTGACGGGCATTCAAGCGTTTGGCAGCATCAAGGTAGATCAGATTTTTATGATCGGTGAAGACTTGAACGGGAAATTCCGCTCCCTCCAAAAAATGACGCCAGTGTTCAAATGCGAGTTTAATTGCCAACAATTCCCGATTACCGATATCATAATTTAGTTCAGACTCAGAAAATTTCTTTGAAAAAAAAGCACAGGGATGTACTCCATCCGTCTTTGCCTGAGACAACACCACGCCGACCCCCACAGAAGAAGCATCAACCTCAACCAAAAATGGTTTCGTCACATCAGGCTGCGTAAGGATGGGAGCAGAGCTGAACCTCTCCTTTAGCAACACAAAAGCCTCAATGGCCTCAGTAGTCCACTGAACCGCATCAGCACCTTTCCTGGTGAGATCGGTCAGAGGTTTGGCAATCACAGAAATTTTTTTTATGAATTTTCTATAATAATTGGCGAACCCCAAAAACCTCTGTATTGATTTCACACCAATAGGCCTAGGCCATTCCTGCACAGCTTGCACTTTCACCGGGTCCATCTCAAAACCTTCACTGGAGACAATGTAGCCCAAAGAACTAAGTCTCTGTACAGCGAACTCACATTTTTCTAGTTTGGCAAAAAGTGAATTATCACTCCGTAACTGTAATACTTCACGCACACTCCTCCAATGAGACTCCAAATCCAGTGAATAAATCAAAATGTCATCCAAATACACAACCACACTTCTGCCGATCAAAGGTCTAAGGATGTCATTAATAAGATTCTGAAAAAATGCCGGAGCACTGGAAAGCCCAAAAGGCATGACCAGATTCTCAAAATGACCCAGTGGAGTGTTAAACGCAGTCTTCCATTCATCCCCCTCCTTCATGCGCAACAAATTGTATGCCCCTCGAAGATCAATTTTCGAGAACCACTTGGCCCCCACTAACTGATTAAACAAATCAGGAATCAATGGCAGTGGGTAAGGATTGCGTACAGTAATCTTATTAATCTCACGAAAGTCTAGACAAGGCCGTAAACCGCCGTCCTTTTTTTTAACAAAAAAAAATACAACCGCCACAGGAGATTTGGAAGGCCTAATGTGACCGGCGGCCAAGCTTGTCTGTATGTATTCCTCCAAAGCCTTTCTCTCAGGAATAGTCAAATTAAATAAACGACTTTTAGGAAGAGTCGCTCCAGGGACAAATTCAATTGCATAATCATAATCTCTATGAGGAGGCAATACCTGCGATTCCTTATCAGAAAAAACTTTCCAAAAATCCTGAATAGGTACAGGTAACTCCCCCTTAACTACAGCAGCAATACGCCCGTTACAACACTTGTCATAACAATTAGGACTCCAGGACTTAATTTCATTGGTAGACCAATCCAGTACCGGATTGTGCAATTTTAACCAGGGTAACCCCAAAATCACCGGTGAGGGCAAATTATTCAAAACTACCAAATCCAAATTCTCTTGATGAACACCATTAATAGTAAGAGGAAATTCACAGATATGGTGAGTAACATTTTTCAAGTGAGAACCATCCACAGACACCACATTAATAGGAGAAGATAGAAGTTTGGGTTTTAATTTTAGTTTTTCCAAAAATTTCCCATCAATCACATTGACAGTTGAACCACAATCCACAAATACCCGAAACTCCATTAATTCCTCCTCACCAGCAGTGGTAGCAGAAAGAAAGACACCTTTATTGTTTAAACAAGCTATGCAGGCGAAACTGACCTCATTTTTTTTTCTCTCTTTATTCATTCGAAGCGCACAGTTCTTAATAAAATGCCCAGATTTGCCACAATAGAAACACAAGCCCTCCGCAAATCTACGGTCTTTTTCCCGAGAGTGAGGTGTCATTGCTCCAATTTCCATCGGCTCTGCAATGTCAGTACAGTCCCTTTCCAAACTTGGAGATGACAGGGCAGATTTAATCTCATTAACCCTTGCACGCAGTCTCCTATCCACCCGTATGGCTAATTGCATAGCCTCTTGCAAGTTACCAGGTATAGGATAAGCAATCAGCAAATCTTTAACCCTTTCACTTAACCCTGCAAGAAATAAACTTTTCAAAGCTGAATCGTTCCACCCCACCTGAGTGGACCACCTTCGGAAGTGAGTACAATATTTTTCCACATTACCTGATCCCTGTCTCAAACGTCTCAATTCTGTCTCAGCTGATGAAACACGATCAGGATCGTCATACAATAACCCCAAAGCAGAAAAAAAACTATCCACTGATCTAAAGCATGGATCACTAGGCTGCAGAGAAAAGGCCCAGTCCTGAGGTTCTTTGCGCAAAAGTGACATTATGAACCCTATGCGCTGTGATTCATCACCAGAGGATCTGGGTCTCAAACGGAAATACAACAAGCAAGCATTTTTAAAAGAAAAAAAATCTTGTTGTTCACCAAAAAATAAATCAGGCAAACGTACCTTTGGCTCCACGAAATGTGCTCCAGAACAACTACTCACGTGTTGCTGGATTTCAGCCACCTCCAGAGAAAGTCCCTGCAGGCGTTGAGCCAAATCCTGAACCGACACCATGATGGAAACAGAAAATATTTCCTTAGAGATTTTTTTTTTTTTTAGGCTGGACTTACTGTTATGATCTGCTACAAGCACTAAGGAAAGATGGGAATTCTGTCCCTACAATAGAACTAAGCTAGATCCCTACGATGTAACGGGGAACCTGATCCTGCGACCAGACCCGCTAAAGTCCTCAGCTAGTCTGAACGAAGACCTATAGTTGCGAGGGAGGAATCCCTACAAGAACTAGGGTCTGGGAGAAAAGGTGGACACCTCCTAACAGAAATTGTAGCAGGAAAAAATAAAACAGAAAACAAATTACTTAGAGATCCTAAGATCAAGCAAAACTGACTGAGGAAGGCACCTAAGCACCCGGCTAGCTTAAGAGTAGGTAATACAATGAAGTCCAGCAAAGCCAGAAGGGCGGAGCCAGACTAAATAGGGAAAAAAGGTCATGTGACCAGCAAACTGAAACAAAACCTAACAAGAGGGTTCTAACAGGTGTAGCTCTTTCCGCCATCTCGCCCAATTTGAGACTGGCTCTGGAAGGGTGTCAGGAGGATAAACCCGAGCGCTGCCCTATTGGGAAATTGTTTGTCCCAGACCGGTGGAAGAAGAGTGTGATGTCTGAGATTCATTGTTCCGCGTTGGCCGTCATCCCGGAATTTTTGGTACCAGAGACTTGGTTAGTCGGTCCTTTTGGTGGCCTACTTTGACTCGTGACGTCAGGGAATTTGTGCAGTCCTGCGGGACTTGCTCTCGCTCCAAGCCTTGCTCTCGCTCTAGTGGTTTGTTGATTCCATTGCCTGTGCCCAAGAGACCATGGACCGATATCTCTATGGATTTCATTTCCGACCTCCCTGTTTCTCAGAGAATGACCGTTATCTGGGTGATTTGTGATAGGTTTTCCAAAATGATACATCTTGTGCCATTACCTAAGTTGCCTTCCTCCTCTGAATTGGTGCCTTTGTTCCTTCAGCACGTGGTTCGGTTACACGGCATTCCTGAGAACATTGTGTCTGACAGAGGAGTCCAGTTTGTTTCCAGATTTTGGAGGACTTTTTGTACTAAACTTGGTGTTCAATTGTCTTTCTCCTCGGCTTTTCATCCTCAGACCAATGGACAAACTGAGAGAAGAAACCAGACATTGGAGACTTATCTGAGATGCTTTGTGTCTGCTGATCAGGATGACTGGGTCTCTTTTTTGCCTTTGGCTGAGTTTGCTCTTAATAATAGGGCTAGCTCTGCCACTTTGATGTCTCCATTTTTCTGCAATTTTGGGTTTCACCCTCGATTTTCTTCAGGACAGACGGAGGCTTCTGTCTGTCCAGGTGTTGACTCTGTTGTGGAGTGTATGCAGCAGATTTGGGACCAGGTAGTGGAGAGGTTGTCCCTCTCTCAGGAGAGGGCCCAGCTGCTCCTGGTTTGCACCTAATTCACACTGGTTTGGATGTGCCAGTCAGTTTTCTTTTACATGAATATGGAGGCGACGCCCATGGGAGTGGCGTCGCGTCCATATTACATGACCTTAATGAGCGGGTATTACGTCACCGCTCAGTGCTGAAGAGCTACAGGAAGACGGGGAGAACGCAGGATTGCAGTGACGCTCAGCGATGGCACGGGGAGGGGTGAGTAGGATCCCAGCCACCGGCTCCTGCCGCGGCATCCCCTCCCCCGCTGGTTTCTGCCCTATGACTCGTGTATAAGCCGAGGGGGAATTTTCAGCACGAAAAAAGGTGCTGAAAATCTCGGCTTATACACGAGTATATATGGTACTTCCAAATATCAACAAATTCAAAAGGAGAGATAGGAAGCCTTTTTACATTATAAAATACAAAATTTTATTCATATAAAATACATTTTATTAGGATAAAAAATCCAAATGGGGACAATAGATGCAGCAAAAACAGGCCCAATATCAGCAGGTACAAACACAATATAAAGAGTATTTCAAAGGTGCATATATCTATATTTCATATAAAGCCACATTGGCTAGTAGTGGGCTAAAAATAGCTCCTATATGGTATATATCTGTGCACAAAAAACTTATAATGATCAGAATAGAAGAAAACGTGTCCTCCCACCATGCTAGCTATTTTAAATGTCAGCATATAAATGCAGAGCCCGCAGCAGGTGCTACAAATGAATGCAAAAAAATGCAGTCTGCACATCAAGATATAGGGCAAATCGAAATGCTGAAAATGTAAGGCTGCTAGTGAAAGATCATACCTGATATGGCCTTGGCACCCCTGACGCGCGTTTCGCGTTAGCTTGTTCACAAGGGAGCGTGCATGTATCTATGTTCTTTGCTGGACATATTTATAGGACCCGGCGCGTCCTAATTACAGCGCTTCCGCTGACTCACCGCTCTGTCAGCACGAACCGGCGTCACCTGACGTCCGGCCCAACCCCTCGCTCGACGCGTCAGAGCAGGGGAGAGCACGGACGGCAGGAAGAACGCGTCGTCATGGTGACCACCAGAGCAGGAAGTCAACCGAAGCGCTAAGCACCGCTGCTGCATTGTGAGGCTGCGTGTCTGCATATTACATGCTGGCAGTGACTATCATAAGCCTCCTTAAGTAGGCATATTCAATACTAGTGGGGGATAAAGTGTTAGATAATAGATAATAGAATGTATTATCCGCGCGGCCCAGTGTCTAATTAGGTATATCATTAAAATTATAGGATTCATACTTCAACAGAGATAATATAAGCTATAAAAAACATATAGGAGAAGCGATGAAAAAAAGGGGAAAATATATAAAATCCCAAATGTCGTGCTTATATACATGTAAAAATAAATTCAATACCACAGGTGTTATGTGAGAAACAAATGTGCGTATATAATATGTCATATCCCAACATAATATAAAAATACACAAATAATATAATAGTCGTATAATGCTACAATGCATAAATAAATATATAAAGTGCATCAAAAGAAATACCTCATATAGAGACCAAAAGTTAAATTATACATATATAATATATAATATAATAAAAATAAAATAAAAATGATAATGGTGCAGTAATGAAAACCATGAATATATACATAAAGCGCATATATACAAAGTGATTGAAATAAAGTGCAAGTCAATGTCCATATTTTTATATATCTTTTTCTTTTCAGGCCTCTCAAAGATGTCACAGTCGACAGATCACGGACAACAAGGCAGGACCGCCACCACAGACACTCTCCCACATGGATCCGCCGAGTCCAAAACGAAAAGGACCAAAGGTATGTATAAAATCTAAAATAATATATAATATATAAACAAAAAATTAAAATCAAACAAACAAACAAAGAACAAAACAACTACAAGAATGGGACATAGCTCAAAATTTCGTTAAGACCCACCGGCTGTACTGATTGTATCTTGGAAATCCAGCGGGCCTCCATTTGCGCAAGTTTTTTCCTCCAGTTCCTCCCCGCAAGTCAATGTGTACTTTGTCAATGCCTGTGACTTTCAACAATTTTGCATCACAATCATGGTATCTTTTGAAATGCTTGGGTATCGGTTTCATAGCAGTCCAATCTTCCTCGTCCAAAGCTTTCAAACTATCTTGATAATGCTCCCTAACTCTGATTTTCAAAGGCCTAGACGTAAGCCCGACATAAATTTTGGGGCATGGGCATACAGCATAGTATATTACGCCTAAGGTGTCACAGGTAATATGCTGTGTGATGTCGAACTTCTTTTTACCGTCACTAGACAGGAAATCCAGGGCTCGTGACATATTTGGGCAGGCTATGCATTTCCCACAGGGGTAAAATCCCCATTTGGGACCGTCAGATCCAAAAGATTTGTTTGCTTGGGGTTCGGCATAGTGGCTATGAACCAGTAAATCTTTTAAATTAGGCGAGCGCCTGTATGTAATAGATGGCTGCAAAAAAATATGTTTAGCAATGGTGCGGTCCATCTGAAGAATAGGCCAGTATTGATTC
Source organism: Oophaga sylvatica (assembly GCA_033576555.1). Classification (NCBI taxonomy): domain Eukaryota; kingdom Metazoa; phylum Chordata; class Amphibia; order Anura; family Dendrobatidae; genus Oophaga; species Oophaga sylvatica. The sequence goes on along the minus strand of JARQOD010000003.1, from coordinate 394,803,147 downwards.
AAAACATTTCTCATCTTCATCCATTGGTGGTGTAAGCTTTTCAGGGGATATAGCTCTGGGATCGCCGTCTTGGGGAGACGGAGTGGCATAAAGAGACCATTCACAGACAGTGGTTCTGTTAAAAACTGGCCGCAACCAGTTTTATTAAAGTCCACAGCAAACAGAACATAAATTAAAACAAAATCATAAACATAAAGCCTAGGCGTGTCCGGCCACTAATTACACTTAGATAGAATTCCCTTCTATCCGGGTCCAGACTCTAATAGCCTGTGCCCAAAACAACACATATGTTCAGTAGTTACCAGCGTGCAGCTCACATGAGGCTCCAATGGCGTCTGAAGTCAGATCCAGACTGAGAGAGAGAGCCTCCTCTGAACTTCCAAGCAGGTACTTATGGCTGTCTAATTAAGCAGCTGTGTTCACTCTGGGCTGAACTGCAAACCTGTCCCAGATGGGAATGGAGTGAACACCGCACTGACAACCTACTTTTTATGCGCCCCAGCTAAGAAACCTGGGGGAGATATACACCCCGTCCAGTACGCACCCCTTCACTGTCTCACATATCCCCCCCCTCTTCTCCAGACCGGAGGGCTGGTCCAAAACTCCAAAGAGACAGTGAACTCTGGACAAGGCATCAGCATTACCCTGTAACTTCCCAGGTCTATGCTCCACCGAGAAATTGAACTCTTGAAGTGAAAAGAACCACCTTGTCACCCTGGCATTCCTTTCCCTGTTCTGCTTCATCCATGCCAGAGGAGCATGGTCTGATTGTAATTTAAATTTTCTACCCAAGAGATAATAACGCAGGGAGTCCAGCGCCCACTTGATTGCGAGGCACTCTCGCTCCACACTGGCATAATTTTGTTCAGCCGGTGTCATTTTTCAACTTAGATACAGGACTGGGTGTTCTTCACCCTTCACGACCTGTGACAACACGGCCCCTAACCCCACATTAGAGGCATCAGTTTGAACCAAAAACTCTTCTCTAAAATTAGGGGTGACCAGAACTGGTCTTTGACACAAAGCTATTTTTAACGACAGAAATGCTTTTTCTGCCTCCGGATTCCAATTTATCATTTTTGACTTCCCCCCTTTTGTCAGGTCAGTCAATGGGGCAGCAATGGAGGCATAATTTGGTACGAATCTGCGATAGTACCCAGTGATGCCCAGAAATGCTTTGACCTGTCGTTTTGTGAGGGTACAGGCCAGTTCCGAATTGCTTCTACCTTATCAATTTGTGGCTTGATCAGCCCCCTGCCAATAACATAGCCCAGATATTTGGCCTCTTCGAGGCCAATTGCACATTTCTCTGGGTTTATGTTCAGTCCAGCTCCGGCTATCGAGTCTACGACGGCTTGCACCCTAGCGAGGTGGCTCTCCCAATCTGAACTGAAAATTACCACATCATCCAGGTAGGCAGCCGCATAGGCTCGATGCGGGCGCAGTATCTGGTCCATAAGCCGCTGAAAGGTAGCTGGGGCTCCATGCAACCCGAAGGGCATCACCAGATACTGAAACAAACCTTCCGGGGTTGCAAAGGCCGTTTTTTCTTTCGCTTCCTCCGACAGGGGTATCTGCCAGTACCCTTTTGTCAGATCGAGGGTTGTAATATAACGGGCACCCCCTAACCTCTCGATTAGCTCGTCTACCCGTGGCATTGGGTATGCGTCAAACTTTGACACCTCGTTCAACCTTCTGAAATCATTACAGAACCTCCAGGTTCCATTAGGTTTTGGGATGAGTACAATCGGGCTACACCACTCGCTTTGGGCCTCCTCAATGACCCCGAGGTCTAACATGCGTTTAATTTCAGCAGAGACTATCTTTCTGCGGGCTTCTGGAAGTCTATACGGTTTTATCTTGACCTTAGTACCGGGCTCGGTCTCGACATGGTGTTTTATTAGAGAAGTCCGGCCGGGCAAGTCAGAAAATTTTTTCTGATTTTTCTGCAGAAACTCCCGCACTTCCTGTTTTTGGTGCACGGACAACGTCTCTCCCATGGTCACAGGAGGTAGAGATGGTTTTACCCCTTTCTCTACTTCACCCGAGGCCAACAGTGCCTCTCTGTCCCTCCAGGGCTTGATCAGATTGATATGATATACCTGGTAGGGCTTCCGTCTCCGGGTTGGTGTACTTTGTAAGTAACCTCGCTCACTTTTTGTACGATCTCGTATGGACCATGCCACTTGGCCAAAAACTTACTTTCCACCGTGGGAATTAGAATTAGGACTCGATCCCCGGGGTTGAAAGACCTAATTTTTGCTGACCGATTATAGACTCTGCTTTGAGCTTCTTGGGCTCTCTGCAGATGATTCTTCACCAATGGCATAATTTTAGCCATCCTCTCTTGCATCTGGGCAGTATGCTCTATAACACTCTTGTATGGAGTTGTCTCGGTTTCCCAAACCTCCTTGGCTATGTCCAGCAAGCCCCGCGGATGCCGACCATACACCAACTCAAAGGGAGAAAATCCCGTAGAGGCCTGGGGGACCTCTCTGACCGAAAACAATAAGTAGGGTAACAGGTAGTCCCAGTCCCGCCCATCTTTCTCTACTGCTTTCTTTAACATATGTTTTAATGTTTTATTAAAACGTTCAACCAACCCATCCGTCTGGGGGTGATACACAGATGTCCGAATGTGCGAGATTTTAAGCAACTTACACAGTTCCTTCATCACTTTGGACATAAAAGGTGTGCCTTGGTCCGTGAGGATCTCTTTAGGAATTCCTGTCCTGGAAAACATATGAAAGAGTTCCCGTGCAATATTTTTAGATGCCATATTTCTTAAAGGGACCGCCTCGGGGTACCGGGTTGCATAATCAAGTACAACTAAGATGTATTGGTGTCCCCTGGCTGATTTTACAATAGGACCTACCAAGTCCATTGCTACCCTTTCAAAGGGTATTTCTATAACCGGCAGCGGGATTAATGGACTCCGGAAGTGAGACACCGGAGCATTTATCTGACACGAGGGGCAGGTTTTTGCAATAATCCTCCACATCTCGATAAACCCCGGGCCAGTAAAACCTCTGAAGAATTCTTTCCTGGGTTTTGTCCATCCCCAGGTGCCCACCCAGCACGTGGTTATGGGACAAACCTAACACCATACTTCTATATGGCTTAGGTACTAGGAGCTGACTCACGGCCTCTCCCTTTACTTTAGTGACCCTATATAGCAGGTCATTGTTCATGGCAAAATGGGGAAATTTTTCATCAGAGCTGGGCTCTTGTGGGATCTCATTCAGAACAGTTATATTCTCCCTGGCATGTTTAAGAGTGGGGTCTTGCAATTGCTCACTCCCAAAATTGCCACGGGACACCGGTAGTCAGGGACATTCTGTTCTAGAGAAACATCCTCCCCTCCCCCAACATCACCTGAAATGGAAATTCATTTTTTTTACAGTCATCATCATTATCAATATCATTATCGTGATTACTATCAGCATCAGCATCATTATCATGGTCATCATCATTATCATGATCATCATCATTATCATGGTCATCATCATTATCATGGTCATCATCATCACCATTATTATTATTATCATCACATAAGTTTAACGGCCCACTAGCATTGTGTTCCGCCCCTCGGACTGCGCACCCTCAGTAGGAGCTTCATCACACTGTCCAGCCGAAACATTTTTTTTCCAAAGACCCCAAAACAGGGGAAAGTCACGACCCAATATGGCGGGATGCATCAGGTTCTTCACTACCCCACTTCATATGAGATCTCCCCGAGTTTTGTGACGAAGTCTGAGGAGGTTACTGGGTAGACTTTGACGTCTCCATGTATGCACACCACGCTTAGGTGCCTACCTGTGACGAAGTCCCTATCAGCCAGACTAGCATGTATCAGAGTCACTCGACTTCCTGAGTCGAGTAGGGCCTGTACTGGGCACCCATTTATCACGACCTGACACAGCTGTGGGCCAGTCTCCTCGACTAGGGTGGCCACGCACACGGGCTCGGCGAGGAACGAGAGAGACTGTCCAGCGTCACAGTCCATAGGTTCCCCCACTAGTGGACAATTGGCTGAAATATGACCTTGTTCACGGCATCTCAACACTGTCTCAGGTCAGGGTGTTCAGACGGGGAGACCTTCCTAGGTCTGGGGTCTCCTGGTAGGTAAGTATCACCCTTTCGCTCATACATGTCCCCTCGGGGCTGACCCGGACTATCAACAGCCCCCTTGCCCCCACAGCTGGAACCCTCTTACCGGAGATGACGGAGGCCGGGTATTCCGAACTGATGATCGCTCGGACGGCTGGTCACGTAGATAGTCTTTGGTGGCGAAATACCTTTCTATTAGGCTGACCAGTTGATCGGCATCTTTGGGGTCTCCCTGTCCAACCCAGAGCTGGACCTCAGGGGGAAGGGCCCAGATGTACCGGTCCAGCACCACCTTTTCAACCATTTGGGCAGGGGTGCTGACGTCAGGTTTCCAACCACTTCTTTACCAAAGAAATCAAGTCATACATTGTGAGCGAGCAGGCTTGTCTCGCCTGTATCTCCAGTTATGGACTCTCCTGGCACGGACTGCCCTCGTCACACCCAGGCGGGCAAGAATCTCCGCTTTCAACTTAGTATAGTTTTTGCTGTCCTGCTCGCTGAGGTCAAAATAGGCTTTTTGGGGTTCCCAGTCAAATAGGGCGCGACCACCATAGCCCATTCAGATTGTGGCAGATTCTCCTTCTCTGCCAGTCTCTCAAATATAGCCAGATATGCCTCCACATTGTCATGAGGCATCATCTTCTGCAGAGTCTGTTTTACCGCCTTCTTTACAGCGGATAATGCCGGTAACCCGGCGTCTTCATTCGGGGACGAGGTGCTAGGAGTTTTTTTTAGTGCTGCAAGCTGCTCCAGTAACAACCGGTTGGTTTCCTGCTGTTGCTGCTGGCTCTGCTGGGCCTCTAGGTGTTGTTGCTGCATGGCCTGCTGTTGCTGCTGCATGGCCTGCTGGGGCCCCTAGGTGTTGTTGCTGCATGGCCTGCTGTTGCTGCTGCATGCTCTGCTGTTGTTGCTGCATGGCCTGCTGATGTTGCTGCTGCATGGCCTGCTGGTTCTGGGCCAGCTGCTTAACGAGCTCCTCCATACTGCCGGACATCTTGGGCTGGCTGACAGCCTTCACCCAAGACATATACACTCCACAGTCTTCTCCACAATAAGTTCAGTTTTGCGGTGCAGACACCTTTTTTTTTTTTTTTTTCAAAGTCTTCAGCCACTGTGCTGCCCCAGCATTCAAGCACCAATTGTAAGCTTTTCAGGGGATATAGCTCTGGGATCGGCCTCTTGGGGAGACGGAGTGGCATAAAGAGACCATTCACAGACAGTGGTTCTGTTAAAAACTGGCCGCAACCAGTTTTATTAAAGTCCACAGCAAACAGAACATAAATTAAAACAAAATCATAAACATAAAGCCTAGGCGTGTCCGGCCACTAATTACACTTAGATAGAATTCCCTTTCTATCCGGGTCCAGACTCTAATAGCCTGTGCCCAAAACAACACATATGTTCAGTAGTTACCAGCGTGCAGCTCACATGAGGCTCCAATGACGTCTGAAGTCAGATCCAGACTGAGAGAGAGAGCCTCCTCTGAACTTCCAAGCAGGTACTTATGGCTGTCTAATTAAGCAGCTGTGTTCACTCTGGGCTGAACTGCAAACCTGTCCCAGATGGGAAGGAGTGAACACCGCACTGACAACCTACTTTTTATGCGCCCCAGCTAAGAAACCTGGGGGAGATATACACCCCGTCCAGTACGCACCCCTTCACTGTCTCACAGTGGTTATAGGTGGAGATGAATCTTACCTTGGTCTCTTTGTTAGTTTTGATTTTAGGTTGTAATAATTGACGCGTCGAGCGAGGGGTTGGGCCGGACGTCAGGTGACGCCGGTTCGTGCTGACAGAGCGGTGAGTCAGAGGAAGCGCTGTAATTAGGAAGCGCCGGGTCCTATAAATATGTCCAGCAAAGAACATAGATACATGCACGCTCCCTTGTGAACAAGCTAATGCGAAACGCGCGTCAGGGGTGCCAAGGCCATATCAGGTATGATCTTTCACTAGCAGCCTTACATTTTCAGCATTTGATTTGCCCTATATCTTGATGTGCAGACTGCATTTTTTTGCATTCATTTGTAGCACCTGCTGCGGGCTCTGCATTTATATGCTGACATTTAAAATAGCTAGCATGGTGGGAGGACACGTTTTCTTCTATTCTGATCATTATAAGTTTTTTTGTGCACAGATATATACCATATAGGAGCTATTTTTAGCCCACTACTAGCCAATGTGGCTTTATATGAAATATAGATATATGCACCTTTGAAATACTCTTTATATTGTGTTTGTACCTGCTGATATTGGGCCTGTTTTTGCTGCATCTATTGTCCCCATTTGGATTTTTTATCCTAATAAAATGTATTTTATATGAATAAAATTTTGTATTTTATAATGTAAAAAGGCTTCCTATCTCTCCTTTTGAATTTGTTGATATTTGGAAGTAGTTTAAATACTAGGCAACATATCTTTGTGATTTATATGATTTTTTCTGTACTTGGTTTACAGTTTTTCCTTTTTTGTCAGATGGATACTAAGGCTAAAGACCAGGATTGGTTATCATGTTTAGATACCGTATTTGGTGGGGGCAATATGCAGCCTGACACTACTGAGAATGGGCAAAAATCAATATTGAAACGCTCCATTAAAACCTCCCTTAAGAAGAGAACTCGTACATGGTGGAATAAGGCTTCCTTAGAGAACTATCTTGCCAAGGGGCTGATCCCAAGGGGTTTGCGTGTACGCATTATGCCGTCCTTTCCTGTTGAGGATAATACTTTTAAAACTAGGTGGGAAGAATCATGTACCGCCTGTTCCAAATCATTAATGGAACTCCTCATAGGTAATAACAAAAAAAGTTTAGATAAATTAGATAGTGAAATAGAAAACATACGTCAAAAACTCCAACAAAATTTGACGACTGCAGAAATGGAAGCACTTAATAAGGACATTGATTCACAATCACTAATCTGGGAGAAAGAAATAAAGGAAACGAAAGCCAAAAAATTCCAGAGGGACCTCTTGGATTTCAAAAATGGCACAGTATATAGGTGGCAGATACCGGCTAAAAGTGATATGCCAGTGCTAGATCCATATTTTTTTCATCATTATCATCTAAGGAAGATGAGGATAGTCAGCAGCGAAACTACAATCTGCGTAGAAATTATGGAAGAAGGAATGATACACCTAGAAGACATGATAGACGCCATAAATGCTCCCTCTAATTCAAAATTACAGGTGATTAATCTTTCTAAAATTGAACTAACTGCATCTCAAATTAAGGTACTTGGCTTAGGCTTATCTTTTTCACCAACCGCCCCTTTTGATTCCTTCACAGCGGTAAAAGACTTACATCTATTTGCGCGTAAATTAGTTTTAAAAAAATTACATAAGAAATCTAGTGCGGAGGAGCATTGGACGAAGCAGGAATTGCAAGCAATAGCCAATTTGGAGGAATTACAGTAGGAGCAGGAGGATGACATTATGGTAGGTAAATTTAACCCTCCTGTCCCCAAGAAATTCCCCCCTGAATTTATATCCCAATATTGAGGTTTTTGTAAAATTGGTAGCACAGGGTTTTGAAATATCTCAAGTAGAATCACACATGACAATCTCACTAGCGATCAGAGGATAGCACTTAGAGATTTAAAAAAACTCAGGGGAGTGACAATAAAACCTGCTGATAAGGGAGGAAACGTGGTGATTTGGCCACACGAGGCATATGAAAAAGAAGCATTTCGCCAATTGAGAGATATCAGGTGCTACCAAAAATTGACCTTTAATCCCACTCATAAATTTCAAGGGGAATTACAAGAGATTCTCAATGAGGCCTTTATTGAAGGCACTATTACAAAAGATCTTCAGAAACATCTTGTGCCCGAATACCCTAAAATGGCGTGTATTTACTTCACTCCGAAAATACACAAGGACGCGGTAAGTCCACCTGGACGTCCGATCGTTTCAGGAAACGGTAATCTCTGTGAAACTATTGGTCAATATTTGGACTTTTACCTCAAGCCATTGGTAAGTCATCTACCTTCTTATGTTAAGGACACAGGGGATGTCTTAAAAAAGATTGAGGGAATACCACTAGATGAGGACATGTGGTTGGTTACAATGGACGTTGAATCATTGTATACCTCCATCCAACATAAAGACGGCCTTGCAGCAGTGCAGACATTCCTATATCAATCAAATTATGATCCGGAGTTTATTCATTTTCTCTTGAGACTCCTAAAATTTGCTCTGGAACACAATTACTTTACATTTAAAGGGAGCATTAATCTCCAAAAGCAGGGCACTGCAATGGGGGCGGCATATGCATCATCTTATGCAAATCTTTTTCTGGGCAAATGGGAACAATCCATCTTTTTCACCAACCCGGTGGCATATATTGAAGGAGCTCTCTTATGGGCTCGTTATAATTGACGATGTCCTGCTCATCTGGCAGGGCAGTGAGCAGGATCTTCTGGCTTTCGTAAATATTTTGAATGATAATGGTCTGAATATTAAACTGACATGTAAATACAGTCAATCTAACATTGACTTCTTGGATATATTGATATCCAAAGGTGATCGTGGTATTCTGGAGACGGATGTTTTCAGAAAAGAAACGGCGGTGAATTCAATATTACATGCCGAATCCTCTCACCCATTACCACTGGTAAATGGTATACCGACGGGTCAATTTTTGCAGGCTAGAAGGATCTGCTCCACGGAGCGTAATTTTGCAGGGCAAGCATAGTTACTTTCTGATAGGTTTGAAGAAAGGCTATTCAAAAAGAAGTATTAAAAAAGGTTTTGCAAAGGCTAGAAGAGCAAATAGAAGTCAATTATTACAACCTAAAATCAAAACTAACAAAGAGACCAAGGTAAGATTCATCTCCACCTATAACCACCAATGGATGAAGATGAGAAATGTTTTGAATCAATACTGGCCTATTCTTCAGATGGACCGCACCATTGCTAAACATATTTTTTTGCAGCATCTATTACATACAGGCGCTCGCCTAATTTAAAAGATTTACTGGTTCATAGCCACTATGCCGAACCCCAAGCAAACAAATCTTTTGGATCTGACGGTCCCAAATGGGGATTTTACCCCTGTGGGAAATGCATAGCCTGCCCAAATATGTCACGAGCCCTGGATTTCCTGTCTAGTGACGGTAAAAAGAAGTTCGACATCACACAGCATATTACCTGTGACACCTTAGGCGTAATATACTATGCTGTATGCCCATGCCCCAAAATTTATGTCGGGCTTACGTCTAGGCCTTTGAAAATCAGAGTTAGGGAGCATTATCATGATAGTTTGAAAGCTTTGGACGAGGAAGATTGGACTGCTATGAAACCGATACCCAAGCATTTCAAAAGATACCATGATTGTGATGCAAAATTGTTGAAAGTCACGGGCATTGACAAAGTACACATTGACTTGAGGGGAGGGAACTGGAGGAAAAAACTTGCGCAAATGGAGGCCCGCTGGATTTCCAAGATACAATCAGTACAGCCGGGGTCTTAACGAAATTTTGAGCTATGTCCCATTCTTGTAGTTTTTTTGTTCTTTGTTTGTTTGTTTGTTTTAATTTTTTGTTTATATATTACATATTATTTTAGATTTTATACATACCTTTGGTCCTTTTCGTTTTGGACTCGGCGGATCCATGTGGGAGAGTGTCTGTGGTGGCGGTCCTGCCTTGTTGTCCGTGATCTGTCGACTGTGACATCTTTGAGAGGCCTGAAAAGAAAAAGATATATAAAAATATGGACATTGACTTGCACTTTATTTCAATCACTTTGTATATATGCGCTTTATGTATATATTCATGGTTTTCATTACTGCACCATTATCATTTTTATTTATTTTTATTATATTATATATTATATATGTATAATTTAACTTTTGGTCTCTATATGAGGTATTTCTTTTGATGCACTTTATATATTTATTTATGCATTGTAGCATTATACCACTATTATATTATTTATGTATTTTTATATTATGTTGGGATATGACATATTATATACGCACATTTTTTTCTCACATAACACCTGTGGTATTGAATTTATTTTTACATGTATATAAGCACGACATTTGGGATTTTATATATTTTCCCCTTTTTTTCATCGCTTCTCCTATATGTTTTTTATAGCTTATATTATCTCTGTTGAAGTATGAATCCTCTAATTTTAATGATATACCTAATTAGACACTGGGCCGCGCGGATAATACATTCTATTATCTATTATCTAACACTTTATCCCCCACTAGTATTGAATATGCCTACTTAAGGAGGCTTATGATAGTCACTGCCAGCATGTAATATGCAGACACGCAGCCTCACAATGCAGCAGCGGTGCTTAGCGCTTCGGTTGACTTCCTGCTCTGGTGGTCACCATGACGACGCGTTCTTCCTGCCGTCCGTGCTCTCCCCTGCTCTGACGCGTCGAGCGAGGGGTTGGGCCGGACGTCAGGTGACGCCGGTTCGTGCTGACAGAGCGGTGAGTCAGCGGAAGCGCTGTAATTAGGACGCGCCGGGTCCTATAAATATGTCCAGCAAAGAACATAGATACATGCACGCTCCCTTGTGAACAAGCTAACGCGAAACGCGCGTCAGGGGTGCCAAGGCCATATCAGGTATGATCTTTCACTAGCACCTTACATTTTCAGCATTTCGATTTGCCCTATATCTTGATGTGCAGACTGCATTTTTTTGCATTCATTTGTAGCACCTACTGCGGGCTCTGCATTTATATGCTGACATTTAAAATAGCTAGCATGGTGGGAGGACACGTTTTCTTCTATTCTGATCATTATAAGTTTTTTGTGCACAGATATATACCATATAGGAGCTATTTTTAGCCCACTACTAGCCAATGTGGCTTTATATCAAATATAGACATATGCACCTTTGAAATACTCTTTATATTGTGTTTGTACCTGCTGATATTGGGCCTGTTTTTGCTGCATCTATTGTCCCCATTTGGATTTTTTATCCTAAAAAATGTATTTTATATGAATAAAATTTTGTATTTTATAATGTAAAAAGGCTTCCTATCTCTCCTTTTGAATTTGTTTTTGTAATTAGTAGAGTTGGTACTTTTCAGGGTTTTTTGGGATTGCAGTAAGTGTCCTTCCTATCCTTTTCTATTTAGGAAGTTTGGGCCCCAACGTTTGCTCATACTATTTTCTGTCTGTGTCTGTATTTCCTCTTGTCTAACCGCCATTACATGTTTGGGGCTTTCTATGTTCTTTGGGGATCTGCTCCGGGACAGATAGTTTTCCTCTTTTTGTCTTTAGGTGTAGTTAGCTTCTCAGGCTGTGACGAGGCGTCTAGGACCAACGTAGGTACGCTCCACAGCTGCCTTTAGTTGTGGTGGTTAGTCAGGGTACTGCAATCCCATAGATTCCAACCTCTCTGGTGTATTTCCTTTTTTGCCTGCTCTCCTCAGCTACCAAATCATAACAGTCAGTGTCTTGTCCCGACTTCCACTCACTCTCTTCTCTGTGAGACCTCTTCATCACTCCGTAGCTCCTCCTCCTCAGGGGGCCGACATCTCTGCTGACACTTATGTTAATTAAAGGGAACCTGTCAGGCCCCCCGCCGTGCCCTAGAATCCAGCAGTATTCAGTTATGTGTGATTAAACTTCCTCACTAACCATCTCTGCAAAACATAATTCAGGTAAATAAATGCCTTAAAAAAGCATTTATAACCTCCGCTTTTCATATACTAATGAGGTCTTTGACTAGTCGATGTGGCGTTAGTTCCACATACTAGTCAGCCCTCTTTCCATGTTATCACACCAATTTGGGGGCACCGCTTATTCCAACAGCATCACTGCATCTCTGAAGCCGGGTGTACGCTTCCCAGCTGCAGAGGCGCACACTGCGCATGACCGGAAGCTATCTTCTAAACTTCCGGACATGTGCAGTGCGCACCTCTGAAATCGTGAAGCGTACACCCAGCTTCAGAGGTGCACTGCGCAAGACCAAAAGTTTAGAAGATGGCTTCCAGTCATGCGCAGTGCACGCCTCTGAAGTCAGGAAGTGTATACTTGGCTTCAGAGATGCAGTGATGCTGTCAGAATGAGCAACGCTAGTACAAATTATATTATGCCCATAGGAGTGTTATAACACGGAAAGAGGACTGACTAGTCTGGGGAACTACCACCCCATTGACTAGTCAAAGCCCTTATTAGCATAGGAAAACGAAGGTGATAGATGCTTTTTAAAAGCATTTACCGTATTTAACTGAATTATATTATACAGGGATGGTTTTTGGGAGGGCGTTTAATCACATATAGCTGAATGCTGCTGGATCAGAGGGCACGGGGGACCTGACAGGTTCTCTTTAAATAAACTAATTCTCTTCTTTTTTGTGATCTGGTCTCCCTGGGAATCAAACCCACAGCCTACATTGTTGCAGTCAGTAGCTAAAGGCTTTACTGATAAGTATGGGAGGATTCTGTATGTTTGGAGCTACATTCCAGGCTCTGAACCCGCAGTACATTTGTACACTGCAGTATATCTCTATGTCCCTGTATTTTAGAGGGAAAATTAAACATTTTTTTTTCTTCCTATAAAATTACTAAAAAATAATGGAAAACAATTACTATAATGTCATTTTTACTGTTCTTTAAAAAAAAATTTAAGTACAGTATTTATGCGTGTGAACACGGCCTTACAGAAACAAGTAAGCCAGATGTTGTGTAGTAAAGCTACATAAAGAAGAGAAAGTTCTGGCTGCTACAACTGTGAATGAATGAGCAAACTATAATTCCACAGGTCCCAACTAGAGATGTGCAGGACACAAATGAGGTTGCGCCAGCCCTGGCTAACTAAAAGACGCTCTGAGGATGCTAAAAGATATGAGATTTGTGGTCTACCCATCCAGTCGCTAGGTACTCTTGATCTAGACGCTTGACCTATAAATCGATCCGCTCATCTCTAGTCCAACCTTCCCTGGTAAAGTGGACAGTCACGGATATTGGTCTACACCTTGCAGTCTCAGGGTGATTTCCAACACTGTCAGCGGCCCTCTGCCAACACCTCCTGCCAAGGTAGAGGAAAATGGGAAAAGGCTTGGTTAGAAGCATGGCCAAAATATTCAGCAGTTTCATGCTACGCGAGCTGCATTATTGTCCCTTTTTCTGTTCTACAAACGTTGGGAGGTATGAAGATATGTTTGTAGTCTGTAACCAGTGGTGTACATAACTCTTTTATAGTAGTTTTGGACACAGATTTTTTTTTTCTGTGTTGGTTTATAAAGTGTCTTAATTTTAGATCCATTTAAGCGCCGAAATGAAGTAAAAATTCACCTGCCCTGTTTAATTTTTTAGTGGAACTATTGATTGTTATGTCACTATGCCCCTGGATCGCCCGCCAGGGCAGTGGGATACTCGGTACCGGGCCGGTGTCTTAAAGGGATGTGTAATGGCAGCAGTGACCTGGTCCGTGGCCCTGGGCGTCCAATAAAAGGGGCTTATTTACAGGGGATGATAGAGTTTGTAGTGAAGTGTTCGTGACGCCACCTGTGGTTTCTGGTCAGAGGTGACCAGCGCTGCAGTGCAGATCCTCTGGGACAGATGGTGAGATGCAGCAGAGTTGGTATAGCTCTCCACAGGCAGAGCTTATTATCCTAGGGCAGAGAGATGTAGTAGAGAGTAATAGTGCTGGGAGATGTAGCAGAGTGGAGTGTGTGCCGCAGGAAGAATTGGAGAGGACACAGTCACATGCAGTTTCCAAGGCTTTACTCACAGTTCTGGCTGCAGCACAGATGCCCGCTTGGTACAGTGTCCTCCATGTGAGGGGCTCAGTAAACCCCCAGGCAGATTGGGATACACCTTTCCAGGACTCCTTTCAATATGTTTCTTTCTCTGTCGTCTCTCTGTGTTGTCTTACTCGCCTCTCCTTCCTGCCAACACCTCGCAACCAGTGTCCCAAGCCAGTAGCCGCGGACCCTGTCGGATAACGTCTTCTCTGCATTTCCTTGTAAACTTGCAAACACTTGCATAAAACTATGCACAATCACACTTCTGTAACTGTTTAGTTCTTTTTAGGAGCAGCACCTGGTGCCGCCTGTTCCTCCTCCTGAGGAAATTCGTAAATGGTTGCCACTCCTGGCGCTACCATTAGACGGTGCCTCCTGGTGGCATGCACGGTTAGGTCATGTCCCGCCACTGGAGTCTGAGTAGCTACGCTCTGTGTAGACATAGTGCCAAGCCTGGATGGGGGAGGAGGGGTTGCAGCCTGACCGAGTCTGACTCTTCCTGGAGATGTTTCTCTGGTAGCTCCCTGCCCGGAGCCGGCGGATCTGCACCTTTGAACGTTTAAGGCATACCAGCCTTTAAGACCCCAGTGCCGAGTGTATGTTACCAGTTCTCCTGGGAAGAGATCCCAGTCCGGGTGTCCTTCCTTTAGGAACTCTATGTCCCGCCTGTTGACGAATACCTCCGCCAATAGGTGAGGTTCTTTGATGAACCCCCATCCCCTTTTCAGCCGAAACTCAATTACAGCGCCCTGCCTCAGCGGTCCCCGACCCGTACTTTTTTCTTTGTGGGTCCGCTGTCCAAGTCGCGCTCTGTCTGTTCCTTCCACCGGGCCTGCTCCTTCCGCTCCTGCTGTTCCCAGCGATCGGTGAACTCTTTATCATATTCGGCCCAAATAAGCACCTCCAGCTTGCTGGCCCGGGAACCCCAACAACTCTGTCCCCTGGGGTGACCAGCAGTACACCACGCGTTCGGTGTGTTCCTGGCTTTCCGCGGGCGTTGAAGGCGTCCTCTAGACCGCACTTCCGATCCCAGTCCAGGGATGCATGCAGCCTACCGGGTTCACGAGATGGTGGCGTGGGCAGCGGGCCAAGCAGCAACTCCTCATCCGCTGAGGCCGGTCTTCAGCCTCACTGGTTATTCCGGGGCCGGATTCTTCCTCCCTGGAGACTGGGGTGTCGGGCCGCTGGATGGAACGTTGCAGCTCCAGAGGTTGCCTGCGGCCTAGCGTGGCCCGCCATTGACTCTGCGCGTCGGATTTCTCTCCCAGCAGCTGCTGGCTCAGCTCCTGCATCTCCTGCTCCAGCAGCGCCTGGTCCATGGCCACTGGTGATTCTTCTTCTCTCTTCATACTGGGGAAGGAGCGCTCCTCTGCTCCTCCGCACCCCTGGTCACCACCAGCCGCCATCTTGTTTATCAGTTCTTGTGTCGCAGCTCGCAGGAGTTCCCGCTTTTTCTTCTGGGGTGGACCTTCTTCTTCCTCCTTTTCCAGCCATCTATGATCAGGAGGCGGATCTCTTTTGCTGATAGACAAGTTCTCATTGCGCAGTAACACTTAGACTGGGCAGACATATTTTTCACGCCACCTTGTGGGGTCTCGCCCACGACGACGCGCCCTTCTTCTCGTTGCGCGCCTCGTGGTGCAAATATGGTGGTAGTCCTTCACAATTTTCAGCAAAGTCTCTAGCACGTTAATCAATTCCTTTTGCATAATATGGTTCAAATAGTTTTTATTATAGCATTTATGTAATACAAAAGGCAACAAACAAGTTGCGTAAACAGTTACAGTGCAGTGCCTCTCTCGGCAATGAAATAAAGCAAGTACATCTAGAATACAAGACAACCTAGAGCACCGAATTATACAGTAATGTTTAGAAACATAGCATTCAGTAGTATTCCGGGCTCTGGTAAACTCGTAGAAACATTGTTCATAATACCCAGGTACTTTGCTTTAATAAACTTCAAGAACAGAATGAGAGCGGACAACATCCACCATCAAAGAAAAATATAGGAAGAAACTGAAAAGAGTAAAGAAAAGCAAAAGCCAAAGAAAAAGAAAAAGAAGAGAAGAGGAAGAAAAGACAATAGAAGAACAAAGATAGAGAAATGTCCGACCCTCGCCGATCCACCCGGCCACTCATTGCCCATATCCATCAGAAAGTCTATTCACCGCCACCTACTTCTACCCCTGGAAGCCTCAACAGCCCCGGGAAAGCCAATCCCGGAACTCCGGAGAGCCCCTAAATGCCACCCAATCACTCCACATTCGCAAATAGGACTCAGACCTCCCTGCATCGGCTGCCCTAAGCTCCTCCATGTAACGTATGTCGTCCATGAGTTCCACCCATTGGATTCTCGATGGTGGATGGACAGATCTCCAATTCCTGGGGATCAATTGACGGACCGCCTGCAGAAAGAAATGCAGGAGCCCTTTTTTAATGAGCTGCACCCTTCCCGGATCATTGATAGAAGGGCCATTTCTAATGTGACTGAGACGAATCCCCGACTAAATTTAGAAAACAATAACCCCACCTCCCTCCAAATTGGGACTATCTTGGGGCATTCCTCTTGCATAATAGATAGTTCAAAGTAGGCACACAGGACCCGGTGATACCGGGCCTCGATATCCTGTTTGTGATGCCAAAATGGATCGCCCGCCAGGGCAGTGGGATACCGGTACCGGGGCCGTGTCTTAAAGGATGTTGAATCTAGAATCCGCCCTTTTCTCACCATGGAAACAACAAAAACCCTCACTGTAGCATTGATCCACTCCCTCCTGGACTACTGCAACGCTCTATTACTTGGCCTCCCCATTACTCGACTATCCCCTCTCCAGTCCATCCTTAATGCAGCAGCCAGGGTCATCCATCTGGCTAATCGGTACTCGGACGCGTCCGCTTTTCGCCAGTCCTTACAATGGCTGCCCATTCATTATAGGATCCAATTCAAAGTACTGGTTCTCACCCACAAAGATCTCCACAGTGCAGCACCCCCCTACATCTCCTCCCTCATTTCTATCTATCGGCCTAACCGACTGCTGCGCTCTGCAAACGACTTTTGACTAACCTCTGCACTAATCCGTACCTCCCACTCCCGACTCCAAGACTTCTCCCGCGCTGCGCCAATCCTTTGGAATGCTCTACCCCAAGAAATTAGGACTATCCACAATTTGCATGGTTTCAGGCGCTCCCTCAAAATACATTTGTTCAGAGCGGCCTATCACATTCACTAATCAAAGTCATTCTATGTGTAAGTGTGTGTGTATGTAGCCCATTCACTGTCTCCATCCATCCCTCACTCTCTCAAGATGGCTGGACCATCATTGTAAATGCACCATTGTATATACACACCTGTACTTTGTATCTCCCCCACCTCATTGTAGATTGTAAGCTCTCACGAGCAGGGTCGTCTTATTTTGCTTTAATTATTGTATTGTAAACGTTGTTACTTATGACTTGTGTTTTGAAACTGTTAAACTGTAAAGCGCTGCGGAATATGATGGCGCTATATAAATAAAGATTATTATTATGTGTCACGGCAGCAGTGACCCGGTCCGTGGCCCTGGGCATCCAATAAAAGGGGCTTATTTACGGGGGGATGATAGAGTTTGTAGTGAAGTGTGGTGACGCCACCGTTGGTTTTCTGGTCAGAGGTGACCAGCGCTGCAGTGCAGATCCTCTGGGACAGATGGTGAGATGCAGCAGAGTTGGTATAGCTCTCCACAGGCAGAGCTTATTGTCCCAGGGCAGAGATGTAGTAGAGAGTAATGGTGCTGGGAGATGTAGCAAAGTGGAGTGGTGCCGCAGGAAGAAATTAGAGAGGACACAGTCAGATGCAGTTTTCCAAGGCTTAACTCACAGTTCTGGCTGCAGGATAGATGGCCGCTTGGTACAGTGTCCTCCAGGTGAGGGGCTCAGTAAACCCCAAGGCAGATTGGGATACACCTTTCCAGGACTCCTTTCAAATGTTCCTTTCTCTGTCGTCTCTCTTGTGTTGTCTTACTTGCCTCTCCTTCCTGCCAACACCTCGCAACCAGTGTCCCAAGCCAGTAGCCGCGGACCCTGTCGGATAAGGTCTTCTCTGCGTTTCCTTGCTCCTATATGGCTACCTTTTCGGCGAAGATAATTGCGGTTAAGTAGCTGAGGCACCTTGAGATGCCACTGCCTCCGGCTTGCAGCTGAGTCTTTAAAGTTTCTCCACTAGGCTAAGGGGCCGGTGTCCCTTCTGTGACCTGGTCCCTCCACAATTGGATCGTGCCCCACGGATGGATCACTCACTATCCGTGCCCCTAGGACACCTTCTTTCCTTCCAGAAGCTTCCTTCTATGCTTCTCTCTCTCTCACGTTCTCTGTCTGGGACCGAGCTCCTATCAGCTCCGGATCACCCCCAGACTGTCTGACTAGACTCACTTTCCCGCTCTCTAAAGCTTCATTTCCCCCCTTTCTTACTTTCTCCACTCACCACCCACGCACTCTTTCCTACACTGCCTGGGATGAGACCATCCTCCCTTAGGGTACGTCCAGGGTGCCTGGCTGCTATAGTATGTGTTGGGTGCAGGTGTTAGAGTCCTGGGTGGTGCTCCCTCCTTACCTGAGAGTGGGGTATCACACCTCTGGATGAGGTGCAATACCTCTGTGGCGACTGAACCCTCAGGGGCGCCACACCCCATAGAAGTCAAAGGACTTAAAAATATAGATGCTGCATAGGTTTTCATTGTGCCATATTAGCTCAGCCTGGTAATATAGAACTCCTGGCATCAGAGATTCTGTAAATGCCATCTTTGCCCCATTTAGGTTTTTGCTCCCGCACAGATCACATTAGCCCCGATCTTCAGGCAGGGGCGGAACTATCGTGGAAGCAGGGGAAGCAGCTGCCACAGGGCCTGGGCTAGAAAGGGGGCCCGTCCCTGCTGCAGCTGCTTCACCACCACCACGGTAGTTCCGCAAGCAGCCATGGGCGTACCCACCGTGAAAGAACCGGCCCCGCCGACAATGAACTGACAGTTCATTGCCGGCGGGGCGGCGGGCCCTTTAATCGTGGCGGGCGGAATGTTGTGAGTGAGGAAGGCCGCAAGGAAGGCATATGCAGCACAGGCGACGTGATCGTCATCACGCCGCCTGTGCGCCCTGATGACGTCACGCCGCTGTGCCCAGAAGAAGACGGAGACGAGCGCGCTTCTTCAGAGCAGCGGGGGAGATAGGTGGGTACTGGCATTTTTTTTTTTACGCCGGGCCCGGCCTATGGGGGATTTATGCTGGCTATGGGGGGATTATGCTGGCTATTGGGGGATTATGTGGCTATGGGGATTATGTGGCTATTGGGGGATTATGCTGGCTATTTGGAGGATTATGCTGGCTATTGGGGGATTATGTGGCTATGGAGGATTATGCTGGCTATGGGGATTATGCTGCCTATGGGGATTATGCTGGCTATTGGGGGATTATGTGGCTATGGGGGATTATGCTGGCTATTGGGGACTATGCTGTTTTGGGGGATTATGCTGCCTACTGGGGACTACTATGCTGCCTATTGGGGACTATGCTGCCTATGGAGGATTATGCTGCCTATTGAGGACATATGCTGCTGCGTTTGGGGACCTAGCTGCCTATTGGGAAAATTTTACTGCCTATTGGGGACCTATGCTGCCTATTGGGGACCTATGCTGCCTATTGGGACCTATGCTGTCTATTGGGGACCTATGCTGTCTATTGGGGACATATGCTGCCTATTGAGGACATATGCTGCCTATTGGGGACCTATGCTGCCTATTGAGGACATATGCGCCTATTGGGGACCATGCTGCCCATTGAGGACATATGCTGCCTATTGGGGACTATGCTGTTATTGGGGACCTATGCTGCCATTGAGGACATATGTGCCTATTGGGGACCTATGCTGCCTATGAGGACATATGCTGCCTATTGGGATCAATGCTGCCTATTGGGGACATTTACCTGCTATTGGGGACCAATGCTGCCTATTGGGACATTTACTGTCTATTAGGGACTCTCACACCACACCAGTTTGAGCCTGAGCTAAAAGCGGAGTTGCGCCACTATGTGCACTGATGAGGATGAAATGATATGGATTGGCAAGGCTGCAGTGATGGGCAGTGCAGGCTGTATGTCTCGTGTGGGCAGTTTATTGCTGGTATATTGTTTTTTTTAGCGCTGTATGTATATATATATATATATATATAATATATATATAATATATATATATATATATGGTATTTTACTAATAGCAATTTGGAATCCCTAGAAATAATGATATTAAAGAAAGAGAAAAATTGCTTCACTTGTGACAAATATGAACCGAACATTGCCATCTCATTAGCCAAAAGTAGGCCCGTTATTCCATTAAATCCCAGTAATTTTGTTGTTTTTAAAAATTTACTTTTCTTTATTTTAAGTATTGTTTTTTTCCTTTTTCCCGGGGTGTGGTTGATAGGGGCCCCCCCCGCCCCCTTGGCCCGTAAGGGTGGCGGGCCCCCACAGCCGGGGACCCCCGGCCCTGTGCGTGGGGGGGGTCCACCTCCACGAATGCAAGGTGGCTGGGGGTCGTCGGGGGGTGGAGACGGAGGGTGCGCGGGCGAAGACTGGAGGACGCAGTCTTGAGGATTTCGATTTGGGAAGTATCTTTCTGATCTGACCTTTTTTTACGGGGCGGCAGCCCCCCTTCCCTCCGGCACTTGAGGGGGGGGGGAGGGGGGAGGAGTTGATGTACAGGGCCCAGGCCCCCGTACACAGCGGGCCCTTAAGGGGCCCGGGCGCGGCCCCCCTTTGGGGCCCCCGGGGGAAACCGGGCCCATGGGGCCTAGGCCAAAGGGGAAACAGCCCCCCTTGGGGTATCAAAGGAAGCAGCACCCCCTTGGGGGGCCCAGTCCAAAAAAAAAGGCCCCTTTTGGGGGGCCCTTGGGGCCCCCCGGGAAATGCGGACCCCAGGGCCTGGGCCCGGGGAAAGGAAAAAGGGTTTTTTTTTGCATTTCTTGTGAAGAAAAATTTTAATTCCCCCCAAAATTTTCTTTCAAAAGGGGTATTTTTCATAAAAAAGACGGTATACAAACAACTTAGATCATTTTAACCGGACGTTTTCTACTGAATAAATCTCTTTTTGAAAGCAATTTGCAGAGGGGTTAAAGTTTTTTAACTTTTTCTTGGAAAAACCCACCTTCTTACTCCCCTTTTTTTTCCGGATTTGGGGTTTTTTTTTTATTTCACTATCTTTAGCCCCCAAATCAAATTTTTTTTTAAAAAAGGGGATCTTTTTAAAAACAATTTTGGGGCCCCGGGTTGGGGCCCCGTGGGGGGGGGGGGGGCCCCCTTGGAAGTTTGCGGGGGCCCTTTGTTCTTAGTTAGCCCCTTTTTGGTTTTCGTGTCTCCCCAGTGCGCTGTTATATGCAGTGTCGCTGAAAATAAAAATGCTGCAATCGATGGTTTATTTAAAAATGTCTGCTGGAGGGGAAAAACCTCGGGCTGTGCCCACCGTTTTATGAACCTACCGCCTTTTTTTTGCTGCATTTAAAAATACAAAACGGGGAATTGATTTGGCATTAAAACTTTAAAAGGGGGCCCCAGGTTTCAGGGTTAAATTTTAAAAGGAAAAATTCCACCTTTTTTTCAGGGTTTTTGTCTCTTCCCCCGGCCCCCCTCTTGCACGGGGTTTTGGAAGATCCCTCTAAAGGCTTTTTTTGTATGCAGGGCATAGAGAGGCTTTACTTATCACCCCTACCCCCATAGTCCAATTGCTTGCCATTTATCCCCGCAAGAACAAAAATTATTTTCTCCTTCCCCCAAAAAGACGTTTTTGTCCCCAAAATGCGGGGAAATAACATTTTTAACAGGAGGCTTCTTACATAATCTGGGGGGAAAGGGGAAGTTTTTCTCGCCCAATCGGATCCCCGCAATATTTCAATAGGGCGATAAAAAAAATCACACAGCACCATTCCCTTTGAGCGCTGTGGTTTTTATGCTACCCCGGGGAATGGAGGAGATGGGGAAATTTTTTCTATCCCCCGCATTGGCTCCGATCCCCTTTTTGCAAGAGGCTGGGAACACAGTCACTGACACTCGGCTCCCGACGCAGCGGGCAGGACCGGGGTCTTTAGCATTGCATCCGATCCCATACCAAAGGACCTGGCCTTAAACTATACAATGAATGGACTTTCCCACCAACACCCCGGGGACAGTTGGGGGTTAAGTAATTGCACTTATATAAGAGGGTCTATAATTGGTTCACCCTACGCTCTCGGGTTTATGAAAATTTCCCAGATCTGCGGTGAATTTACTTTTGTCAGAGTGAAGAGAGCAGACAAAGCCACTGTAATTGCAACTTTGTATACGGTTACAAAGATTGTGAAAAAAGTTTTAGGCAATGGAAAAAACATGCGGGAAAGGTAAAATTACGTGAAAAAAATTGGAAATATTTTTATTTTAATTATTTGCTTTCCAGCAAAGGTAAAGGTTTTTGAAAAAAATGAAGAAAATTACCTTTCACAACTACCGTATTCTCTGTAAAAGCCAATTTTTCAGCCCCTTTTTTTTTGTGTGAAAATGCCCCCTGGTTTAAACCATCATTGGGCAAAACCCGGGGAGGGGGGCCCCGGGGCGGGACCGGGGGTTTGGGGACATCTATCCCCTCCCCCGTCCCATCGCTGAACTCCCGGCAACCCTCCGTTTACCCGGGTTTTCCTGCCTCTCCTTTGTGACGGGAGAATACCGTTTTTAAGGCCATAATATGGACGACCCCATTTCCCATAGGCGTGGCGCCCAATTCATCCCTTAAGGGCGGTATTCGTACCGCTCAGCAAGGAGAGCTGCGGGAAACCCCGGGTCAACGCAGGATTTCCCGACTTTAGATGGAGGGGAAAGGGGGAGTATGCGGGGGGGGGGGGATGGGGAACAGGGGGAGGGCAAGGAGCACAAGGGAGGGGCGGGGGGGGGGAAAGGGAGCACGGGCAAGGGGGAGGGTGAAAGACAGAGGACAGGAGGGATGGGGGGGGGATGGGAGAACAAGAGAGGACAGGGGGGGTGGAAAGCACAGAGGAGCAAAGCAGGACAGGGGGGGGGAGGGGAGCACGGGGGGATGGGGGGAGGATGGGAAAAAACAGAGGGGCACGGGGCAGGGGCGGGGGGGGGTGGAGAGCTGGGGAGGGGAGGGGAGGATGGAAAACAGAGGAGACGGGCAGGGGGGGGAGGAGGAAGACGGGGCGGACGAGGGGGGGGATGGAAAGCCGGGAGCACGGGCACACGGGGGGGACAGGGGGACGGAGCGGGGGGGGAGCAAGAGGAGGACGGAGGGGAAGGGGGAGACACGGAGGACGGAGAGGGGAAGGGGGGGGGCACAAGGAGAATGGGGGAGCACAAGCTGGATGGGGATACGAGAGGCGGGGGAGACGCAGGGCGGGGATTTTATAACCCCCCCTTAACCGAGTCAATAAGCTTACCCCGTTTTCGTGGCAAAATTAGCGGGCTCGGCTTAACTTGGTCGGCGTTCTGGTATAACAGTATTCAGACCCAACAAGAGGGGGGGCACTGCTAGACCAATATTAACCAAAAGGCCAACCGCATACAAATATAAGGTTTGGGGGTCATTGGGTAATGTGATCACAAAATAAAGGGGTTTCAGTACCTTTAAATGTGTATCAGGGGTTACAAGGCACTAACTTTAGGAAACAAATTTTCCCAAAGGATGAGAGATGATCTTAGGGAATAAATGGGCGATATCCGAGACAATAAAAAAAAACAAAGAAAAAGGGAACATTTATTACATCCTATAGGAATTGCCCGTATATCCTTATGGAAAAACATGCTAGAATTTGGGGGAAACCACTTGCTAAATAGAGTGTAAGGGGGGAATAAGGGGCAAAAAGAAAGGTTTAGGGAATTAAAACAAAAG
The DNA here is from genome assembly GCA_033576555.1 of Oophaga sylvatica. NCBI lineage: Eukaryota > Metazoa > Chordata > Amphibia > Anura > Dendrobatidae > Oophaga > Oophaga sylvatica. The sequence goes on along the minus strand of JARQOD010000003.1, from coordinate 394,779,425 downwards.
GTAGTGATGAGCATTAAATAAATACAGAAGATTGAATCATTTTTGTAAAAAGCAAATCAAGACAGCAAAGATTGAGGCAAGAGACTCGTTGCCCCAAAAAGTAAAAAAAACCCAAAAAAACCCTTTTAACTAATAAATAGCAAGAAACAAAAAATGATATGTTGGGCCCCCTTAAAAAAAGTCTGGGTGAAATGGTGGATGGGATGGGGAAAAACCAAAGCTAAATATTTTTTTTTAAAACGGAAAATTTCCAAAAAAAACCCCATGCAATAAATGATCAGGATAAAAAAAATTTCTCTTTAAAATGTCCCCGCTAACCCAGAAAAGAGGGCAGGTCTAAAAATCACAAAAATTTGACAACCCCCCCGGCCCCGGAGGGGATACACCTCCGATACTGAGGAATTAAGTACACATAGATTGACAATTATTTTTATTCTTTAACTTTCCTAGAAGGGGGGTCTTCCCACAGATGGCGTATAGCAAATGTGGTCCCAATATTCAAAAAGGGGCAAAAATAAAAACGGGAAATTATAGGCAGTAGCTTAACATCTATGGGGGAAAAATTGGAGGTTTTTTAAGCGATATAAATTGGATATCGAGGCTGAAAAACTTCATGACACGTATACGGGTTTCGGGGGCCCTTCTTGTAGATAATCTAAAAGTTTTATGAAGGGGTAAGTTCCGAGGGCCCAAGGGAAGCGGGGACGGGGTTTCAGATTCTCAAAAGCTTTTGATACACCCACAAAAGGTTAAACATAAAATGAGAAAAGGGGAAGGGAAAATTGTGAATGGGGTTAAAAACTGGTATGGATAGGGAAAAAAGGGGGGGTTATTAAAGGAGCCCTTGGGCTGGCCGGTTACAGTGGGGGCCCCAAGGGTCAGATTGGGGCCCCTTCTCTTTTAATATTTATTAATGACCTGTAGGGACAAACGAGTAGTATTTCAATATTTGCAGATGAAAGTAACCCCCTGCCACTTGCGGATTCCTTGCGTTTTTTTCCCCCGTGGGTTTTGCTAAAAACAGGTAAACCCCCACTGCGGTTTTAGCGCGGATTTTCTGCTTTTTTGGCCCTTTTTTTTTGGGGAAATTTCCCGCGGTTTTTTACCTATAATGGAATAGGGGTAAAAAACAGGGAATCCCACAAAAATTGACATCTGTGGTTTTTAAAAACCCCACCCATCCGGTGGAAATTCCGCAGGTCTGCTACTTTTTTTTTTTCCCTTCACTAAATTTTCGTAATTGCGTGCGTTTTGCAGCGCAAAAAACCTGCGAACCCCCATCAAAAAAAAGCAAAGTGTTTCATGGGGCCCCAAAACCGAGGTAATAAAACAGAGGAGGACAATTTTAATTAAAGGGGGATTTAGTAAATAGAAGTTGGTATAAAGGCAAATGAGCTTTAATGGGGGTAAATTAAAGTCAGCACTTGGGGGAAAAACAAGTTGTTAATTATGGCTTAAATTCTAAAACATGGGAAAAAATTCCTGAAAAAGACCTGGGGTATATGGACACAAACTCACATTTAGGGGCCCAAATGCAGGCACTGCTGCAAAGGAAATAAAAAAGGGATCTTTAAAAGAGGCATAGATCTATGAGGGAACATTTTTTACCTTTAAAAATACGGGTGCAACCATTAGAATATGTTACTTTTGGTCCCGGGTTTTAAAAAGACATAGCAAACTGGGGGGGCAGAGAAAACGCCCAAGGTTATTAGAGAAGGGGGGGTCGCATCCCAAAGACAGGTTATTACACTTGGGGGTTTTTTAGTTTGGAAAAAAAAAGGTTTTGGGGGGATTTATTACAATTTAAATATATAGGGGGGCAGACAAGCCTTTCTAATGACTTTTTTACCCCTTTAACCCGTGAGGGGGCAAAAGGGGGCATCCCCTTTCGTCTGGAGGGAAAAAAGGGTTTTGCCAAATCACAGACGCAGATTCTTTACTGTAAGACATGAGACTTGGAACCTCGCCTTAATTTGTAATGATTTTATTTCCCTTTCAAAATTTAAAAAGGGGGGGACCTTCTTGAAAAATATAATTTACAGGCTATATTCATATTTCCCAATATTGCGTTATCCAGGGGGCAGTTGATTTTCCGATGTGGAGTGGGAAGGGAATTTTTTTTCCCCAAAAGGAACTTACGTTTGCCACTTGGTTTATTTGCCTTCCTCTGGCAAAATGTTAGGGCGGTTTGGGTAGGATAGGGTTGAACTAATGGGCTTAAAGCTTTCCCTTTAACCCTTTAAAAACTTTAACAAAAAGCAAAAATAACAAAAGAAAACGTAAATCTCATCATATCGTAGCGGTTTCTTTTTAAAAAACCCCCTATTCTAGTACCAAAGTCAGGGTTTTATGGGGTCAAAACCCGATAGGGTAACCAATTAAACCAAAAAAGTGATAAATATGACACACATCATATACGAAACAAAACAGTTGTGTAAGGAGGTTACAATTGATGGGGAACAGCCAAATGACTGGGTGAGGTTGGGGAAGTATTTTTGTAAAGGGCATAACCATGGCATTGATGAGCACAGTCCGGGGCGTGGAGCGGTAAGCCACAGTTGCGACCCGACTCCTGATTTTTCAGGGTTCCCACTGGGTCCGCTCCTTCATAAATGGGCCCAATTTGAACAATAAATTTACGTTGAAAATATTAACATGGTTTTTCATTTTCTCACATCAAAAATAATAATCAGAACTTAGAGCAAAAATATTATTGAATACAAATTGAATATACAAAAAACTTTTATAAATTTTTTAAACTTTTAAGTAAATTGCAATAAAAATCTTGCAGTAAAAAGAAAATAAAATTTTTCCCCAAAAAAGTTTGCCTCTTATCCCCGCAGAAGCTTATCATGTTGTTCATAGTTTTATAAAATATATATTTTAAAATTTATAAAATTCAATGAAAGTTCAATTATGAAAAATAATACATTTTTTCTAAAGCTGGGGGTGGGGTCGTACTTTTACGACTCCGGGCTCCCAACCCAAAATAACTCCGACTCCCAGACTCCGACCCACAGCCCTGAAGAACAATCAAAGGAAATTACTGCATCACAAATCTGCCCGGGGCAAAAATGTCACTGCCGATGGGGGGTTTAAGATGTGCTGTTAAGATCTTTGTAGAAGCAAGAAATGGGCATTTTGTACCTAGACCAGGGGTACCCAAAGGGAAAACTTGGGCACAGAGAAAATCCACCATATTTCTTTTCCTTAAAATCAAACTAGTCCTGCGTCCATCAGTCAGACCTGGCACCCACTGGACCAGCAAAACCATCCCCCTGCTCAACAAGTCTATTCAAAAAGCCCTTAAAACAAAAAAGGATTCAAATAAAAGAAAAAAATGGAAACTTGAAAAAAATTCACATCGGAACAAACAGTTTTTTTAGAAACTAGAGAGCTGTCTGTTCCTTTTGTTGGGTTTATGTATTGTATTTTTTCCCAGCTGTTTTAATTATTTTTCATGCTCTCTGCTGTCACTTGGGGGCCCTTTCGTGTGGCAGCCTGTAACTAATTTTAAAATTTTGGGACATGTTTCACTCCTTTCTGAGGTCCTGCTTCTTTTTCCTGTTAGCAAACCATTTGCTTTGTTATTCTTTTGGAGAGAAGCTTTGCACCCAGCGTGAAAAACTCATTTTTCGACCACCAAAAACCCATACATTTCGCTGTCCACTTCAACCCTACTTGGGGTTTCATTTCCCCCCCGTTTCACCTGCATTTCTGGGAAGTTACTGTATACCAATCATAACGTATGTCCCGATTTCCCCCAATAACAATCGGGCTTCCCAAACCTGGGTGCATCATCTTCCCGGGGCTGAACAGCTTGGCCTGTCGCTCCTGAGGGGGGAGGGAGGAAATCTAGCCCCCAAACAATTATACCCCCATCCCCCATGGGGGGACAGAACATCAAAAACGCCTTGAAGCGGGGCCCAAAATTCAGTTATATCCCCATCACGGTCCCTTCTTGCCCGCCCTACTCCACCCTCTTGCTATAAACTATCTGCACATCACCCCCGACCGATTTTGGGATAAGACCCTTTTTATGTTATACTAATCGATCAGATTGTTGGACTGTAAAAACCACAATTCCTTAAAACACCCTTTGGGGGTCTTTTCAGGGGCGTTTAACTAAGCTGCCTGCGATTTCCCCCCCAATTTAAAAGGTTTTTTTTTTTCTTTAAAAAGACAGGCCCCCTTAAATCAAAAAGGCCGAAAAAAAACCTGACAGTTGCCCCTCTGAAAAAGCAAATACAATGACATGATCATAAGACCCGGAAAGCAGAACCCCCCGCTTCCCGGGGAACCAAAATCGTTCGCAAAAACGTTGTCAAGCCAACCCTAAAAACTGTCGAAATTTCATATGAAAGATGAGTTTTAATGACAACCTGGACTAAAGGGAGCGATTTTTCCCCCCCTCAGTCAAGCGTCCCAAAGCCCCCAAAAAATATACAGTGAGTTTCAGGACCTTAAGATGGCTAAAACCCCGAGATAAAGACTGTCGCAAGGGAAAACCGCCTTCCCAAAAACCTAATATTGACAAGCCCATAATTATGCAAAGAGATTTCCACGACAGAAAAGGAATGCGCCCTGCAAGCACAAGATAAAGCAGCCCCTATTTCCCCTTGCAAGAATCAAAAAACCAAAAAGTCATTCATTTCCCGACGCTCTTCTCGGGCAAACAAAAAATCCCGCCAAGAACTTCGCCCCCCGACAGAATTTAGAGGCCCCTTAAATCAGACGACCAAATAAGATTCCTTTAAGAAAAGAAACAAAGCAATGGGATAGCCAAAAAAACCCAAAAAAGCAAAGGGAGTACCCAAGAAAAACAGAACAGAAGCAGAGCAAAGCCAAGAAAGCCAACAAGGGGAGAGGGAAACCAAGAAAACGCAAAGAAGCAGGAGCAAAGCCAAGAAAACAGAGGAAAAAGCAGAGGCATAGCCCAAAAAAGCCAACAGAAGAAGAGGAGAAGCCCCAAAAAAGAGAGGCAGAAGAAGGCCAAGCAAAAATTCTTAAAATCAATAGGGAAAAAATCGCGCTAGCTGAAATAAAAATACTCAGCAAGCATTGAAACAAAACCCCAAACTGATTTGCCCCACCACCACAGGAAAAACGCCCATGTTCGTACCAAACGATACGTGCAGAAACAGATTCGCCGCACACCTTCTCCAGGACATTAACCCCAAAATTTTGGGAAAGCCGTCGGCCCTTCGGTGCCCGGGGCCCCAACAGCCCCCGCAAATACCAAGACCACCCCATGAGCACCCCCTCAGGAGCAGTCATACCGAAAGACGCCCACAAGGCACACCCACCCCGCCTCCACATTCAAGGGGGTCCTAAATTTCCCCAGAGTTTAAAACCCACCAAAGCTCAACCCTGCAGCAACACATTCTACCCAGAACAATTTACCCTTCCCCGCCTCACACTTATACGCCCCGGGGGGACCACAACTAAACGGTAACAAGGGTGAAAGGATCAAAATTCAAGTTTGCCATTTTATGGGGACAAGAGTAATCAACACAGTTCTCCAAAAAACATACCCCTCAGAGAACTACAGACCTGGAAGGCGACCCTTTAAGGCCCCCCCATTGCGACCTCACCTATCCCAGAGAGGGCTCGAACTCAAGGCAATGGGTTTGGGGGTGAATCCACAAACAGTATAAAGGGCTTGGACCGTCTAATGGGACAAGCTGAAGCAGGCTGGCTGCTGCCCGGGAGAACCTTTAAAAAACCACGGCAGCGCTGAGGCATAGAAAAGTCCCCCATTTAAAAGATGCAGAAGTTCCAAGGGTCAATCTTTAAAACGCCCAAAAATTTGGATTAATGATTGCTTATGAGCTGGAACTTGCAAAAAAGACCCCCGTCTGTCTGGGCTGGCTATGGACATGCCCATGGGGTAAACCCAATCGCTCAAGTTGCACAATCTGCAAGAGAATGGGCAGTGTGCGTTCCGTACAAAGGTACATGATGTCACCTTTCCCCCTGTTCATTATTTACAATTTTCGATGAACAGGCCCAAATGAGGGAAGACCCATCGCTTCCGGGGTCCAACATGAGCCCAGCAAAACCCCCATAAAGGGATAAAGCATCACACACAGACGTAAGGCTTGAGGACAGGTAAGGCCGGGTCTCACATACGATACACCACGATCCCCACAACGTATGCATTTGTCAGGATCGTGTGATCGTTTCAGATTGCGCTGACTGCCAAACAGGCACCAGGAAGCGATCCACAGGACATGCGGGAACATCGTTTAGTTGTTACTGCATCAGGGGCCGGATCCAAGGTACACAGCGGGTTTTAGGACAACCCCCCCGCCGGAAACCCCCTGTGTACCTTTTTTACCACGGATTGTGGGCCCCGCCTTCACACACAAATGCTTTTCCTTCAGCGGGGGGACCGCGATCAAAAAAAAAGTCCAGGACTTCCAAAACGCGATCGCGATTCCAGCAGGGGGGGTGATCGTTGCTGAAGTCACACACAGCAATTCCGGGGGGAACGTGTGGTCACAAAAATAGTATCAGCAGCACCCCTAGCGAATTGCTTGTAGAGGGGGCTTAATTCAGAAAACAACCTGCCCCCACCTGCAGTACCCCTAAAGCATACATATTCCGTCGAGGGATAAATCTTTCACGTGGTGTCCATTACAAAAAACCCCCTCATTTAACAATGTAGAGGCTTCAGGGCCAAAAACCATGCAGGGGCGCATAAAAACCCCACGAACTTGGGGTATTTTCAGGTGCTGGCCTCTTAGAACACTGGCCAAGGACTGTAAATTTCCTAATGGAAGAGTGTCCCTAGCGCAAACACCCTCACCTTGCATCCAACCCCAGCCCCACAATCCCCGTGCAGTGACCCCTATCCCGCAGCAAGGGCCTGGCGGGGGGCCACAGAACCAGACAAGTCTACCAGCTGCTCCTGTCATGTTTAAAGGGTTTTGGGGGAACCCCAAATGCTAAATGCTGTGCCAGGATATGCCCAATCAAGGTTTATCCAGAAGGGGATCCAAGAAGGCGTAAAAAAGTATGCCATCATTGACGACCAGAGCAATCGACTCTAGCTGCACCCAAGTTCTTTGAAGCCTTTGGTATCAGGGGGCCGAACCCCCACCCGAATACCTGCTCTGGTTTTGCATAGAACAAACGGTAGAAGGGCCCAAATTTTATTGCTTCCCATCAAGGGGGCTAGAAATACCCTACCCACATTAATCGAAGCGACAAATACCCCACCAAAAGGGAAAAA
>JARQOD010000003.1:394679760-394772088 GCA_033576555.1 Oophaga sylvatica | reverse complement strand
GCAAAATATTTGGATGTAACCAGGTTGGCAAAAAAGGCGTTACTTCGGGGAAAACTGCTTTGGGAGTTGTTGTACGAAAATTCCTTGAGGGTAGCTTCAGCCAATCGTCCTGCAAATGACTGAGAAAGGTAGAAATTGCTCAAGGTTTGGGTTTTGTCCGTTGGTCTCCCCCTTTTGGTTGAGGAGGGATGAGAAGACAAGCAAACTTTTAATGTGGAGCGCGAACAAAATCCCCCCTTTAATTGAGGAAAAATTGTTTTCCCGGTCAGAAATGTGTCTCTGGTACCCCTGCACCCGGGAAAATTTTCGGGATAACTAGATTTGTCTCTGTAGCTGGGGGAAGCCGCCCCGGGAAAATGAAATGAGCGTTTCGTTAAACGTTACTCCCACCAAAAATTTTTTTTTACCACCGAGGTGGGTAACCCCCAAAATTAAAGCCCATCGAAATAGACCCCAAGGGGCGAAAAGGTTCAGGTAGGGGTTTTAAAAAAAGACCAGTAGGTGAAACACGGGGAAACCTTGTCCCGGGCACAACTTAAAGAGCGGACATGTCATCCCCCTTTTCAAGCAGGTAGGCCCCCCAAAAAAAAACGGTTAATTTTTCCCTGCGTCTTCTGTACCCCCTATGACCACCCCAATTTAGATCGTGGCCCCAATTGAGAACTCGAAGTCTTACACCCTTGGGGGGGACAAAAATCATGATCTCAAAGCCACACCATTCCGAAGGACAGTTTCACTTGTCGGTGGGCTGCAAAAAATACGTCACCGTATAGGCCGCTTGATCCCCTGCCAAGTCCCGGTTTCCCGGGCACCCCAAAACGAAATTGGCCCCCGCAAGATGGTCTTCCGGGGGGCCCGGCACGGGGAAACCCGGTATGGATTGGGTAATGCGTCGTTTCCATTACGGAACCTGGGCGGTACGAAATAATAAAATTAACTGGTTTAGAACAAACTCACTAGCTTTTCGAGGAGAAAAAAAACCTGGCAGATTAAAGGGAAATTCCCAAAAAGCGATGTTCCCGGGGTACTACTACCCGCAGGTTCCCCCCTGCAAATGGTGTCTCCTTCCCTTAAAAAGGGGAAATAAATTGCCAAAAGTTCCTTTTGCCCCTCATAGTTCAGTTTTTGCAGAAGATAACCACGAGGAAAAGGCACCGGGTGCAGAAACCCTTTGTCTCGGTAGTTGTGGAGGATAGTCCCAATGCACAGTCGAGCGTCCACCTCCACAATAAAAGGCTGTGAGGACCCGGATGCACAATTTGGAGCTGTGGTAAAAAAAACCCCTTCGGCGATAAAAGGTTCCCTGAGCTTGCGAAGCCCATTCAAACTTCTTCCCCCTTTTTGGTGAGGAGGTGATGGGACGGAAAAATTTCTGAAAAATTTCGGATAAACCCGTCTATAAAAGTTAGCAAAGCCAATGAATCGTTGTACCTCCTTAATGTTTCCTGGTACCGGCCAGTCCAAGATTGCCTGGATCTTGCTGGACTCCATATTCAATCCCTGAGGCGAGATAACATAGCCCAAAAATTGAATTTCAGAACAATGGAACTCACACTTTTCGAGTTTGATGTACAAATGATTATCTCTCAAACGTCTAAGTACGGTCTTGACATGTTCCTGATGTTCCTGTAAGGAGTCAGAAAAGATTAAGATGTCATCAAGGTAAATTACCACATATTGGTCCAATAAATCCCTGAAAATGTCGTTGGCTAGATGTTGAAAAGCAGCAGGAGCGTTACAGAGTCCGAATGGCATCACCAAATATTCAAAATGTCCATACCGGCATCTAAAAGCTGTCTTCCATTCGTCTCCGGGCCGTTTTACGGAGTAAATTATATGCCCCACGAAGATCTAATTTGGTAAATACCTTGGCCTGGCGAACTCTTTCCAACAATTCTGGAATTAGGGGCAACGGGTACCTGTTACGAATGGTTACCTTATTTAACTCCCGGTAGTCAATGCAAGGTCTCAGAGTACCATCCTTCTTCTTTACAAAGAATATTGGAGCTCCCGCTGGTGAAGAAGATGGTCGGATAAACCCCTTGGCTAAATTCTCATCTATATACTCTCGTAAAGATTTTAATTCCGGAGCCGCCAACGGGTAAACATGGCCGAAAGGAATCGCTGCTCCAGGAAGCAATTCTATGGGGCAGTCATACGGCCTATGTGGGGGAAGTTGATCTGCCTTCCTTTTATCACAAATGTCTGAGAATTCCTGATAAATCGAGGGAGAGTAGGTACCTGTATCACCTCTTCCAAGTTCTGGGTAACTGGAGCCGCTACAGTTGGACTGATGGTAGAACTGCACTTCGGGAGAAAGGTTATCTCCTTGGTTTCCCAATTGATGATTGGATTTTGTGACCGTAACCAGGGAATTCCTAAAATTACAGGAAAATGAGGAGAAGATATTAACATGAATGAAAGTGTTTCTTGATGGTCTGGTTCCATCTTACACTCCAGAGGCACTGTCTCCCGATCTACTGGTCCAGAAATTAATGGGGAACCATCCACCGTTTCCATAGTGATTGGTGAAGCTCTTAGTTGTGTCTTTATACCATGTTTCTCTGCAAAAGAAGAATCCATGAAATTCCCACCTGCTCCAGAGTCTATCATGGCAGAACTTGATATCCACTGTTCCTCCCACTGAATCTGTATAGGAAGAGAACAATGTGAATATTTCTCCCCGTGATCTTTAGGGGAAGTCGGCATCAGTATTGGGGGAAAAACCGCATCTAGATGTAGACTGGTTTCTGAAACTTCAGACTCAGCGTCTGTTATCATAATCTCCTACTACCGCCAACACCTTGTTGGGTCGCCTAGGACATTTAGGACAATTGATAAGGAAATGGTCCGATTGACCACAATAGAAACATAAGCGCTCACGGAAACGGTGTTCGCGGCGTTCATTATTCTCACGTCTCTGCAATGAGTCCACCTGCATAGGCACCTCCTCAGCCTCTCGCGGGTTTTTGCCTGTGGTTTCCCTGGACGGAAGAGAGTAATTAGTAATGCGATTTACAGCGGCCCATTTTTCTTGTCTGCGTTCAGTTAAACGGGTATCAATACGTACACAGTGCTGTATAAACAATTCAAACTCCTGTGGAGACTCTGAACGAGCTAGCTCATCCTTGATTACATTTGACAAACCTTTTCTAAAGATTGGTAACAAAGCATTATTTTCCCACTGGGTGTCCACCACTAACCTTTTAAATTCAGTAACATATTCTATGACTGACCGTTTCCCCTGGCGTAAGGAAAGCAAGGCAGATTCAGCGGTAGCACGGCGGTTGGGATCGTCGAACATTTGCGCCATGGCTGCCAGAAAATTATCCAAATTATTTAGACGGGTATCATGACTTTCAACCATAGGATTTGCCCAAGCCAGTGCACGTGATGTCAACAACATAATAATACATAGAACCTTAGATCTATCAGACCGGTAGTAAGAGGCATGTACATCAAAAAATAATATACATTGATTAACAAACCCACGGAATTGACTTCGGTCACCATTAAAACGGAATGGAGGCAATTTGGGCATACTGGTGGATGAGGTAGGCTCAGTAGGTAAGGCCTCCAGGACTCCTAACCTAGAACGTAGATCTTGGAGAGCCTGACCAAACCCCTGTGCATTGTGGTTAACCCGAGACTCCAAGTCTCTAATTTGATTGAGTGCAGCTGACACCTCCTGCTGCAAGGAGTTAACTATGGTGAACAGTTTGTCTGCCCGTGTCTCCGTCATTGCCCCAGCAGAATCCTCTTTTTTAGGCTGGAATATCCTGTAATACTATTGTAGGAACTCGAGGATTCTGATAGCGTGGGGCAATGAACAATCAGAGACGGGTTTCTTTGAATGCAAATAATATATTTGTGAAACAGCAAAACCCCCAAAAACAATATTCAAACAACCCGTAGTGACATGCAATGAGTCCATATATATATATATACACAAGTCCAGTTATATGAATCCGGATATATAAGTCCTTGAACCTCTATAGCGAGGGTGGTAAAGTTCTTACGACGAAGTCCTCACACAAATGTGACCACAAGGTAAGTCTGATGCACAAGTTACGTGGCTGGATTTACACACTGCTGGTGTGTGAAGAGTCAGATCCAGGTATGCAGAAAACACAGGGAGGTCCAGGAACAAGTTAATCTCAGTTGTGGCTAAATTCAATGAAGTCCAACAACAAGTTCATAAGTCAGTAAGGTTCCAGTAATAGTTCCAACAGCTCTCACCAGAGGTAATGCACAAAGGGTTAAACAGCAACAGTTCAGAAACGCAGTTCTTATCAGATGGAGTGAAACAAAGGTTAATTTCCCAAGTCAACAGTTTAGTGACAACACAGTCTGTGCAACTTACATATGCAGAGAAAGTCCAGAGCCATGGGTAGAAACTGCTGTGGCAGAGAAACACCTGAAGATAACCTGATTATGCACTTCCCTGGTAAACACACAACGATCTGTGAGGAACAAGCAGCTGGGTTGCAGGGAAACAGAAGCAGAATATTCCAGCAGTGAAGCCAGCACCTGAGCCGGGTTTTAAACAAACGAACAGGAAGTAGGGCACAGAAAACAGCAAACTCCATCTTAACAAAGGGCAAAATCATTGACAAAGTTACCTAGAAAACCCGGAATACTGACACTCTGACAGTATAACTCAGCGTCATCAAGCCCCTGATTTAATGCCAACAAGGCTTTTTCAGCTTGATCAGTGACATTAGGCTCATCGTACAATAACCCCAAAGCCTGAAAAAATGCATCAACATCACTCAAAACAGGATCCCCAGGTGTCAGGGAAAAAGCCCAATCCTGAGGATCGCCGCGCAGGAGAGAGATGACAATTTGAACCTGCTGCGCTGCGTTCCCTGAGGACTTAGATTTTAAGGCAAAAAACAATTTACAATTATTTTTGAAATTCTGAAACTTGGCTCGATCCCCTAAAAACAAATCTGGCATGGGGATCCTAGGTTCCACAACAGGCAACCTAGCAAGATATGCAGCAATACTCTGAACCTCAGTGGCAAGCTGATCCACACGGCCAGACAACTGTGCAAACTCCATTGAGAGAAAAGATCCTCCCCAGCACCCAGAGATACAGAGGGAAAAAAAAAAATGCAACAAACAGAAAAATATCTCTGACAACTCTGACAACCTTTTTTTTTTTTTCTTTCACAATATTTTTCCCTTCTGTGAGTACCATACAATATTAAATTTTAGGCCGGTGATACTGTTATGATTTGGTAGCTGAGGAGTGTAGGTAAAAAGGCAATACACCAGAGCAGTTGGAATCTATGAGATTGCAGTACCCTGACTAACCACCACAACTAGAGGCAGCCGTGGAGCGTTCCTACGTTGGTCCTAGACGCCTCGTCACAGCCTGAGAAACTAATTACACCTAAAGATAGAAATAGGAAAGCTATCTGCCCCGGAGCAGAACCCCAAAGATAATAGAAAGCCCCCAAACATGTAATGGCGGTTAGACAAGAAGAAACACTGACACAGAAAGAAAATAGCATGAGCAAACGCTGGGGCCCAAACTAACTAAATAGAAAAGGATAGGAAGGGTACTTACTGCAATCCCAGAAAACCCTGAAAAGCACCAACTCTATGTCACGCTGTATAGCAGATATATATATGAGATGTCTGTAATCTATATCAAAAAGGGCAACATACTATATAACATGCGCATAGATATATTATAACATGGATTTACCTGACAGAATGTCCACTGGGTCAAAACGGAATCCGTTATACGCTGTCTCCGGCTAGAGGGTGACCGGGGTCTAAGCTGACCCTGAACTGGGGTCCTAACTAATCCCTCAACCTGGAGGTACTGTTAAAGGTACAGAGGTCCAGGCCACCAGCGTAAACCCTGTCTCCTATCAATCCCTGCCAACTGTATTCTAGTCCTAAGAAGGACCCTGAATACCACCAAAGGGAATGAACAGGTAACGGATAATGAACAGAAAGACATACAAGAAAGAGAAGGAATAAAGTAAATAAAGTCTTACATACAACACTCACACACAGTAGGAACACCTAAGGTCTCAGAGATTTAACTATAAGCTATAAGAGTAAAAACACCTAATGAACTCTTAGCTTAAATATTCTCAGAACCGATCCAGTCTGCTGAACTACATGAATGCTTTCACCGGCATCCAACACCCAGACTGGCAGAAATATAAAGGAAACTAATTAGAACATAAACAAAAGCAGCCGGGCGAGGCTGCACCTAGCCTTAGCAAAGAGCTAGGTAAAATTAACTCTCACATCACCAAAAAACAAAGAAACAGAAGCTCAGCTGTGAGAAGTCAGAATGTGCAATCGCGACGATCTTCGTGGCGATGCACCCATGACAGTACCCCCCTTCTACGAGGGGCCTCCGGACCCTCATGACCAGGTCTGTCCGGGTGAGTTGTGTGAAAGGTCCGTCCACGTTATCATTGACCACCACTGAAGGAGGTAGAGGTGACGGTATGACTGGTGCCACATACTTTTTAAGTAATGACTTGTGAAACACATTATGAATTTTAAACGTAGGAGGGAGGTCCAGACGAAATGCCACAGGATTAATTATGGAGCTGATCCTGTACGGCCCGATGAATCTGGGACCCAACCTCCAGGAGGAAACTTTAAGTTTAATATTCCTGGTAGACAACCACACCAGATCATTCACCTTCAGATCTCTACCAGAAACTCCCCCTATCAGCCATCCGTTTGTAACGGTTCTCCGTAACCTTCAGTCTTAACTGATCTGGAACTATCAGTCTCCCTGGAAGTCCCACAGGGGCGTCCCCTGAGCCCCCAATACCCCCCCCTCAAGCTCAGAGCATACAGCTGACACTACAACTCCCTCCTGAGGAATAGGAACCGGATCATCCATCCTCCCGGTCCCTGGGAAAGTACGAGATAAGGCATCAGGAAGCAACTTTATTGAGCAGTCATATGCGCGATGAGGAGGTAACTCTTTACACCCCTCCTCTGAGAACATCTCCCAAAGTCCTCCAGAAAAGGAGGCAAAGTCCTAGGTACAACCGCACCGATGACCGTGCTCATGCAGTTATTCTTGCAAAATTCACCCCACTGGCTAATCTTTCTGGATTGCCAATCAATCACTGGGTTATGTTTAGCCAACCAAGGAAGTCCCAACACAATAGGAGTAGGTAGACCCTCCAACACATAACAAGACAATTGCTCTTTATGTATTGCCCCTACTCGAAGATCTATGTTATGAACAGCTTGAACCAAGCTACCTTGACCAAGAGGTCTAGAATCAATAGAGACTATAGGGACCGGTTTGGCCAATACACTCAGTTGCATACCATGCACCTGGGCAAACCGAGCGTCCACAAGATTAGCCCCGGACCCACTATCAAGAAAAACAGAAATCCTCTCAGTTCTAGTACCAATCACCACCTCCGCAGGCACGATAAACTGAGAGGGATTTGGGGACGAAATACAGACTCCCAGGTTAACTCCTTGGGTCAAAGAGGTCCGGGATGGACAACCCCCAACAAAATGTCCCTCTCTCCCGCAAAAGAAACACCTTCTAGTCTTGCGGCGCACCGCCGATTCCCTCCTACAAAATGATGTCCCTCCCAACTGCATGGGTTCCTCAGAACAGACCAGGGGAACCTCAGTATAAGGGACTTTAGTAGTAGGTGGAGTCATCATGGGGGGCGGAGTTACCTCGCGTCTTCCCCGAAGTCGTCTATCAATGCGAATAGCGAGGGCCATAGCAGCCTCCAGTGATGGAGGAGAATCATACTGAGCCAACACATCTTTTAATTTGTCAGACAACCCTTGACAAAACTGGCTCCTAAGAGCTGGGTCATTCCACTGAGTATCTGTTGCCCATCTACGGAACTCAGAAGAATATTCCTCCGCTGGACGATTTCCTTGCCGTATTTTACGTAACTTTGTTTCAGCAAGGGAAACTCGATCCGGATCATCATATACCAGACCCAGGGCAGTAAAAAATCGATCCACTGACTGGAGATCTGGGGAGCCTGGAGGAATAGAGAACGCCCAAGATTGAGGGTCCCCTTGTAAGAGCGAGATAACAATTCCCACCCTCTGCTCTTCACTCCCAGATGACCGGGGCCGCAGCCGAAAGTACAATTTACATGCCTCCCGGAAAGTAAAAAATTTGTCCCGCCCACCAGTGAACCTGTCCGGGAGAGCAACCTTAGGTTCAGATCTGGCTTGCTCTGGGAGGGACAAAACCTTGGACTTAATGTCTGCAAATTCCATGGACAACCCCTGCAACTGCCGGGCCAGCTGGGCTACTGGATCCATGACAGCTGGGGAGAATCTTTAGTTTGGGCCGGTGAAAATGTCACGCTGTATAGCAGATATATATATGAGATGTCTGTAATCTATATCAAAAAGGGCAACATACTATATAACATGCGCATAGATATATTATAACATGGATTTACCTGACAGAATGTCCACTGGGTCAAAACGGAATCCGTTATACGCTGTCTCCGGCTAGAGGGTGACCGGGGTCTAAGCTGACCCTGAACTGGGGTCCTAACTAATCCCTCAACCTGGAGGTACTGTTAAAGGTACAGAGGTCCAGGCCACCAGCGTAAACCCTGTCTCCTATCAATCCCTGCCAACTGTATTCTAGTCCTAAGAAGGACCCTGAATACCACCAAAGGGAATGAACAGGTAACGGATAATGAACAGAAAGACATACAAGAAAGAGAAGGAATAAAGTAAATAAAGTCTTACATACAACACTCACACACAGTAGGAACACCTAAGGTCTCAGAGATTTAACTATAAGCTATAAGAGTAAAAACACCTAATGAACTCTTAGCTTAAATATTCTCAGAACCGATCCAGTCTGCTGAACTACATGAATGCTTTCACCGGCATCCAACACCCAGACTGGCAGAAATATAAAGGAAACTAATTAGAACATAAACAAAAGCAGCCGGGCGAGGCTGCACCTAGCCTTAGCAAAGAGCTAGGTAAAATTAACTCTCACATCACCAAAAAACAAAGAAACAGAAGCTCAGCTGTGAGAAGTCAGAATGTGCAATCGCGACGATCTTCGTGGCGATGCACCCATGACACTCTACTAATTTCAAAAACACCTGAGATCACACGACCTCTACCACCTAAATTAGTTCTCTGGTGTAACAAAATCAAAACAGCAGCCACTGAAAAAACTGCAAAAAGCAAAAGTACAAACATCAGTGACTGAACTAACTGAGAGGGCAAAAGCCCCAGAGGGGACCCTGAAGGCCCCCACAGAAGTGCAGGACAAAATGCAAAAATCTAGCACAAAAACAAAAAGAAGAAAATGTCTTATCTGATAGCAGGAGATGCAGACACGACACAGCAGGCTACAAGGGAAACAGGATTCAAGGATTGAGACCAGAACAATTGATCACCGGCAACCCTGATGGGAAGGTGACTCCCTTATATAAGACCAGTCAGTAACACCTGATTCCCAATCCTCACAATCTTCACTGGACAGACCAGCACCGCTTGTAACCACCAGAGGGAGCCTCTGCTCAGAACTCATCTCAAGCCCATTCACAACAGGGATACACCTTTCCAGGACTCCTTTCAATATGTTCCTTTCTCTGTCGTCTCTCTGTGTTGTCTTACTCGCCTCTCCTTCCTGTCAACACCTCGCAACCAGTGTCCCAAGCCAGTAGCCGCGGACCCTGTCGGATAAGGTCTTCTCTGCGTATCCTTGCTCCTATATGGCTACCTTTTCGGCGAAGATAATTGCGGTTGAGTAGCTGAGGCACCTTGAGATGCCACTGCCTCCGGCTTGCTAGCTGAGTCTTAAAGTTCTCCACTAGGCTAAGGGGCCGGTGTCCCTTCTGCGACCTGGTCCCTCCACAATTGGATCGTGCCCCACGGATGGATCACTCACTATCCGTGCCCCTAGGACACCTTCTTTCCTTCCAGAAGCTTCCTTCTATGCTTCTCTCTCTCTCACGTTCTCTGTCTGGGACCGAGCTCCTATCAGCTCCGGATCCCCTCCCAGACTGTCTGACTAGACTCACTTTCCCGCTCTCTAAAGCTTCATTTCCCCTCCTTCTTACTTTCTCCACTCACCACCCACGCACTCTTTCCTACACTGCCTGGGATGAGACCATCCTCCCTTAGGGTACGTCCAGGGTGCCCGGCTGCTATAGTATGTGTTGGGTGCAGGTGTTAGAGTCCTGGGTGGTGCTCCCTCCTTACCTGAGAGTGGGGTATCACACCTCTGGATGAGGTGCAATACCTCTGTGGCGACTGAACCCTCAGGGGCGCCACACCCCATAGAAGTCAAAGGACTTAAAAATATAGATGCTGCGTAGGTTTTCATTGTGCCATATTAGCTCAGCCTGGTAATATAGAACTCCTGGCATCAGAGATTCTGGTAAATGCCATCTTTGCCCATTTAGGTTTTTGCTCCCGCACAGATCACATTAGCCCCGATCTTCAGGCAGGGGCGGAACTATCGTGGAAGCAGGGGAAGCAGCTGCCACAGGGCCTGGGCTAGAAGGGGGCCCGTCCCTGCTGCAGCTGCTTCACCTACCACCACGGTAGTTCCGCAAGCAGCCATGGGCGTACCCACCGTGAAAGAACCGGCCCCGCCGACAATGAACTGACAGTTCATTGCCGGCGGGCGGCGGGCCCTTTAATCGTGGCGGGCGGAATGTTGTGAGTGAGGAAGGCCGCAAGGAAGGCATATGCAGCACAGGCGACGTGATCGTCATCACGCCGCCTGCGCGCCCTGATGACGTCACGCCGCCTGTGCCAGAAGAAGACGGAGACGAGCGCGCTTCTTCAGAGCAGCGGGGGAGATAGGTGGGTACTGGCATTTTTTTTTTTTACGCCGGGCCCGGCCTATGGGGGATTATGCTGGCTATGGGGGGATTATGCTGGCTATTGGGGGATTATGCTGGCTATGGGGATTATGCTGGCTATTGGGGGATTATGCTGGCTATTGGAGGATTATGCTGGCTATTGGGGGATTATGCTGGCTATGGGGGATTATGCTGGCTATGGGGATTATGCTGCCTATGGGGGATTATGCTGGCTATTGGGGGATTATGCTGGCTATTGGGGGATTATGCTGGCTATTGGGGACTATGCTGCTTATGGGGGATTATGCTGCCTACTGGGGACTACTATGCTGCCTATTGGGGACTATGCTGTCTATGGGGGATTATGCTGCCTATTGAGGACATATGCTGCTGCGTATTGGGGACCTATGCTGCCTATTGGGACATTTACCTGCCTATTGGAGACCTATGCTGCCTATTGGGGACCTATGCTGCCTATTGGGACCTATGCTGTCTATTGGGGACCTATGCTGTCTATTGGGGACATATGCTGCCTATTGAGGACATATGCTGCCTATTGGGGACCTATGCTGCCTATTGAGGACATATGCTGCCTATTGGGGACCTATGCTGCCTATTGAGGACATATGCTGCCTATTGGGGACTATGCTGTCTATTGGGGACCTATGCTGCCTATTGAGGACATATGCTGCCTATTGGGGACCTATGCTGCCTATTGAGGACATATGCTGCCTATTGGGGATCAATGCTGCCTATTGGGGACATTTACCTGCCTATTGGGGACCAATGCTGCCTATTGGGGACATTTACCTGCCTATTAGGGACTCTCACACCACACCAGTTTGAGCCTGAGCTAAAAGCGGAGTTGCGCCACTATGTGCACTGATGAGGATGAAATGATATGGATTGGCAAGGCTGCAGTGATGGGCAGTGCAGGCTGTATGTCTCTGTGTGGGCAGTTTTATTGCTGGTATATTGTTTTTGTAGCGCTGTATGTATATATATATATATATATATATATATATATATATATATATATATTGGTATTTTACTAATAGCAATTTGGAATCCCTAGGAAATAATGATATCAAGAAAGAGAAAAATTGCTTCACTTGTGACAAATATGGAACCGAACATTGACCATCTCATTAGCCAAAAGTAGGCCCGTAGTTCCCATTGAAATACCAGTAAGTTTGTTGATTTTTAACTTTACTTGTTCTTTATTTTAAGTATTGCATTTGTTCCTGTTTTTTTTTTTTTTTTACTTCAAATAAGGAGTGTAGTATATGGTGGTTACAGGATCGTACATATCGTGGTGCAGTGATATAGGAGTGTAGTATATGGTGTATTACAGGTCATACACATCGTGTGCGGTATATATTGAGTGTATATACACTGCTGTATTATACTTTTATATACAGGTTATAATGCCTCTTATTCTTTTTATAGAGTGGTGTGCCATGTATAATATATGGTATATACAGCGTAGTGTCGCATACACTGCTGTATTATACAATATACAAAGTTCTATTGCTCCATTCCTAATATGCAGGATAATGTACGTGTATATGTGTAAACCTGTATAAAATGCGACTTGGCTTGTCCCCCTATTTTGATCTGGGTACGCCCATGCGAGTGCCGGTGGTGTGAGTCTGATATGGGGCCCGCCGCCACCTATGGCGCCGCTATGAGAGGAGGTGGGACGGGGCCCGAGCAGTCCGGCACTTCCGCGTCATGTGATGTGGGGGCGTGCGCACGCTCTCACGTCACATGCAAGGCTGGCGTGGTGGTCGTCGGAGCGTGGAGGACGGAGCGGCGCGCGGAACAGAAGAGCTGGAGGACGCAGTCACCTGAGGATTGGCAGATTGGTAAGTATGCTTGCTGAGTCTGACTCTCTTTTACAGGGACGCGGCAGCCGCAGCTTCCCGTCCCGGCACTTGAGGAGAGGGGGGAGAGCGGAGGGAGGAGGTGTGAGTGTATCAGGGGCCTCAGGCCCCAGTACACAGCGGGCCACATTAGAGGCCCCAGGAAGCAGCAGGCCCCTATTGGGGCCCTAGGAAACAGCAGGCCCATTAGGGGCCTAGGTCCAAGGAAGCAGCAGCCATTAGGGGCTAGGTCAAAGAAGCAGCGGGCCCCATTAGGGGCCTAGGTCCAAAGGAAGCAGCAGGCCCCATTAGGGGCCTAGGTCCAAAGAAAACTGCAGGCCCCATTAGGGGCCTTAGGCCCCAGGAAACTGCTGGACCCATCAGGGGCCTAGGGCCCGAGGAAACTGCTGAATAAGGTAATTATGTTGCATTATTCTTGTGAAGAAGAAATTTGTAATCTAGCCCATAAATTGCTTTCAAAATGGATGGTTTATTCAGTAGAAAAGTACGGTATACAGAACAATCTTAGATCATTCTGTATACCGGACTGTTGTTCTACTGAATAAATCATCTGTTTTGAAAGCAATTTGCAGACTGGATTACAAGTTTCTTCACACATTTACTCTGGAGAAAGCCTACCTTCGTCACTACCTCAGTTGCTTCCTGGGAGTTGGTTATTTTCTATTATTTCACTATCTTAGTCCAAAAACCTCTAATTTTGGATAATAAAGGTATCTTTCTTAACACAACTTGGGTAGACCGGGATTGGCAACGTGCGCGGGGGGGGGCCCCATTGTGAAGTTTGCTGTGGGGCCCTGCGTTCTAGTTACGCCCCTGTCTTCAGGTATTCGCTGATCTCCAGCCAGCTGCGCTGTGAGTATACTGCAGTGCTCGGCTGTAAATATAGAAATGCTGCAATCATGGTTTATTTATAAATGTCTGCTGGATGGGTGTAATGCCTCGTGGCTGTGCGGACCGCTCTGATCGCAACCTCACGCTGCAGTCTTTTTGTTGCTGCAGTATAAATGATACAAACACAGGAATTGATTGTGAGCAGTAATTCACTTTTAAGTGGCCGCAGCGTCTTCACGGGTTATTATCTGCACAAAGGAAACCAATTCCAGCCTTGTTTCAGGGTCTGGTGTCTCTTGCCGGACCCGCTCTCTGCACTGGAGTTGTGAATGATCCCTCTAATGATGCTGTTTTGTATGCAGGGACATGAGAGCAGGCTTTACTCTCATCAGCCTCCTACCTCCCATAGTCTCAATTGCTTGCCATTTATCCCTGACAAGAACAGAAATTATTTTCTTCCTTCCCCTAACGATCGTTTTTTGTCCCTCAAAATGACTGGGAAATAACATCTTTCTATACAGGAGTGCATTCTTACATAATCTCCGGGACACGGGAGTTACTTTGTAATTTACTGCAGGGTATTTGGAGATTTCTTGGCAATAACCAACACCTGACACCTGGACATAATCGAACTGTGTGGACACGAGCCGAAAGTCTGGAAAACCGGTCCTTTCTCCGTGTTCTCCAAGTACATAACACACTGTATGGATCATTCATTGTGATCTGTGGCGCCTCCTGAAAAGGGAGCTTTTTTTTTTGTTCTTTCAATTACTATATAAACATTATGTTGCCCCCTTCTTGCCGCTCATTCATTGTGATTCCCCAGCGGTGCCTCTCATACTTTTTGAAGAAGCAATGTGATATTCGATGCAGTAGGCACCTTGTAGTGATGGCATCTACCCTTCGGCGAGCCTTAGATGGCGTGCTCGAGCTCAATTGAATTCGGACCAATGTTAATCTATGATGGTGTCTTCATCTGCGATTTTTTTTTTTTCCAGCCCGGATCGAATAATGATCAGACTGGAAAAAAATCGCAGCATGCTGCGATTGTAATCGCATATCGGATCGCACCAGATCGGATACCCGCAATAGATTTCAATAGGTGCGATAAAAAAAATCACACAGCACTCATTCCATTTCGAGCGCTGTGTGATTTTTATGCTAACCCTGGCAATGGAGGAGATGGAGAAATTAATTTCTCCACCTCCTCCGCAGCTGGGCTCCGATCCTCTTTGTGCAAGAGGCTCGGAACACAGTCGCATGACACTCGGCTCCCGCACGCAGCAGAGCAGGAGCCGAGGGTCATTAGCATATCGCATCCAATGCCATACACTAGTCTGACCCTGGCCTTAAGATGCAGATACAATGACCATGGACATTTACCACCAACATCCTGGGACAGTTGGGGGTTAAGTAATTGCACTTATATAGAGGGGTCTATAGATTGGTTCATCCTACCTCTCAGGTTTATGATTAGAATTCCAGATCTGCGGTGAATGTTGACATATTGTCAGAGTGAAGAGAGCAGACAAAGCGCACTGTAACTATGCAACTTTGTATACTGGTGTACAAAGTATTGTGCAAAAGTTTTAGGCAGATGGAGAAAACATGCTGGAAGGTAAGATTACTGTGAAAAAATGTGGTAATAGTTTATTTTAATCTATTTGCAGTTCCAGCAAAGGTAATAGGTTTTTAAACAACTATGAGAGACAATTACCTTTCACAACTACCGTATATACTCGTGTATAAGCCGAGATTTTCAGCACCTTTTTTTGTGCTGAAAATGCCCCCTCGGCTTATACACGAGTCATTGGGCAGAAACCAGCGGGGGAGGGGGTGCCGCGGCAGGAGCCGGTGGTTGGGACATCATACTCACCCTCCCCGTGCCATCGCTGAACGTCCCGGCAATCCTCCGTTGTACCCGGCTTCCTGCAGCTCTCCTTTGCTGAGCGGTGACGTAATACCGCTCATTAAGGCCATGAATATGGACGAGACGCCACTTCCATAGGCGTGGCGTCCATATTCATGGCCTTAATGAGCGGTATTACGTCACCGCTCAGCACAGGAGAGCTGCAGGAAGCCGGGTACAACGCAGGATTGCCAGGACATTCAGCGATGGCACGGGGAAGGGTGAGTATGACGGGGGGGGCGGATGGGGGAAGCATGGAGGAGGACAAGGAGCACGGAGCAGGACGGGGGGGAGGATGGAGAGCACGGAGCAGGACAGGGGGAGGATGGAAAGCACAGAGGAGCACGGAGCAGGATGGGGGGGAGGATGGGAGAACACAGAGCAGGACGAGGGGGAGGATGGAAAGCACAGAGGAGCACGGAAGCAGGACAGGGGGAGGATGGAGAGCACGGAGCAGGATGAGGGGGAGGATGGAAAGCACAGAGGAGCACGGAGCAGGACGGGGGAGGATGGAGAGCATGGAGCAGGACGAGGGGGAGGATGGAAAGCACAGAGGAGCACGGAGCAGGACGGGGGAGGATGGAGAGCACGGAGCAGGACGAGGGGGAGGATGGAAAGCACGGAGGACACGGAGCAGCACGGGGGGGCACAGGAGGACGGAGCAGGAGGGGGGAGCACAGAGGAGGACGGAGGAGGAAGGGGGAGCACAGCGGAGGACGGAGCAGGAAGGGGGGAGCACAGAGGAGAATGGGGGAGCACAGAGCTGGATGGGGGAGTACGGAGCAGGACGGGGGGAGCACAGCAGGACGGCAGTTTATACACCCAGCTTATACTCGAGTCAATAAGCTTACCCAGTTTTCTGTGGCAAAATTAGCGGGCTCGGCTTATACTTGGGTCGGCTTATACTCGAGTATATACGGTAGTTCAGGACCCAACAAGAGGGGGGGCACTGCTAGACCTAATATTAACCAACAGGCCAGACCGCATATCAAATATAAGGGTTGGGGGTCACTTGGGTAATAGTGATCACAAAATAATAGGCTTTCATGTATCTTTAATAAGATGTGTAGTCGAGGGGTTACAAGGACACTAAACTTCAGGAAGGCAAATTTCCAACGGATGAGAGATGATCTTAGTGGAATAAACTGGGACGATATCCTGAGACATAAAAATACACAAAGAATATGGGAGACATTTATTAGCATCCTGAATAGGACTGTGCACAGTATATACCTTATGGGAATAAACATGCTAGAATTAGGAGGAAACCACTATGGCTAAATAGAGCTGTAAGGGGCGCAATAAGTGACAAAAATAAAGCGTTTAGGGAATTAAAGCAAGTAGGTAGTGATGAGGCATTAAATAAATACAGAAGATTGAATACATTCTGTAAAAAGCAAATCAAGACAGCAAAGATTGAGGCAGAGAGACTCGTTGCCAGAGAAAGTAAAAATAATCCCAAAATATTCTTTAACTACATAAATAGCAAGAAACTAAAAAATGATAGTGTTGGTCCCCTTAAAAATAGTCTGGGTGAAATGGTGGATGAGGATGAGGAAAAAGCCAATATGCTAAATGACTTTTTTTCAACGGTATTTACACAAGAAAATCCCATGACAGATAACATGATCAGTGATAAAGAAAATTTCTCCATTAAATGTCACCTGCTTAACCCAGCAGGAAGTACGGCAGCGTCTAAAAAATCACTAAAATTTACAAATCCCCGGGCCCGGATGGGATACACCTCCGAGTACTGCAGGAATTAAGTACAGTCATAGATTGACAATTATTTTTAATCTTTAACGATTCCATAGCAACGGGGTCTGTACCACAGGACTGGCGTATAGCAAATGTGGTGCCAATATTCAAAAAGGGGGCAAAAACTGAACCTGGAAATTATAGGCCAGTGAGCTTAACATCACTGTGGGTAAAATCCTGAAGGGTTTTTTAAGCAATACTATATTGGAGTATCTGAGGCTGAATAACTTCATGACACAGTATCAGCATGGGTTTACGAGGGGCCGTTCTTGTCAGACTAATCTGATAAGCTTTTATGAAGGGGTAAGTTCCGGACTGGACCAAGGGAAACAGTGGACGTGGTGTTCATGGACTTCTCAAAAGCTTTTGATACACTGCCACACAAAAGGTTAATACATAAAATGAGAACAATGGGGATAGGGGAAAATATGTGTAAGTGGGTTAAGAACTGGCTCATGGATAGGAAACAAAGGGTGGTTATTAATGGAGCACACTCGGACTGGGTCACGGTTAGCAGTGGGGTACCACAGGGGTCAGTATTGGGGCCGCTTCTCTTTTAGATATTTATTAATGACCCTGTAGGGGACATACAGAGTAGTATTTCAATATTTGCAGATGACACGTAGACCCCATGCACACTTTGCGGATTCACTTGCGTTTTTTTCCGCGTGGATTTTGCTAAACCACAGGTAAACCGCACTGCGGTTTTAGCGCGGATTTACTGCGGTTTTGGCCCGGTTTTTAGTGCGGAATTGCCCTGCGGTTTTACACCTATAATGGA
Source organism: Oophaga sylvatica (assembly GCA_033576555.1). Taxonomy (NCBI): domain Eukaryota; kingdom Metazoa; phylum Chordata; class Amphibia; order Anura; family Dendrobatidae; genus Oophaga; species Oophaga sylvatica. Next base: position 394,754,097 of record JARQOD010000003.1, on the reverse strand, counting down.
ATAGGTGTAAAACCGCAGCGGAATCCGCACAAAGAATTGACATGCTGTGGTTTTGAAACCGCACCCAATCCGCGTGGAAAATTCCGCAGCGTCTGCACAGCTTTTTTTTTCCCTTCACTAACATTGTACTGTACATTGCGTGCGGTTCCGCAGCGCAAAAAACCGCTGCGGAACCGCATCAAAAACGCAAAGTGTGCATGGGGCCTAAACTCTGCAGGGTAATAAATACAGAGGAGGACAATTTTATATTACAGGAGGATTTATGTAAACTAGAAGCTTGGGCTGATAAATGGCAAATGAGCTTTAATGGGGATAAATGTAAGGTCATGCACTTGGGTAGAACAAACAAGTTGTATAATTATGTGCTTAATTGTAAAACACTGGGCAAAACTGTCACTGAAAAAGACCTGGGTGTATGAGTGGACGACAAACTCACATTTAGTGGCCAATGTCAGGCAGCTGCTGCAAAGGCAAATAAAATAATGGGATGCATTAAAAGAGGCATAGATGCTCATGAGGAGAACATAATTTTACCTCTATACAAGTCACTGGTGCAAACACACTTAGAATACTGTGTACAGTTCTGGTCTCCGGTGTATAAGAAAGACATAGCTGAACTGGAGCGGGTGCAGAGAACGACCAAGGTTATTAGAGAACTGGGGGGTCTGCAATACCAAGACAGGTTATTACACTTGGGGTTATTTAGTTTGGAAAAACGAAGGTTTAGGGGTGATCTTATTACAATGTATAAATATATGAGGGGACAGTACAAAGACCTTTCTAATGATCTTTTTACTCTTAGACCTGTGACGGGGACAAGGGGGCATCCTCTACGTCTGGAGGAAAGAAGGTTTAGCCATAATCACAGACGCAGATTCTTTACTGTAAGAGCAGTGAGACTATGGAACTCTCTGCCGTCTAATGTTGTAATGAGTGATTCCTTACTAAAATTTAAGAAGGGACTGGATGCCTTTCTTGAAAAGTATAATATTACAGGCTATATTCACTAGTTTCCTAGATATTGCGTTGATCCAGGGAGCTAGTCTGATTGCCGTATGTGGAGTCGGGAAGGAATTTTTTTCCCCAATGTGAAGCTTACTGTTTGCCACTTGGTTTTTTTTGCCTTCCTCTGGATCAACATGTTAGGGCAGGTTAGGATAGGATATGGGTTGAACTAGATGGACTTAAAGTCTTCCTTCAACCTTAATAACTATTAACAAAATGCAAAATGATGAACAAAAGAGAAACGTAAATCTCATCAGTATCTGGTGACGCAGGTTACTTTCAAAACACCAGTACTTCTAGGTACTCAAAGTCATGGATTTTATGGGATCATAATCCAGTATATGAGTAACCAATTATACCAAACAGGTGATAAGCATCATGACACACAGTCATATACTGAAACAGAAACAGTTGTGTAAGGAGGCTTACAACTTGATGAGGAACAGCCAAACTGTGCTACTAAGGTGAGGTTGTGGAAGATAGTTTCATGTCATAGGTCATACACCATGACATGACTGAGTGAGCACAGATACCAGGGCTGTGGAGTCGGTAAGCCACAGTTGCGACTCCGACTCCTGGATTTTATCAGGTTCCGACTCCGGCTCCGACTCCTTCATAAATGGCCAATTCGTAACAATAAATTTACTGTTGTAAAATATTAACATGTGCTTATTCAGTTTCTCACCATCATATTATAAGTAATCAGACCACTTAGAGCAAAAACTATTTATTAGAATACAATTAGAATATAGCAAACAACTTTTATAAACTTTTCTAAACTCTTGTAAGTAAATATGCAATAAACACTCTTATGCAGTTAATAAGAAGAAATCTATAAATTTGTCCTCAGAAAAAGTATTGCCTCTCTATCTCCAGCAGAACTGCTTATCACTGTTGTTCATAGTTTGATAGAACATATATATTTGAGTAACATTTATAAAATTCATATGAAAGTTCAATTATGAAATATTAATACATTTTTTCTAAAGCTGGAGTCGGAGTCGGTACATTTCTACCGACTCCGACTCCAACCAAAACTAACTCCGACTCCACGACTCCGACTCCACAGCCCTGACAGATACAATGCATAAGGTAGATATACTGCATCAGCAACATCTGTCCGAGGCAAAAATGTCACTGCCGATCGGGGTTTAATGATGTGCTGTTCAAGATCTTTTGTAGAAGCACAAGAAATGGGCAGCGTTGTGCACCATAGACGCAGTGGTCAGCCAAGAAACTTGGCGCAGCAGAGAAAAGTCACACCATACTTACTTTCCTTCAAAATCAAACTATGTCCTGCAGTGCCATCAGCTCAGACCTGGCAGCCACTGGGACCAGCTACACCATCTCCTGCTCAGACAAGTCTGATCTTCAAACAAGACCTTGAAACAATGCAAAGTGATTCAACTGTACAAGAAAACATGGTAACTACTCTGCAAAAAATGTCAGCATCTGGAACAGAAGCAGTTTGTTTACTGAAAAGCTAGAGAGCTGTGCTGTTCCGTTTGTCTGGGTTATGTATTGTATTATTTCCATGCTGTGTATAATCTATTCTTTCATGCTCTCTGCTGTCACTTGGTGGCCCTTTCTGTGTGGCAGCCTGTAACTAATTAATTCTGGTACATGCCTTTCACTTCCTGTGCTGAGGTCACTGCTTCTTTTTCCTGTTAGCAGCCATTTGCTTTGTTACTTCTTTATGGGAGAGACACGCTTTGCACCGAGCTGTGAAAGGCATCAGTTTTCGACCACCAACACCCCATACATTCTCGCTGCTCACACTTGCAACCATACTTGGTGCTACATCTTCCTGCACCTCGTTTCACCTGCATTTTCTGGAGAAGTTACTGTATACCAATCATAAGCTGTATGTCCAGATTTCCAAATAAACAAGTCTGGACTTCACAATCCCTGGTGTGCATCATCTCTCCGGACGCTGAACAGCACTGGTCCTGTCTGCTCTGCATGAGGAAGCGGAAGGTAGGAAAACTCTCCCAGCCCCAATCAATTATACCTCCATTCGCCTCATGTGGGGACAGAACAGTCGAAAAACTGCCTTGAAGCCGGCCAGAATTACCCTTATATCCCTATCCACGTGTCCTGTGCTCTGCCTGCTCACATACTCCAGCCCTGCTCTGCTATAAACTATCTGCAGCATCACCCCAGACCGCATTGTGCATAGAGACTCTTTGTATGTTATACTACATCGATGCAGATTGTTGGACTGTAAAACACCACAATTCTCTAAAAACACCTTGGGAATCTTATCAGGACGTCTTAACTAACTGCACTGCGATTTCCGGCCCCAATTCAAAAGTTCAGTTTCTTAAAGAGACAGCGCACCTTAAATCAAAATGGCCGAAAAAGACCCTGCACAGTCTGCCACTGCTGAAACAGAGCAAATACAACCTGACACTGCCCATCATAACAAGTATTCAAGCAGCGACAGCACTCGGGAGTTAGCACGGATGACGTTCAAGTCGTTCAAGGATCCAAATGAACAAACATCCAACGAAAAATAGGAACAGATCCAACCAGGTGAGTATAACAAGTCTTTATTCAGCCACCATAAAATACGACGTTTCGGCCATTTTCAGGCCTTTATCAAGTATGATACTTGATAAAGGCCTGAAAATGGCCGAAACGTCGTATTTTATGGTGGCTGAATAAAGACTTGTTATACTTCACCTGGATTGGATGCTGTTCCTATTTTTTCGTTGGACTGCCCATCATAAAGACCAGGAAGCAGAACCCACGCTTCCAGGAGACCAAGTCGTTCGACAAAAACGCTCTGTCAAACCAACCATAAAAGCTGTCGAAAATTATCACTATACGAAAGATGAGTTCAATGACAACCTGGACGACCTATGGGAGCGATTTACCTCCCTCATGTCAAGCGTCCAACGCCACAAAGATGATGCAGTGAGTTTACAGGATACTATAAGATGGCTAGAAACGGCCCATGGTAGATACAAGAGACTGTCCGCAAGGTATGCCGCCTTCCTAAAAGACTCTAATATTGACAAAGCCTTATCAGAGTTATGCAAAGTAGATTCCACAGACAGAGAAAGGAATGCCGCCGTGCAAGACACCAAAGATAAAGCGGAGCTCCGTATTGCTCATCTGCAAGAATCAAAATCCAACAAGTCAGGTTCATCCAGACGCTCTTCTCGGTCATACAAATCATCCTGCTCAAGAACTTCAGCCCTCAGCGACAGAATTCTAGAGGCCCGCTTAAATGCAGAGCGATCCAAACTAAGACGTTCCTTTACAGAAAAGAAAGCAGAAGCAATGGCAGTAGCCAAGAAAGCAGCAACAGAAGCAAAGGCAGTAGCCAAGAAAGCAGCAACAGAAGCAGAGGCAGAAGCCAAGAAAGCAGCAACAGAAGCAGAGGCAGAAGCCAAGAAAGCAGCAACAGAAGCAGGAGCAGAAGCCAAGAAAGCAGAGGCAGAAGCAGAGGCAGTAGCCAAGAAAGCAGCAACAGAAGCAGAGGCAGAAGCCAAGAAAGCAGAGGCAGAAGCAGAGGCTCAAGCAAAGATTCTTCAAACTCAAATGGAGGAAGAAATCGCGCTAGCTGAAGTAAAAATACTCGAGCAAGCATTGAAACAAAACCTCAAACTGATTTGCCTACCACCACAGGAAGAAGACGACCCAGCTGTTCGTACCAGCGACTACGTGCAGAAACAGATATCTGCAGCGCACACCTTCTCCAGCGACGTTCAACCCAACATTGTGGAAACGTCCAAGTCGGCCCAACTTACGGTGCCAGTGGCACCAACAGCCTCCGCAATACCCAAGACCACGCATGATGCATCCCCTCAGGAGCAGTCATCACCGCAAGACGACCACAAGGCACACTCCAGCCCGCCTCCACAGTTCAAGGAGCAGTCATCTGAATCTCCAGAGATTAAACCACCACAGCTCAACCCTGCAGCAACATCATTCTACCCGAGAACAATTCACCCTTCCATGCCTCACAGCTTATACGCCCGAGGGGCACCACAAGCTAACACGGTAACAAGGAGTGAAGGATCAGAAATGTCAGAGTTTGCCAGGTTCATGGTGAGCAGAGAGCTAATCAACACCAGTCTCTCAAAATTCGATGACCGTGCAGAGAACTACAGAGCCTGGAAGGTGACCTTCAAGGCCGCCATTGCTGACCTCAACCTATCCGCAGAGCAGGAGCTCGACCTCATGGTCAAATGGTTGGGTCCTGAATCCACAAACAGTATCAAGAGTCTTAGGACCGTCTACGTGGGACAAGCTGAAGCAGGTCTGGCTGCTGCCTGGCAGAGACTCTAAAGAACCTACGGCAGCGCTGAGGCCATAGAAAAGTCCCTATTTAAGAGACTGCAGAATGTTTCAAGGATCAATCTTAAGGACGCCCACAAACTTCTGGACTTAAGTGATCTGCTTATGGAGCTGGAACTTGCGAAAAGAGACCCCCGTCTGTCTGGACTGTGCTACCTGGACACTGCCCATGGGGTAAACCCAATCGTCTCAAAGTTGCCACATAGTCTGCAAGAGAAGTGGGCAGTGTGCGTCTCCAGGTACAAAAGGTCACATGATGTCACCTTTCCTCTGTTCATTCAGTTCAGCAAGTTTGTCGATGAACAGGCCCAAATGAGGAATGACCCTAGTCTAGACTTCCTGGAGTCCAACACTGCAGCTCCAGCAACACCCTCATCAAGGTATGAAAGCATCACACACAGACGTAAGGACTTGAGGAACAGTGTAAGGCCTGGGTCTCACATAGCGATACACCAGCGATCCCGACAACGATATGCACTTGTCAGGATCGCTGGTGTATCGCTACATGATCGCTGCTGAGCTGCCAAACAGGCAGCTCAGGGAAGCGATCAGCACAGCGACACTGCGGGTAACATCGCTTAGTTAGTTACTGCATCAGGGGCTGGTATCCAAGGTACACAGCGGGTTTCTAGGCACAGCCCCGCGCCTGGAAACCCGCTGTGTACCTTTGTTACCAGCGGATTGCTGGTCTCCCACCTGTCACACGCAGCAATGCGTGCCTATCAGCGGGAGACCGGCGATCAAAAAAATGTCCAGGACATTCAGCGACGATCAGCGATTCACAGCAGGGGGGCTGATCGTTGCTGAATGTCACACACAGCAATATCGCTGGGGAGATCGCTGCTGCGTCACAAAACTAGTGACTCAGCAGCTATATCGCTAGCGAGATTGCTGTGTGAGACGGGGGCTTAAGTGTCAGGAAGACTAACCTGCCACCACCTGCAGTACCCGCTGATAAGCAGTACACTATTCCGTCGAGGGATAAATCTTTCAATCGTGAGTGTCCCATTCACAAAAAACCCACTCATTGAACAAATGTAGAGGCTTCAGGTCCAAAACCATGCAGGAGCGCATGAAAATCCTCAGCGAACTTGGGTATGTTTCAGGTGCTGCGCCTCATTAGAACACATGGCCAAGGACTGTAAATCTTCCATTAAGTGTGAAGAGTGTCATAGCGACAAACACCCATCAGCCTTGCATCCAACCTCAGCCACCAGCAATCCAGCAGTCGCAGTGACCCTTAGTCCAGCAGCAAGCCATGGCGGGGAGCCACAGAACCACGACAAGTCTACCAAGGCTGTCTCCTGCTCATGTTCAGAGGTATGTGGGGAGAACCAAAGTGCTAAATGCTGTGCCAGGATATGCCTAATCAGAGTTTATCCAGAAGGGCATCCAGAGAAGGCAGTAAAAATGTATGCCATCATTGACGACCAGAGCAATCGATCTCTAGCTGCACCTAAGTTCTTTGAAGCCTTTGGTATCAGGGGACCAGCAACGCCCTACACTCTGAATACCTGCTCTGGTCGCATAGAGACTAGCGGTAGAAGGGCACAAGGTTTTATTGCTTCCCCTATCAACGGAGGCATAGAAATACCCCTACCTACATTAATCGAATGCGATCAAATACCCGACCAAAGGATGAAATCCCTACCCCGGAAGCTGCGTTCCACCATCCACACTTAAGGCACTTAACCAGCGTTATCCCACCTATGGACACAGATGCTGAAATCTTACTTCTGCTTGGCAGAAACAATTTAAGGATACATAAGGTCAGCCAACAGTGTAATAGTCCTGACCACCCCCCTATGCCCAGAAACTTGACTTGGGGTGGGTAGTCATAGGAAATGTATGCTTGGACCGAACAGGAGTCAATTCCTTTAAGACCTACGTACGCTGGGATGGATGCACTACTTTCTGCAAACCATGCCCTCTTCACTACGAGGTGAAAGAGAAGCCTCCAGATCCCGTACAGCTGCCTGATGTCATCCCTTCTCCCTATGCAGACGACTTGGGAAGATCACAAAGTAGCCCCGTCAATGGGAGACAAGGAATTTGTCAAGATAATGGACAATGAGTTCCTTAAGGACGAGACTAATCACTGGGTTTTTTCCCCTACCCTTCAGAGCTACCAGGGTTAGGCTCCCGAACAACCGTGAACAAGCATTGTCCAGATTCAACTCTCTCCAGCGCATACTAAGCAACAAACCGGAGATGAAAGAGCACATTGTCACCTTTATGGGCAAAATATTCCATAATAACCATGCCGAGCCAGCTCCTCCCTTAAAGGAAAACGAGGAGTGCTGGTACCTACCCTCATTCGGAGTATATCACCCACGAAAGCCTAAGCAAATTAGAGTTGTCTTTGATTCAAGCGCCAAACATCAAGGCATATCTCTCAACGACGTCCTCCTCACGGGCCCTAATCTAGCAAACAACCTAGTAGGAGTGTTGATGAGGTTCAGGAAAGAGCCCATCGCCATCACTGCCGACATTGAACAGATGTTCCACTGTTTCATAGTCAGAGAGGATCACAGGAATTTCCTCAGGTTCTTGTGGCACAAAGACAACGACCCCAGCAAAGAGATGGTGGAGTATCGCATGAGGGTACACGTATTCGGGAACAGCCCTTCGCCCGCTGTGGCAACCTATGGCCTGCGGAGAACTGCACTGGAAGGAGAGTCCGAATATGGAGCAGACGCCAGAGACTTTGTAGAGAAAGACTTCTATGTAGATCATGGACTGAAATCTCTACCCACAGAAGAAGCAGCGATTGACCTGCTTAAGAGGACCCAAGGTATGCTGTACCGAGCCAAGCTTAGACTGCACAAAATTGCTTCAAACAGCCCAGCTGTCATGAGAGCCTTTGAGTCAAGTGACCACGCACCAGGATTCAAGGACATAGACCTTGGACCAGACCGTCCCCTGTGCAGAGAAGCTTAGGCCTGAGGTGGAACCTGTCAGCCGACACCTTCGGGTTTCAAATCAACAGTGCAGACAAACCATTCACTAAACGTGGTGTCCTGTCAGTGGTGAACAGCTTATACGATCCACTGGGATTCGTAGCACCAATTACCATACAAGGTAAATCCCTTCTGAGACAGCTTTCCGAAACCGTCAAAGACTGGGATGCCCCACTCCCTCCTGATAAGGAACCAAAATGGGAAACCTGGAAGCAGTCATTGTGTGCCTTGGATGGAATCCACATACCGAGATGCTACGCCAGAACCACACTTGCCGCTAGCACTAGGACAGAACTCCATGTGTTCTCGGATGCATCCACAGAGGCCATTGCAGCCGTTGCCTATCTGAAGGTGACGGGATCCGACAATCAAGATCACGTTGGGTTCGTCTTCGGCAAGGCTAAGTTGGCTCCCAAGCCTGACCACACTATTCCCAGGCTCGAACTCTGTGGGACTGTGCTTGCAGTAGAACTCGCATACTTTATACAGCATGAGCTGGACACCAACATAAGACGTACAATACTACACTGACAGTAAGGTCGTCTTAGGTTACATCCACAACCAAACAAGGCGCTTCTACGTGTACGTCAGTAACTGCATCGAGAGAATAAGGAGGTCTTCCAAGCCTGAGCAGTGGCACTATATCCCATCTGAGCTTAATCCAGCGGACCACGCCACTAGACCTATGTCTATAAGTTATTTTGCTAACTCTTCTTGGCTTTCAGGTCCGAAGTTTCTGCTGGAACAGAAAGGAAGTGAACGTGTACAGGAAGACTTCAGCATCCAGGATCCGGATAACGATCCAGAAGTCCGCTCCGACGTCAGTGCTCTGGCCACGAACACTAAACCAACCTCCAGCCTCGGTTGCCAGCGCTTCGAACGCTTCTCCAACTGGATGAAACTCATCAAGACCATCGCAAGGTTAGTCCACATTGCGAGATCTTTTCACGACTAACATCGAGGCAAAGACTGTCATGGTTGGCACGTCTGCCATAAACCGCTCTCTACCGCGGACATTCCGGTAGGATAAAGACGAGCAGAACTCTGCCCCAGTACTTCGTCCATTGGACTACCGTGGGTCGGAGATAGTTTGGCCTAGTGCGGCTTCTCTGATCCAAAGATGGGTTTCCTTTGGATTACCTCAGGAACTGACTTAAAGACATTCATTTACCTCATTTCGAAGTTATTATTGCATTTCATGCATGTTTATGTGTTTGTTTTTTCCAGGTTGTTGGACTTCATTTCAAATGCACTAGTATAGTGAAATCCCTTACGGAATTTCAGACGGGGAGTGTGCTGTTCCGTTTGTCTGGGTTATGTATTGTATTATTTCCATGCGGTGTATAATCTATTCTTTCATGCTCTCTGCTGTCACTTGGTGGCCCTTTCTATGTGGCAGCCTGTAACTAATTAATTCTGGTACATGCCTTTCACTTCCTGTGCTGAGGTCACTGCTTCTTTTTCCTGTTAGCAGCCATTTGCTTTGTTAGTTCTTTATGGGAGAGACACGCTTTGCACCGAGCTGTGAAAGGCATCAGTTTTCGACCACCACCACCCCATACATTCTCACTGCTCACACTTGCAACCATACTTGGTGCTACATCTTCCTGCACCTCGTTTCACCTGCATTTCTGGAGAAGTTACTGTATACCAATCATAAGCTGTATGTCCAGATTTCCAAATGAACAAGTCTGGACTTCACAATCCCTGGTGTGCATCATCTCTCCGGACGCTGAACAGCACTGGTCCTGTCTGCTCTGCATGAGGAAGCGGAAGGTAGGAAAACTCTCCCAGCCCAATCAATTATACCTCCATTCGCCTCATGTGGGGACAGAACAAGAGCAGCACAATTATGAGGGTCTGCAGGAGCAGTGACGCATGTTGGAGGATCTTGCAAGTTTGCGACTGCATTTCAGCAAATGGAGTTGTGGATTTGGTCAGGAACAATAGTGTTATTACTGCTGTGAAATCCAGAAGATACTTATACATTATGGAATACCACCAAGGAGGCGTGTGATCGGCTCCAAATTTATTCTGCAGTTGGACAATGACCCCCAACATCCAGCCAATGTCATTAAGAACGAAGAGTCCTGGAAGTGATGATCCAGCCCAACATAGCCCTGATCTCACATCATCCCGTCTGTCTGGGATCACATGAAGGGACAAAAGTATCTGCACAAGCCTCCTACACAGAAGATCTGGGGTGACGAGACCTAGAAGTGATAAAGGCAATGACTGGTCACCAGATACTGATGATGGAGGTGATGGGCGATCACCAGATACTGATGATGGAGGCGACAGGCGGTCACCAGATTCTGATGATGGAGGCAATGAGTGGCCACCAGATACTGATGATGTAGGCGACGGTCGGTCAACAGATTCTGATGATGGAGGCGATGGGCGATCATCTGATACTGATGAGATTCACATTTCTCCTTTATTCACTTTGTGTTTTGTTAATTAATCAAATAAAATATTAACTCTTCTATTTCTGAAAGCTTCTTACTCTGCAGCAATATTTTCACACCCGCCTAAAACTTGTGCACAGTTCTGACAAACACTGAGATCTCTGGAAGGAAAAGCTAGTACGGCCACATTTCCTATCAGAGCTGCAGTGAGAGACCATAGATTTCTATAGAGAGTTTGGGTGAGAAGTCTTCCTCTGACCTCTATGGACAGCTTTAAGAATTATTTCCTTCTGTCATTGCATATATTTAAGCAGCTTAATTAAAACCAAAATTAATTATCTGAAATGCTGAAATTAAAGTCACACTGGATAAACTGATTGCGTATTCCAAGCAAATATAGAGGAGAGCTGAGAAAAAAAGATGGGATTTTTGGCCATGAATATTCAGTGCTGGAGCTTGATATTCCCATTATGTTAGAAAAGGGAGCGGTAACTTTGTGCATTTGTGTTGGGGATGGTTTCATGTGAGGAGCTGCTGGCTGGTGCGTCCATGTTATAGCAGAGAAGAGGAATTTGCAGCCTAGAGAGCGCATGTAGAAGAGAGCGAGATCTGCAGCCTAGTGAACCGAGTTAAGAGAGGAGATCTGCAGCTAGGACCATGTTAGCAGAGGAGAGGATCTGCAGCTTGGAGAGCCCATGCTATAGCAGAGGAGAGGGCTCTGCAGCCTGGAGAGCCCATGCTATAGCAGAGAGAGCGCTCTGCAGCCTGGAGCATGCTATATCAGAGAGAGAGGCTCTGCAGCCTGGAGAGCCCATGCTATAGCAGAGGAGAGGCTCTGCAGCCTGGAGAGCCCATGCTATAGCAGAGGAGAAGGCTCTGCAGCCTGGAGAGCCCATGTTAGCAGAGGAGAGCGCTCTGCAGCCTGGAGAGCCCATGTTACAGCAGAGCAGAGGGTTCTGCAGCCTGGAGAGCCCATGTTATAGCAGAAGAGCGGGTTCTGCAGCCTGGAGAGCCATGCTATAGCAGAGAAGAGGGCTCTGCCGCCTGGAGAGGCCATGCTTATAGCAAGGAAGAGAGGGCTCTGCAGCCTGAGAGCCCATGTTATAGCAGAAGAGAGGGTTCTGCAGCCTGGAGCCCATGATTAGCAGAGGAGAGGGCTCTGCAGCCTGGAGTACCAAGCTATTGCAGAGGAGAGGGCTCTGCAGCCTGGAGAGCTCATATTACCGCAGAGAAGAGGGGCTCTGCTGCCTGGAGAGCCCATGTTATAGCAGAAGAGGGGCTCTGCAGCCTGGAGAGCCCATGCTATAGCAGAGGAGGGCTCTGCAGCCTGGAGTACCCATGCTATAGCAGAGGAGAGGGCTCTGCAACCTGGAGAGCTCATATTAACGCAGAGAAGGGGTCTGCTGCCTGGAGAGCCCATGTTATAGCAGAAGAGGGGGTTCTGCAGCCTGGAGAGCCCATGCTATAGCACAGGAGAGGGCTCTGCAGCCTGGAGAGCCCATGCTATAGCAGAGGAGAGGGCTCGCGCCTGAACATGCTATAGCAAGAAGGGCCTGCAGCTGGAGAGCCCATGCTATAGCAGGGAGAGGGCTCTGCAGCCTGAGAACCCATGCTATAGCAAGGAGAGGCTCTCAGCTGAGAGCCATGTTATAGCAGAGGAGAGGCTCTGCAGCCTGGAGAGCCCATGCTATAGCAGAGGAGAGGGCTCTGCAGCCTGAGAGCCATGTTATAGCAAGAGAGGGTCTGCAGCCTGGAGAGCCCATGCTATAGCAGAGGAGAGGCTCTGCAGCCTGGAGAGTCCATGCTATAGCAGAGGAGAGGGCTCTGCAGCCTTGAGAGCCCATGTTATAGCAGAGGAGAGGGCTCTGCAGCCTGGAGAGCCCATGCTATAGCAGAGGAGAGGGCTCTGCAGCCTGGAGTACCCTTGCTATAGCAGAGGAGAGGGCTCTGCAGCCTGGAGAGCCCATGCTATAACAGAGAAGAGGGCTCTGCAGCCTGGAGAGCCCATGCTATAACAGAGAAGAGAGGCTCTGCAGCCTGGAGAGCCCATGCTATAACAGAGGAGAGGGCTCTGCAGCCTGGAGAGCCCATGCTATAGCAGAGGAGAGGGCTCTGCAGCCTGGAGAGCCCATGCTATAGCAGAGGAGAGGGCTCTGCAGCCTGGAGAGCCCATGCTATAGCAGAGGAGAGGGCTCTACAGCTTGGAGAGCCCATGTTATAGCAGAGGAGAGAGCTCTGCAGCCTGGAGAGCACATGCTATAGCAGAGGAGAGGGCTCTGCAGCCTGGAGAGCACATGTTATAGCAGAGGACAGGGATCTGCAGCCCGGAGAGCCCATGTTATAGCAGAGGAGAGAGCTCTGCAGCCTGGAGAGCCCATGCTATAGCAGAGGAGAGGGCTCTGCAGCCTGGGAGAGCCCATGTTATAGCAGAGGAGAGAGCTCTGCAGCCTGGAGAGCCCATGCTATAGCAGAGGAGAGAGCTCTGCAGCCTGGAGAGCCCATGCTATAGCAGAGGAGAGGGCTCTGCAGCCTGGGAGAGCCCATGTTATAGCAGAGGAGAGAGCTCTGCAGCCTGGAGAGCCCATTCTATAGCAGAGGAGGGCTCTGCAGCCCGGAGAGCCCATGCTATAGCAGAGGAGAGGCTCTGCAGCCTGGAGAGCCCATGCTATAGAAGAGGAGAGGGCTCTGCAGCCTGGAGAGCCCATGCTATAGAAGAGGAGAGGGCTCTGCAGCCTGGAGAGCCCATGTTATAGCAGAGGAGAGGCTCTGCAGCTTGGGAGAGCCCATGTTATAGCAGAGGAGAGGCTCTGCAGCCTGGAGAGCCCATGTTATAGCAGAGGAGAGGCTCTGCAGCCTGGAGAGCCCATGTTATAGCAGAGGAGAGGCTCTGCAGCCTGGAGAGCCCATGTTATAGCAGAGGAGAGGCTCTGTAGCCTGGAGAGCCCATGTTATAGCAGAGGAGAGGGCTCTGCAGCCTGGAGAGCCCATGCTATAGCAGAGGAGAGGCTCTGCAGCCTGGAGAGCCCATGCTATAGCAGAGGAGAGGCTCTGCAGCCTGGAGAGTCCATGCTATAGCAGAGGAGAGGGCTCTGCAGCCTGGAGAGCCCATGTTATAGCAGAGGAGAGGGCTCTGCAGCTTGGAGAGCCCATGCTATAACAGAGGAGAGGGCTCTGCAGCCTGGAGAGCCCATGCTATAACAGAGGAGAGGGCTCTGCAGCCTGGAGAGCCCATGCTATAGCAGAGGAGAGGGCTCTGCAGCCTGGAGAGCCCATGTTATAGCAGAGGAGAGGGCTCTGCAGCCTGGAGAGCCCATGCTATACCAGAGGAGAGGGCTCTGCAGCCTGGAGAGCCCATGTTATAGCAGAGGAGAGGCTCTGCAGCCTGGAGAGCCCATGTTATAGCAGAGGAGAGGCTCTGCAGCCTGGAGAGCCCATGTTATAGCAGAGGAGAGGCTCTGCAGCCTGGAGAGCCCATGTTATAGCAGAGGAGAGGCTCTGCAGCCTGGAGAGCCCATGTTATAGCAGAGGAGAGGCTCTGCAGCCTGCACTTCTCCAGGCATTTCCATCAGGGCTGGCTGTATCCTGTGCATGCAAATCGTGCGGAGCTGCAGGAACTTGTCCTTCTTCTGCAGCCTCATCTCATCTGCTGGGGGGATGCAGCACTGCATGGTGGGGAGAAGGGCTGCATGCCCCCCCAGGGATCATTATTAATCCAATAATTAAACATTTATTGGTGCCAGCACCTGGTTTCTGCCTTTCCTATCAGCCCCCAAGGGACCCTCCCTCCGCAGCATCAGTAGAGTCAGTACAGAGGGAGGAGAGAAGAGCAGGAGAAGCTTCGCTCACAGACATCCAAAGTTATTCCGCAGGATTCCTGGCGGATGCCTGGACATGCTGCTATTGAGCAGGAGAAAGGGGGGCCCTTCTCATCCGATAGGTCCTATTAACTGGGGGCCCTTCTGTTGGTGATCCATCATCCATACAAGAGTGAGAAAATCACAGCAATCCTTATTCTTTAAAATTTGGGGGAGTCATTGTTTACGAGAAAGTGGGGTGTGCTTTTTTTCCCAGCCATAAACCTCCAATAAAGAGGTCCTTTTGTCTCCCTCCCCCCACAGATTGCGGAAAAGGGGTGCACCTGAGCCTAGGGGTGCACTGCAGACAACATGCTGCGCTACCTCCTGAAGACCCTGCTGCAGATGAACCTCTTTGCAGACTCTATTCCAGGAGAAAACTCCAATTCCACAGACTTGTTCTACCAGTTTAACACCTCGTTTCCCGGCTTCAACGGAACTTTGTTCGATTTCAGCAACCTAACCAGCTTCAACGGTAGGTCGCCTTCTTTGTGGTGTTTGAGGGGTGTAAGCATGGGGTACCCCACATCTAGATAAGCAGATAAGCATGCTCTTGTCTCCAGTTGTAGCAAATTGTGGCAACTAAAAGTCAAGATTATAATAACTGTGGTCACGTGAAATCTGCGTCCACAACCTGGTATCATAAAGTGTCCATAAATAAGGTGAAATAAGTGATTGGGGCATGGTGTGATGTACAGGGCTGAAGCTGTCACATTAACACTATAATCCTGTATTGTTGGTGTACAAGGGAGCAGAATGGGTGTTTCCTGCAGTCCTATGTAACACCACAGATAACAGTGGTAACTCTCTGATTACAGATAATGAAGTAGATGTCACCTGCAGTCCTATGTAACACCACAGATAACACAGTGATAACTCTGAGTACAGATAATCAGATAATGTAGTAGATGTCACCTGCAGTCCTTTGTAACACCACAGATAACACAGTGATAACTCTATGAGTATAGATAATGTAGTAGATGTCACCTGCAGTCCTATGTAACACCACATATAGTACAGTGATAACTCTCTGAGTTCAGATAATGTAATAGATATCACCTGCAGCCCTATGTAACACCACATATAACACAGTGATAACTCTGAGTGCAGATAATGTAGTAGATGTCACCTGCAGTCCTATGTAACACCAGAGATAGCACAGTGATAACTCTCTGATTACAGGCAATGTAATTGATACACCTGCAGTCCTATGTAACACCACAGATAATACAGTGATAACTCTCTGATTACAGGCAATGTAATTGATACACCTGCAGTCCTATGTAACACCACAGATAATACAGTGATAACGAGTGAAGATAATGTAGTAATGTCACCTGCAGTCTTATGTAACACCACAGATAATACAGTGATAACTCCCTGAATGCAGATAATGTAGTAGATATCTCCTGCAGTCCTATGTAACACCACAGATAATACAGTGATAACTCTCTGATTACAGATAATGTAATAGATGTCACCTGCAGTCCTATGTAACACCACAGATAATACAGTGATAACTCTCTGATTACAGATAATGTAGTAGATGACACCTGCAGTCCTATGTAACACCACAGATAATACAGTGATAACTCTCTGATTACAGATAATGTAGTAGATGACACCTGCAGTCCTATGTAACACCACAGATAATACAGTGATAACTCTCTGAGTACAGATAATGTAATAGATGTCACCTGCAGTCCTATGTAACACCACAGATAATACAGTGATAACTCTCTGATTACAGATAATGTAATAGATGTCACCTGCAGTCCTATGTAACACCACATATAACACAGTGATAACTCTCTGAGTACAGATAATGTAGTAGATGTCACCTGCAGTCCTATGTAGCACCACAGATAATACAGTGATAACTCTCTGAATACAGTTAATGTAGTAGATGACACTTGCAGTCCTATGTAACATCACAGATAACAGTGATATCTCTTTGAGTACAAATAATGTAGTAGGTGTCATCTGCAGTCCTATGTAACACCACAGATAACACAGTGATAACTCTCTGAATACAGATAATGTAGTAGATGACACCTGCAGTCCTATGTAACATCACAGATAACAGTGATATCTCTTTGAGTACAGATAATGTAGTAGATGTCACCTGCAGTCCTATGTAGCACCACAGATAACACAGTGATCTCTCTGAATACAGTTAATGTAGTAGATGACACTTGCAGTCCTATGTAACACCACAGATAACAGTGATAACTCTCTGAGTACAGATAATGTAGTAGGTGTCATCTGCAGTCCTATGTAACACCACAGATAATACAGTGATAACTCTCTGAATACAGATAATGTAGTAGATGACACCTGCAGTCCTATGTAACATCACAGATAACAGTGATATCTCTTTGAGTACAGATAATGTACCGTGTTTCCCCGATAGTAAGACACCCCCGATAGTAAGACGTAGTGGTGTTTTAGGGGGATCGGCTAATGTAAGACGTACCCCGAAAGTAAGACATACCGGTAGTAAACTGTATGTTGGATACGGCGGTCCAAGGAGGAGGCTCCTCGTCGGCTGCATTCTGCCGCCCCCTCTCCCGTTCTCTGAGCCGGCTGTCAAACTGACAGCCGGCTTAGAGAAAGTGCTGCTGCGCTTCGGTGTGCAGTGTGCTAGCGTCTCACTCCAGGTTACAGCCAGGTGTCAGAGACGCTACACACTCACATCTTGTAAGCCGGGAGCCCCTCTGCTCTGTGCCCTGACCGCCGCCGCTGCAAGCACTTCCACATCCATGAAGCGCCAGCAGCGTGATCAGGTCAAATGATCACGCTGCTGACATCACAGAGGAGACACAGGCAGTGAGGCAGCGTTGCGGTTGGTGGTACGGTAAGTGCTCCAGACGGATGCATGGGGGGAGAAATCTAAGGAAATTATGGGGGGGCAGAAAAATCTAAGGACATAATGAGGGAAATCTGAGGACATTATGGGGGAATCTGAGGACATTATGGGGGGAATCTGAGGACATTATGGGGGAATCTGAGGACATTATGGGGGAATCTGAGGACATTATGGGGGGAATCTGAGGACATTATGGGGGGAATCTGGTTTTATGGTTAAAACAAAAACGACATTTATTTTCCAATATAAGACATACCCCGAAAGTAAGACATATTGGTACTTTTGGGGGTAAAAAGAATGTAAGACACTGTCTTACTATCGGGGAAACACGGTAGTAGGTGTCACCTGCAGTCCTATGCAAGTTTTTCTTTCTACTTTTCTACATGGCAGCACAGGTGAGGGCAGACATTGCCTCACTCTCGCTGGTCCCTTTCCTCGGACACTCAGTCATGGCGTCGTGCCGTCTGTCTTGTGATGGCAGAGAATTACTATACGCGTTGTAGTGTACGGTTCTGCTCTGACATTTCGCCGCTGTGATCATGTGACTGCTGTATCCGGTGCAGACTTGGCAGCACCACATTACAGGGATACGTTGTGGTTGCGCTCTGTGTTGCAGAGCCGGGTCTGCGCTCGCTGATTGCTGTTCCATGAGTTACATCATCTGGAGGCGTCACGTGTGTTGTCCTGAGCCACGTGTGTCAGCGTGTTGTGGGAGGGTCAGGGGAGGAGCACTAAACTCTTTCCCACCTTTATCTCTAGGGTGAGACTTACACATGTGCTCTAATTCTGGGATTTATTCTGGTCGTCACGTTGTATCTCTCGACCATTGATTTCTCAGGGCTATTTAGTACGTTGGATGTATATCTTTGTACCATGTTAGCCAGTAGATAGAAATTAGCCATTAAAAGGTATCAACCACTGAGGACTCTCAACTCTAAATATTTTTCCTAGTACGTTGGAGGCAGTTCTACATTTTTAGGATTTAGTTTTGCCTCTTCTGGATCATCAGGACCCCAAAATCTTACATTATTTCATAGTCAATTGGTATCAGAAGTCCAGTGTATGAGCCATAACCCTAAGGTGTCTGTGTCTTGCTCAGGATGATGGCCCTCTTCTCCTGAAACCTACTCTCAAGAGTCTCCAGCCATCACCACGGGCAGCAATGTGCCTCAATAGCCCCAACTAGTGGCCATCACATTAACTGCACCACCTGACCTCAGACATACTGTAGTTACCTCTACTACAGCCAGCCCTGTAACAAGCTATTACTCCCTGGTATCAGCCATTACTGGGGGAGGTGACTGTAGGACAGGTGACTACAATCTATTACTCCCTGTTATCAGCCATTACTGGGGAGAGGTGACTGTAAGACAGGAATCTACAATCTATTACTCCCTGTTATCAGCCATTACTTCGAGAGGTGACTGTAGGATAGGTGACTACAATGTATTAGGGCCCCGTCTCACATAGCGAAACACCAGCGATCCCGTCAATGATCAGGGTCGCTGGTGTATCGCTACATGATTGCTGCTGAGCTGCCAAACAGGCAGCTCAGGCAGCGATCAGGACAGCGACACTGCGGGTAATGTCGCCTAGTTACCCGCAATGTACGTTGGATACCAGCCCGCTGATGCAGGGAGCTGGTAACCAAGGTACACGTCGGGTTTCCAGGAGCTGCGCGGTGCCTGGAAACCCGACGTGTACCTTAGTTACCAGCTCCCCTGCAGCAGCGCGCTGGTATCCAACGTACACGTTGGGTTTCCAGGCACAGCCAAGCGCCTGGAAAACCCGATGTTTACCTTGGTTACCAGCTGATCGCTGGTCTCCTGCCTGTCACACGCAGCGATGCGTGCTGGCCAGCGGGAGACCAGCGATCAAAAAAAAGTCCTGGCATTTCTGACACGACCAGCGATTTACAGCAGGGGCCTGATCGCTGGTATGTGTCAGACATAGCGAGTTCGCTGCTGAGATCGCTGTTTAGCTGTGAGACGTGGCCCTTACTCTCTGTTATCAGCCATTACTGGGGGAGGCGAATGTATATGGGTTGAGGTATTGTCACATGGGGTGGTTGTTGCTGCTGTTATTAGGGTGTCTTACATCTGCGCCCCTCCTTGTCTCTATGAATCCCCCCATCAGGCCCGCTCTCTGCATTTGTTCCCCAGCTCAGTCCCTTTTCCCATTATCCCAAACGTTGACCCCTCCATCCCTCTTCGTCTTGGACTCGGATGTACGATCTGAGCGTGAAATTAATTTTCTTCCAGTGATTGTGCGGTGGCTGCAGGCGCTCTGTCATCCTCATCTCATTGTATATGCCGTGTATTCCCTGTGTCTGGCCAGATCAGACGTATTCCCGAATTTACATTATAACATATTCACCAGCAGAACTGTTCCCCAGAAATGATTATTTCTCATTCATTTATTGCTCGTAGTTTTGATTGATTTTTTAATGCAGTTCACAAGTCTGATGTTACAGGTGATGGCGATGGGGGATGTAACTGGATGTAACTGGTCCCTTCTAATGCTGATAACTCTGCTTCATGATGAGTATACAGAGGAGTCTGAGACATCCCCGCTGCTTAATTAAGGGGATCATCATAAACTCCATAAAGCCCTGGCTGATCAGCAATGTGCGTTGACATCTTTATTTAGCCTGTCAGTGCCCCCTGCGGGTGAGGATGGGGATTACACCCCATTACTGGACTATCCTGTCAGCAGTACTGGCCTCAGGTTACATGATTTCCCTGTACACAAAGCTACAAACACTGAGTGACATGAGGATTTCCCTGGAAAATCAGCTGGTTTACTACATTGCAGAGGCTGTCAGGTAGCGCCTCTCTATTGGACCGTGTGGTACTACATGTTCTGTGCTGCCCACTACCTGCTCCGGGATGAGCCGCTCCTTTTGTGCACCAGGTGAGGATGGCTCAATATCATTTTACAGTTTCTATTCAGACCCTGCAGAAGCTCCTATTTTCTACATAGTAATAGAATCCAACAGCTCCATAACTGATTTGGAAGGATGCACTTTTTCTGTGTTAGTTCTCTGCTTTTATATTATTTACATTCATCATTTTGTTTCTAATTTCAGGTTGAACTAGAAAGATTATGGGTTCAGAATTAATTAGTAACATTAAAGAGAATCTGTCAGCAGGTTTTTGCTACTTAATCTGATAGCAGCATGATATAGTGGCAGAGAGCCTGATTCCAGCAACGTGTCCCTTGCTCCACAGTTTGCTGTATTTTCAATACAATCAGCATATTATCAACAGGAGATTATCACTGCAGGACTAGGTCTCAAGCCCCCGTCTCACACAGCAATCTCGCTAGCGAGATCGCTGCTGAGCCACTAGTTTTGTGACGCAGCAGCGATCTCCCCAGCGATATCGCTGTGTGTGACATTCAGCGACGATCAGCCCCCCTGCTGGGTATCGCTGATCGTCGCTGAATGTCCTGGACATTTTTTTGATCGCTGGTCTCCCGCTGACAGGCACGCATCGCTGCGTGTGACAGGCGGGAGACCAGCGATCCGCTGGTAACCAAGGTACACAGCGGGTTTCCAGGCGCGGGGCTGTGCCTGGAAACCCGCTGTTTACCTCGGATACCAGCGCCCTGATGCAGGGAGCTGGTAACCAAGGTACACAGCGGGTTTCCAGGCACCGCGCAGCACCTGGAAACCCGCTGTGTACCTTGGATACCAGCTCCCTGCATCAGCGCGCTGGTATCCAAGGTACACTGCGGGTAACTAAGCGATGTTACCCGCAGTGTCGCTGTGCTGATCGCTGCCTGAGCTGCCTGTTTGGCAGCTCAGCAGCGATCATGTAGCGATACACCAGCGATCCTGACAAGTGCATATCGTTGTCGGGATCGCTGGTGTATCGCTATGTGAGACCCAGGCCTCAGTGCTGAGCTGTCAGGCTAATCTGTGTAACTCTGCCCACATCACTGATTGGCAGCTTGCTGACAGCGCACTTTGTACACAGAAAGCTGACAGTCAGGAGTGTGGGCGAGGTTATGCACAGTTTAGCATTCTGAGCACTGCTAAATCTACAACTTAACCCCTTACTGCCAGCTGACAGAATAGTACGTCAGCTGGCAGTATCTTCCGCTTTGAGATGGGCTTCGGCAGTGAGCCCACCTCAAAGCCGGGACATGTCAGCTGTTTTGAACAGATGACATGTGCCCGCAATAGACACGAGCGGAATCGCAATCCGCCTGCACCTATTAACTAGTTAAATGCCACTGTCAAACGCTGACAGCGGCATTTAACAAGCGCTGCCGGCCACCGGGCTGGAAATACGTGCATCTCTGATCCCCGTCACGTGATCTGGGGTCATCGGTGTGTTGCCATCACAACCAGAGGTCTCCTCGAGACCTCTATGGTTGTTGATGGCAGATTTCTAGGAGCGCCACCCTGTGGTCGGCGCTCATAGCAATGCTGTCATTCTTCTACATAGAGGTGATCTGTGTATCACCCCTATGTAGCAGAGGCGATCGCATTCTGGCAGCTTCTAGCCTCCCATAGAGACTATTGAAGCATGTCAAAAGTAAAAAAAAAAATGTTTAAAAATATAAAAATAAAAAAATCATAAAAGTTCAAATCATCCCACCTTTCGTCCCATTCAAAATAAAACAATAAAAAAAATCAAACATACACATATTTGGTATCACCGTGTTCAGAATCGCCCGATCTATCAATACAAAAAAGGATTAACCTGATCGCTAAACGCTAAAAAAATCAAAACGCCAGAATTACGTGTTTTTGGTTGTCGTGACATTGCATTAAAATGCAATAATGGGCGATCAAAAGATCGTATCTGCACAAACGTAGTATCATTAAAACTGTCAGCTCGACACGCAAAAAATAAGCCCTCACCCGGCCCCAGATCACGAAAAATGGAGGCGCTACAGGTCTCAGAAAATTGCGCATTTTTTTATTTTTTAGCAAACTTTGGAAATTTTTTTCACCACTTAGATAAAAGAGAACCTAGACATGTTTGGTGTCTATGAACTCGTAATTACCTGGAGAATCATAATGGCAGGTCAGTTTTAGAATTTAGTGAACCTAGCAAAAAAGCCAAGCAAAAAACAAGTGTGGTATCGCACTTGTTTTGCAGTTTCACAGCACTTGGAATTTTTTTCACATTTTCGAGTACACGACATGGTAATACCAATGGTGTCATTCAAAAGTACAACTCGTCCTGCAAAAAATAAGCCCTGACATGGCCATATTGACGGAAAAATAAAAAAGTTATGGCTCTGGAAAGAAGGGGAGCGAAAAACTAAAACGCAAAACCGAAAAAAGCTCCGGTCATTAAGGGGTTAAATACCAGGGATTCTAGCAAAACTGCAGCAAGCAGGCCTTTAAGTGACAAATCGCTGGAATCAACCTCTCTTCCCCGACATCATGCTGCTTAAGATTACATAGCAAAAAAAAATAAAGACTGATTCCCTTTAAAGGAATTGTCCAGGACTTCTGAAGGGGCAGAGAGAGGCACGAATAACCTTGCTGCAGGCCGCCTGACCTTCACTCCATCCTACCATCCATAGGTAATGCAAATTTTTATACTTACAATCTAATATGTCCGTCCTCCTATTAATACCAGCTATTAAATTAATAACCGCCACTAGACTTATATACTGGGAGAAATGTGACTTTCCATTAGGCCGGGTTACACTTGCGAGGCACTGCCGCCGGCACTCGGCTGCATAGAAATACATGCAGCCGCACACTCCGGTCCGGAGTGCCGGCGGCAGTGCCGGGTATTGAGGTGCGAGACTCGTGCGAGTTTCTCGCAAGTGTGACCCTGGCCTTATATGCACTTGCACCTGAAATACATTTTGCTTTTGTTGTTCTCATCCCATATCTCCTAGTGCTGTCCCTCTGATTCCTTGTTACCACGGGCCATCTCTATAATAAGAGAAACTTTGCCCTTTCTATAAAAGATACATTGAAAAGATGGCAAACCAGGGAAACATCTTTCCTTAAATGCCATTCTGAGACAACCTATTTTGATTCATCAACAGAATTGTGTTACAGATCACATGTACTCGCACTTTATATCTATATTTCATGACTGAGCAATGCTATTACCTCGTACAGAGGTACTGTACTATGGTATGGCAGTCTGATGGGTTTCTTTATTGGGGATCTTTGTTTCATAAAGCCTGTAATACTTTAAGATACAGAATATTAGGGGAACCATACCCTTTATATGAAGGTAATTATGATATAGTTAATTTAGGTCCACCATATTAATTTGAGCTATTAGATACATAATATTATTGTCACTGCATGCATAGAATGTTCGCTGTGCAATCCCTCACACAAGAGGCTCCTGTGGTTTTAATTGAGTTATATGTTGTTCTTTCATTTAAAAAATAATTTTGTTAATAAAATACATTATTTTAAAGATATTTTTTCAAGTGGTCACCTATGTTTACCTGTTCCCCTTGTTGTAGGGATTATCCAGGTAATAATTTTGATTTATAACACTGTTTGTGACACCATATTAATTAAGGGACATTTTTTCTTGATCTCATATTCTATCAAAAGTGCAGCAAGTGGGCCTGTAAGTAACAAGTCTCTGGAATCAGGATCTCTTCCCCGACATTATACTGCTCTCAGATTTAATAGCAAATAAAAATGGATTCCGTTTGAAGGGATTGTCCTGGACTTCTGATGTAGATGACCTATGTTATGTATAGGTCATCAATACAGATCAATGAGGGTCCAACATCTGGCACCCCCACCTAGTAGCTATCAGCAAGTCCTGTTACGGCTGGACATGCAGGGGGCACAGAGCTGGAATAGCACAGCTCTGAACACTGTGAAGTTGCAGTTCTCAGATCTCATTCACTTCAATAGAAGCTGAGGTGCAGTACAGAGTATGGCCACTAGGCGGTATATGGAGCTGTGCAGTTCTTGCTCTGTATAAAGTGCAAGCAGCTGATCGTGGTGGTCCAGGGGTTATATTTACTTTTCAAGGATATAAATATGCAGACTTCATTTCGCATTGGGTAGATTTTTTGAGCCGCCTGATGGGGGAGCAGAGTCCATTTCTGAGGACGGCTATTATTATGGTGAGGGCTCTGTTCACTCTTGTCTTGCCCCTTCTCCAAAGAATGAGCCTCCCTTCAATACTTTTTTTTCAGCCATGTCCTCTCTTTATAGCAGGGTTCCCCAACACCAATCCTCAAGGCCCACCAACAGGTCATGTTTTCAGGATTTCCTTAGTATTGCTCAGGTAATAATTACATCACCTGTGCAATACAAAGGAAATCCTGAAAACATGACCTGTTGGTGGGCCTTGAGGACTGGAGTTGGGGAACCCTGCTTTATAGGACCTTCAAGCCTGTAGCGCTTCCTGTTCGTGACATTTTATATCAGCACAAGTTACAAAGATACGGTCATCCTGAAGGGAGTATATGCATCTTAGGCCGGGATCACACATGCGACGAAAACGTACGACGCTCGCATGTGAAATCCCAGCTCTGGCGCCGGCACTCGGGAGTGGAGTGTGCGGCTGCATGTATTTATATGCAGCCGCTCGCTCCACTCCCGAGTGCCGTTGCCAGAGCTGGGATTTCAAATGCGAGCGTCGGACGTTTTCGTCGCATGTGTGATCCCGCCTTACAGTAAATGTAGTATGCTGATCTGCAGTCCCATGTAATTCCAGGTGCTCTGGGCTACATCTGCACATGCCCTGTACTATTAGTACTAATGTCATCCTTGGTCCATCATCGCTTGTATCGCGTCCTGCCTTTACATCTTTTCCATTCCTCTTCATTTTAACCCTGTCAGGTCCCAGAGTCCGGGGATTGGCACTTTCTGATTGTTAATGGCTTCATTAAATCCGGTGTTTACAGCTCAGAGCTGCTGCGGATCTGAGATTAGTTTAGTGAGATGTAAAGTTACTGAGCGGAGCTGTAATTGTGTTACCAGCGATCGATGCTCATTCCGAAAACGATCAATCGTATCATTGTGACTGCGGAGAAGTTTGTGTTCTCCGTATATCGAGTTTATATCGACAGCATTTTTGATGCGGCGGCTCCAGACTTTACATTTATTAATGTATTCTTCTCTTTTCTCATCAGTAGTGCAAGGCTCGGGCAGACTGTCTCAGCAATGTCCTCGTCCTGCACTCTGGCTGTCGGAGAGTCTGCAGCTGAGGCCATGTTCACACGGTCAGTATTTGGTCAGTATTTTACATCAGTATTTATAAGCCAAAACCAGGAGAGGAACAATCAAAGGAAAAGTATAAGAGAAACACGTCACTGCATCTCATTTATAACCCGCTCCTGGTTATAAATACTGATGTAAAATACTGACCAAATATTGAACCTGTGAATGTGGTCTGAGGCTGCATTCATACAAGGGTGCACGGTGGACATCACACCGACCAGCGAGTGATATTCATGACAGCATGCAGTTGTCAGGTCCACTGTGCACACAGGACAAGTATCAATGGCACCGAGCTCCTGCACACATTCACCTGGTGGACGGAGCGGCACACAGACATGATTGTAATGGTAGTGTGAACATACCCTGAGAGTGGAAGAAAGAGAGGCGTCACAGCAGCACAGAGTGTTTTTTGGAGTGTGCTGATCTAGATGGCAGTTAGTATGACCGGTCCACTCGCACGATGTTGAAGGACGGAGTAACAGAAGATCCCATTTGACTGATGTACGTATTCTTGGCGCCTGACACGCTCGCCCCCCCCGTACTCACATTCTCTCCCACTTTTTATAGTTACCAGCGGCCTCTGATTTACTAAACTCTTTGTCTCCATCTGTCTGAGCACAGAGTAGGATCAATATCTATTTCAACTAGTGTAATAAGAAATGTCCAAATCCTGACCTACAGATTAACCCAAAAATCTTTGTACCAGCGCCAAGAGGCAGCCACTCTGTAACCCGGCCTTTAACGAGACTGTTCTGTGGATATCGCCATGCTCCGGCCTGACCCAGATTAGATGCCCTTTACCGGGCAGAACAATAAACTTCTTCTCTCGTTTTTGTGGGCTGCGGAGAGAAAAAAAACCTCCGTTACTTTGTATCACTTTGATCGAGATCTCGCCGCTCCAGTGACCTTTTTGGGAACCTTTTCTTTGCAGGCGCAACTGCAGGAAATATTGATTGGCTTTTGTTCCATTCTTTTTATCAGCCACCAATTTACTCTTTCACTGCCAGGATGGTACTGCTTCTCCAGCTAGACATAGAGAATAAATAATGAAATGCCTTTATTGGCATGTGAGGAGTATTAATATCTAAGAAGTGCGATACAATTCATACAGGAGAAGATGACCCAACGTATCTGCAGGATCCTTCCCTGTGAGGTACAGACCAGGGTCAAATGTCAAACGTATACTCTATAATGGAAGCCGATAAATGGACCCAATAATGGAAGGCTTTCCTAAGACAAAACTTAGTCCTACATACAAAAATGAGTATTATAGTCAAATTTAATTAAAATTATACCTTTATTACATATTACATAATAATAAAAATAAAAGGAGATGTAAAAATAGAGGCGGACTCCACACTGCACACCGCTTAATAATATGTATGCTACCAAGCGCTATACATAAAGGCAATACTAGGTACCATGCACAAATATATATACATCAATGATCTTACAGTAATAGTAAAATAAATCTCATGTTGAGACCATTGAATCACATTGCTAAATCCCTGTAAGAGTAAATAGATCTCTGATTCAAAGATGCTCAACAATGAGACTAGATAACAAATAGTAGGTTCAATAACATAAACACAAATATACTACTGGTGTATCAAAAATCATACTACAGCAAGAGCCAAAAGGATGGCACCCAGGTCGCCAGGGAAGTCAATGGGATCAATGGACACTCATCTATGTATATTTAACCCTTAACGACCGCCAACACTTAAGGTACTTATTCCTCAGCGCGCTTTTTAACGGCGCTGAGAAATAAGGTTATAGCGCCCCCAGTGGCGGAAACTCTCTGAATTCTCGGCTACCAGGGGTAACTGAGAAGTCCGGAGAACATGGTTTGGGTCGGTTTTTACTGTACCCAGCGTTGCGATCACCGGAATTCAAGGAGACCAGAAAAAAAAATCAGATTTCCTATTTATTGTTCTCTCCTCTGATATAATCTAGCACATGAGAGGATAGAGAGATGGGGTCCCCCGAGCCCCCGGTACCTCTGGCACCTCCTGCATCAACCGGTGATGTCCCCGGTTCTTCTAACCCAGAAGAAAATGGCGGGCGCATGTGCAGTGCGCGTGCCGAGATCTACCAGCCAGCACCTGGCAACAGTAGGAGATTTCTCCTGTTGGTTCCTTTTGATCATTGTGATAGACTCTATCACAGTGATCAAAATAAAAAAATAGTAAATCAAACTTTATCACCCCCTTAGTTAGGTAATAATAATAAAATGAAAAAAGTATTTATTTCCATTAGGGTTAAGGTTGGGCTAGGGTTAGGGTTGGGTTTAAAGCTAGGGTTGGGCTAGTTTAGGGTTGGGCTAGGGTTACGTTTGGGGCTAGGGTTGTGTTAGGGTTGTGGTGTTGGGGTTAAGGTCGTGGTTAGGGTTAGAGGTGTGTTGGGGTTAAGGCTGTGTTAGGGTTGGAGATAGAATTGGGGGGTTTTCCTCTGTTTAGTACATCAGGGGTCTCCAAACGCGACATGGTGCCCATCATTGATTCCAGCCAATTTTGCGTTCAGATGGTTCTCCCTCCCTACTGAGCCTGCCATGCGCCCAAACAGTAGCTTTTCCCCACTTACAGGGTATCTGCGTACTTAGGAGAAATTGCACAACAAATTTGTGGTCCATTTTTTCCTGATACTCTTTTGAAAATAAAAAAGTTTGGTTCCAAAGTAAATTTTTTTGTGAAAAAGTAAAATGTTCATTTTTTTCCTTCCACATTTCTTTAGTTCTCGTGAAGCACCTGAAGGGTTAATAAACTGCTTGAGTGTGGTTTTGCGCACCTTCAGAGGTGCAGTTTTTAAAATGGTGTCACTTTTGGGTATTTTCTGTTATATTGACCCCCCCAAACTCACTTCAAATGTGAGGTGGTCCCTAAAAAAATGGTTTTGTAAATTTTGTTGGAAAAATGAGAAATCGCTGGTCAACTTTTAACCCTTGTTACTTCCTAACAAAAAAATTATGTTTCCAAAATTGTGCAGATGTAAAGTAGACATGTGGGAAATGTCATTTATTAACTATTTTGTGTGATATGACTCTGATTTAAGGGCACAAAAAATAAAAGTTTGAAAATTGCTAATTTTTTGCCAAATTTCAGTAATTTTCATAAATAAATGCAAGTCATATCGAAGAAATTTAACCCCTCTCTGCCATCGGACGTACTATCCCGTCCATGAAACCCGTGCCAATCTGCCCATGGACGGGATAGTACGTCCAAGGCGATCAGCTGCCCTCCCGGGGGAGCGCAGCTCATCGCGGCTGGGTGTCAGCTGATTATCACAGCTGACACCCGGCACTATGTGCCAGGAGCGGACACGGACCGCTCCCGGCACATTAACCCCTGACACACCGCGATCAGACATGATCACGGTGTACCGGGGGCACAGGGGAGCATCACGCAGGGAGGGGGCTCCCTGCGTGCTCCCCTGAAACCCTCAGAACAGCGCGATGTGATCGCGCTGTTCTGAAGGCGTCTTACCTGCAGGACCCCGGATCCAAGATGGCCGCCGGGTCCTGCAGGGAGGCGGCTTCCTCAGTGCCTGCTGAGAGCAGGCGCTGAGGAAGCCTGCAGTACTGCCTGTGAGATCGCTGGTCTCACAGAGTGCTGTGCACACTGTGAGACCAGCGATCTGACCCTATACAGTAATGTCCCACCCTGGGACAAAGTAAAAAAGTTAAAAAAATAAAAATAAACGTGTAAAAAAATTCCAAAATAAAAGGAAAAAAAAAAAATATTGCCCAATAAATTATTTTCTTCCTGTAAATAAAAAAAACAAAACCATAAAAGTACACATATTTGATATTGCCGCGTCCGTAACAACCCCACCTATAAAACTCCCAAGAGTTAACCCCTTTAGTGAACCCCTTAAAAAAAAAAAAACAAAGCAAAAAATCAATGCTTTATCATCATACTGCCGAACAAAAAGTGGAATAACACGCGATCAAAAAGACTGATATAAATAAACATTGTACCGCTGAAAATGTCATCTTGTCCCGCAAAAAACGAGCCGCCATACAGCATCATCAGCGAAAAAATAAAAAAGTTATAGCTCGCAGAATAAAGCAATGCAAAAATAATTATTTTTTATATAAAATTGTTTTTAATGTATAAAAGCGCCAAAGCATAAAAAAATGATATAAATGAGGTATCGCCATAATCGTACTGACCCGAAGAATAAAACTGCTTTATCAATTTTACCACATGCGGAACGGTATAAACGCCCCCCCCAAAAGAAATTCATGAATTGCTGATTTTTGTTCATTCTAACCTCCCAAAAATCGAAATAAAAAGCGATCAAAAAATGTCACGTGCTCAAAAATGGTACCAATAAAAACGTCAACTCGTACCGCAAAAAATAAGACCTCACATGACTCTGTGGGCCAAAATATGCAAAAATTATAGCTCTCAAAATGTGGTGATGCAAAAACTATTTTTTGCAATAAAAAGCGTCTTTTAGCGTGACAGCTGCCACTCATAAAAACCTGCTATAAATAGTAACGCAAACCCCCCTTTATCACCCCCTTAGTTAGGGAAAAATAATAAAATTAAAAAAATGTATTTATTTCCATTTTCCCATTAGGGTTAGGGTTGCGGCTAAAGTTAGGGTTAGGGTTGAGGCTAAAGTTAGGATTAGGGTTAGGGTTGGTATTAGGGTTAGGGGTGTGTTAGGGTTAGGTTTGTGGCTAGGGTTATGGTTAGGGTTGGGACTAGGGTTAGGAGTGTGTTGGGGTTAGGGTTGGAGTTAGAATTGGGGGGTTTCCGCTGTTTAGGCACATCAGGGGCTCTCCAAATGTGACATGGCGTCTGATCTCAATTCCAGCCAATTCTGTGTTGAAAAAGTCAAACAGTGCTCCTTCACTTCTGAGCTCTGCCATTCGCCCAAACAGTAGTTTACCCCCACATATGGGGTATCAGCGTACTCAGGACAAATTGGACAACAACTTTTGGGGTCCAATTTCCTTGGGAAAAATCAAAAATTTGGGACTAAAAAATCATTTTTGTGGAAATTTGGTTTGTTTTTTTTCACACCCAGGCATTATAAACTTTTGTGAAACACTTGGGGATTCAAAGTGCTCATAACAGATCTAGCTAAGTTTCATAGGGGTCTAGTTTCCAAAATGGTGTCACTTGTGGGGGGTTTCCACTGTTTAGGCGCATCAGAGGCTCTCCAAATGCGACATGGCGTCCAATCTCAATTCCAGCCAATTTTGGTTTGAAAAAGTCAAACGGCGCTCCTTCCCTTACGAGCTCTGCCGTGTGCCCAAACAGTGGTTTTCCCCCACATATGGGGTATTGACGTACTCAGGAGAAATTGCACAACAACTTTTTCTGTCCATTTTCTCCTTTTACCCTTGTGAAAATAAAAAAAGTTTGTAAAAGATCATTCTTGTGACTAAAAAGTTAAATTTTCATTTTTTCCTTCCACGTTGCTTCAGCTCCTGTGAAGCACCTGAAGGGTTAATAAACTTCTTGAATGTGGTTTTGAGTACCTTGAGGGGTGCAGTTTTTAGAATGGTGTCACTTTTGGGTATTTTCTGCCATATAGACCCCTCAAAGTGACTTCAAATGTGAGGTGGTCCCTAAAATTAATGGCTTTGTAAATTTTGTTGTAAAAATGAGAAATCGCTGGTCAACTTTTAACCCTTATAATTTCCTAACAAAAAAAAATTTTGCTTCCAAAATTGTGCTGATGTAAAGTAGACATGTGGGAAATGTTATTTCTTAACTATTTTGTGTGACATATTTCTCTGTTTTAAGGGAATAAAAATTTAAAGTTTCTCTCCGGAGCCAGGGGACAATAATCAGGCACTGGCTGCTCCAGGACCAAGTAAGAAGGTTCAGGCACTGGCCGCTCTGGGACCAGGGCATGAGATTCAGGCACTGACTGTTCCAGGTCCTGGGGACGAGGTTCAGGGAATAGCCTCCCTGGAACCAGGGGACAGGGTTCAGGAACTGTCCGCTCTGGGACCACGAGATGAGGTTCAGACACTGGGCACTCTGGGACCATGAGATGAGGTTCAGACAATAGCCACTCTCGGACCTGGGGACAAGGTTTAGGCCCTGTTCCTTTTTTGAAATTCTGTGTTACTTCTACAGCAGATGTAATGAGACATACACCTTCTAAAAAGTTGCGCAAAAGTCTTGGGAATCATCAAGATGTGTTATAATAGTTATATTATTGTACATGTGGGGCAGTATTACAGTATTTATAGTCTTGTACATAGTGAATAGCATTATAGTAGTTATATTCATGTACATAGGAGCAGTATTATAGCAGATATAATCTTGTACATAGAGGGCAGTATTATAGTAGTTATATTCTTGTACATAGCATTATTATAGTAGTTATATTCTTGTACATAGGAGCAGTATTATAGTGGTTATATTTTTGTTCATAGTAGCAGTATTATAGTGGTTATATTCTTGTGCATAGGAGTAGTATTATAGTAGTTATATTCTTGTACATAGGCGCAGTATTATAGTAGTTATATTATTGCACATAGGAGCAGTATTATAGTGGTTATATTTGTGTTCATAGTAGCAGTATTATAGTGGTTATATTCTTGTGCATAGGAGCAGTATTATAGTAGTTATATTCTTGTACATAGGCGCAGTATTATAGTAATTATATTCTTGTACATAGGGGCAGTATTACAGTAGTTATATTCTTGTACATAGGGGCAGTATTATAGTAATTATATTCTTGTACATAGGGGCAGTATTACAGTAGTTATATTCTTGTACATAGGCGCAGTATTATAGTAATTATATTCTTGTACATAGGGGCAGTATTACAGTAGTTATATTCTTGTACATAGGGGCAGTATTAGGCCGGTGTCACACTTGCGAGTGTGATGTGAGAAACTCACACAAGTGTCTCGCATCAAAACCCGGCACTGCCGCCGGCACTCGGACCGGAGCGTGGGGCTGCATAGAAATACATGCAGCCGCACGCTTCGGTCCGAGTGCCGGCGGCAGTGCTGGGTTTTGATGCGAGACACTTGTGTGAGTTTCTCGCATCACACACACAACTGTGACCCCGGCCTTATAGTAGATATATTGTTGTACATAGGGGCAGTATTATAGTAGTTGTTTTCTTGCACAGAGGGCGATAGTGAGCAGGTGAGCAGATATGATAGTCTCCACATTTGTATGAATTGTTTGTTCCTATGGCTTTATAGAAGTGTCATTCAGAGTTAGAACTTATACAGACAGTGATTTTTCTAGTGCGACAAAAATGGTCAGTGTTTCATCAGTTTTTTTCTGATGGAAAAACACTTCTATGAAGCACTGTGAAAATCGGACAGTGCACGGATGGCATCATAGTGGTGTTCGATTCTTTTCACTGACCCATAGACTTGCATTGATATTTGTCCTTTTGTGCAGACACGTGAACAGTACTACAGACAGTGGTACAACTGTTTTCTGTGAAAAACCAGCAGAGAGATATCATATGTGAAAACTAACGTCTGAATGAGGCCTAAGAGGAAAAGTGTTTCCTTGACTCTTGAATTGTTGATGTTCTTGTCAGTGGCTTCTCCTTTGTTTCATGCTGCAGATTTACTAGATATTATTCCATCTTTGCTCACTAAAGACTTTCTATTATGTCTGTTTAGTGGCCAGTGTGAACTTGCGCTTACACACTGCATGCACACCAGTTTATATTCCAGTTAATCTCTGTAGGTTTTTTCTATTATGGAGATTTTAGCACCTTGTTTTTTCTTTGTGTTTTTTTTACCAATAATTTTTTTATAGAATTTCTTGTGTGTTTCTAGATCTGTAATGGAATCTGTGTAATTTGCTTTTGTGACTGCTCCCCTTGGTTCATCACATTATGCCGGGCTGCTTGGCGACATTTACACTTCACTTATTGCCCCGTGATTGAAATAAAATGACTACTTTGTGAGTAAGATACGCGGCGTCTCGCTTGTTTACCGATCGGAGATTTTCAGACGCTGATTACGGCAATTGTCATTGAAATGAGCTGCAGCAATCAGCCGGGGCTGGAGGGCCCTTGTGATCGGCCTTCGCTGGCAGAGGGGACGTGTGGGATTGGGCGCTGTCACTGTGCTAGATTGACTCCAATCCAATGAACACGCCATAGTGAGTCAGTAAATCTATGGTAATGACCTCCCCCGATCATCACAATGTACACATCCAAGGGCTGATTAGTGTATTGTTACCCAAGATTTACCATGAATATGTCACCCCATAAATTACCAGTGACCCCCCTCACTTGTTAAACCCCTATAATGCAGCTGTTGGGGTTCTAACCTTGCAGATTTCCAGTCCCTTGTCTCTTACACTTGTCTGCATTGTAGATGTGTAAATCACTAGATCCAACTCATGTCATAATTCTGATACCTTTGTAGGTTCAGGTGACGGACCACTGAATTACAATGGGGTCTTTTATGTTATGTCAAATGTGCCAGTATTTGCAGTTCTGTCTACGTCTTCTATTTTGTAATTCATCTACATTCACACTGACACATTTCCGTGCAGTGTTTGGTGCAGAATATGTGCAAAGTGTGGAAAAAAAACCCTACGAGATGCTTCAATAAAAGTATTGAAAAGGTTTCTGAACTGATTCTGTCCAGCAAGAGATCAGACGGAGTCACCCCAATGCGGCTGTATGCCATATGGACCTGAAACAGCTCTAAGCGCAAATCCATGGCAAAATCCCAGTGTCCCCAAGGCAAATGCAGACCCTTTTGCTGTTATTTTGTGATAAGTTACACGTTTACAGTAGTTTTTCCAGTTGTCAGTCCAGGCCTCCAGGGGGTAGTAGAGCTTTTTCTGAAGCATGCTGCCCCCTGGTGGGGGATGTGGGTATAACACATTCTAATGGCAGTGGTTTGGAGCACCTTTAAATTTTCTTCAGTTCTTATAATTCCATGATTGTGTTTCTTTCCCATCTTTATAAATCCATTATGATTGGTAGAACTAGATGTGGGTGTATGCTTTCTGGGCCTCTTGACCAGGGGATATGGATTACCTAGCACTGCAGTCAGGAGGGTGTTTTATACAGTATGTCTCACTAATTAAACTGTAAGTGAAGCTGTAAGAGTCCATTAGATAAATGTACACAGAGCAGTAATGAGAATCATGCCCCTGGAGATCTGTAGGACGTGACTGGCGACGGCCATCTGCTCTCATCGGCTCCCTTCATCCAGCAGTATAGGAAAATGTACGGTATATCATAAAGACCCTATGTGCACTTACATCGGGTTTTCATCACATTGGGAGGGTCACGCTATATTCCTTGCATTGTAAGAGCTGCCATCACTCAAAGGTAAGGGGAGCAATTGCTGTATGTCTTATACGGCTAAACACCATGTTAGCAGCCTAGAAGTAGAACCACCATTCTTCATAGGTTGTGTCTAGGGATAATGGGGTGGTCCAGGACTTGCTTATTGATGATAGGTCATCAATATCAGATCATAGGGCTGACATCCTGCACCACCATGAATCAGCTTTGGGGGTTTTGGGGTTGTTAACAGCTGTGTAATGTCCGCTGACATCAAGCCCAGGAATGGAGAGGCGTCTGTCAAACACCCCATTACTAAACCCGTAGCCAAAAGCAATAAACACACACACATACAAAAGTCCCTTAATAGTACAGTCATGGACAAAAGTTTTGAGAATGACACAAATATTATATTTTCACATGATCTGCTGCCCTCTGGTTTTTATTTGTGTTTGACAGATGTTTTTATCACAGACAGAAATATAATAATTGCAAACATATGAGTAACAAAAGCTTATATTGACAGAATGAGTTAATGCAGCAAGTCAATATTTGCAGTGTTGACCCTTCTTCTTCAGGACCTCTGCAATTCTCCCTGGCATGCTCTCAATCAACTTCTGGACCAAATCCTGACTGATAGCAGTCCATTCTTGCACAATCAATGCTTTCATTTTGTCAGAATTTTTAGGTTTTTGTTTGTCCACCTGTCTCTTGATGATTGACCACAAGTTCTCAATGGGATTAAGATCTGGGGAGTTTCCAGGCCATGGACCCAAAATTTCTATGTTTTGTTCCCTGAGCCATTTAGTTATCACCTTTGCTTTATGGCAAGGTGCTCCATCATGTTGGAAAAGGCATTGTTGATCGCCAAACTGCTCTTGGAGGGTTGGGAGAAGTTGCTCTTGGAGGACATTCTGGTACCATTCTTTATTCATGGCTGTGTTTTCAGGCAAGACTGTGAGAGAGCCGATTCCCTTGGCTGAGAAGCAACCCCACACATGAATGGTTTCAGGATGCTTAACAGTTGGCATGAGACAAGACTGGTGGTAGCGCTCACCTTGTCTTCTCCAAATGAGGCGTTTTCCTGATGTCCCAAACAATCGAAAAGGGGATTCATCAGAGAAAATAACTTTACCCCAGTCCTCAGCAGTCCACTGCCTGTACCTGATGCAGAATATCAGTCTGTCAATGATGTTTTTTCTGGAGAGAAGTGGCTTCTTTGCTGCCCTCCTTGAGACCAGGCCTTGCTCCAAGAGTCTCCGCCTCACAGTGCGTGCAGATGCACTCACACCTGCCTGCTGCCATTCCTGAGCAAGCTCTGCACTGCTGGTAGCAGCTGAAACACTTTTAAGAGACGGTCCTGGCGCTTGCTGGTCTTTCTTGGGCACCCTGAAGCCTTTTTGGCAACAATGGAACCTCTCTCCTTGAAGTTCTTGATGATGCGATAGATTGTTGACTGAGGTGCAATCTTTCTAGCTGCGATACTCTTCCCTGTTAGGCCATTTTTGTGCATTGCAATGATGACTGCACGTGTTTCTTTAGAGATAACCATGGTTAACAGAAGAGAAACAATGATGCCAAGCACCAGCCTCCTTTTAAAGTGTCCAGTGTTGTCATTCTTACTTAATCATGACAGATTGATCTCCAGCCATGTCCTCATCAACACCCACACCTGTGTTAATGGAGCAATCACTGAAAAGAGGTTAGCTGGTCCTTTAAAGGCATGGCTGCAGTGATGTTGAAATGTGTTTTGGGGGATAAAGTTCATTTTCTAGCCAAATATTGACTTTGCAAGTAATTGCTGTTAAGCTGATCACTCTTTATAACATTCTGGAGTATATGCAAATTTCCATTAGAAAAAGTGAAGCAGTAGACTTTGTAAAAATTAATATTTGTGTCATTCTCAAAACTTTTGGCCATGACTGTAGAAAGCCCTTCCCGACAATTACCCTCTTTTACCCATTTAACACCATAAAAGTAATAAAATTAAAAGTAATCCAAAGGGTCTGCCGTAATAAATAATATGGACGTCCCATGACGATCCCCACTCTACTACATCCGGAAGCTATGATGAGCAGTGACATCAGTAACATTACCGCTCACCATGGCTGTTGGAGCACATAGAGTAGCATGAGAGTCCGTGGCAGTGACGAGTAGTGACATCATTAAGGTTACCGCAGGTTACAACAATATAAGCAGATAGGGTAACCTAATTTACCAGTTAAAACATAACCTTTAATCAATGGTATAAAAACAACCCTTCAGTGCAAGACATTTAGCAGAGATAGACACATATCTTTATAAACGCGTTAACACAATTTATGGTCCAGGAGGTACATTAGTTTGACACCATACTTGGGTATTGTCCTTGTGAGGACAGGAGTCTTGCAGGGGCACGACAGGGAATGTTAACCATATACTACTCTCTAGCTTTTTCAGACCCCTATTCAAATATTGTCTATATGAACAAGACTCCTGCGCTGGTACACCTATCAGTCTTGGGGTCCACACCCAGTTACTGGGTAGATGAGATGCAAACTTGACCATACAGGACATTCATCTGAATGGGTGAGATTGATCCATTTTTCTTTTAATAAGCACATAGCACGAGCACTTTATGTATGTATGTTATATGTCTTGCACTGAAGGGTTGTTTTTATACCATTGATTAAAGGTTATGTTTTAACTGGTAAATTAGGTTACCCTATCTGCTTATATTGTTGTTAAACCTGAGGGTAAATGATATTGTCCTTGAGACATGTTGTCACGCTGTCTCTGTATACAGGAGAACCGGGGTCTATGCTGACCCTAAGCTGGGGTCCTGGCTAATCCCTCTACCTGGAGGTACTGTTGATGGTACAGAGGTCCAGGCCGCCAGCGTAAACCCTATCTCCTGTGAATCCCTAACCACTGTAATCTAGTCCTGAGAAGGACCCTGATTACCACCACAGGGATCAGGAAGGTATCTGCCTTCACACACAGTATAAGACAAACGAGACAGTACAAGGGGTAAAATAAAAGAACACCTTGCATACAAAACTACCAATACAGAGGGAACACAAACGGGTAGGGAGATAACTAATAAAGCGAGGAGAGGAGAAAACCACAACAGGTATTCTTAGCTTAGACTTCTCAATACGATCCGCTCTGCTGGTCTGCATGAATGCTTTCACCGACACTTCCCCAGCAGACAGGCAGGTATAAGAAGGAAACCAATTAACAAAACATTAATTGCAGCTGAGCGAGACTGGTCAGTCCAGCACAGAGAGAGAAAGAATTAACTCCCTCAGTGCCGAAAAACACCCAGCACCAGAAACTCAGCTGTGCGAAGTCAGGGTGTGCAATCGCGACGATCTTCGCAGCGACACACCCGTGACAGTACCCCCCCTTCTACGAGGGGCCTCTGGACCCTCAGGGCCGGGTTTATCTGGGTGAGTAGTGTGGAAGGCCCGAACCAAACGGTCTGCGTTAATATCCGACGCAGAAACCCACGTCCTCTCCTCAGGACCATACCCCCTCCAATGAACAAGGTACTGAAGGGACCGGCGATTCAGACGTGAATCGATGACTCTCGACAGCTGGAACTCCAAGTTACCATTGACCACCACAGGAGGAGGAGGTAAAGGTGAAGGTATCACCGGCGCCACATACTTCTTAAGTAACGATCTGTGGAACACATTATGAATTTTAAATGTAGGAGGGAGGTCAAGACGGAATGCAACCGGATTAATTATAGCACTGATCTTGTATGGCCCGATGAACCTGGGACCCAGTTTCCAGGAGGGAACCTTAAGTTTAATATTCTTGGGAGACAACCATACCAGATCGTTCACACTTAGGTCCGGACCAGACACTCTCCTCCTATCAGCCATACGTTTGTATCGGTTCCCCATAGAACTCAGATTATTCAGCACTCCTCTCCACACTGAAGCAAGTGACGACGAAAACCGTTCCTCCTCAGGAACCCCAGAAGAGCCCCCCCTATTGAAAGTACAAAACTGGGGGTGAAAACCATATGCCCCAAAAAACGGGGACTTACCAGTGGACTCGCTCCGCCTATTATTTAGAGCAAACTCCGCCAGAGGCAAGAAAGAAGCCCAGTCCTCCTGGTTCTCTGACACAAAACACCGGAGATATGTCTCCAAGCTCTGTTTCAGACGCTCTGTCTGACCATTGGTCTGCGGGTGAAAAGCCGATGAAAATGACAACTGCATCCCCCGCCGTGTACAAAATGCTCTCCAGAATTTGGACACGAACTGAGACCCCCGATCCGACACCACATCGGAGGGTACTCCGTGAAGCCTTACAATCTCCCCAATAAACACCTGCGCAAGAGTTTTAGCATTAGGAAGAGCAGGAAGAGCGATAAAATGTGCCATCTTGCTGAACCTGTCCACCACAACGAGTATGACTGTTTTACCCGAAGATGGCGGGAGATCCGTAATGAAGTCCATAGACAGATGAGTCCACGGACGCTCCGGGATCTTCAAAGGTAAGAGAGTCCCCGACGGACGGGTATGTGGGGTCTTAGAGCGCGCACAAACCTCGCAGGACGCGACAAAAGTTACCACCTCCCTATGTAAGTTAGGCCACCAAAACCGGCGCGAGAGGAGATCCTCAGTTGCTTTACTCCCTGGGTGTCCTGCCAAAGCTGAATTATGGTGTGCCTCGATCACCCTTTGTCGCAACTGATTTGGAACAAACAGTCTCCCTGGAGGTCCTAAAGGGGCGTCCCCCTGAGCCTCCAATACCTCCTCCTCAAGCTCAGAGCATACTGCCGACACCACCACCCCCTCCTGAAGGACTGGAACCGGGTCCTCCGTATTCCCAGCCCCAGGGAAACAGCGAGATAAGGCATCCGCCTTAACATTCTTTGACCCAGGACGATATGTGACGGCAAAATTAAACCTGGTAAAAAACAACGACCACCTAGCTTGTCTGGGATTCAGACGTTTAGCGGACTCTAAATATAGCAGGTTTTTGTGATCGGTAATGACAGTGACCGGTGGACTGCCCCCTCCAAAAAATGACGCCACTCCTCAAAAGCCAACTTAATGGCCAAGAGCTCCCTATTGCCGACATCATAATTCCTCTCAGCGGACGACAATTTTTTAGAGAAGAAGGCGCACGGATGCCATTTACCAGGGACGAACCTTGTGACAATACCGCTCCCACCCCTACCTCGGAAGCGTCCACCTCAACAATGAATGGCTGAGACGCATCAGGCTGAACAAGTATGGGTGCAGAAGCAAAACATTTTTTCAAAGAGGAAAACGCTTGACAAGCCTTGTCCGACCACTTTGAAAAATCCGTCCCTTTTTTAGTCATGTCTGTGAGAGGTTTAACTATGGAGGAGAAATTACGAATGAATTTCCGGTAGTAGTTAGCAAACCCCAGGAAACGTTGTAATGCCTTAAGATCCTCTGGCAGATCCCACTCAAGAACTGCCCGCACTTTCCCAGGGTCCATACGAAAACCGGATGCTGAGACCAGGAATCCTAAAAACTGAAGTTCCTGTACGGCGAACACACACTTCTCCCATTTGGCGTACAGTTTATTATCTCGCAAGATCTGTAACACCTGCCTAACATGCTCCTGATGAGACACAAGATCTGGCGAGTAAATTAAGATATCATCCAGATATATGACCACAAACTGTCCCATTAGGTGGCGAAAGATGTCATTTACAAAGTGTTGAAACACCGCCGGGGCAATACTCAGACCAAATGACATGACAAGGTTCTCATAATGCCCCTCCGGAGTGTTAAACGCCGTCTTCCACTCATCCCCCTCCTTCATCCTAATAAGATTGTACGCCCCCCTGAGATCCAACTTAGAGAACCATTTGGCACCCACGATCTGATTGAAGAGATCGGGAATAAGTGGGAGCGGATACGGATCTCGGACCGTAATCCGCTTAAGCTCACGGAAATCCAGGCAAGGGCGTAGGCCTCCATCTTTTTTCTTCACAAAGAAGAACCCCGCGGCCACCGGGGAAGATGAAGGTCTAATATGCCCCTTAGCCAGACTCTCTGAAATATAATCCTTCATGGCCTGTCTCTCAGGACCAGAAAGGTTATACAACCTAGATTTCGGTAACTTGGCCCCAGGGATCAAGTTAACAGCACAGTCATACTCACGATGAGGAGGTAGTTCTTGACACCCTTCCTCCGAGAATACATCCTCAAAGTCCACTAGAAATGGAGGTAAGGCCCTAGGAGCGACCGCACCAATGACCGTATTCATGCAGTTTTTATTACAGAAATCGCTCCATTGGCTTATCTCTCTGGATTGCTAATCAATAACCGGGTTATGCTTAGTTAGCCAAGGCAGGCCCAGCACTATAGGAGTGGGAAGACCCTCCAACACATAACAAGACAACAGTTCTTTATGTAGCGCCCCCACTTGAAGATCAATGTTATGCACTGCTTGCACAAAACTTCCCTGACCGAGAGGTCTGGCGTCGATCGAGAATATGGGGACGGGTTTAGCCAACCCACACAATCGCATACCTTGAACCCGGGCAAAGCGAGCATCCACCAGATTAGCCCCGGCCCCACTATCCAGAAGAACAGATATACTCTCAGTTCTCGCACCCACCACCACCTCCGCCGGTACGAGAAACTGAGACGAACTTAGGGACGAAATACTTACTCCCAGATTGCCGTCCACCACACAATCTGGGATCAATAGTTTTCCGGCGACTTCTCACTCTGCAAAGGACGGGATGGACACCCCCTAATAAAATGTCCCTTTTTTCCACAGAAGAAACAACTTCTTGTTTTGTGGCGCCCCACCGATCCCCTCCCCCGGAATGATGTCCCTCCTAATTGCATAGGCTCCTCTGGACTGACCAGGGGAACCTCCGTGTAAGGGACCCCTGAGGAAGGTGGAGTCATCACAGGGGGCGGAGTTATCCCGCACCTCTCCCGCAACCGTCTATCAATGCGAATAGCAAGGGCCATAGCGGCCTCCAGTGACGTGGGAGGGTCATACTGCGCCAACACATCTTTTAATTTGTCAGATAAACCTTGACAAAACTGGCTCCTAAGAGCTGGGTCATTCCACTGGGTGTCCGTGGCCCACCTACGGAACTCCGAAGAAAATTCCTCTGCCGGACGATCTCCCTGCTGTATCTTACGTAACTTAGATTCAGCAAGGGAGACCCGATCCGGGTCATCATATACAAGACCCAGAGCTGCGAAAAAATCTATCCACTGACTGAAGAGCCGGGGAGCCCGGGGGAAGAGAGAACGCCCAGGATTGGGGGTCCCCTTGTAGGAGCGAGATGACAATTCCCACTCTTTGATCTTCACTCCCAGATGACCGAGGTCGCAGCCGAAAGTACAATTTACATGCCTCCCGGAAAGCAAAAAACTTGTCCCGCCCTCCAGTGAACCTGTCCGGGAGAGCTACTGTAGGTTCAGTTCTGGCTTGCTCCGGGGGGTACAAAACTTTGGACTTAACATCCCTGAGCTCCATGGACAAACTCTGCAACTGCTGAGCTAGACTGGCTACTGGATCCATGGTGGCTGGGGAGAATCTTAAATATGGTCGGTGAAAATGTCACGCTGTCTCTGTATACAGGAGAACCGGGGTCTATGCTGACCCTAAGCTGGGGTCCTGGCTAATCCCTCTACCTGGAGGTACTGTTGATGGTACAGAGGTCCAGGCCGCCAGCGTAAACCCTATCTCCTGTGAATCCCTAACCACTGTAATCTAGTCCTGAGAAGGACCCTGATTACCACCACAGGGATCAGGAAGGTATCTGCCTTCACACACAGTATAAGACAAACGAGACAGTACAAGGGGTAAAATAAAAGAACACCTTGCATACAAAACTACCAATACAGAGGGAACACAAACGGGTAGGGAGATAACTAATAAAGCGAGGAGAGGAGAAAACCACAACAGGTATTCTTAGCTTAGACTTCTCAATACGATCCGCTCTGCTGGTCTGCATGAATACTTTCACCGACACTTCCCCAGCAGACAGGCAGGTATAAGAAGGAAACCAATTAACAAAACATTAATTGCAGCTGAGCGAGGCTGGTCAGTCCAGCACAGAGAGAGAAAGAATTAACTCCCTCAGTGCCGAAAAACACCCAGCACCAGAAACTCAGCTGTGCGAAGTCAGGGTGTGCAATCGCGACGATCTTCGCAGCGACACACCCGTGACACATGTTGGCTAAATAATTACCGCAGGTTACAGCAGGCGGTTATCACGGTAATCTCTGTGTGAGCCGCAAAGAACAGCATGTGAGTCGACCAGCTGTGAACTGCTGTACCCTTACGGAGTTCTCAACAGTTCAGAACTGGCCTCACACACGCAGAGGTTACCGTGAGAACTGCCGGCTGTGACCTACAGTAACCTTTATGAATTCACTTCTCTTCACTGTGGCTGGCTCTCATGCTACTCTCTGTGTTGCGGCGGCTGTGTTGAGCAGTAACTTTACTGATGTCTCAACCTCCAGATGTAGCAGAGTCT
Source organism: Oophaga sylvatica (assembly GCA_033576555.1). Classification (NCBI taxonomy): domain Eukaryota; kingdom Metazoa; phylum Chordata; class Amphibia; order Anura; family Dendrobatidae; genus Oophaga; species Oophaga sylvatica. The sequence continues at coordinate 394,710,771 of JARQOD010000003.1, read as the reverse complement.
GGATCGTCGTGGGACAACCATATTATGCATTACCGCGGACCCTTTAGATTACTTTTTTTTATGGTATTAAATGAGTAAAAGGGTAATTGTCGGGGAGTGCTTCTTAAAAATTAAGGACTTTTCTCTGTATGTTTGTTTTTCTTTTTTTAACTTATAGGGCTAGTAATGAGAGTGTCTGACAGATGCCTCTCCATTATTAATCCCTGAGCTTGATGTCAGCAGACATTTCAAAGCTGACATCAATCCCAAAACCATTACCCCGATTGCCAATGCACCAGGGCAATCGATAAGAGACAAGGATTAGCGCAAGAATTGGCACGTCTAATGTATGCGCCATTTCTGGGGTGGATGAGGGCTGGTGCTATTAGTCTGGGAAGGGAGCAATTTCCTTGGCCCTTCCCAGACTATTAATATCAGCCCCCAGCTGTCTGCTAAGCCTTTGCTGGTGTTTAAAAATAGGGGGGACCCATCGTCATTTTTCTACATTATTTATTTCATAGGTTAAATAAGGCTAAACGCCTTTTTGTTGAGGTCCCCCCTTTTTAATAACTAGTAAAGACTACGCAGACAGCTGCGGGATGATATTAATAGCCTGTACACCAAAAAAAAAAGCATGTACCACACCTCCAAAAATTCATACTCTGATCTAATTCCGCTAGGCAAAAATATATATTACTGAACGTGAGGTTCTTAGTTTAACATTCTGATCTCACTGTATGAAGCCCACTGCCACATCACTGCAAACCTCTCAATGGGTCCCTGTCGCCTTAAAAGAGCAGCGTCCTGCACAGACCACCATCACAGGGATAATGCACTAGAAGGGCAGACGGCCTGGTGCCTCACAGCACTGATGCTGCAAGAATGAGTTGCCATGACTCCAGACTGCACGCCCCACCAGCACAAAACCACAGCAGTAATGGACACGCAACACCAACACCAAATGAAAGAAGCATTGAAATTCACCTTCCTCAAGCTCTCAAGTGAGAGCAAATATAGGCTGCACCCCTTTCTTTGCAGTCTCCTGCTAATTTAAAATCACCTGTGTCACATGGGAGGAGTGCTGGTCTAAGAAAGGGGAAAGAACATGTTATACACCAAAAAAAGAGCATGCACCACACCTCCAAAAACTCATACGTTGATCTAATGCCGCTAGGTAAAAACATACAGTGAAGGAAATAAGTATTGATCTCTTGCTGATTTTGTAAGTTTGCCCATTAATAAAGACATGAACAGTCTATCATTTTAAGGGTAAGTTCATTTTAACATTGAGAGCTAGAATATCAAAATAAAATCCAGAAAATCACATTGTAGAAATTATATAAATGTATTTGCATTTTGCAGGGAGAAATAAGTATTTGATCTCTCTGGCAAACAAGACTTAATACTTGGTGGCAAAAAACTTGTTGGCAAGCACAGCAGTCAGACGTTTTTTGTAGTAGATGATGAGGTTTGCGCACATGTCAGGAGGAATTTTGGTCCACTCCTCTTTGCAGATCATCTCTAAATCTTTCAGATTTTGAGGCTGTTGCTTGGCAACTCGGAGCTTCAACTGCCTCCATAAGTTTTCTATGGGATTAAGGTCTGGAGACTGGCTAACCCACTCCATGACCTTGATGTGCTTCTTTTTAAGCCATTCCTTTGTTGCCTCGGCTGTATGTTTTGGGTCATTGTCTTGCTGGAGTCTCAGCCACGACCCATTTTTAATGTCCTAGCAGAGGGAAGGAAGGAGGTTGTCACTCAGGATTTTACGGTACATGGCTCCATCCATTCTCCCATTAATGTGGTGAAGTAGTCCTGTGCCCTTAGCAGAGAAACAACCCCAATTCATAATGTTTCCACGTCCATGCTTGACAGTGTGGACGTTGTCCTTTGAGTCATAGGCATCATTTCTCTTCCTCCAAACACAGCGAGTTGAGTTAATGCCAAAGAGCTCAATTTTTGTCTCATCTGATCACAGCACCTTCTCCCAATCACTCACAGAATCATCCAGGTGATCATTGGCAAACTTCAGATGGACCTGCACATGTGCCTTCTTGAGCAGGGGGACCTCGCGGGCACTTCAGGATTTTAAACCTTTACGGCGTAATGTGTTCCCAATGGTTTTCTTGGTGACTGTGGTCCCAGCTGCCTTGAGATCATTAACAAGTTCCCCCCGTGTAGGTTTAGGCTGATCTCTCACCTTCCTCATGATCAAGAATACCCCACGAGGTGGGATTTTCCATGTGCCCCAGATTGGTGTCAATTGACAGTCATTTTGTATTTCTTCCATTTTCTTACTATTGCACCAACAGTTGTCTCCTTCTCACCCAGCGTCTTACTTATGGATTTGTAGCCCATTCCAGCTTTGTGCAGGTCTATGATCTTGTCCCTGACATCCTTATAAAGCTCTTTGGTCTTGCCCATGTTGTATCAGGTTAGAGTCTGACTGATTGATTAACCCCTTTCCGTCATCGGGCGTACATTTATGCCAATGTCGGGCTCCCTCTCTTTGATGTGGGCTCCAGCAGTGAGTCCACATCTTTCCTGGGGCATTTCAGCTGTTTTTAACAGCTGACATGTGCCCGCAATAGCCGCGGATGGAATCACGATCCACCCGCGGCTATTAACTAGTTAAATGCCGCTGTCAAACGCTGACAGCGGCATTTAATAGGCGCTTCTGGCAAGCGCGCCGGAAATATGCTCACCGGTGACTCGCGTCACGTGTTCACGTGTTCGTCGTGTGTGGTTGTCAGTGCCGGCTTGCTGTGAGCACCAACCAGTGGTTGGCTGTTGTGAATATGCTGGAGGCGGCTTCTGAGCTTGGGCTCCCTCCGGTGGTTGCTGAGGGTAATGAACTGATTACTGAATGGCCTTCAGCTGGCGCTGAATGGTAGGATATAAGTGGCCTGAGTTCCCAGCAGCCTTGCCGGTTATCAATTGTTCCTTCTGGTCTTGCTTGAAGCATTGCTAGTTTCCCTGCACTCTTTCAGATAAGTGTTTGCTGTTCTTTTTCCTCTGTTTGATTTTCGCTGCTGGTTTGCTGCTTGCAGTGGACTGCAGCCTGTCCCCTTTTGAGGGTCTGGCGCTGCAATTGTGCTCCGTTTGTGTCTGCACTTTTGCTTTGCTCCTTTGTTACTTTTTATTTGCTGAATAGCGTTTTGTTACACCAGAGATCTGATTTAGGTGGATGAGATCGTGTGATCTCAGTTTTTTTGGCAATGAGAAGTGTTGGTATTTTTGTTAGGGTTTTGTTGGATTGCAGTCAGAATTCTTTCCTGTACTTTTCTGTCTAGACAGATTGGGCCCCAGCGTTTGCTCATTCTATTTTCTGTCTGTGTCCGTGTTTTCTTCTTGTCTAACCGCCATTACATGTTTGGGGGCTTCCTATTTCTTTGGGGATCTGCTCCGGGGCAGATAGCTTTCATCTTTCTGCCTTTAGGTGTAGTTATCTCTCAGGCTGTGACGAGGCATCTAGGATCACCGTAGGAACGCTCCACGGCTACTTCTAGTTGTGTGGTTAGTTCAGGTTACTGCAATCCAATAGGTTCCAGCCTCTCTGGTGTATTACCGCTTTTGCTATTTTTTGGCTATTTCTCCTCAGTTACCGAAACATAACAGTTGGCGCTCATAGCAAGTGAGTAAATCTGCTATATAGAGGCGATCTGCTCATCGCCTCTATTGTAGCAGAGCTGATTGGGCTATGCAGCTTCTAGTCTCCATGGAGACTATTGAAGCATGCCAAAAGTAAAAAAAAAATGTTTTTAAAAATACACAAAAAATATAACAGTTTAAATCACCTCCCCCTTTCGCCCCATTCAAAATAAAACCATAAAGATAAACTCAAACATACACATATTTGATATCGCAGCGTTCAGAATCGCCTGATCTATCAATAAAAAAGGATTAATCTGATCGCTAAACGGCGTAGCGAGAAAAAAGTCAAAACGCCAGAATTACATTTTTTTGGTCGCTGCGACATTGCATTAAAATGCACAATAACGGGCGATCAAAAGATTGTATCTGCACCAAAATGGCATCATTAAAAACGGCAGGTCAGCATGCAAAAAATAAACTGTCACCCAACCCGAGATCACGAAAAATGGAGACTCTACGGGTATCGGAAAATGGCGCTTTTTTTTTTTTAAACAAAGTTTGGAATCTTTTTTCACCACTTAGATAAAAAAGAACCTAGACTTGTTTGGTGTCTATGAACTCGTAAGTGAACCTAGTAAAAAAGCCAAACAAAAAACAAGTATGGGATTGCACTTTTTTTGCAGTTTCACCGCACTTCCAGTATATGACATCGTAAAACCAATGGTGTCGTTCCAAAGTACAACTTGTCCCGCAAAAACAAGCCCTCATACGGCCATATTAACGGAAAAATAAAAAGTTATGGCTCTGAGAAGAAGGGGAGTGAAAAAGGAAAACGCAAAACCAAGAAAAGCTCCGGGGGTTAAAGCGAACCTGTCAGCTGTTTTGGCCACTATAAGATGCGGCCACTGCCTTTCAGGGCTTATCTACAGCATTCTATAATGCTGTAGATAAGCCCCGATCCGACCTGCAAGATAAGAAAAATAAGTTTTATTATACTCACCCGGAGGGCATCCCGGGTTCGGGGCCTCCCATCTTCTTGCGATGCTGCCCTCCTGCTTGCTTCATTGCTCCCTGGCATCACACTTCTGCGCAGGCGTACTTACACTATCTGCCCTGTTGAGGGCAGAGGAAAGTACTGCAGTGCGCAGGTGCCGGGAAAGGTCAGAGAGACCCACTCTAGGAATTTGCTCGGCCTTCAACAGGGCAGAGAAGTACGCCTGCGCAGGAGCACAAAGCCGGGGATCCTGTGAAGCAAGCAGGAGGGCGGCGTCCCAAGAAGATGGAAGGCGCCGGACCAAAACCTGTGACACCCATCGGATCGCCCTCCCTCCCCCCCCCAAGCGAGTATAATAAAACTTATTTTTGTTATCTTGCAGGTCTACTCGGGGGGCTTATCTACAGCATTAGGGTATGTGTCCACGGGGCGTAATGGCAGCACTTTGGACACAGCGGAAACCCCTCCTTTTTCTATGCATGGTGATTCCCCATGTGTTCATTGAAAACATGCGGAATCACCGCATCCTATTCATAGACTAGTCTCCGCAAGATAAATAGGCATGCTGCTGTCTATAAAGACGGACGCGCCGCATGTCCGGTTACGCATGTCTGCCACCTGCGTGTTTGTACGCATAGTGGAGACGGGATTTCATAAAATCCCCTCCACTATGCTGTAACATCTGGACGCTGCGGGTGTACGCAGCGTCCAATCCTTACCAAATACGCCACGTGGAAACATACCCTTATAGCCCTGACAGGCAGTGGCTGCATCTTATAGCGGCCAAAACAACTGATAAGTTCCCTTTTAAGAGGTGATTTGAGTCTTTGGGCAGGAGTCTTTTATAAAGTTGACTATGTAAGACAGCTGTTTTTAATGCAGGCAACGAGTTGATTAGGAGTGTGTAACTGGTTTGTAGGAGACAGAACTCTTAATGGTTGGTGAGGGATCAAATACTTATTTCTTACTGCAAAATGCAAATTTATATAATTTATACAATGTGATTTTCTGGATTGTATTTTTAATATTCTGTCTCTCAATGTTAAAATTAAACTACATTTAAAATTATAGACTGTTCATGTCTTTGTCAGTGGGCAAACTTACAAAATCAGCAAGGGATCAAATAATTATTTCCTTCACTGTACATTACTGAACCTTTCTTGGACCAGCACTCCTCCCATTTGGCACAGGTGATTTTAAATGAGCAGGGTACTTCAAAAGGGGTGCATTGTCACTGTGGTGGTGGTTAGCACACAACACTGCTCGTTTAAGGTGACCGGGACCCACTGAGAGGTTCGCTGTAACGTGGCCGCGGCTTCGTACAGTCAGATCACAATATTAAACTAAGAACCTAATGTTCGGTAATATATAGTTTTCCAGCGGCATTAGATCAACGTATGATTTTTTGTAGGTGCGGTCCATGCTCACTTATTTGGCATATTTTAATAGCCTGGGAAGCTCCATAATAAATTGTCCCCTTCCCAGAATAATAACACCAGCTCACAGCTGTCTGCTTTCCCTCAGCTGGTTAGTTAAAATAAGGGGGACCCAGCACCATTTTTTTTCCATCTATTTATTTATTAGTAAAATACAAGCACACAAAAATACGCACACACTAATTATATATCTTACTGACCTCTTTCTATCCATATATCTATTCTATTCTGACGGTTCACGCTGTGAATTTATTGTACTTGGCTGATGAAATGTCGGGTTTCCTATGAAATGTGTGCGTAAATATTGGAAAAGCATTGTTAATTTGCGGTGCAATTTTGTTTTTCTCACACACATTCACTTGCATTGGTGAGTCTCGGTCGTTTTACGCAGCCATTTACCTCATGTTGTGATTTTTTTATTTTTTCCTCACCCCAATTCCAGGTAAAGAAAAACTCGCAGATAAGCACTGCCTCTTGATCAACATTGGTGTCAGTGCAGTGTGATTTTTATTTTTTCTGTGGTTAGGTCTTATCTGTCCTAGACAACCCCCTTTTAAGTTAATGGAGCTGAGCCTCAGTCTATAGCGTGAGTCAGTGACACCTGTAATCTGTGCTAATCTCTTACAATCCATTCCTTACGTTCATAATAAGAGATACATATTTTTGGTGTTTGGGTGTATTTGGGTGTTTTACCCTCATGTCCTCTTGTTCAGCTTTATTGCCACCTTACTAGTCACAGGGTATATTCCGGGTGTCAGCTCCTGGACAGAGGTGTTCAGCAACATAAAATATATTCTCCCCTCAGTAAACTCTGCCGTTCGGAGGTGGAGGGGACACAATGCCGGGCTGTGTGTCCTCATGTTCTGACGGCCATGAAGCCGCTGTGTAATGACAGATAATATCTGATGGATCCTTATTATCTGGAGATGAAGGTAACTGCAGCTTTAACTCTTCAGTTTTTCCCCAGATGGAAATCATCTTGTGGTTTTATGAGAAGTGGCAGCCTCTCCTGCCAGTAAACAATGATTAGCATATCCTATTTATTAGCCTGGATTAGCGGACTGCCATGTCTGAAGTCACAAACGAGAAGTGTCAGCCAAGTCCAGGGACTCTTCCAGGAAGCTCGGACGCCATCACTCCGTCTTCATCAGCTCCTGAGACATCAGTGATACCTGTCAGACTCCGGACATTGTGCAATAGTCTTTCTTCTCTAACCAAGTTCCCAAACTCTCTTCATGTCATCCAGGACCACTGTGGAAAGGATAGAGCGCCCCCTAACGCGGTTTCACACATTGCAGCAGTACAAAGTTGCACTCGATTCACTGCTAAATTACTGCAGCTTTGCCTGATGGTTTCTGTCCACATTTCGTTGACCCTTCTTGAAGAAATGTAGATGTACGGTGATGTAATTTGTGAATCAGGAGGGGTCCCACGGCTCGGACCCCCATCAATCCTGAGCACAGGGTTGTGGAGTACTGGCCATGAGCTCACACATCATCATTCATCATTCATTCATTCATTCATTCATTCTTTATTCCTACTGGAGATAGTTCAGCTCACTATGGATTGAAGCGCAAGTTTTCTATTCCCTGACAGCAACTAAAGGTTTTGAAAATAGTGAAGAATTGAATCACAAAGTGCATAAAAAAATCCAGACCTCATCACAGAGGAATTATAGACCTCAAATTTGAAAATGTCAGGGACTGAGCCAGTGTGAGCACATACATAAAATCCTATTTCCATCACTTCATACATCTGCCCCCCCCCCATCCCAGGATGATATGCAGGCTCTGTATGATTTATTCCGTGCAGATGCCGCCGTGCCCCAATGTACAGGTCTGAAATTTCCATTTCTGCGGATGATAATGAAAACTTAGAATTTCCTATAAAAACTGCACATGTCAAGGGCAGAGCGGGAAGCAGAAGCGACAGCTGGAGAATCGGGTCTGGAAAAATAGATTGTAACATGAAGACATAAATGAATTCTCACACACAGACGTGGAGACGACGCAGACAATGAGGCTGATCTCATGCACGCCGCACATCGCAGGATGAATATTCAGTATCTGATAACTGAGATCCAGGCTCAGTAGTGGCCTCTGCGTGGACCAAAAGATAGTCCCTTCCATCTATTTACCTAAAAGTCTTTGACACATAGAGGGTCAAATGTGTTAAAATTCACCTCAGCAAGATCTGCACCCTCCTTGACATAATCTGCACTGCTCTGAAACCAATACTTCTGCTGTGTAGCTCGCAGTGCCCCCCCTCCACTATTGCCGGAGTCAGACTGGGTATGTGAAGATGGAGTTAGACAGTAATGGGCTCTGAAAAGCTGCAGTGTACTAAAGGTGCAAAAGAACCAACCTGCCCAACCACTCACCAAGAACATACTCTAAGGGCCCATGCACATGTTGCGGATTCACTTGCGGGTTTTTCCGCGCGGATTTTACTAAACCCGCAGGTAACATGACCTGCGTTTTACCTGCGGATTTAGTGCGGGTTTAGTGCGGATTTTCCACGGTTTTTGTGCGGATTTCCCTTGCGGTTTTACACCTGTGGATTTTTATAATGGAGCAGGTGTAAAACTGCTGCGGATTCCGCAGAAAGAATTGACATGCTGCGGATTTAAATCCGCGCGGAAAAATCCGCAGCATGTGCACAGCGTTTTTTTTTCCCATAGCCTAACATTGTACTGTACAGCACCTGCGGTTCTGTAGCGGATCCGCAGTGCCAAATCTGCTGTGGATCCGTAGCACAATCCGCAACGTGTGCACAGACCCTTAGTCCCCCTTCACATGTCTGCTTTTTGTTTCTGTATACCTCCTGTTTTTTAAGGACTGCAAATACGGATACACGCACACCATTGTATTTAATGGTGGTGCACACATGTCAGATTTTTCACACGGACCGTGTCCTTGTGAAAAACTCGCAGACATGTCAGTTTTTTATATTAGCAGCATGGGCAAAATGCATGTTGCACACTGATAACAAACAGATGACATTCGTGTGTCATCAGCATGACGCGTACTGGTGCCTGGGAAGAAGCGATACAGTTTGCGCTGTTCCCAGGCGCCAGCGGCTGAAGGCAGCTCTTATTGTCTCTTGGTCTCCCTGAGATCTGTGCAACCAGGAGACAATAATAGGAGTTGTATTCAACAGTAGCTGTGTCCCCCCTGTGTAAAATAAAGAATTATATAAAACAATGGTGTGGGCTCCTGCATAATTTTCATAACCAGCAGAGGGAAAGCCCACGGCTGGCGGCTGATTTTAATAATCTGGGGAAGGGGACAATATCCCAAAAGGCTACCAGGCTATTAATAACAGCTCACAGCTGTTTGCTTAGCCTTACTGGTGAATTTACAGGGACCCCAGAGAAAAAATGACATAGGGTCCCTCTATAAATTCAAACCAGCAAAGTCTAAACGGATACCAGTGGGTTTATATTAGCCTGGGAAGGGGCCATAGATATTGCCCCAACCCTATTACCCCACTTGCCACCGCACCAGGGCAAGTGGGAAGAGCGAGGCTAAACGCCAGATCTTATGGATGCGCCATTTCTGGGGTGACTGAGGGCTGATGTTGGTAGCCTGGGGGTGGCAATTTCTCTGGCCCCTTCCCAGGCTATTAATATCAGTCCACAGCTGTCTATCTAGTTGTCACGCCGTCGGGTCCGCCCTGTCATACACACCCGGTGTCCCGGCGCGCTACTGTCTCGCCGCCCCTCCCGGCGTCTCGGCACGCTCCTGTCTCTCCGCCTCTCCTGAAGTCCCGGCGCACTCCCTCTGCGTCGATTGCGCGTGCGCGCTGGGCTCAGCAGCGCAGGCGCACATACCTTCACCTGAGCTCTGCCGCTCGTTCCTATGTGGCCCCGGAGGACTATGAACCGGAAGGCCTCGGGGCACTTCCCATATCAGGCTGCCGCGCGTCCCAGACGGCGCCTGATTGTCATTTGTGTACTACATTTGACATTGTCCCTGTGTTCTAATTACCCTGCTCTCCAGTACCCCTCCTCTCTGTAGTGCTTACATTCTCTCCCTTTTGTCTTTCTCCAGTGCCCTGTCAGTGCTTCTGTATTCCAGCCGTGCTTCCCGTCAGTGTTCCTGTATCCCAGCCGTGCCTCCCATCAGTGTTCCCGTATCCCAGCCGTGCTTCCCGTCTGTGTTCCTGTGTCCCAGCCGCGCTCTCTGACTGTGTTCCAACATCTCATCAGTGCTTCCCGCCAGTGTTCCTGTATCCCAGCTGTGCTTCCCGCCTGTGTTCCTTTATCTCAGCCGTGCCCTCTGCTTGTTGTTCATTATCTTGGCTAGTACCTCCTTGTCATTAGTGGTTCCCGCCACCCGCTTGTGTCTTCTCTAGTTCGTCCCTGGGTACCAGCTGTCGCGACGATAGTCTCCCTTGGGCCTGCCCCTTACGCTCTCTGTATAGGGGGTGGTTCACCTGGTCAGCTCGCCCTGGGGAGGGTCGTTGTCGTGGCCCTGAGGGTTCACTTTTGGAAGATCACAAGTCCTCACAGTACAATCAAGCCATGGACCCCGCTGGTGCCTTGGCCGCAACTCAAAATGAGTTGCTTTTTTTATGGGAGAACCAGACCCATATTATGACCTTCATGAAATCCATGGACACCCGGCTGTCCGCTCTGCAGACTTCTGACCCAGGGAACGCCTCGCTGTTGGCCGGTCTCCAACAGGAGCTTGCTCAGCAGCATGACACCCAGGCTCACATTCTTAGAAACATGGCATCTGTGGACGACCAACTGCTCTCCCTCCAGTCGTCCACCGCTGCTGCCGTTCTGACTCGTGACCCTACCCCTCACCCCCCTCCACGTTTGGGAAAGCCGCCTAGGGTTAGCGGAGATCCCAAATTGTGTAGAGGATTCTTGAATCAGTTTCGTCTTCATTTTGAGCTGTTGCCTCAGCAGTACCCTACAGATCGAGCCAAAGTGGCGTTTATTATGTCTCATCTCGAGGGCGAGGCTTTAGCTTGGGTGAACCCCTTGTGGGAACGGGATGATCCTATTGTTTCGAGTATCCAAACTTTTTTAGATACTTTTCTCAGGGTTTTTGATGAGCCTAGCCCTTTGGCTTCCACTACCGAGTCGCTTTTCAACCTCCGCCAAGGTACCCTTTCTGTAGGACAATTCGCCATCCGGTACCGCACTTTGTCCTCAGAGCTGGGGTGGAACAATGAGGCCTTGGTAGGAGCTTTTTGGTGAGGTCTATCTGCTCGAATTAAGGACGAACTAGCAGGAAGGGACACACCGACTTCTTTGGAGGATCTAATCTGCTTGGCGACTCGCATTGATCTTCGCTTCCAGGAGCGCTCTTGCGAGTCGGCCAGAGAGAGACCTCCTCGCCTATCCTCAGTGACACGCAGTCCCTCCCGTTCACTGTCCATGTCAGCTTCTGCGGTCCCGGCACCTGAGCCTATGCAGGTGGACCGTCTCAAGCCAATAGGCCAGCGCTGTAAGGAGAGGCTCGCTCAGGGACTTTATTTTTACTGCAGTAGTGAATCTCATCTACTCTGTTCCTGTCCCGTGAAGCCGGGAAACACCTCCGCCTAGGACAGGTAAGAGAGGTCTTCCTAGGTGCTCGCGATTCCTCTCTGCCTTTGACTCTCTCTGTTCTTTTGATTATGGGTTCCAGTCGTTTTTCTGAGGTGGCTTGCACTGACTCGGGCACGGCGGGTAACTTCATTCAGCTCGAGGCGGTCAGAAAATTTCAGATTCCTGTCAGGTCCTTGGAGACTCCCCGGCAGATAGCTTCGGTTGATGGCAGGCCTTTGTGGGAGACCGTTACTCAGGTCACCGAAGAGGTGGAGTTGCAAATCGGAGCCTTGCATCAGGAGAGGATAGTCTTCTACGTTCTGCCCTCGTCTCATACTTTCCTTCTGGGACTTCCGTGGTTAAGAACTCTTGAACCTATTCTAGATTGACGGTCTGTAGACATTTTGCGTTGAGGACTATCCTGCCAGAAAAGGTGGTTGCTACCCGTTCAGCCTGTGGGTTCTCTTCGGCCTGCCTATAGGCCTGCAGACTTGCCTTCGGCCTACTGTTCTTTTGTGGCTGTTTTCAACAAGATTGAGGTGGAGAATCTGCCCCCACATCGTCCGTATGATTGAACTATCGACCTCGTGCCAGGTTCTACGCCACCTAGGGGTCGGATTTACACGTTGTCTCCTGCTGAGACTCAGGCCATGACCGAGTACGTTCACGAGAATTTGGCTAGAGGCTTTATCCGGAAGTCCTCCTCACCCGAAGGCGTGGGTTTCTTCTTTTTTAAGAAAAAGGATGGGTCTCTCCATCCCTGCATTGACTACCGGGGTCTCAACGACATCATCGTAAAGAACAAGTACCCCCTTCCACTTATTCTGGAACTTTGCAACCGGCTGCGGGGAGCACGAATCTTCACAAAGCTGGATCTTCATGGGGCCTACAATCTAATTCGTATCCGTCCTGGACATGAGTGGAAGACCGCATTATAACACCCGTGAGGGACACTGTGAGTATTTGGTTATGCGCTTCGGCTTGTGCAACGCTCTGCAGTATTCCTTGAGTTTATTAACTATGTTTTCCAGGATCTACTGTACTCCTGCGTGGTGGTATACGTAGACGATATTCTTGTGTATTCTCTGGATCTGTCTACCCACAGGAGAGACGTCCGCCAAGTATTGCTGCGTCTAAGGGAGAATCATCTTTTTGCTAAGCTTGAGAAGTGCGCCTTTGACCAGTCGTCTCTTCCGTTCCTAGGTTATTTTATCTCTGACTCTGGCTTACGTATGGATCTGGGAAAGGTGTCCGCCGTGCTCGACTGGTTGCGCCCTAATGGAGTTAAGGCAATCCAGCAATTCCTGGGATTCGCAAATTACTATCAGCAGTTTATCCCACACTTCTCCTCCTTGACCCATCAGATTTCCTCTCTGATCCGCAAGGGAGCCAACCCTCATAATTGGTCGTCTGAGGCTGAGGATCCCTTCTTGTCCTTGAAACAAGCCTTTGCTTCAGCTCCTGTGCTTCATCGTCCTGAGGCTAACAAACCCTTCATTCTTGAGGTAGACGCGTCTACCTTAGGGTCCGGTGCAGTGCTGTGCCAAAGATCTCCCTCCGGTCGGCTGGTTACCTGTGGCTTCTTTTCCAAGACGTTCTCCCCCTCAGAACGGAATTACTCCATTGGTGACAGGGAACTGTTAGCCATCAAGTTGGCCATAGAGGAGTGACGGTATTTATTGGAGGGAGCTGTACATCCTTTTAAGATCTACACGGACCACAAGAACCTGGCATACTTCCAAATGGCACAAAGACTTAATCCTCGGCAAGTCAGGTGGTCTCTGTTTTTTGCCCATTTTGATTTTGAGCTCCATTTCCATCCGGGCAATAAGAATCTCACGGCTGAAGCGTTATCCAGGTCCTTTCTGTCTGTCGACACCGAAGAGGAGCCCACATACATCTTAGATCCTTCCAAGGTCATCACGGTAGCTCCCATCAGTCTTACCTCCCTACCTCCGGGGAAGAAGTTTGTTCCAGTGAACAACAGAGGCGAGTCTTACACTGGGGCCATGCCTCCAAACTAGCCAGCCATGTTGGTGGAAAGAAACCCCTCATTTTCGTGTCTCGCTACTACTGGTGTCCTACCCTACGTTAAGATGTCCAAAGTTTCGTAGCCTCCAGCCCGTCTTGTGCCAAGAACAAGGTTCCTAGGCAGTTACCCTCTGGCCTCCTGCACCCGCTTCCAATTCCCTCAACTCCTTGGCAGCACATTGCTATGGACTTTATTACGATCTGCCTCAGTCTTCTGGTTGTACAGTAGTCCTCGTGGTGGTAGATCAGTTCTCCAAAATGGCCCATTTTATCCCTCTGCCTGATTTGCCCTCTGCACCTGAATTGGCAGAAGTCTTCATCAAACATATCTTCCGGATTCATGGCTTCCCTCAACATATTGTTTTGGACAGAGGAGTCCAGTTCACATCCCGATTTTGGAAAGCCTTTGTAAACTTATGAGGATCACGCTGGATTTCTCCTTGGCTTATCAACCCTAGACCAACGGTCAGGTGGAACATACTAATCAGGTCTTGGTGATGTATCTCCGCCACTTCTCCAATGCACATCAGAATGACTGGTCCAGCTTGCTTCCTTGGGCAGAATTTGCTTACAACAATCATACCAGCGAGTCTTCCTCCAAGTCGCCTTTTTTCATCGTCTACGGACAACATCCTGGTGTGCCTTTGCCGGTTTCTCCTGTCTCCGGTGTGCCGGCGGCAGATCTTCTGTCCGAGGAGTTTTCCAGGGTCTGGCAGGAGACCAAGACCGAGCTCGCGTCAGAATGAAAAAACATGCCAATAAAAGGATCCTCCAGTATTCCATCCTGGTGATAAGGTCTGGTTAGCTTCCAAGTTTATTCGCCTTAAGATTCCCCTCATATAAATTGGGTCCCCATTATATTGGACCTTTTGAGGTTTTGGCTTGCATAAATGATGCTGCTTACAAGTTGAATTTACACACCTCTCTTCGAATCCCCAATTCGTTTCACGTTTCTCTCCTGAAACCAGTTACCCTCAACCAGTTTCATGCCTCTACTGGGCATTCTCCTTTGCCTGTTTCTGCCGAGGATGTCTTTGAAGTTAAGGACATTCTCGCCATGAAAAAGGTACAAGGGAAGACCTTGTTTCTAATTGATTGGAAAGGCTTTGGTCCTGAGGCGAGATCTTGGGACGTCTCGTATCTTCACAGCATAGACAATTGCCTTCAAAGATGTACAGCATCTAAAACAACTAGTACTGGAAGCCAGTGCTAGCATTTCTTCTGTGGTGTTGCTATCAGTGTGTCAAAAGTGAGAGAAGAGGGTTGCAACAATCCAACACAATGGGCAGCACTTTTAACACATTTTATAAGTGGTCATAAACTTGTAAATAACTCATGAAAGAAAAATGTTACGTTAAAAACAGGCACACCATTGTTTTTCTTGTGAAATTCTCAATAGGTTTGATGTGTCACATGACCCTCTTCCTTTGGAAAAAATAAAGTTGGATCCAAAATGGCCAACTTCAAAATGGCCGTCATGGTCACCACCCATCTTGAAAAGTTTTTCCCCTCCCATATACTAATGTGCCACAAACAGGAAGTTGATATCACCAACCATTCCCATTTTATTTAGGTGTATCCATGTAAATGGTCCACCCTGTACATTACAAGCACTGTGGATTTATAGAAATCCTATGCACTGGTGCCCAGGTTTACGACCTGCAGCATGTTAATTATCTGCAGCAGAGACACTAGTCTCTGCTGCATAGTTTACTCCATAACCATTCATTAGATGCAGTAAATCTGCACTGTTCACTGAACACGTGCGGATTTAACTGCGTGATTAGGAAGCAGCGAAAATACACTGTGTCCAAAACGCTGCTGTATCCTGTTCGTGGGCACAGAGCCTAAGTTGCAGTTAGGTTGTTGGTGGACATGAATAAGCCTGCAGGACAGTAATATTTCTCCACTTCACTCCAGAAATATTATAAACTATTAAAAGGTAAGATTAGATTTCTACTTCTGACAGTACATGTATGGACTAAATCTCAGCCGCTGCAGCATGTAAAGGCAAACCCCGAGTTTGTGCTAATAAACTTTATTTGTTCAGCGTTACCCTTTAACACCCCATGTTTCCGGGTTTTGGGGGCAGGTGGTCCGATGCTGTCGGCACTCTTGGTAATCACTTGCTACTCAGCTTGTAACGATACATTTCTATAATGAGTGTAGTTGTCGATTTGCTTGGCCATTACTATTGCCGTTGATCTTGGCGCGGTCATTTCACCCCTCCACGAATACGCGGAGCTAAGATAAACACTGACACATAAGGATCAGTTTCACGTCGTATTATGTATGCAGTCATTAGCCCTCTTGCATGTATATTACCCGTCCCTGATCATTATTCCTCTCATTAATATGGGAAGGCCAGAATATTCTTCTCCAAGCAGTCACTTTGGCTGAAGACGGGCTCCCAAGGGCCCAGAGCCGAGTTCTAACTTCTCATTTCTTAGTCAAGATCGGTGAAGGATTAACAAGAAGTGGACTGAATATATCCGTAAATGTTAAGTTCTCAGGCTGCATATCAATCAGGCCGGGGGCTTACGGCGTGTGACAGAGAATAACAAATAGATCGCCGGATGTGGTGTAGCTGCGGCACTGCACCAGGATTCAGGTCATCAATGCTGCAGATTTCATTCAGTTTCTATCAGTAATCACAAATCCTTATAAAATCCAGAAAATGAAAAGATTACTGACAGGTGACAGGAATATTACTGTCTGATATCGCCTGACGGGCAAGATGGGCAATAGACAGGGCTGTGGAGTCGGTAAGCCAAACCTCCGACTCTGACTCCTCAATTTCTATGACACCGACTCCACGACTCCGACTCCCTCATACATGGCTCATGTTTAAGTTTACAGTAAGTGATAAATTTACTGTAGTGAAATGGTAACATCAGGCTTTTAATCATTATTATGATACAATACTCAAGCCATTTAGATAGAACATAAAATATATTTATTGGAATACAACTTTAGAACAAAAAACTTTTGCTTATTTACAATTTATTATACACTGCAGTAAGTGGGAAAAAAAGCAGTTTTCAACAAAAATGTGCTGAATAACATTTGTGCAGTCTATGAATTTGTTCTGAGAAATAGTATCGCCTCCATCAGATCCTCCTTCCTGGATGACCTCAGATCTGACCTAATTATTTTAAGGCTAGAGAACAACCTCTGTACACTAACTTGGGTTGGTGGCAAAGCAGTAACGACATGGGCAACATCTCTAACAATTTCAGGGTATAAAGGAATTGCCTCGTGCACAGTCAGTTTTAATGAACGATTGAACTCTTCTACTTCTTTGAGAGCAAGTGAAAAATTTTGCTGAAATATGGTCAATCTGTTTTCTATGGGAGTGGAATCTTTTTCCCTGTGGCAACGCTCGCTTTGCCTGCTCCATATCGTCCAAATACTTTTCAAAATCAAACTCCTCATCTGATGAGGATGAAGAAACGGCAGCAGCAGCACTGGCAAGACCCGAGTCTTCTTTCTCTTGGCCTTTCTGTAGCCCACTCATCCTAACTGCTACCTCAATCGGAGCTTCTTTTCCTTCAGTAAGCTGTTGATCATCCAGCAATGTACGATGACTCGGGTCCACTTAAACAGCTGAAGAATTTTATTTTCTAATAGCAGTGTCTCTCTCCATTTCATTGAAGCAGCAATGCCATCTGCGATTAAACCTCCTCTTTGGGACAGGTAAAACAACAAGTTCTTCCACTCCTTTATAAAAATGCCAGGAGTTAAATCCTCAGCTTGTAACTTTCTAGTCACTGTAAATGGGTGATGAAGCAATTCCTTCAATTCAGCCACCTGTGTCCATTGACCTTCATGTAGTGTTACCTGAGGGTTGGCCATATCTACAAGGAAGGGTTTCAGCTCAAACAATTGCTCAATCATTAAATAGGTGCTTTATCCACAATTGCCCCTTTTCCAGCATGTCTCTTCAAGATGGAATCAATTTTAGGGGTTCTGGCAGCAATAGCCAATTTCCTCACTTTGCTAATCATAGTTCCAGCATGTCCCTCTTGCAGACTATCTCTTATTGCCAGCTGCAGCATGTGCACTACACAGCGCATGTGATGAATAGGAAAGAGGTGTGAAGCAGCTTCAACAAGATCATCTAATTGTAAACATTTTGCTGTTCTTCTGTAGTAATATCTGTTTGTTCCTCCGTTATGGGAACAGGACTGTCGCCTTCCATCTCCAACATACTGAATGTGAAATGTTCTTCTAGCTGCTGTTCACCTTCATTATTCTCATTCATCAGTTTAATTGTACTTATCATGTTTGAAGCATTATCAGTTACAATAGCAAGAACCTGTTCTTTTTTTAGTTCATAATCGTGCAGAACTTTTTCCACTAAGGTCTGGAGAAACTGGCTGCTGTGATGAGCTTTAGTATCTTTCACTGCTAGCTGCTTAGTAACAATTTTTCTGTTGTCACGAACATAGCGAACGTTGATAGCAAAATAGTTCACTCTGTGACATGTGCAGGCATCCATTTTAAGAAACACAAAGCGTCTCTTCAGAGTCTTTTTAAGATCTTCCTTTTGGTTAAGGGCTTCTTTAATCACTAATTTTCTAATACTTTTTTTACCAGAGAAACACAAAGTTTGCGAGCCATTTCTCCATTAAGAGCTGTAAAAGCTGTTTGTGCAAATAATGATAATGGTACACTGTCCTTCACAACAAGCTCGATGAGCTGTCTTTTAAACACATCTGCTGTCATTGTTACAGTAACTTTGTCACTTACAAACTATCTTGTAACTGATGTTTGAGATGAAGGAACATTTTTATCACTGCCTGAGTATGCACTGATTTTGGCATTACAGCATTTGTTTTCATCTGGGTCACTTATACACTGACACACAAAATGTTTTTTTATCTTGAGTCACTGTGAAATGTTCAAATACAGCTGGCTTCATAAGATGCTTCTTAGACATTTTGTAATTATGTAAACTCACTCTCAAAATAATTTTGTCCTGTAAAAAAAATAAGGTATATTGTAATTCTTTCAAGAATGGGGAATCATGCACTGTATAATTTAGGATAGAAATAAAATAATCTTTGCATAAGACAGATGATAAGTATAAAGATTGTAAAATATGTTGTTAGATACTGTAGCTTTACTCTGAACTTTCAATGTCAGGCTTGTCTCAGGGTACAGCTCACTAAATGCTTCACATCATATTTCTTCTCAGAAGAGGGGAGGAGGGAGGGAGCATGTTTGTGCTGAATCATATTCCAGAACACACACAAATATATATGACCTCATCAATCCTGTTACTGTATTTCTTAATTTGAGATGTCAGAAAAGTTTTTCCCCTTATATTCTATGTATAGTGTATATAAGTCATCAGAGCAGCTAATTTCTCCAAACAAGAGCTAGAGGAAAAACAGACTAACACATCAAGCATACAGAGACAATATATACTGGACTATTGATTTATGCACAGTTTATTGAAAGTTTAGGTATGCTCTTAAGGGTATGCCACCTGAACAATATCGCTAACGGGATCGCTAAAAAACGTCACTATTTAGCGATCCCGTTAGCGATGTTGTTCAGTGCGGCATCTGCCAGCGACGAGCTTCCTGCTGTGATCTCGCTCGTCGCTGGAATCGTTCCGGACCCTATTTTCTCGTCGGCGCTCCCGCTGGGTAAGTATATATCGCTAGTGTGGCACCTTTTCTTAGCGATTTAGCGGTACTTTTGTACCGCTAAAGTCGTTAAGAAGATCGCTAACGGCGATAGCGTCGTTAACTATATCGCTAAATTTTGGCCGCACTTAGCGATATAGAAACAATCCCGCTAGCGATCGCATTAGTATGCGTCGTTATCGTGATCGCTAGCGGGATTGTTTAGTGTGGCAGTACCTTAAGAAGTACTTACCTTAATCCTGCTTTCCTGTTCACTCCAGAGGTTCTGAGATAAATGCAGAATTCCTTCCATGTGTGTTTGTTTGTTTTTTTCCCTTATCCGTAGAGGAGGAGTTTCACTACTTATCATGGACATAAAATGCAGCACAGATTCATCTTAGCTAAAAGTCTAGACCTTACGGGTATGCCACACTAAGCGAGATCGCTAACGAGATCTCTACTGTGTCACCATTTATGACGCAGTAGCGATCTCGTTAGCGACTTAGCTGTGTGATTCCAAACACAACTCATCAGCGATCTGTGATTCCAAACACATCTCATCAGTGATCTGTATAACGACCTCTGCGGTCGTTGGGAAAACCTAGTCCCAGCTGCGATGCTGGTAGTCGTTCATAAAGGGTGTCACACTCAGTGATTCAGGCTCACCAGCGGGACACCAATGACCAAAAAACGGCTCAGAACGTTCATGAGCGATCAACGACATCTCAGCAGGGGCCACATCGCTGCTACATGTCACACACAGCTAAGTCGCTAACGAGATCGCTACTGCGTCATAAATGGTGACGCAGTAGCGATCTCGTTAGCGATCTTGCTTGCGATCTCGCTTAGTGTGGCATACCCTTTAGATCAGTAATAGGACAGACATTTATAGGACAATTCACAACTTTCACAAATTCTTATGAAAAAATATCCCCACAAACTGCATTGAACTGCTGTGCCCAATTTATTATATATTTTAGGAGTTGTAGTCGGTCTATTTTATGCCAACTCTGACAACACCAAAATGGGCTCTGACTCAATGACTCCGACTCCACAGCCCTGGTAATAGACTATCAGCAATGACCGGTCAGTACTTGTGTAAAAAAATGAGCAAATGTAAGGACCTGAGCGATTGACAAAGGCCAAATTGTGATGTGTAGATGGCAGGTCTTGTGGTGCTTTTCCAGTAAACAGTGGTAATTGTGGTGCGTTTCCAGTAAACAGCGGGTATTTAGGGGTGTTCCCTGTACACGGAGGGTCTTGTGGGGTGTTTCCAGTATACAGCAGGGTTGTGGGGTGTTGGTGGTGTACAGCAGGTGTTGGGGTGTTCCCTGTATACAGCGTGTCTTGTGGGGTATTCCCAGTTTATGGTGGGTCTTGTAGGGTGTTCCCAGTATGTGGTGGGTCTTGTGTGGTGTTTCTAGTATACAGCAGGTCTTGTGGGATATTCCCGGTATACGGCAGGTCTTGGGTGTTCCCAGTATACGGCGGGTCTTGGGTGTTCCTGGTATATAGCAAGTCTGGTGTGGTGTTCCTGGTATATAGCAGGTATTGTGCGTTGTTTCTGGTATACATCAGTCCTTGTGGGATATTCTCGGTGTACGGCAGGTCTTGTGGGGTGTTTCCGGTGTATGGAAGGTCTTGTGGGGTGTTCCCAGTATACGGCAGGTCTTTCGGGGTGTTCCCGGTATATGGCAGGTTTTGTGGGATGTTACTGGTATAAGACAGGTCTTGTGGTGTGTTCCCAGAATACAGCAGGTCTTGTGGGGTGTTCCCGGCATACGGCAGGTCTTGTGGGGTATTCCAGATTTATAGCGGGTTTTGTGGGGTGTTCCCGGTATATGGCAGGTCTTCTGGGGTATTCCTAGTATACGGCAGGTCTTGTGGGGTGTTCCCGTTATATGGCAGGTCTTGTGGGGTGTGCCTGGTATACAGCAGGTCTTGTGGGATGTTCCAGATATATTGTGGGTTTTGTGGGGTGTTCCGTGCATATGGCAGGTCTTGTGGGGTGTACACGGTATATGGCAGGTCTTGTGGGGTATTCCCGGTATACGAAGGGTCTTGTGGGATGTTCCTGTACACAGCAGGTCTTGGATGTTCCCAGTATGTAGCAGGTCTTGTGGGATGTTCCTGTATACGGCAGTTCCTGGTATATGGCAGGTCTTGTGGGGTGTTCCCAGTAGATGGTGGGTTTTGTGGGGTGTTCCTAATTTATAGCGGGTCTTGTGGACCTTTCTCTTTGTACTTTGGTTAGTATCTCCCAAAACTGGCACAAGGAAGGACAACCACAGAACTTGAGATGTGTAATGGGTGCTCAAAGCTGATTGATGTGAGTGAGGAGTGAAGGTGCCTGTCTGGTCCGACCACACAGACGAGAGACTGTACCCCACCTTGGTATTAGTATTACACAGTATTAGATTAAGATTAGGTCTTTATGACCTACTCATGTAGCTGCTGAACTCCTTCCCTCATTCTAGTACTGCGGAGATTAGTAGCAGGTTTGGAGGTTGCAGGATGTGTAATCTCTGCCATTTCTGCTCTTCTCCGCCCAGCCGTCAGCTCGGCCACAAGCAGGAGCCCCGTGCTGGCAGCAGACTGAAGCTTTATTAATTAGGAGCTTAATCTCCAGCAGATATGATTGTGAGAGGTGTCACTCAAGCTGGCAGGAGGTGGGGGCGCCTGGCAGCGAGGCAGCGGGTAGTCAGTCAGTCAATAACTCTTCAGGGATAATACATTTCCTTGGAAACATCGGGCACTGGGCAAATATTTGAATAATTTACCTTTCATCCTCTTCAGTCTCTGCCAAGGAGGACGACCACCGAACGGCGGCTCCTGGCAAATTAATAGATAGATTAGTAGAAGAGGAATATAGCGGAGCATCAGGAGATTTACTTCCGCACCATCTCCTCACAACCTGCAAGAAAACAAAGTGAGAGGATCTTATTGTGGTGATGTAATAGATGAATCCTGGTGTAATGTGGGGGACCACTGTATAGGAAAGAGTCGTCTGCTGGGCTTTACTATTATACAAATATAATTTATTCTCTGTATACAGTGGCCTGTAAAAGTTTGGGCATACCTGGTCAAAATTACTGTTATTGTGAACAATTAAACAAGTTGAAGATGAAGTAATCTCTAAAAGGTCTAAAGATAAAGATGACACATTTCCTTTGTATTTTAGGGAAAAAAATACAATATATTTTAATTTTTTACATTTTAAAAATAACAGAAAGGAAAATGGGCCGATGCAAAAGTTTGGGCACCTTGGAGATTTGTGTGGTCAGGTAACTTTGACAAAAGTTTTCAGACCTTAATTAGCCTGTCAGGGTTATGGCTTGTTCACTATCATCATTGGGAAAGGCCAGGTGATAAAAATTTCCCAGCTTTATAAAAACCCAACCTCCTAACCTTGTGCCAAAAAAACAGCAGCCATGGGTTCTTCTAAGCAGCTGCCTAGCACTCTGAAAATGGTGAAAGCCCAGGAAGCAGAAGGCTACAAGAAGACCGTAAAGTGTTTTAAAGTTGCCCTCTACTGAGTTTGAAATGTAATTAACCCCTTCATGACCTTGCCATTTTTTTGCAATTCTGACCAGTGTCCCTTTATGAGGTAATAACTCAGGAACACTTCAACGGATCATAGCGATTCTGAGATTGTTTTTTCGTGACAGGTTGGGCTTCATGTTAGTGGTAAATTTAGGTAGATAATTTTTGCATTTATTTGTGCAAAAAATGGAAATTTGGCGAAAATTTTGAAAATTTCGCAATTTTCAAATTTTGAATTTTTATTCTGTTAAACCAGAGAGTTATGTGACACAAAATAGTTAATAAATAACATTTCCCACATGTCTACTTTACATCAGCACAATTTTGGAAACAAAATTTTTTTTTTGTTAGGAAGTTATAAGGGTTAAAAGTTGACCAGTGATTTCTCATTTTTACAGCAAAATTTACAAAACCATTTTTTTTTTTGGGACACCTCACATTTGAAGTCACTTTGAGGGGTCTATATGGTAGAAAATACCCAAAAGTGACACCATTATAAAAACTGCACCCCTCAAGTACTCAAAACCACATTCAAGAAGATTATTAACCCTTCAGGTGCTTCACAGGAACTAAAGCAACGTGGAAGGAAAAAATGGACATTTTAATTTTTCCAACAAAAAATTTATTTTAGCATCAATTTTTTCATTTTGTTATGGGCAACAGGATAAAATGGATCCTAAAATTTGTTGGGCAATTTCTCCTGAGTACACAGATACCTCATATGTGGTCATAAACCACTGTTTGGGTGCACGGCAGGGCTCAGAAGGGAAGGAGCTCCATTTTGGAATGCAGACTTGATGGAATGGTCTGCGGGCGTCATGTTGCGTTTGCAGAGCCCCTGATGTGCCTAAACAGTAGAAACCCCCCACAAGTGACCCCATTTTGGAAACTAGACCCCCCAAGGAGCTTATCTAGATGTGTAGTGAGCAATTTGAACCCCCAAGTGCTTCACAGAAGTTTATAAACCCAGAGCAGTGAAAATAAAAAAATCATTTTTGTTTCTCAAAAATCATTTTTTAGCCCGCTATTTTTTATTTTCCCAAGGGTAACAGGAGAAATTGGACCCCAAAAGTTGTTGTACAGTTTGTCCTGAGTACACTGGTACCCCATATGTGGGGGGGAACCACTGTTCGGGCACACGTTGGGGCTCGGAAGGGAAGTAGTGACGTTTTGAAATGCTGACTTTGATGGAATGGTCTGCGGGCATCATGTTACGTTTGCAGAGCCCCTGATGTGCCTAAACAGTAGAAGCTCCCAACAAGTGACCCCATTTTGGAAACTAGACACCGCACGGAACTTATCTAGATGTGCGGTGAGCACTTTGAACCCCCAAGCGCTACACAGAAGTTTATAACGACTGGGCATGAAAAAAAAAATCATATTTTTTCCACAAACATGATCTTTTAGTCCCCAATTTTTTTATTTTCCCAAGGGTAACTGGAAAAATTAGACACCAAAAGTTGTTGTCCAATTTGTCCTGAGTACGCTGATATCCCATATGTGGGAGAAAACTACTGTATGGGCACACGTCGGGGCTCCGAAGGGAAGTAGTGACGTTTTGAAATGCCGACTTGATGGAATGGTCTGCTTGCGTCATGTTACGTTTGCAGAGCCCATGATGTGCCTAAACAGTAGAAACCCCCCCAAGTGACCCCATTTTGGAAACTAGATCCCCCATGGAACTCCTCTAGATGTGTGATGAGCACTTTGAATCTCCAAGTTCTTCACAGAAGTTTATAACGCAGAGCTATGAAAATAAAAAATCATTTTTTTTTCACAAAAATAATTTTTTTAGTCCCCAATTTTTTTTCCCAAGGGTAACAGAAAAATTAGACCCCAAAGTTGTTGTGCAATTTTTCCTGAGTACGCTGATACCCCATATGTGGGGGTAAACCACTGTTTGGGCACACGTCGGGGCTCGGAATAAAGGGCTCGCTGTTTCACTTTTACCAGCCAATCAGAGCGATCGTAGCCACGTGGGGGTTAAGCCAACCCTCCTGTGATGAAGCACAAAGGGTCTTGTGCCTGCGGGTCGGGTGACCTTTCAGTGACCCCGGTCACCCGACCCGCAGGAACGCGATCCTTTCATGAGACATACGCTGTGTCACAGGTCAGGAAGGGGTTAATAAATGGCCGTTACCAGGAACAGTGGAGGTAAAGATAAGGTCTGGAAGACCAAGCAACATTTCAGTGAGAGCTGCTCGTAGGATTGCTAGAGAAACAAATCAGAACCCCGTTTGACTGCAAAAGACCTTCAGAAAGATTTAGCAAACTCTGGTGTTGTGGTACATTGTTCTACTGTACAGAGATACCTGCACAAATATGTCCTTCATGGAAGAGAAGAAAGAAAACCTCTCCTGCGTCCTCACGGCACGGAGAACATTTCATTGGTAGAGGGAAAAATAGATTCAATTAAATTTCAACAAATTGTTGATGCAAACATAACACCATCAGTAAAAAAGCTGATATGAGAATGGCTTCTACAAATGGATAATGATCCTAAACACACATCAAAATCCACAATATACAACCTCAAAAGGCACAAGGTTTTACAATGGACCTCACAGTCCCCTGATCTGAACATCATTGAAAATCTGTGGCTAGACCTCAAAATAGCAGAGAAAGCAAGACAAACAAGGAATCTCACAGAACAGGAAGAAGTTTCCAAGGAAGAATTAATCAAAATCCCTCAAGCAAAAATTAAAAGACTCTCTGCTGGCTATAAAAAGCGTTTACAAGCTGTGATACTTTAAAAGAGGGCGCTACTAGGTACTAACCATGCACGGTGCCCAAACTTTTCCATCAGTTTATTTTCTTTTTGTAATTTTTTTAAAATTTAAAAATGATGTGTGTAGAGATCATTAACTGTCCACAATAAGGCTAAGTGCACACGTTCAGGAATATTTGCGTTTTTTTCGCGTTTTTTCCGCGATTTTCCGCGGTAAAAACGCAAAAAAACGCAAGCATTAAGCATCCTATACATGTTAATTGATTCCGCATGTTTTGGCCACATGTTGCGTTTTTTTTCCGCGAAAAAAACGCTTCGCGGAAAAAATAGCAACATGTTCATTAAATGTAAGCGGTTCATGTGCGGTGGTATCCCAGGGTCTGGAGGAGAGGAGACTCTCCTCCAGGCCCTGGGTACCATATCCCTGGTAAAACAATAATTAAAATAATAAATAATGACATTCTCACCTTCCGGCGGCCCCCGCAGCCTTCCCGCCTTCAGCGACGCTCCCGGCAACTCCCGGTCCCAAGAGTCCTTTGCAGAGAATCACCCAGATGGCGTAGCGGTCTCGCGAGATGCTACGTCATCGATGTGATTTGTCGCAATGCATCCTTGGGACCGGGAGTTGCCGGGAGCGTCGCTGAAGGCGGGAAGGCTGCGGGGGCCGCCGGAAGGTGAGAATATCATTATTTATTATTTTAATTATTATTTTAACATTAGATCTCTTTACTATTGATGCGACATAGGCGGCATCAATAGTAAAAAGTTGGTCACACGTGTCAAACACTATGTTTGACTCGTGTGACCAACCTGTCAATCAGTTTTCCAAGCGATGCTACAGATCGCTAGGAAAACGCTAGCATTCTGCAAGCTAATTACGCTTGCAAAACGCTATTATTCTGGCGGGAATCAGCATACAAAAAACGTGCGTATTTCCCGCGGGAGAAGTGCGGGATTGCCGCGGAAATTTCCGCGGCAATTCCGCAACGTGTGACCCTAGCCTAACAGTAATTTTGACCAAGGGTGCCAAAACTTTTACATGCCGCTATAACTACAGCTGTTCTGTGAACATTAGGGATCAAACACATCATGAAAACAAAGTAACACATCAGACAAGTCATGGCTAAAGTTCTGGAGAAGAGTTATGCAGGGTTAGGTTATAAAAAATAGCCCAAGCTCTGAACATCTCATGGAGCATCAATCCATCATCCAAAAATGGAAGGAGTATGGACCAACTGCAAACCTACCAAGACATGGCCGTCTGCCTAAACTGAAAACCGAAGTAAGGAGAGCACTGATTAGAGAAGCAACCAAAAGGTTGATGGTCACTCTGTATGAGCAGCAGAGATCCACAGCTCCACAGCTCAGGTGGGAGAATCTGTCCACAGTACAACTATTAGTCGTATACTTTACAAATCTGACTTTTATAAAAAAGTGGCAGGAAGAAGCCATTTATTTAAAGCAAATCATAAGAGTTCCAGTTAGCAGTTTTCAAAAAGCCATCTAGAGGACACAGTGAGAATGTGGAAGAAGGGACTCTTCTCAGATCAAACCAAAGGAGAACTTTGTGGGCTAAATGCAAAACGCCATATGTGGCAGAAAAATAACACTGCACATCACCCTGGAAACATCATCCCCATATCACACATGGTGGTGGCAGCATCCTGCTGTCTTGAGGCATTTCTTCAACATTGGCAGGGAAGCTGGTTAGAGCTACAGGGCAATCCTGGAGGAAAACCTGTTAGAGTCTGCAAAAGACGAGACTGGAGCATAGATTCACCTTCCAGCAGGACAATGACCTTAAATATCCTGCCAGGGCTACAATGGGGGATGAATGAGAGCATATTCATATGTGTGTTTTGCCCAATCACAGTCCAGACCAAAATCCCACTGAGAATCTGTGACAAGACATGAAAATTGCTGATCACAGACTTCTCAATCCAATCTCACTGAGCAACAGCGAGAGAGCAAAGAAGGGGCAAAAATGTCACCTCCAGGTGTGCAAAGCTGGAGAAACAGACCCCAAAATACTGCAGTAGTAACTGCAGCGAAAGGTGGTCCTACAAATTATTGACTCAGGGGGCTGCTGAATGTAAATGCATGGCACAATTACCAGACTTATATTTTTAAAATATTTAGAAAATCTTGTATAATTTCCTTTAGGAAATAGGAATGAGCGACCCCGTGGAAGTTCGGGTTCGGCTGAACTTTAGTCCAAAGTTCTGTTTGGGTACCAGAACTTGACCTGAAATTGACCCTGAACCCCATATAAGTCAATGGAGACCTGAACTTTGGTTCTGTAAATTGGTCGTAAGTAAGGGTTAGGGGGTTGCAAATGGAAGCAAAATGGGTGTAAGAGCAGGACAATTGCCCTGCAAATAAATGTGGATAGGGAAATTACTTAAAGTAACATAGAATAAAAAGATATAAAAAATAATCTTGAGCCAGGAGGCAGAGGTCAAAGTGGAAGAGCGGAGCATTGCCTTGCATGTGTAGTTTACAATACATGAAAAAAGACTTTGTGGGATCCCCCTTATTTTTAATAACCAGCCAAAGGAAAGCAGACAGATGTGATCTGGTCTCATACTAGGAAAGGGCCAATATCCATGGAGCATTGCAGCCCGCACGTTGTTTTGTAAAGTATTAATTTATTTTACACTGTCTCTATGCTAACTAGCGCACAATGGCGTCACCACCCGTGATCCAGCATTTATACAGATCAGTGTTGTGAACGTGTTGGAGACTACTTCGGAGCTGAGGCTCCCTCTGGTGGTTGCTGAGGGTATTGAACCTATGTTGGTTATCAGGGGGGACAGACTGGCCTGATATAAGTGAGCTGACCTCCCATGATCCATGCAGGTGATCAATTGTTACTTCCTGGTCTAGGTTGGAAATCAGCTTTCTTTTCTGCTGCCTCATGCTATCACTCAGATAAGTTACTTTCTTTTTTTTTTTTTTTTACTATTTTTTCCCTTCTGTTGAGTACCATAGAATTTCAGTATGGCCGGTGATTCTGTTATGTTTTGGTAGCTGAGGAGGGCAGGAGCAAAAAACCGCAAAAGCAGCCAAACACCAGAGAGGTTGGAAACTAATAGGTTGCAGACCCCTAAACTAATCGCACAACTAGAAGCAGCCGTGGGACGTTCCTACGGTGCCCTAGACGCCTTGTCACAGCCGGAGAGATTAGCTACCCCTGAAGATGGAAAGAGGAAAGCTAACTGCCCCGGAGTAGAGCCCCAAAAGAATAGGAAGCCTCCAAACATATAATGGCGGTTACACAAGATGAAAACACGAACACAGACAGAAAATAGAATGAGCAAACGCTGGGGCCCAAAACTGTCTAGATAGGACAGCACAGGAGAGAATACTGTCTGCAACCCAGAAAAACCCTAGGAAAAATTCCAACACTTCTGAATCCAAAAATGCTGAGACCACACCGTCTCGACCACCTATATCAGATCTCTGGTGTGAACACGCAGCTACCCAGCAGTAAAAAATCACAAGAACAGAGCAAATGAACAGATGCAAAAAGAGAACAGAGACCAGCACAAGCCCCCAAAGGGGACCCGGCTGAACTCAAAAAGCAAGGCAGCAAATACAAGGAAAATCAAACCACAGAAAAAAAAAAGAAAGTAACTTATCTGAGTGATAGCAGGAGGCAGCAGAAAAGCAAGCTGATTTCCAACCTAGACCAGGAAGTAACAATTGATCACCGGCGAGGATCATGAGAGGTCAGCTCACTTATATCAGGCCAGTCCGACCCCCTGATAACCATTCATCCATTGCAGGTGGTGGACTTTTGCTGTTCAACATAGGTTCAATACCCTCAGCCACCACCAGAGGGAGCCTCAGCTCCGAAGTCGTCTCCAAAACGTTCACAACAGATCAGGTCACATGTTGCATCGGCCAATCACAGCCATGCCAATACTTGGCATGGTTGTGATGGCTCCTGAAGTGCCCACATCCTAAAAGTTTGTTGATTAATTGTTCTGCATCCATTCAACAAACTATATTCAGCACTGAACCCGAACAGTAAAGCGGACTTCTGGAAAAAGTCAGTGTTCGGAGTTCTTTACCGTACACTAGGTCTAGATGTCTGGAACGTACCCTGTTGTGAATGGGTTTGAGATGAGTTCTGAGCAGAGGCTCCCTCTGGTGGTTACAAGCGGTGCTAGTGAAGATTGTGAGGACTGGGAATCAGGTGTTACTGACTGGTCTTATATAAGGGAGTCATTTTCCCATCAGGGTTGCCGGTGATCAATTGTTCTGGTCTGAATCCTTCTTTCCAGTTTCCCTTGTAGCCTGCTGTGTCGTGTCTGCATCTCCTGCTATCAGATAAGACATTTTCTTCTTTTGTGTTTGTGCTATATTTTTGCATTTTGTCCTGCACTTCTGTGGGGGCCTTCAGGGTCCCCTCCGGGGGCTTTTGCCCTCTCAGTTTGGTTCAGCCACTGAGTTTTGTACTTTTGCTTTTTCCAGTTTTTTCAGTGGCTGCTGTTTTGATTTTGTTACACCAGAGAACTAATTTAGGTGGTAGAGGTCGTGTGATCTCAGTGATTTTGAAATTAGTAGAGTTGGTGCTTTTCAGGGTTTTCTGGGATTGCAGTAAGTACCCTTCCTATCCTTTTCTATTTAGATAGTTTGGGCCCCAGCGTTTGCTCATACTATTTTCTTTCTGTGTCAGTATTTCCTCTTGTCTAACCGCCATTACATGTTTGGGGGCTTTCTATTATCTTTGGGGTTCTGCTCCGGGGCAGATAGCTTTCCTATTTCTATCTTTAGGTGTAGTTAGTTTCTCAGGCTGTGACGAGGCGTCTAGGACCAACGTAGGAACGCTCCACGACTGCCTCTAGTTGCGGTGGTTAGTCAGGGTACTGCAATCTCATAGATTCCAACTGCTCTGGTGTATTGCCTTTTTTACCTGCACTCCTCAGCTACCGAAACATAACAGTACCCCGAACTTTACAGTTTGGGTTCGCTCATCCCTAGTCACAAATACTTGCTGCTTAGTGTTATCAGTCACATAAAAACGTACTAAAAAGCGTTTAGGTTTGTGGAAAATTTCACGGAGTATGAATACTTTTTCAAGGCACTGTTGATGTAACTGTGTAACATCACAGATTTATATGTATCTGTATAGTGTCAGACAGACCAGGATAAGACAGAGTGCACACCATGTTAATCATCAAATATACATCAAGAGTTTTCCCTGTGTTTACTCTACCATTACCCCTTTCACTAGGCGGAGGCAGTAGTGTCGCCCCCATCTGGCCTTCATGCATCTGCAACCATTTATTTAACAGTATAGACTGCGCTTTTCTGATAAAAGGATACGTGCAGAATAGTTTGGCATCTGTTTCGGTGCCTGCCCTTCTTGCCTCTGCTTCTGTTGCCAGGCGGCTCTGCACTCTCATTGCAGGTGACCGTTCAAGTGTTGTATGCTCTGGGACTTGTAGTCCAATCGATACTAGGAAACATAGAGTTAACTGCTGCCTGCTTTGGGTGGGGCTGCAGGCTATTTAAGCTCC
>JARQOD010000003.1:394662184-394679660 GCA_033576555.1 Oophaga sylvatica | reverse complement strand
AGGGTAGAGGACAGGCGGTGGCCATTACCCTTAATATACATATATCTATAGATGGTAGAAATTAATGCATTCTCAGCGGGAGCGCCGCTCTATTCCCAGTCTGGGATTCCAGCTCTGAACTGAATCTCTAAGTCGGGATTTGGAGCTGACGATCGCGGCTCATCGCTATGCACGCCAACTGCAGAGGTCACCGAGGCCTCATTTGCCTTCAATACTCCGTGACTCTCATGAATTTTCCATGTTTAATGGTAAGAGAGTAATAATTAAAGGCTAGTAAACTGTGCTTAATACATTAAGAGACCGAGATAAAAACAAATATTGATGGAGCGAGCGCGACGATGAAAGGCGCCAAATGAGTCGTGTGACTGCAGGCAGCAAAGTGACCAGCAGAAGAACGCTTAATATTGGCCTCCACTAATGAGACCAAGCAATAGAAGGAAGGATCTAAAGAAAAGACGCGCAGTCAGGTTTACTAACACTGCAATGTTTAGACAGTACAAACTTACCCCAGGCATATCCTGGATTATCAGTGCCATGTAGTGACATGAATGGCCATGAGAGATGACAATGGCAGATACAATTTTATCTTATGATTTTGAATTTTAGCTTTTTTTCAGCTTAAAAGTTGTTCACACCAAGCGACAGGTCTCCGTCCCATAAGTACAGGCCATAAATCACGGCAGAGATCAATTAGTCAATCAACAGTTTGTCATCAAAAGTGACAGAAATTGCAAACCATCACAAATCACCAAGAAAATGACAAATCCCAAATGTGTGGCCAGCCTCCATTACCTTAAAGGACTACCCTAAGGAAAACTTTTTTTTCTACACAAAGATCCTTCAGCTGTTATTGAGATGTAAGGAATATTTGTCACCTTTCCTGTACTCCTCCGTGCATATGGTCGTCTCTTAAGGAGGACTCTACCTTTGTGGAAATATTCCTATGTCATTGCTGTTTGCACGAACATTCAATTATTTAATAGAAGCAGAGTCTGCGGGAACTTTAAAGCCCTAAAATAGAAATAGGTGGAGCGTTCAGCACCATTTATCAGAGAATATTGTTCCATCACAAGGCTTTACTGGGCTAGGTACATATTATAAATCACTGCTAGGTAGGGACGGGTTATAGATCACTGCTAAAGTCCCAGTCTCGTATGCCGCCATATCCTCTATAAGGCCGGAGTCACACTGGCGACAAAATCGGACGACTGCAATGCGATGAAATATCGCATTGCAGTCGGACCTATGTTAATCTATGGAGCAGCTCCCAGTATCCGATTTTTTGTGGTCCGTTTTAAACGTCCGTGTACAATCGCAGCATGCTGCGATTGTCACCGATTGTGGTCGACAATCGCCAATGCAAGTCTATGGGAGCGATGAAAAATCGGATTACAAACGGACCACACTGTGTGACTTGCGATGAAATCGCATCGGTGTCCTTTAGAAAAGCCGGCAATTCATCCCCGGCTATACTGTAAAATCACACTGACAGCTTTAATAAAGACTAGAAAGAATAGATATATACACATAGAACACATATATATATATATATTACATGTCATTGTGACATGTACATATACATATATTTATAGTTCCTAGACTTCTACATACTGTAATAGCCGCTAATTCAATTGCCGGGTTTTGTGAAATCACAGAAGCCGACATGAAATGATACATTGTTTCCACACAGTTAACCATGTCATTTCCTGTATTTTGATATTTGTTTAGAACTTACAATTACATGAGTGTAT
This sequence comes from Oophaga sylvatica, assembly GCA_033576555.1. Taxonomy (NCBI): domain Eukaryota; kingdom Metazoa; phylum Chordata; class Amphibia; order Anura; family Dendrobatidae; genus Oophaga; species Oophaga sylvatica. Next base: position 394,677,909 of record JARQOD010000003.1, on the reverse strand, counting down.
TTGTTGCATGTAGGGGTTAATTAAAGGTGTAATTTCGTTAAAAAAAATGCGTGGGCTCCCGCTGTATTTTCTCCACCAGACAGACAAAGCAAAGCGAGTGGGGCAGATAATAATAGCCTAGGGAGGGTACATTTTTTTTGTGCCCCCCCTGGCTACTAACATCTGCCCCCAGACACCCCAGAAAGGGCAAATCTATAATTAGATTCGCCCTTTCTGGCACTTTGCCCGTCTATTCCCATTGCCCTGTAGCGGTGGCGAATGGGTTAATCTCACCTTACTGTCACCTTAGTATTGAAAGGTGACCTTAAGGCAGGTTAATAATTGATAGCTGTCAATTAGACAACTATCAATTATTAATCCTATTGAAGTAAATAAAAAAAACACACACACTTTAAGAATAAATAATTTTAATGAAATAAAAACACATTTTTTTGACCATATTTTATTTTACACTTAATCCGTGCGAAGCCATTGATCTCCTAAAATAAAGCAAAAAAAATAAAAAACATTATTCTTACCTATTCCGCCGATCTGTCACGTCCCACGCTGTAATCCTTCACAAAGGGTTAACTAGCTTTGAGCCAAGCAGTGCAAGTAATCCTGCATGCTCAGCTCAAAGCTCATGAATGAATAAGTTCCTCTCCTGGCGACAGGAGAGGATGTGTTTCATGAATGAAGCTTAATTGATTGTGTCCACTTTCCCTTTAGGTCAGGTCACTACAGTTAAATTGGCAATAAATCAATTAAGCTCCATTCATGAATCTATTCCTCTACTTTCGCTGGGAGAGGAAGTTATTCATTCAGGGGAATACAGGTCTGAGACAGCATTATTAGCTCTCTGCGACCTGTAACCTGTTAACCCTTTCTGATGGATTACACCGTGGGACCTGACTGTACATCGGATTGGTAAGTATAATTTGGCTTTTTTATTTTATTTTTATTACAGGAAATGGTTTTAGCAGGAAAATAAAATATGGTCAAAAACTGTGTGATTATTTAATTAAACTTATTTTTTATTAAACTGTGTGTGTTTGATTTTTCTTTCATACAATAGGATTAATAATTGATAGTTGTCTAATTGACAGCTATCAATTATTAACCTGCCTTAAGGTCACCTTTCAATACTAAGGTGACAGTAAGGTGAGATTAACCCATTCGCCACCGCTACAGGGCAATGGGAATAGACGGCAAAGTGCCAGAAAGGGCGAATCTAATTATAGATTTGCCCTTTCTGGGGTGTCTGGGGGCAGATGTTAGTAGCCAGGGGGGGCACAAAAAAAATGTACCCTCCCTAGGCTATTATTATCTGCCCCCACTCGCTTGCTTTGTCTGTCTGGTGGAGAAAATACAGCGGGAGCCCACGCATTTTTTTTCAACGAATTTACACCTTTAATTAACCCCTACATGTCTGAAATTTACCACACATATACTCATGTAATTGTATGTTTCAAACATATATAAAAATACATGAAATTACATGGTTAAATGTGTGGAAACAATGTATCATTTCATGTCGGCTTCTGTGATTTCACTGAAGCCGGCAATTGAATTAGCGGCTATAACAGTATGTAGAAGTGTAAGAACTATAATATATGTATATATATATGTCACAATGACATATATATATATATATATATATATGTGCTCTATGTGTATATATCTATTCTTTCTTTTGGCATTTAAATACTATTCTTTTGGATCCATTATATGTCAGTTTTGCAAGCCTGCGAGAAAATCTCGCAAGTCGGATGAAAATCGGATGTTACAAGGTACACACACATGCGATTAAATCGCATCTTTGAAGGAAAATCGGATGCCAGAAGGATGTGTGATGTTTTTATTTTGATCCGATTGTCGACCGTCTAAAACGGACCGATTTTTTGTGGTTGTGTGTGACTCCAGCCTAACAGGAATAATCTGCAGTAACGGTCCTGCAAGATAGACCTGTTCAGCTGCATAAAATGTTTAATTGCGCCAGAAATTGGAGCATCTCTTTCATCCTCTTCTCCCTGGTGAAAGGTCAGGGAGCAGCAGATGGAAAAGCACAAGGCTTTAGTTCCCATAGGGGAACCTTTTCGTTATGACCATGCTGGGGCCCCAAAGGGCCAATGTGAGCTTCACGTGTCCGGATAACCAGCGGCCATTTATGCTGCTTCACTGGAGGGATTAATCCGCTTACAGATCACTGAAGACATCAGTGTACGGGCAGAATCACTAAACATCAGCTAAGTCTCATCACACTGCCAAATGTAAACCTTCCTCCTCACTGTCCACCATGAATCTGAAGAAAGCTTTACTCCAACTCGAAAAATATCACTGAGGGCGGAATAATAAAACACATATGGCATGAGAAAAGCAACAGGAGGATTCAGAAGTCCATGGTATCAGAGAAGTTTCTGAATGGGTAAGAAATGAAGATGGGAAATAACAAATGATCTCAAGACCAAGTATACTTAGTATATACTGTATAATGCAAAAATAACTACTATAATACTGCATCTTATATACATGAATTTAACTACTATAATGATGTCCCAATACACAAGAATATAACTTCTATAATACTGTCCCCATTATACAAGAATATAACTACTATAATACTCCCCCTATGTGCAAGAATATAACTACTATAATACTGCCCCTATGTACAAGAATATAACTACTATAATACTGCCCTTATGAACAAGAATTTAACTGCTATAATACTGCTCCAATGTACAAGAATATAACTACTATAATACTGCACCTATGTACAAAAATATTACTATAATACTGCCCCTATATACAAGAATATAACTACTATAATACTGCATCCTAAATACAAAAGTATAACTACTATAATACTGCCTCTATATACAAGAATATAACTACTATAATACTGCATCCTATGTACAAGAATAAACTACTATAATACTGCATCCTAAGTACAAGAATATAACTACTATAATACTGCCCCTATATATAAGAATATAACTAATAATAATAATATTAATTTTATTTCTATAGGGCAACATATTCCGCAGCACTTTACATTATAGAGGGGACTTGTATGGGACAATAGAAATTACAGCATAACAATAAACAAAGATCAAAGTAGATAGCAAGAGGAATGAGGGCCCTGCTCGCAAGCTTACAATCTATGAGCAAAAAGGGGAGACACGAAAGGTGGATGGTAACAATTGCTTTCATTGTTCAGACAAGCCATAGTGTTCAAATCGGGTGTTCATGTAATTCTGCATGAACCAGTTAACAGCCAAAGTATGTAACAGTACAGACACAGAGGGCTATTAAATGCATAAAGCGGGTGAGAACATGATACGAGGTACCTGATTATGGTAAAAAAAATGGAATGGGCCAACAGGGATAGTTAGGTTAATGCGTTGAGGCGCCAGGCCAGTCTGAACAAATACATTTTTACGGCACGCTTAAAACTGTGGGAATTGGGGATTAATTGTATTAACCTGGGTAGTGCATTTCAAAGAATTGGCGCAGCACGTGAAAAGTCTTGGAGACAGGAGTGGCCGGTTTTGATCATTGAGGATGCTAACCTCAGGACATTAGCAGAATGGAGGGCACAGGTAGGATGGTAGGCTGAGACAAGGGAGGAGTTGTAGGGTGATGCTGAGCCATGGAGTGTTTTGTGGGTGAGGGTAATAAGTTTGTACTGGATTCTGGAGTGGATGGGTAACCAGTGTAATGACTGGCACAAGGTAGAGGCATCGGTACAACGATTGGTGAGGAATATGATCCTGGCTGCAGCATTCAAGACAGATTGGAGAGGGGAGAGTTTAATAAGAGGGAGACCGATTAGTAGAGCGTTACAATAGTCCAGAAGAGAATGAATAAGAGAAACAGTAAGAGTTTTTGCAGAGTCGAAAGTAAGAAAAGGTCGAATTCTAGAGATGTTTTTGAGGTGCAAATAACAAGAGCAAGCCAGTGATTGGATATGGGGGGTGAATGAAAGCTTGGAGTCAAGTATGACTCCATGACAGCGGGCATGTTGCTGGGGAGTAATAGTGGAACCACACACAGAGATGGCAATGTCAGGTAAAGGTAGATTAGTAGAGGGAGGAAACACGAGGAGTTCCGTTTTTGACTGGTTCAGTTTCAGATAGAGGGATGACATGATGTTGGAGACAGCGGTAAGACAATCACTGGTGTTTTCTAAAAAGGCAGGCATGATATCGAGAGAAGAAGGGTATAATTGGGTGTCATCAGCGTAGAGATGGTACTGGAAACCAAATCTACTGATTGTTTGTCCAATAGGGGAGATATACAAAGAGGAGGGGGCCTAGGACTGATCCTTGAGGAACCCCAACAGTAAGGGGAAGATGAGAGGAGGAGGAACCAGCAAAAGATACAGTGAAGGAACGGTCAGAGAAATAGGAGGAGAACCAGGAGAGAACGGTGTCCTTGAGGCCGATGGAGTGTAGCATAGTGAGGAGGAGCTGATGGTCTACAGTGTCGAATGCTGCGGAGAGATCCAAGACAATTAGCATGGAGTAGTGACCATTAGATTTAGCTGTTAGTAGATCATTAGAGACTTTAGTAGAGTGTAAAGAGCAGAAACCAGATTGAAGAGGGTCGAGAAGAGAGTTATCTGAGAGATAGCGAATAAGACGGGTGTGGACCAGGCGTTCCAGGAGTTTAGAAATGAAGAGAAGATTAGAGACAGGTCTATAGTTAGCGGCACAGTTTTGGTCGAGGGATGGTTTTTTAAGTAATGGATGCATGATCGCATGCTTAAATGAGGGAAAGATACCGTAAGAGAGAGAGAGGTTGAATATTTTTATTAGGTGAGAGATAACAGCAGGGGAAAGGGACTGGAGGAGCTGTGATGGAATGGGGTCACTGGTGCAAGTGGTAGGGCGAGAAGATGCAAGGAGCCTGATTACTTCTTCTTCTGTGACTGGTTCAAAATCAGAGAGTGAGCTAGATGCAGTGGGGGAGGAGGACAGTGCATGGTATGAGGGGATTGAGAGATAATTTCCTTCCGGATGTGGTCAATTTTTTCTTTGAAATAATTGACTAGATAGTGTGGAGATCTGTGGTTGGGCCTGCACTTTTGGGTTGAGTACGGAATGAAAAGTGTCAAAGAGACAATTAGGGTTATTGGATAGTGAGGTGATGAGGGTGTTGAAATAGCTTTGTTTGGAGAGGTGAAGGGCAGAGTTGTATGTTTTAAGCATAAACTTGTAATGGATGAAATCTTCAGGTATATTAGATTTTCTCCACAGACGTTCGGCGCACCTGGAGCACCACTGCAGGAAACGAGTTGTTCTATGTATAGGAGGTGCAATTTCATCCAGGGCATTTTGCAGGGCTTCGTAATGCTTCAGTGCAGAATCTGGAGAAGGAGATAGGGGCCAACAATGACTGCAAATTCTTCATAAGTTTCTGGGTGTTAATGGCCTGTATGTTTCTATATGTGTGGAAAGTCGGGGTGACTTGAGCGGGATTGCAGTTCTTGATAGAGAATGAAAGAACGTTGTGGTCAGAGAGCGGGAGAGGGGAGTTTGTGAAATCATCCACTGAGCAAAGCCGGGAGAAGACCAAGTCGAGGGAGTTTCCGTCTTCATGCGTGGGGGAGTTAGTAAGCTGCAAGAGGCCGAAAGAGGAGGTTCGAGATAAAAGATGAGAAGCAGATGGGGAGAAGGGAAGAGCAGTGGGGATGTTGAAATCACCCATGATGAGGGTGGGAATGTCACAGGAAATAAAATGTGGTAGCCAGGTGGCAAATTGATCCAGGAACTGATGACAAGGGCCGGGAGGACAATACACCACTGCCACTCGCATGGAGAAGGGAATGTAGAGTCTGACAGCATGGACCTCAAAAGAAGGGAAAACAAGTGAGGGTACTTGAGGGATAACCTGAAAAGTATAATTGGGTGATAGGAGCAGACCAAAGCCTCCACCTGCTCTGTTGTCCGATCTTGGGGTATGAGAACTGTAGTTCACCATATGAGAGAGTAGCAGCAGCAGTGGTGTCTGACTGCTGGATCCAAGTTTCAGTAAGAGCTAGAAGGTTAAGAGAATTTGAAAGGAAGAAGTCATGGATGAAGGGGTAGTTTATTACACACTGAGCGAGAATTAACTACTATAATACTGACCCTATATACAAGAATACAACTACTAGAATACTGCCCCCTATGTACAAGAATATAACTACTATAATACTCCTTGTAACAACCCTGCTGGCATCACTGCATGGCCTCCTATCTCCCGCACACCAACATACTCACAGCTCCAGGTCTTGCTGTGATTTCTGTCTGCTGCCAGCTCCATGCTTTGTGCCTCTTGTCTCCCATCTGCTCTGTGCATGTTTCCTGGCTGTGTCCATAGGGGGGCGGCGCCAGAACTCTCAAGTTCTTATGGAGTCAGGGTGCACCTGTGTAATTTGTCCCTGACCAATTACCATGAGCCCTCTAGTATTTAAGGCAGCTCCACCCTGTGGATCTTGCCTGTGCAATGTGTTAACTCAGTTAGTGTTTTGCTACTGAGCTGCCAGGTCTTGCTCTGTGTTCCTTCATCTTTGGAGGCTTCACTCCTAGCTTTGCCTTGTACCTGTTTGTCCGTCCTCCAGGAGGCAGTATATCCTGGTCACTGTGCTCTCGCTCCTGACCTTATCTTGTACTTGTCCTCGCCGCCCTCCAGGAGGCAGAATATCCTGGTCCCTGTGTCTTTGTCCCTGTACCTTGTCTCGTGTCATTTCCTTGTCTGAACTCTGTCCTACCTCTGTCTCTTAGTCTCCTTGCCTCTGGTTTCCTTCCCTGCTGTGTCTTGCCTTGTGTTCTCTCTGAATCTCTTTCTGCTTCTTGTCCGCACTCCTGCGGTTCTGCTCCGTTCCACTCTGCTTGCTCCTGCCGCTGCAGTAATCTCTTGCTGCAGCTCCTCTCCGCATATCTTGCGGTTCCGCTCTGCTTCACTCCTGCAGCTGCAGAATCTCTTGCTGCAGCTTCTCTCTGCATATCTTGTGGCTCCGCTCCGCTTCCCTCCTGCAGCTGCAGAACCTCTTGCTGCAGCTCCTCTCCGCCTACCTTGCGTTTCCGCTCTGCTTTGTTCCTGCCGTTGCAGATCCTCTTGCTGCTCTACAGCCCTTCTCCGCTGCCTTGCGGTTCTCCTCCTGTGTGAACAGGTCAGTATCAGTATCTGCATTTGCTGTGTGAACAAGGTCTCTACCTGTTCCTCCATACACCTTTCCTTCCAGTCAGTTCCAGTATCTGCATTTGCTGTGGAACAGGTCTCTACCTGTTTTTCCATACACCATTCCATCCAGTCAGTATCAGTACCTGCATTTGCTGTGTGAACAGGTCTCTACCTGTTTCTCCATACACCATTCCATCCAGTCAGTATCGGTACCTGCACTTGCTGTGTGAACAGATCCTACCCCGTGTCTCAGCCGTGCCTGCCAGCCCAGTGTCTCAGCTGTGCCTGCCGCCCCGTGTCTCAGCCGTACCTGCCTTCCAGTGTCTCAGCCGTGCCACCCTCTCCCGAAGTGGGATCAGCAGCCACAGCCAGACACCACCTTGGAGTGGCACGTGGCAGCTGTCTGCCGCACAAGCCTGACCTCACCATCAGAGGCTCCAGTGAAAACCAAGGCAGCTGTCCTAGTCACACCCCTTCCAGGGTAGTCTGGTTTGTGGCACAGTGAGGCCACAACCCCCTGGCTCATGCCCACCAGTAAGGGCACGAGCGTGACACTGCTCCTTTATACAAGAATATAACTACTATAATACTGCTCCTATATACAAGAATATAACTACTATAATACTGCTCCTATATACAAGAATACAACTACTATAATACTGCTCCTATATAAGAATATAACTACTATAATATGCTCCCTATATACAAGAATATAACTACTATAATACTGCCCCCTCTATACAACAATATATCTACTATAATACTGCTCCCTATGTACAAGAAAATATCTACTATAATACTGCCCTATGTACAAGAATTTAACTACTTATACTGCTCCTATGTACAAGAATATAACTACTATAATATTGCATCCTATGTACATAAAATTAACTACTATAATACTGCTCCTATTTACAAGAATATAACTACTATAATACTGCCCTTATGTACAAGAATATAACTGCTATAATACTGCTCCCAATGTACAATAATATTACTATAATACTGCTTCTATGTACAAGAATATAACTACTATAATACTGCTCCTATGTACAAGGATATAACTGATATAACATTGCTTTCTGTCTACAAGAAAATAACTTCTATTGGATCTGTATGAACTCAATGAGTAGCGACAATTAATACTTCTTAGTGGAGGACTAACATATTTATCAGTCATAAATCACAATTAAATAATTAATTCTGAACAATGGGAAGTTCTCAGTAATGATTTTCCATAAAAATAAAAAGTAGATCTTATTGCCAGTGACTAGGAAAAGCGCTGGTTTAAAGCCTTTTACTTGCTGCTTTAATACAAGTCTCTGGAGAGATCTGTATTTTCCATTTACTATCAGAGTATAAATGGGATGGGAGGTGCGTTTTGCTTAGAAATAAGGTTCATCACTTTTTGACGGCGATGAAATCTTCTTTCACAAATCTCAAAAAACATAAGAGATTATGTGTGGTTTACATCTAGAATTATTCCCCCCCTCCCCACACACACCACCCCCACAATAATGGAAATACAGATTATACGGGGTAAACTTCAATCATACCTTCATATAGGAGACACATTTATACACTCCATTGTTTGCTGTGAAAACAGAAATTCCATCCTCAGAGCAGAGAGATAATAATAATTACATCTCAAATCAAAGCTTTTATGTCCTAATTATTGTGGCTCCAGCGGGTGCATTGCTCGCCTCTGCGCAGATAAAGGCGACTTAATCACTTGCTACTTGAACATCGCAGTAACTGCCTGTGCAGGTTACCAGCAGGTACATCAGCCTGGACAAGAGATGCAAGTGAGATTTCTGGGGCCCAGGGGCTAAGCTGTACAGCTAAAGTTTATTGCACAAGGATGTAGTGATATGTGTGCTGGTACAACCTGGGCATCTCCTGTATATAATTATATATGAAAAATGGAAAGATGTTAGACAGGGGTGAACTCTCAATGCAAGGTAAAGAGTTCATTCTAAAGATCTTAAATGTAATTTTGAGACAAAATTATTTCCTGTTTGGAGATAATTTTTATTTGCAACGCAGGGGGACAGCAATGGGGGCCAATATGGCCCCTGCGTACGCTAAACTGGTGATGGGGGTCCTGGAGGAGGAGTCTATCTATGTGTCCCACCACTTTCAACATGTGTTGACGATACATAGATGACATCTTCCTCCTGTGGACTGGGACCCAAGAAGAGTTGGGAGCATTTAATCTATACCTCAATGAGATTGACCAGACAATTAAATTCACTCTAATATCTTCTAAGGAGGAAATCCAATTTTTGGATGTCCAGATAAAACAAAATAATGATACATTGTCAACAACTCTGTATGTCAAAAGACGGATAGAAATAATTTACTTCTATATAGTAGTCATCATCCATGAAATATGGTTAATTCTATACCCTTAATTCAATTATTGAGAGTACGACGAGTGGTAAATGAGACAGAAGATGTTGATGGGGTTATGGATTCTCTGATTACAAAGTTTGTGAACAGGGGATATCCGATAAAGTTGTTGGAGCAAACAAAAGAAAAGGTCCTCCAGCAAAAGAGATCTGATCTGCTACAGTTGAGACGTAAGAAAAAGGAACTGACTAGAGTTCCATTTATAACCAGGTATACGGAGGAAAGTAAGAGTATTGCTAATGTTATCAATAAACATTGGGGAATGTTAACGAAATGTCTTCCTAGGATTGAGGAATTTAAAATCCCCCCTCTTCTTTCATATAGGAGAAGTAGAAATATCAGGGATCGTTTGATAAGATCTGATATCGGTCCCCAAAAGAAAAGTAATCAGATGTCTCTAACAGGAAAACAAAGAACAGGTTGTTTCCCTTGTCTTGTGTCAACTGTAATCTAATGATGAAAGGTGCGGACTTCCAACATCCAATTGTGTAGCCCAGCTGCGCTTGGAGCCACATGTTACCCTGGAGGATGCACAGAAGGTAAACCCACACTCACACCTGATATTCATTCACACCTTCACTTTTCCCTGGAGCCACCAGAGGGAGCCCTTGAAGAGTATGCATATATATAAGGGTAGTGGAGAGACGGCAGTTAGTCAGTAGCAGTTGAGAGTTTGATCTGAGAGGAGTTGTTGGTTTTACCTCAGACGAGCTGAGAGGGAGAGTTACCTCAGAAAGCTGACAGACTGTTAGTTCCTTGGAGCGTGGAAAGTAGCTCTTGAAGTGTGCATAGATCAGTCAGACGGAAGGTCCTGATAGCTGCTTCAGACAGAGCCTCAGAAGGAAGAGAAGGAAAGGGAACAGCAGTTACAGAAAGACTGAAGACTACAGCTTGAACTTAGTTTACTTTGTGGAGTCCAGTAATAGTGGAGGAAGATAGCCACTTTAGCCTGGTCAGAACTGAGTCAACTGAGGTATTTTCAGTGAGCAAGCGTGCCGACGCTTTGAGAGCGGTGAAGAGAAAGGAGAATCTGCCATCTACTGCTAGTGTGTGCTTATGTTAAGGGTTAGAGTAGGACGAAAGGCGAGTAGAAGGAAGAAGAGAGTGACTGAGGTTGAAACAGCATTGATCGCTTACCTCTACTCTGAACAACCGGACACCGGTCCGAGCTTGCTAGCATCTACACGACTAGCAGGAGATACCGGAGACCCTGTGGACTTCAAGTCGCAGGGGCCCACAAGTGCTGATACGTAACCGGGGTCAGGAAGAACAGGAGTCTGGTCAGCGCAACCATTAGAGACTAAGTTCTATCCAAGAGAAGGCTCCACCACAAAGTCAGCTGGGCGTATATGAGAAGACAGAGTTAGACTTCGTTTCATACAGGTCAGAAACTCACACATACAGGAGTACGGAGGCCCTACACCTACTCAGTGGGATTACTGGAGTGCATCCTCCACCCTGCCAGCTTCCCGGGACGTGCCTGCAATTACCACCAGTAAAGGTACAGAAAGAGACTTTCGTGTGTGTGTCTGCCTTATTGCTCCTGCACCCCTACACCACCATATACCCTGAGGGATCCAGTCTTGCCTGTGGAAGACTTAACACCTTGCTGCCCAGTAACAACCCCTCAGTGGATCTACCCTGCAGCGCTGGTCACCCTGACCAGGTACCACAGGTGGCGTCACGAACAAACTGTATATACTTTAATCCCCTGTAAAGATCCCACATTTTATGGTGATCGCCCAGGGCAACGGACCGAGCTGTGCTACCCGTGACATCCCCCATTGAAGTGAACGGGCACGGTGCCGAGTACCCCACAAGCCCTGCCTGTGGACTCATCTTAACTTGGCGTCACGAACAGGATCCGAAGCTCACTATATTTGAGTCCTGTGTGCCCAAATGGACTGTTTTTGTGCAAGAGACTGTGTTGCCGTTTTTGTGATTTTTGGCACCATTTGCCGCCATTTTGCCGCCATATTCGCGACCTGAGGCGCTGGTGAAGGAGGGCGTGTATTCGTGGGCGTACCCCCCCTGTGGTGCGAAAGTTATGGCCGCCCTATCCAAGTGCTTCTACAATGTCAGAGCATGCCCCACTGCAAGAGAGATCCGCCTCCTCTTCATCCTCAGTGCAAAGGGGAGAAAGCGAAAGTCCCGCCTCCACGGAAAAGACCGGAGTGTTCTGGATGGAAAGCACAGTCTGGTCTGGCGTGAGATGGCGGAAGGACAGGAGTCGCTGTGTGGGGGAATGGCGGTGCGCAGACCCCGTTCCCCTGAAGAAGTGTATCCTGTGCCTGAACCATCCCAGGTCGGGAGGGCGAAGAAGTAATGTATCATGTGGAGGAGGTGGATGCGGCGCTGCGGGATCTGGCCCGACACCGCGCAGAGATGGAGGCGATGGAGCGGAGCTGGCGTGCCCTGAAACTGCGGCTGCAGTGGGACCAGCTGCTCTCCCCCCTGGATGCGCAACTGCCACCCGCGCCACCACTGGAACCAGCGGCTGAGGAGGAAACAGAGGCCGGCCCCGAAAGAGCTGTACCTGACCCCGCCGAGGCCGCGGCGGGAGGAAAGGAGGCTGAGGAGGCCTTGCCCGGAACGCCAGCCAGGCCTGGAACCAGAGGCCGCAGCGGTAGCAGCGGAATGCAGTCCCCCGGTAGGGACGACGGAAGGAATCCTGCTCGATGAAATGGAGATCGATTGGGAGGAAATGGAGCTCCTAGACGACGTGGAGTACGCCGCCCAGAAGGAGAACGAGTGGAGACGCCGTGAGCAGAGCAGCGGGAGCAGCGTGAGGCGCAGCGGCTTCGCCACAGGTACTGGGAGCAGGATCTTGCCGATAAGGAGATCGTCCGGCGAGATAAAGGTACGCTCCGGTAACCGCGGCGCCAGGGGGCTATAGGAGACTTCAAACTCCAGGGAGGCTGGGGGTTCATCCACGAACCCGGCCTGTACCAAGAAGTCTTTGTAAACCGGAGGGATGAGGAGTCTCACCTGCCTGAGGGGCACCCGGACAGGGATCTGTTAATAGGGGATGTAGTCTCCTACACGTGGCATTGGGGGCTTAAGGTGTGGTATGCCCTGAATGTCTCCAGAGTCAGCGCCCCAGTCCCTGAAGCAGGAAACGCACCCCGCGTCTCAGTGTCCCAGGCCCCAGCCACAGCTGCGCCCGGCCGCACACCTGCGTCATATTCTGAAACGCTGCAGAGCGCAGCGACTGCTAGTGCGCCCCCTACTAAGCCCGGCCGCACACCTGCATCATATTCTGAAACGCTGCAGAGCGCAGCAACTGCTAGTGCGTCACCCTTTGAAACGCTGCAGAGCGCAGCGACTGCAAAAGCGTCCCCTGCTGAGCCAAGCCTGTGCGACCTGCAGAGCCTAAGCTTAGGAGAGGCACCTGTCAGGCCTCCAGGAAGTCGCAGAATGAAAGTGGAAATGAGAACTGTGGCTACCCAGACACCGGTAGCAGGACATGATTTCATGGTGATGCGGTTTAGAACGCACAGTGTGCTTCCAGCCCAGGTATGGAAGATGCTGCAATGTTCGCTGAAGAAGACCAGTAGGACCCGGACAGGGTTTACTGTACTGTACAAAGTTGCAAGAGAAGTTATATTGAAGAGTTGCACTTTATTGTAAAAATGTTTACATGATTGATGCATAGTGTACCCAGTTGGGTAATGTGTTTCATATGTCTTCTGAAGGACTGCGTGGCTGAGGACTTTGCCAGCCCAAAAACTTTTAATGTAAATAGTTGGCACTCGGTGCCCCATCTAGGTTTTACGTAAACCATACCACCTCTGAAGAAACACCCGTGTGGTGTGGCCTAGGGTGAGGTCTGCAGAAGAGAAGTCCTGCAGCCCACCCAGGACCACCGTGGGAGGTTTTGGACGGGTCCTCCTCAAGAACATTGTGAATTTTGCACTTGAAAGTATTTGCTATTTTCTACTTGTACTTGTATTTATTGCAACGTTTGAAGTGTCCTCACCTCCCGCAAGGGACGAGTTATTGTTATTGTTGATGTTATAAAAATGTTATTTCTTTTTCAGCCCGGAAGTGCTGATGATAACTAGGGGGGGATGTGTAGCCCAGATGCGCTTGGAGCCACATGTTACCTGGAGGATGCACAGAAGGTAAACCCACACTCACACCTGATATTCATTTCACACCTTCACTTTTCCCTGGAGCCACCAGAGGGAGCCCTTGAAGAGTATGCATATATATAAGGGTAGTGGAGAGACGGCAGTTAGTCAGTAGCAGTTGAGAGTTTGATCTGAGAGGAGTTGTTGGTTTTACCTCAGATGAGCTGAGAGGGAGAGTTACCTCAGAAAGCTGACAGACTGTTAGTTCCCTTGGAGAGTGGAAAGTAGCTCTTGAAGTGTGCATAGATCAGTCTGAGGAAGGTCTGATAGCTGCTTCAGACAGAGCCTCAGAAGGAAGAGAAGGAAAGGGAACAGAAGTTACAGAAAGACTGAAGACTACAGCTTGAACTTAGTTTACTTTGTGGAGTCCAGTAATAGTGGAGGAAGATAGCCACTTTAGCCTCGTCAGAACTGAGTCAACTGAGGTATTTTCAGTGAGCAAGCGTGCCGACGCTTTGAGAGCGGTGAAGAGAAAGGAGAATCTGCCATCTACTGCTAGTGTGTGCTTATGTTAAGGGTTAGAGTAGGACGAAAGGCGAGTGGAAGGAAGAAGAGAGTGACAGAGGTTGAAATAGCATTGATCGCTTACCTCTACTCTGAACAACGGACACCGGGTCCGAGCTTGCTAGCATCTACACGACTAGCAGGAGATACCGGAGACCCTGTGGGACTTCAAGTCGCAGGGGCCCACAAGTGCTGATACGTAACCGGGGTCAGGAAGAACAGGTGTCTGGTCAGCGCAACCATTAGAGACTGAGTTCTATCCAAGAGAAGGCTCCACCACAAAGTCAGCCGGGCGTATATGAGAAGACAGAGTTAGACTTCGTTTCATACAGGTCAGAAACTCACACATACAGGAGTACAGAGGCCTTACACCTACTCAGTGGGATTACTGGATGTGCATCCTCCACCCTGCCAGCCTCCGGGAAGTGCCTGCAATTACCACCAGTAAAGGTACAGAAAGAGACTTTCGTGTGTGTGTCTGCCTTATTGCTCCTGCACCCCTACACCACCATATACCCTGAGGGATCCAGTCTTGCCTGTGGAAGACTTAACACCTTGCTGCCCAGTAACAACCCCTCAGTGGATCTACCCTGCAGCGCTGGTCACCCTGACCAGGTACCACAGGTGGGTCACGAACAAACTGTATATACTTTAATCCCTGTAAATATCCCACATTTTATGGTGATCGCCCAGGGCAATGGACCGAGCTGTGCTACCCGTGACATCCCCCATTGAAGTGAACGGGCTCGGTGCCGAGTACCCCACAAGCCCTGCCTGTGCGACTCACAATCACAAACAAGATTTATAAAATTGATCATTTTCTAACGTGACTCAGACTATGTAATCTATCTCCTCCAATGTCCATGTAATCTGTGGTATATACTGTAGGTGAGACTACGTGTGACTTCAAAACACGTATTAGTCATAACAAATATACCATTAGAAAAAAAAAAGAATGGATCTTCCAGGTTTCCAAGCATTTTACGGATCTTAAACATACGGAAAAGCAATTAAGATTTCGATTGATACTGTCCCTATACAAAGAAGAGGGGGTGATAGGGTGAACCTTCTTAAAAAGAAGGAATTGAGATGGATATATGATCTGAACACATTGAAACCAATGGGACGCGACGTGGATTTTAAGATTAACTCTGTGATTTAAACTATGTCTCTGAGTTTAACCCTACTTGTGTATCTCAGTGTGATTAGAGATAATGATAAATAGAGGAAGATGTGTTTCCCTGATAATATGAAGTGATTTTAATTTTTTTATATTTATTTTTACAGATACATCGTTTTGCTCACTTACAAGTCACCATGATGAAATGCACTCACTGAGGGATATATATTTATATGGAGGACTCTGATTTTTTTTTTTTTTTATTATTTTTTTATTTTATAATTTAGAAAAACTTATTTATTAATTTTTTATATAATTATTTTTTCAATAAAGTTCTTCAAGTGCCTGGTAATAAGACTGTCGACCATTAGTTTATATATGTTCTCCATAAGATTGAGTCTAATAATGGG
>JARQOD010000003.1:394618532-394662084 GCA_033576555.1 Oophaga sylvatica | reverse complement strand
ATAGTGAATCATCTGATGACCATAAAGCAACCAGTGCAAATGAGGAAGGCATAATAGCAGAGGAGGTTAAGAGTCCTGAGAGGAAGGCTGGTGCTGACCTTGCAGCCGGACAGAAGATGGCATCTGAAGATGTTTTACAGTTGGCCGGTTCCCTGGCGAAGACTAAGGTGAAAGGAGGAGAGCTGAGCTTTAAAGGCAGGACTCTGAAACTGAACACAGCACAAGTGGATGCTGTTGAAGATGAGAAGTTATCAATGTATGGTATGGAGCTGCATCATGCCCAGGACTCTGAAGGTAATGCTGCAGAGGTGGAAAAAGCCATGGAGGTGGTGGTCACCAAGCCAGATGCCTCATCAGAAGCTGAGGTCTCAAGTGAAGCTGTGAGGAACAAGACTGAAGATACGGGGACTGACTCTGTCCAGGAATCTGTTTCTGCTGAAGACCGCGGCGTGGACAGGTTACGGTCCGGATCAGTAGCTGCAACTCGTGAAGCTCAGGCTGGAAGTTCGGCGCCCGGAGCCCCAGCAGTGTTCCCGAGTGATACCAAGGATCTGGATAAATCACAAGATGAGATTTTGAGACATCAGGCTGGAATTGGTGAGCTCAAGCGCACTTTCATGGAGTCTACATCGGAGCCACGTCCCAACAAATGGGAAAAGCGGTGTGTCACTCCGTTGCCGCTGCAGACACACGGGAGCTCAGATGGGATGCAGAACGTGGTGGAAGAGAAGAATCCGGCAGGTTCTGAGTATACAGATGCAGCTATCAAGGAGAACTTGAAAGCTGGAATAAATGGAGATATTGGATACCATAGTGATGTGACTGAAGAGGTAGAATGTAAGACTGACGGTACGGCTTCTGAGCATGTTCTACCAGAAGAGCCTGAAGAAGGGGCCGAGGACGTAAAGGACGTCCAACAGCTACAGGAGAAGATGCGTCTCCATGAGGTCTCCACCAAAGAAATGAAGACTGAGAATGTTGCGTTACGCGAGCAGCTGCAGCAGTGTGAACTGGATGTGGCATCTTTTCGCCGGGAACGTGAGCGGTTCCAGCAGTTGCTCCAGAGAGCACGAAATGAAGGGGAAAGTGTATATAGTACCTTGCAGGATCAAGGAAAAGTGGTTGCACAGGTACCAGATGAATTGATTACTTCTCAGAAAAAACTCCAAACTGTGATGAAGGAGTGTGATGAAAGCTATGAGCATCTTCGTGAGAAAGTAGATGTGCTAAAGAAGGTTCAAGGGGAACTAGAGAAAAGTGAAAAAACCCCCTATACCTCCTGTGATAGTTGGTGACACATGGTCAGTGCACCAAGGACAGGAGGTACGTGAGTTTCTGAGGAAGAGTCAGCAGAAGTGTTCTGATGTGCCGGGTCGTACTTCTCTGGCCAGGCACTATATCGAAACTGAGCCCGGCCCTAAGGTCAAGATGAAACCGTGCAGGATACCCGAGGCCCGCAGACAGCATAGGCCTGGGAGGGTACAGGGTAGTGCGGATGCTTCAGATGAAGAGAAAGCTGATGTTGGCTATGGCTCAGGTGAAGATACAGATGACAGTAGTGAAGATGAAGCTGATGAAGGCCATGACTGGTCCAGAGTTCACTGTCTCTTTTGGATTGTTGACCAGTCCTCCGGTCTGGAGAAGAGGGGGGGATATGTGAGACAGTGAAGGAATGTGTGTCAAATGGGGTGTACATTTCACCTAGGTACTGTGCTGTATGGTATAAGGGAAATGTGTGGCTTTGTAAACCTAGTGGTAGAGAAAGGTCACTACACCTTACATTCATTACACACTTGCAGCTCAGGCCTGAAACCACTCAGCTGTTAATTAGGAGACCAGAAGTAGGTGTCTGGGAGCACAGTCAGAGAGCTCGCTTCGTCTGGACACAGGAGGGGTCCAGGCACAGAAGGTGTCTCCAGGAGTTTGAGCTATCTCAGTCTGGGTGCTCGATGTACCCCGGACACAGGAGTAGTCTCTGTGAGAATCCATGCGGATAGCAGCTGAATAGGAGGGGAGCTCTCTCAAGTCTGGACGTTGAAGGTGCCTTCAGACACAAGGAGGAGACTCTGTGAACCTCAATGCTGGTAAATGCTGAACATATGTGTTGTTTTGGCCCCGGCTGGTAGAGTCGGGACCCGGATAGATAGGGAAATCTATCTAAGTGTAATTAGTGGCTAGACAAGCCTAGGTCTTCTGTTTATGATTTTGTTTTATGTCTTGTTTGCTGTGGACTTTAATAAAACTGGTTGCGGCCAGTTTTTACCAGAACTGCTGTCTCTGAATGAACTGTTTCTATGCCATTCTGTCTACCCGGACGGCGATCCCAGAGCTATATCCCTGAAAAGCTTACAATATATATATATATATATATATATATATATATAAGACAAAAAATAGGCAGCACTCCTCAGAATCAATAGCAGTTGTGGACTTTATTAGACCCACATCTCAGGGCAACGTTTCGGCTACAATTAGCCTTCCTCCAGCAGTGTCTCAGACACATGTGTGGGTATTTATGATTTCATTAGGTAACAAACAATTTACAATCACTTTACAAAATTATGTGTCCCAAATATAAATCATGAATCAAATCCATATGCACATAACAGTAACAGGTGTCCCTCATAATCAGCTCTACTTAGTTGACAACAGTACCTTTGTACATAATTAACATGCATCAATATCTCATAAGTTCCAGTAATAGGTATTTAAGTCCATATTCATCTCAGCTGCAACTGTCACGCAGTTGTTTATACACTCCAAATACTTACAATGGGCAATGAGCGATGCATCTCGTGGGGGACGCCATGAACGCTTCACAGGACTAGCACAGACGCTACTGCGCATGTCCCAAGTGCATTGTCATAGGATCTCGTTCCCTCAGCCAATCATGGCTGTTGTGTGGCATCTTTTAATGTGCGCATGCGCACTATGCATATGTCCACAGCGTTACTCCATCTTGGTTGTGGCAAGCCGTAATACCAGAAAGTATCCACTATGAAGTTCATGAGACACTGAAATTCTAGAAGAATATTGCGGTTCACTTAGCGCTGATTATGTTCAAATAGAGTGCAAGGTAAAAACCTGTTAGGAAAGGAGTATGTGCCAAGTAAGGATTTCCAAGTCATTGTGTCACCCCGGTCTATGGGACAATTCCCTTGTAGGGGTAACTTCCCATCACCTATGATCAAAAGGGGAGGTATTCTGAACCGGTGGCCCAGATCCCTCAACCCTCATGTCATTAAGGTACAATTACTCAATCCATGGCTATTCACTCCTATAAATAAAAACTGAATCAATGTCTCCAATGAATCCATTTATTGAAAAGCTGTCAGACAACCATTGCCACCCAAATTTTGAGATCAGACATATGCTTAAAGAAAAAAAGAGAAATATTTTATGTGTTCTCCTCCACCGTGCATCGCTCTTCCCAGACTGTTTATTCACCAACTGGAAATAAAAAGAATAACAATGAGACAATATATCGGCAAAAGTCAGCCTCATAAGTTATACACTTGGACATAGATGTAGAGTGATACGGGTCTTTACTTCAATAATTTCATTACAAAATAGCGTTGATTTTGAAATCCACATTCATACCTAGTGGTTTCAGTGTTCCCAATTCATAAATCCATCTAAGTTCTCTACTTTTAAGGAGGCTGACTCTATCTCCCCCTCTCCTCTGAACTGGGACATTATCAATTAGTCTGAATTTCAGTTGCTTTTCAGTATGTTTCATTTCAGTGAAGTGCTTTGATACTGGCAAATCTAATCTTTTCTTACGTATAGTGTATTTATGTTGGCTGATTCTCGTTTTGAAGTCACAAGTGGTTTCCCCTATGTACCACAACTTACAGGGACACTCCAATAGGTATATAACATGATCTGAGTCACACGTCAGAAAGCTATTAATTTTATATAGCTTATTCGTAGAGTGATGTCTAAATTCTGCCCCTTTAAGCATTTGACTACAATTAATGCAGTTTAAACAGGGATAACATCCCTTTCTAATCGAACCTGTTAGTGACATTTGTATATTTTTCTTAATGGGACCAATATCCGATTTTATCAGATAGTCCCTGATATTTTTACTTCTTTTGTAGGAAAAAAGAGGAGGAAGCTTAAATCCCTCAACATTTGGGAGGCACTTTGTTAACATACCCCAATGTTTAGATATTATTTGGAAATTTTGTTACTTTCTTCTGTGAATCTGGAAACGAACGGGATCCTGGTTAGTTCCTTTTTGGGTTTTTTTGCTCTCAATAGTTCAAATCTATTTTTATGTAAAACTCTCTCTCTTGTGACCTTCAATAGATTATTTGGATAATCTCTATCTAGGAATTTTTTCACCATCTGATCCATAGTTCGATCCACTTCCTCTATCTCACTGACTACACGTCTAACCCTCAGAAGTTGGCTTAATGGTATGGAATCCACCATACACCTTGGATGTTGGCTGCTGTAAAGTAACAAATTATTTTTGTCAGTTGCCTTTACAAATAGTGATGTGCTCAGTTTACCTGCTACTTGCTTAACCAACACATCCAAAAATTGGATTTCTACCCTAGAGAAACTCATGGTGAACTTAATTGTCTCATCTATTGTATTCAAGTAACTATGAAACAATTTCAATTCATCTTTGGTACCTGTCCAGAGGAGAAAAATATCATCTATGTATCGCCACCACCCCCGCACAAGCCGGAAGTGGTGGGACACATAGATAAAAGTCCTCCTCCAGAGCCCCCATCATCAAATTAGCATAAGCTGGGGCCATATTGGCCCCCATCGCGGTACCTCTTCTTTGCATGTAATATTCATCACCAAACAGGAAGTAATTCTTTCTTAGAATGATATTCAGTATTGTTAGAATAAATTTCTTACCCTCTACGGAGAAGTCCTCCTCCTTGTCTAACATTTTACCAACTGCTGCTGTACCTCTATCATGATCAATGGATGTATAGAGAGAGACTACATCAAAGGATACCATTAATGTATCCCCCAAAAGTTGTATCCCCTCTAATTTATTCAGAAAATCTGTTGTATCTAATATAAACGATTTTTGTTTTTTAGCTAGAGGGTTAAGTACTTTATCTAGGAATGTTCCAAGTTTGCTAGAGACTGAATCCACTCCGGACACTATGGGACGTCCGGGTGGATCCTGCAGTGATTTATGTACCTTTGGTATGATATATAATACCGGCGTTCTCGGATTCTCAATCAGTAAATATTCAAACAGTGATTCATCGATAATTTGGAGGCTCAATGCCTCCTTAAACAGTCTTTGATTTCTTTCATGATCTTAAATTTGGGATCTCCATCTAATTTTGTATAAACCATCTCATCACTTAATTGACGAAATACTTCTTTTAAATATTTGTCTTTGTCCATGACAACCACTGCACCCCCCTTATCGGCGGGTTTCACAATAACCTCGCCGCTAAGGGTTAATTCACGTAGTGCTGCAAACTCTGCTTTAGTTATGTTAGGGTGTCTATAACTTGGAACTATACTGTTTCCCTTCAAAATTTCCACATCCCTTTTTACAGCTTTTATAAAGGCATCTATAACAGCCGAATTATTCGTAGGAATAAAATTACTCTTTTTCTTTAAATTTACATCTTTAAGGTTAAATTCACTACTCCTTTTTTCTTTAGAGGGCACCATGTTAGATGACCATTCTTTAATCTTAATCATCCTGAAAAACTTCTCTAGGTCTATCTGTAAGTCAAACCAGTTTATATGACTACAAGGACTGAAACTAAGGCCTTTACTCAACACAGCTATTTGATTATCTGTCAATACCTTATTAGATATGTTGATAACCAGCTCTACTCCTTTTTCCTGAGAGCAGCCTGTCTCAAAGGTTGTGACCGGTTCTTTTCTATTTTGCCTTTTCTGTTCTCGGTGGTGGTGTTTCCCTCCTCTCCTTTTGCTTTTGTATCTAAATCTGTAGGGAAAGTATTCATTAGTGGCAATAATACAATTATCCCCAATTGTTTTAGACATTTCCCCACCTCCTTTTTTCCTCCAAGTTGTTTTGAGTTGATCTCTCTGCCAATTATAAACATGACCAGAATCATAGTCCTCCATATCTCTACACCATTTTCTCCTTTTAGTTTCCTCCAGTTCAATCTTCTGTTTTTCAACATCTTTAGCTACTTTTTCTTTTAATACAGTCCATTCTTCAGATTTTAGTACTTCTTGTAGTTTCTGCTCCAATATTGCAATACTATCTGATAATTTCTTGATATCTAGCTGTAAATACTCAATATTAAGCAACATTATATCCATAGCATATTTATTAGATATCATAGTAAACTGAGTACAAAAAGAAGAGTTCCCTGAAAAAAGATTGGGACGTATATTTGATCTCAATCCTCTTGGTATTTTTTTCTCCTTATGATAATGTCCCAACGTAGTGAGGTGCAACTGTAAACTCATAAGACGTTTTCTATCATTCTCATACTTGCGTTTCATTTCAGTGTTAGATGGTGTCTTCAGGAATGTAGCATCCCCTTCCATACCTCCAAGTATCCTTTCCTCATCCTCCATGGTATAATTAAATACTCCCGGCTCCATGGCCACTTGGTCCTCCGTCCGTAGGGGTATATATTCAGTAAATTTCTTGTTACCGCAACATAAAAAGATTAGTAAAAGTGAAAATAACATGTCCATGCAATTAATCTCCCGGATATAGATATTTCAAAAAAAGTTGAAGCAGCATAGTATACAATACTTGTGGGTGCAAATCCTCCAGCAGGAATCCAATACTTGCCAAATTCAATAAGACAAAAAATAGGCAGCACTCCTCAGAATCAATAGCAGTTGTGGACTTTATTAGACCCACATCTCAGGGCAACGTTTCGGCTACAATTAGCCTTCCTCCAGCAGTGTCTCAGACACATGTGTGGGTATTTATGATTTCATTAGGTAACAAACAATTTACAATCACTTTACAAAATTATGTGTCCCAAATATAAATCATGAATCAAATCCATATGCACATAACAGTAACAGGTGTCCCTCATAATCAGCTCTACTTAGTTGACAACAGTACCTTTGTACATAATTAACATGCATCAATATCTCATAAGTTCCAGTAATAGGTATTTAAGTCCATATTCATCTCAGCTGCAACTGTCACGCAGTTGTTTATACACTCCAAATACTTACAATGGGCAATGAGCGATGCATCTCGTGGGGGACGCCATGAACGCTTCACAGGACTAGCACAGACGCTACTGCGCATGTCCCAAGTGCATTGTCATAGGATCTCGTTCCCTCAGCCAATCATGGCTGTTGTGTGGCATCTTTTAATGTGCGCATGCGCACTATGCATATGTCCACAGCGTTACTCCATCTTGGTTGTGGCAAGCCGTAATACCAGAAAGTATCCACTATGAAGTTCATGAGACACTGAAATTCTAGAAGAATATTGCGGTTCACTTAGCGCTGATTATGTTCAAATAGAGTGCAAGGTAAAAAACCTGTTAGGAAAGGAGTATTTGCCAAGTAAGGATTTCCAAGTCATTGTGTCACCCCGGTCTATGGGACAATTCCCTTGTAGGGGTAACTTCCCATCACCTATGATCAAAAGGGGAGGTATTCTGAACCGGTGGCCCAGATCCCTCAACCCTCATGTCATTAAGGTACAATTACTCAATCCATGGCTATTCACTCCTATAAATAAAAACTGAATCAATGTCTCCAATGAATCCATTTATTGAAAAGCTTACTTGGCACATACTCCTTTCCTAACAGGTTTTTACCTTGCACTCTATTTGAACATAATCAGCGCTAAGTGAACCGCAATATTCTTCTAGAATTTCAGTGTCTCATGAACTTCATAGTGGATACTTTCTGGTATTACGGCTTGCCACAACCAAGATGGAGTAACGCTGTGGACATATGCATAGTGCGCATGCGCACATTAAAAGATGCCACACAACAGCCATGATTGGCTGAGGGAACGAGATCCTATGACAATGCACTTGGGACATGCGCAGTAGCGTCTGTGCTAGTCCTGTGAAGCGTTCATGGCGTCCCCCACGAGATGCATCGCTCATTGCCCATTGTAAGTATTTGGAGTGTATAAACAACTGCGTGACAGTTGCAGCTGAGATGAATATGGACTTAAATACCTATTACTGGAACTTATGAGATATTGATGCATGTTAATTATGTACAAAGGTACTGTTGTCAACTAAGTAGAGCTGATTATGAGGGACACCTGTTACTGTTATGTGCATATGGATTTGATTCATGATTTATATTTGGGACACATAATTTTGTAAAGTGATTGTAAATTGTTTGTTACTAATGAAATCATAAATACCCACACATGTGTCTGAGACACTGCTGGAGGAAGGCTAATTGTAGCCGAAACGTTGCCCTGAGATGTGGGTCTAATAAAGTCCACAACTGCTATTGATTCTGAGGAGTGCTGCCTATTTTTTGTCTTATTGAATTTGGCAAGTATTGGATTCCTGCTGGAGGATTGCACCCACAAGTATTGTATACTATGCTGCTTCAACTTTTTTTGAAATATCTATATCCGGGAGATTAATTGCATGGACATGTTATTTTCACTTTTACTAATCTTTTTATGTTGCGGTAACAAGAAATTTACTGAATATATACCCCTACGGACGGAGGACCAAGTGGCCATGGAGCCGGGAGTATTTAATTATACCATGGAGGATGAGGAAAGGATACTTGGAGGTATGGAAGGGGATGCTACATTCCTGAAGACACCATCTAACACTGAAATGAAACGCAAGTATGAGAATGATAGAAAACGTCTTATGAGTTTACAGTTGCACCTCACTACGTTGGGACATTATCATAAGGAGAAAAAAATACCAAGAGGATTGAGATCAAATATACGTCCCAATCTTTTTTCAGGGAACTCTTCTTTTTGTACTCAGTTTACTATGATATCTAACAAATATGCTATGGATATAATGTTGCTTAATATTGAGTATTTACAGCTAGATATTAAGAAATTATCAGATAGTATTGCAATATTGGAGCAGAAACTACAAGAAGTACTAAAATCTGAAGAATGGACTGTATTAAAAGAAAAAGTAGCAAAAGATGTTGAAAAACAGAAGATTGAACTGGAGGAAACTAAAAGGAGAAAATGGTGTAGAGATATGGAGGACTATGATTCTGGTCATGTTTATAATTGGCAGAGAGATCAACTCAAAACAACTTGGAGGAAAAAAGGAGGTGGGGAAATGTCTAAAACAATTGGGGATAACTGTATTATTGCTACTAATGAATACCTTCCCTACAGATTTAGATACAAAAGCAAAAGGAGAGGAGGGAAACACCACCACCGAGAACAGAAAAGGCAAAATAGAAAAGAACCGGTCACAACCTTTGAGACAGGCTGCTCTCAGGAAAAAGGAGTAGAGCTGGTTATCAACATATCTAATAAGGTATTGACAGATAATCAAATAGCAGTGTTGAGTAAAGGCCTTAGTTTCAGTCCTTGTAGTCATATAAACTGGTTTGACTTACAGATAGACCTAGAGAAGTTTTTCAGGATGATTAAGATTAAAGAATGGTCATCTAACATGGTACCCTCTAAAGAAAAAAGGAGTAGTGAATTTAACCTTAAAGATGTAAATTTAAAGAAAAAGAGTAATTTTATTCCCACGAATAATTCGGCTGTTATAGATGCCTTTATAAAAGCTGTAAAAAGGGATGTGGAAATTTTGAAGGGAAACAGTACAGTTCCAAGTTATAGACACCCTAATATAACTAAAGCAGAGTTTGCAGCACTACGTGAATTAACCCTTAGCGGCGAGGTCATTGTGAAACCCGCCGATAAGGGGGGTGCAGTGGTTGTCATGGACAAAGATAAATATTTAAAAGAAGTATTTCGTCAACTAAGTGATGACATGGTCTATACAAAATTAGATGGAGATCCCAAATTTAAGATCATGAAAGAAATCAAAGATTGTTTAGAGGAGGCATTGAGCCTCCAAATTATTGATGAATCACTGTTTGAATATTTACTGATTGAGAATCCGAGAACGCCGGTATTATATATCATACCAAAGGTACATAAATCACTGCAGGATCCACCCGGACGTCCCATAGTGTCCGGAGTGGATTCAGTCTCTAGCAAACTTGGAACATTCCTAGATAAAGTACTTAACCCTCTAGCTAAAAAACAAAAATCGTTTATACTAGATACAACAGATTTTCTGAATAAATTAGAGGGGATACAACTCTTGGGAGATACATTAATGGTATCCTTTGATGTAGTCTCTCTCTATACATCCATTGATCATGATAGAGGTACAGCAGCAGTTGGTAAAATGTTAGACAAGGAGGATGACTTCTCCGTAGAGGGTAAGAAATTTATTCTAACAATACTGAATATCATTCTAAGAAAGAATTATTTCCTGTTTGGTGATGAATATTACATGCAAAGAAGAGGTACCGCGATGGGGGCCAATATGGCCCCAGCTTATGCTAATTTGATGATGGGGGCTCTGGAGGAGAATTTTATCTATGTGTCCCACCACTTCCGGCTTGTGCGGGGGTGGTGGCGTTACATAGATGATATTTTTCTCCTCTGGACAGGTACCAAAGATGAATTGAAGTTATTTCATAATTATTTGAATACAATAGATGAGACAATTAAGTTCACCATGAGTTTCTCTGGGGTAGAAATCCAATTTTTGGATGTGTTTGTTAAGCAAGCAGCAGGTAAACTGAACACATCACTATTTGTAAAGGCAACTGACAAAAATAATTTGCTACTTTACAGCAGCCAACATCCAAGGTGTATGGTGGATTCCATACCATTAAGCCAATTTCTGAGGGTTAGACGTGTAGTCAGTGAGATAGAGGAAGTGGATCGAACTATGGATCAGATGGTGAAAAAATTCCTAGATAGAGATTATCCAATGAATCTATTGAAGGTCACAAGAGAGAGAGTTTTACATAAAAATAGATTTGAACTATTGAGAACAAAAAAATCCAAAAAGGAACTAACCAGGATCCCTTTCGTTTCCAGATTCACAGAAGAAAGTAACAAAATTTCCACAATAATATCTAAACATTGGGGTATGTTAACAAAGTGCCTCCCAAATGTTGAGGGATTTAAGCTTCCTCCTCTTTTTTCCTATAAAAGAAGTAAAAATATCAGGGACTACCTGATAAAATCGTATATTGGTCCCATTAAGAAAAATATACAAATGTCACTAACAGGTTCGATTAGAAAGGGATGTTATCCCTGTTTAAACTGCATTAATTGTAGCCAAATGCTTAAAGGGGCAGAATTTAGACATCACTCTACGAATAAGCTATATAAAATCAATAGCTTTTTGACGTGTGACTCAGATCATGTTATATACCTATTGGAGTGTCCCTGTAAGTTGTGGTACATAGGGGAAACCACTTGTGACTTCAAAACGAGAATCAGCCAACATAAATACACTATACGTAAGAAAAGATTAGATTTGCCAGTGTCAAAGCACTTCACTGAAATGAAACATACTGAAAAGCAACTGAAATTCAGACTAATTGATAATGTCCCAGTTCAGAGGAGAGGGGGAGATAGAGTCATATAAGTCTATTAGGTACAAGAGAAATCATAGACACATAGATACATTGCGGATGGATAAAGAAAAACATGTGTACACTTAAATAAGATAAAATATAACAACATACCGCAGTGTAGGTAGGGAGACGCCACCGGAGATCACCAGTAACCCCGACGCACGTTTCGGAGATCGCTCTCCTTCCTCAGGGGCGTCCATCCGCAATGTATCTATGTGTCTATGATTTCTCTTGTACCTAATAGACTTATATGATCGTTATCATTATAAAGACTGCCTATATGGTCCTGAGTATCTAGTTAATATATATGGGGAGGCATCACTGGATATCCCAGTGAGCGCTTATGGGTTTACCCCTTGGGTGATTCCTATATCCTTACCTTCATCTAACTTGTGTCCTGATGTTATCACATTTTAGCTCTTTTTGTGACTTAATAAAAATTACTTTTTATATTTGAATTATTGGATTCTGTGACTGATTGGTGTAGTGGAGGTTTTTTGCTTATGAATAATTGCAGTCAAATCATATCGCATGAGCCCCTGTATATTTGGAGCAGTTTTTACTAATATGACATGTCAATTGCTCCGTATACTATGCTTGTCAATCAAGTGTGTATATACAGACATGCTTGTACGGGGCATTGTATAACTGCATAATCCATATATAATGGAGCACTTTTGTGGGACATCAATGGCAACATCTCTGCCAGAAATGTACAATCAGAAAATGCTCCTTCAAATCAAGTCTGACATTACTCTTAAAGGGTAACTATGCTTTCTAGTAACTTTTCAGAAGCTGCCGTCCTGTGTTTGCACATGAGGCAAAACAGTTCTCTTGCTGCAATGACTTGTAATCAAAAAACATCAGTGAAAGAGAGAAAAAGCCGCCATACTTGACTGAGTGCAGACACAGGTGCCCAAACAGGACGCAGCAGCCTCCCATGCTAAAGACGGGGATGCACAGTTGCAAAATACTGACAACAGCCACTTACTAACCTTGCTGGGTAATGTGGGGTGTCTGGCTTGTGGGTGCACACATGGTATTGGCTGCCCCTCGATGTTATACGGATGGAGGTGCATCTCATGTAATGGTGTGAGTGACACCCTATGTAAGCCTGTGTGCAGTTAGAATGCTAGGCACGGATGTTTGGTGGGTCAGTAAGTGATAGACTACAGTATACAGAGCATGATAGGACACTTCAGTGAGCTGGAAGCCTGTCTTTTCAATACATAAAATTGTTTTTTTGTTTTTTTTTTAGAGTAAGGCCAGACTCACACTAACATATGGCATCGGATGCGATTTGCTAATGACCCTCGGCTCCTGCTCTGCTGCGTGCGGGAGCCGAGTGTCATGCGACTGTGCTCCGAGCCTCTCGCACAAAGAGGATCAGAGCACCGCTGCGGAGGAGGCGGAGAAACTAATTTCTCTATCTCCTCCATTGTCGGCGTATATCGCACAGCACTCGGATGATATCCGAGTGATGTGCGCTGTGTCACTCGCACCCATAGACTTATATAGGTGCGAGTGCGCCGAGACTCGGCCGAGTGTCTATGACAATCACAGCATGCTGCGATTTCACTCGCACGTAGAATATGGCCGAGAAAAAAACGGTGATGGAAGCTGCCCATAGATTAATACTGGTCCTAGTGCTATGCGATGTTTTATCGTATAGCACTCGTATTCATCGCTAGTGTGACCCCGGCCTAAATGTTGAGTTCAGGATGCACTCAAATAAGGCAGCATTCTGTAGCGCCATAACATGCAAATATGAAAATTGAATTTCATTACTGCATTAGAAATATGAAAAATTGAGAAAGCTTAGCGCATAATTTGGCCAATTCATGTGTACCTGGAAGCCACTTTAAGGCGATTCTCGTTTTCCAGGACCTAAACCTAATGGCAATCCTCACTTATCCTCCACAGAGATATAGATTTCAGTCTAAGAGAGGATTCACATTAGGTTCCCATACAGATGAAGACTTTAGTCTAAGCAAGGATTGGCATTAGGTTTAGGTCCTGCATTAATGCAGTAATGCAATTCAGTTTTCATATTTGCATGCTATGGCGCTACAGAGTGCTGCCTTATTTGTTTGTGTATATGAGTTGGTGACTCTAAGTTGGCACCCGTTCACATTTAGTTTGTTTGGATGTGATGGTCAGTTTTTTTTAAATTTGAGCTCAGGATGCAGGCAGGATAGGGAGAAGTGGCTGATAAATGGAGATAGAAGAAATTGTATATTACAGAGTTTCTAATATTCACTTGTCCTATTTATTTAGACAATGTTTGAATGTTGCGGGAAAGCGAAGTCGTGCATGTAATGCCAAGAGTGTACACAAGGTGGCAGTACAGACACACTGCTGAGCTCTGCTGCTCTCGCCCCTGGCAGCAAATCATATATACTCACATTACAATAATGGTCCCGTCACTCAGCAAAAGGGTTAATTTTATTATTAATAGGAAAAAAAAACTGAAAGGAAACTCGCAAGTTGGGAGAGTAATTCTTATATATGTAAATGCAACTGTTGCCCCCTGTTATCAGCTGTGGGAAGAAGCTTCTATGGCTGAAATTGGAGTTGTACAGCCCTGATATATAAACCTAATATCAGCCGCTCCCCTCGTGCTATTATATGGTGGATGCTTTTCACTCAGGTCGAAAATGTGAGGATTTTGTCTGTTTTCTAGAGTTTGTTTAGATTTTTCAAACTGGATATAGGGTATTTTACTGATGTCTTTTTTTTTACCGAAGATGCTCATATGTTAAACACTATAGAAAAAGTTTGTCACGTGTATGGTGTTTGTGTCTTTTTAATGTGCGTGGAGGCAATAAAACCTAAGGGAGCAGAGCGGCTGCAGTGACACTTGTCAGCAGCTGATGGCAGTATTGTTATACAATTTCTCTTACAATAAAAGCAAAATGCGCAAATCTCTAAAGTAATAGTGCATGTAATAACACGGGGAGGGGGGGCTTAGTGGACACTATTTTGATTATTAAAAAAAGCTAAAAGCCACCCTGCCACAACAAGGTGTACCCAACCAGGGTTGTTCCTAGTGTTTCACATCGCTATGTGCCAGCCGGCCTCAATAGATGGGAGGAGAGAAGGACCCCACTGTTGAAGCATAATATATAATCTATAGTGAAGTCTGCGGGAAGCAGAATATTAATATAAAATACTGTTACCATCTTACATAATCTAATAATACAGTAATTCTTTATCATCATCATGGCCCGTTATACATACAACACCAGCATATCCAGGGCCACATCCACCTCTACATGTAATCCAGCAGGTGGCGCTCCCACAAATGCTATTACTGGAGGGTTGTATTATACACAACTTCATCCACATCCTTCTAATTGCTCTTGTAGGACTGAGATGGACACATGGAAGGTCGGTCTACATGTGAAATATACATGGCTGCTCCCTGCAGATACAATCACAGTGAGGGGCCGACGACTCGTGGGTCCGCGTGTTAGTATCCGCACGTGTCAGGGCTCACATCTCGTGTTTGGTGCGGAATTAGCAAAGTCCATGACAATCCACAAACCGCATAAGGCTATGGTTCCACGGTCCGGAACCATAGCGCTTTTGACGGAGCGGAAATTCCGCTCCGTCTAAGCCCCGCCCCCTTTCTGACGCGCGCTCTTTCCGGAGGTGTTCAGGACACCTCCGGAACACCTCCGGAAAGAGCGCAGGGCTACATAGCCCTGTGTTAATTCTGTTGCGGCGACGCACCGTCGCCGCAATACGCGAGGACATGCTGCGGTCTAAAAAGACGCGCCGCATGTCCGTTTACGCAGGTTTGCCACCTGCGTATTGTTACGCATAGTGGAGACGGGATTTCTTGAAATCCCCTCCACTATGCTGTAACATCTGGACGCTGCGTGTTTGGCGCTGCGCCAGCGCACAGCGCCAAACACGCAGCGTTTCCTGACCGTGGAAACTCACCCTAAAACTCCCAACAAATCTATCCATTAAAGTAGATGGCTGCTCCCTCCCCCCAGTCCCACAAGCTTGCTACCTCGGGCTAATCCTTGACTCTGATCTCTCCTTCAAACCACATATCCAAGCCCTTTCCACTTCCTGCCGACTTCATCTCAAAAACATCTCCCGGATCCGTACATTCCTCAACCAAGAATCTGCAAAAACCCTAGTCCATGCCCTCCTCATCTCCCGCCTTGACTACTGCAACCTCCTGCTTTGTGGCCTCCCCTCTAACATTCTCGCGTCCCTCCAATCTATCCTAAACTCTACTACCCTACTAATCCACCTGTCCCCATTTGCCTGGCCTCTCCTCTCTGTCAATCCCTGCCCTGGCTCCCCATTACCCAGAGATTCCAGCTCTAAACCCTAACCATGACATACAATGGCATCCACAATCTGTCTCCTCCATTCATCTGTGACCTCATCTCCTGGTACTTACCTGCATGCAACCTCCGATCCTCACAAGATCTCCTTCTCTACTCCCCTCTTATCTCCTCTTCCCACAATCGCATACAAGACTTCTCCCGCGCATCTCCCATACTCTGGAACTCTCTACCACAACATCAGACACTTCCGACAAGCCTACAACCTGCAGTAACCACCGATCCACCAAACCGCTGCAGGACCAGCTCTCCCCTCGCCTACTGTATCCTCACCCATCCCTTGTAGATTGTGAGCCCTCGCGGGCAGGATCCTCTTTCCTCCTGTACCAGTCATCACTTGTATTGTTTAAGATTGCTGTACTTGTTTTTTATTATGTACACCCCTCCTCACATGTAAAGCGCCATGGAATAAATGGCGCTATAATAATAATAATACAATCTGCAGTGAGTTCAAATTAAGCTGCAATTTGTTGCAGATTTTTGCCGCTTATTTCACCCTTTAGACCACATTCACACAGCCGGATATAATGTCATTGGATGTCTTTGTGACAAGGACCTCCGCCCAATATATACCTGGCATTTAATCACCGTACAAGGTTATATTCTGTATCTTCCTCCAAAGTAAAACATTAAATTTTAATTGTGTGGAGTATAAATATTCCAATATTCTGTAATCTGTCGACAATAGATAGAAATATTGTTTTTACATTTATTTTCCTCTGATTTTCCTGTAGTAAATGTGTTGAAAATACCTGGAGGCTGTGGACAAAGAGAAATGCAAATTATTCAGATGAAGCCCCCTCCTGCTTACTGCCTGAGCTGCTTTGTTGTGCCACACTGCTGGTGTCTGGGCAGCAGGGGGCGCTGTGGCACTGGGACCTCTGGCTGATGTGCGGATATAACATCTCGCTCATTCACTTAATTAATTGATTTTCTTTTGTACAGTAGGAGAAGATATAGTAATGTTTTAATTTGTTTTTCTTATTTTTTTTCTATTGAATATACATTTTTTAAATCATTTAAGTGAAAAGAAATGAGTCATGACCAATTGTTTTAATTAATATTTATCGGGATGCGGTCCTGACACGGAACTTTGAGGCTGCATTGGTTACATATGCAGAATTATTCCTGAGTCCGCCCTCCCCCACTGTGACATGAGCTCTATGTTGGTATCTTAAGAATGGGGCTAACAACGTCAACTGACAAGCCCTTCAGGTGTGTCAACATGTCGCTTTTACTTTCTTATTCTTAAGATCCTTTGGAAAAAAAACAGAAATTAAAACTTTTGGCTGTTAAAAGTCCATTCCCATAGTGATGATGCTGGTTTTACTTTTCTACCTAAAAATGTGCTCTGTTTATATCCGTCATGTAAAAAAAATAATTTGCACATTTTTATTTAATAAAAAAATTGAATAATAGATGAGTGCTTTTTTTTTTAAATTAAGGGTATGTTCACACACGATGCATCTTTTTGTGCCTGAAAAATGTAGATTATGCTCAGAAAATCACAGCTGAAATTCAGCGCATTTTTGTTGAGTTTTTTTGCTGCCGACCCTTTTTGTTTTCCATGAGTAAAACTGGAGTGAAAACTCTGAAAAATCTGACGCTGCGTCTGTAGGGAAAAAACGCACCAGAGATCAAAGACACAAGGAAAAGAAATGAACTGTGTGTATGAAATTTCTGGAATCACCTTTTTTTTCCTTTGCATTTTATTTTAAAAAAATAAATAAATGTGTGAACAATACCCAAAGTCTGTGGGAACCAGATAATAAGAGATTTGTCGGTCATTATTCTTCTGTTTCACAGATGCGTTCTCAAGCCTCGTGAATAGCGAAATCGCTAGTAAAAATGGATCCACACAAAATGGAACAAAAATGGAAACTAAAGTTTGCGTCTTTTTTTTTTTTTTACTTGTTTTCTTCTTCAACTGAATTCATTGCAGATATTTACCAAACAGACAGGTGAATGCCGCCCTACCGTGATCTTTCTTATTTTCACAGTCCAATAAACCTTCCGCACTTCCACTGCCAGAGGAGCAGTTCTCGGCAATGCTGAGGTTGCATTCACTATTTCTTAGGACCCCCTGGACCCTCAATGTTACATAAATCAATGGAGACACAATGGAGCAAAAACACTGGACACTGCCTTTGTGCTGGATCGCTCCACTGGCGGACGCAGTCAGAAGCGGTCCCTGTGCAGAACAGTATATGGGCCCTTTGCAGCCCACACACTCCTCATAATGCACAATTACACCTGCTTTGGGGGTGGATGTGGCCCCTGACCTCTTGGGCCCCGGAGTGGCTGCACAGGTTGCACCAATGATATGTCGTCCTTGCATCACCCGCTGACCCTTGTGGGGTTCTCAGTCCAGTTTCCCAGGCGACTTTGAGACTATTTATGCATTTAGGGTTTTTTGTCTCCTGGTTTGTAGCCTAACCAAGTAGAATTAGTATTTACACAATAAAACGTGGGGTGCGGAGTGATGGGGGAATACTTCATTCAGACTTATACTCGTCACCATAGTTCACCATAACATGGGGGATAATACAGACCGCATGTAAATGTTGTGACTAATCAACCTCAATCACATGATCTCAGTGGTACAAGCCTCCACTCAGCCCAGTGGCTCAGTGGTATAAGCCTCCACTCAGCACAGTGGCTCAGTGATACAAGCCTCCACTCAGCCTAGTGGCTCAGTGGTTCAAGCCTCCACTCAGCACAGTGGCTCAGTGATACAAGCCTCACTCATCAAGGTGGCTCAGTGGTACAAGCCTTCTCTCATCACGGTGGTTCATTGATACAAGCCTCCACTCAGAACGGTGGCTCAGTGGTACTAGCCTCCACTCAGCATGGTGGCTCAGTGGTTAGCACTATGGCTTTGCAGCTCTAGGGTCCTAGGTTCAAAGCCCACCAGGGACAACATTTGCGAGGAGTTTGAATGTTCTCTCTGTGTTTGCGTGAGTTTCCTCCGGGTTCTCCAGTTTCTTCCCTCACTCCAAAAAATGATTGGGAATGTAGCTGGTGAGCCCCAATGGGGACAGCGATGATGATATCTTTACAGCGCTACGGAATATCATGGCGCTATAAAAGCATATCCAGCGATCCATAACCTCCAGCACTGAAGCCTGTGATTGCCGACTTGCTGAGACCTCTAGTTTCACTCTGGTTAGAGAGACCACAGTTCTTGCAGGTATTGTTCTTTATAAAAATAAGTGGGCTCCAGCGGATTTCTATACCTGACTCCATTTATAGAAATCCCCCCAGAATAATTCATTTTAATTGCAGAATAACAGAACCCAGCCGGTAAGGTTATAAATCGTTACTGCGCGATGGAAGAAGACTACTAATAATACCGCGCTCGCATTACTCTCCATTCATAGAAATTATTAGCTGTCACTGCCCGGTAATTCCTGCCATCACCTCACCACAATTCACTCCACAAACAATGACGTCTGTGTGAGCTAAGTGTTACCAGTCAGGTACCATGGACAAAGGGGGTTTCTCTTTAATTTTGTTTTTAACATGTGGTTTTATTTAATTGGGTTTATTGGCTCTCCTGTGAATATATCACTGCACCAGCCAAAATTCATGTCCAATAACCTTCAGCTGTAGCCTTCTCCAAAAGTTGAGTATTAGGCCACATTCACATGTTCAGCATTTGGTCAGTATTTTACATCACTATTTGGAGGATAAACGCAGAAGTGGTGACATGTCTCTATTATACTTCTACTCTGATTGTTGCACTCCTGGTTTTAGTACAAATACTGATGTAAAATACTGACCTAATACTGAATGTTCGAACATGGCCTCATAGAAGTTATATTCTTGTACATAGGAGCAGTATTATAGTAGTTATATTC
Organism: Oophaga sylvatica; assembly: GCA_033576555.1. Taxonomy (NCBI): domain Eukaryota; kingdom Metazoa; phylum Chordata; class Amphibia; order Anura; family Dendrobatidae; genus Oophaga; species Oophaga sylvatica. Next base: position 394,642,277 of record JARQOD010000003.1, on the reverse strand, counting down.
TTGTACATAGGAGCAGTATTATAGCAGTTATATTGTTGTACACAGAGGCAGTATTATAGTAGTTATATTCTTGTATATAGGGGCAGTATTATAGTAGTTATTTCTTGTATATAGGGGCAGTATTATAGTAGTTATATTCTTGCACATAGGGGCAGTATTATAGTAGTTATATTTTTGCACATGGGGCAGTATTATAGTAGTTATATTCTTGTACATAGGAGCAGCATTATAATAGTTATATTCTTCTACATAGGGAGCAGTATTATAATAGTTATATTCTTGTACATAGGAACAGTATTATAGTAGTTATATTCTTGTACATAGGAGCAGTATTATAGTAGTTATTCTTGCACATAGGGGCAGTATTATAGTAGTTATATTCTTGTACATAGGAGCAGTATTATAGCAGTTATATTGTTGTTACATAGAGGCAGTATTATAGTAGTTATATTCTTGCACATAGGGGCAGTATTATAGTAGTTATATTTTTGCACATGGGGCAGTATTATAGTAGTTATATTCTTGTACATAGGAGCAGCATTATAATAGTTATATTCTTGTACATAGGGAGCAGTATTATAATAGTTATATTCTTGTACATAGGAACAGTATTATAGTAGTTATATTCTTGTACATAGGAGCAGTATTATAGTAGTTATATTCTTGTACATAGGAGCAGTATTATAGTAGTTATTCTTGCACATAGGGCAGTATTATAGTAGTTATATTCTTGTACATAGGAGCAGTATTAGAGTAGTTATATTCTTGTACATAGGGGCAGTATTATAGTAGTTACCGTTATATTCTTTTACATAGGAGCAGTATTATAGTAGTTATATTCTTGTACATAGGGGCAGTATTATAGAAGTTACCGTATATTCTTGTACATAGGAGCAGTATTATAGTAGTTATATTCTTGTACATAGGAGCAGTATTAGAGTAGTTATATTCTTGTACATAGGGCAGTATTATAGTAGTTACCGTATATTCTTGTACATAGGGGCAGTATTATAGTAGTTATATTCTTGTACATAGGAGCAGTATTATAGTAGTTATATTCTTGTACATAGGAGCAGTATTATAGCAGTTATATTGTTGTACATAGAGGCAGTATTATAGTAGTTATATTCTTGTACATAGGAGCAGTATTAGAGTAGTTATATTCTTGTACATAGGAGCAGTATTAGAGTAGTTATATTCTTGTACATAGGAGCAGTATTAGAGTAGTTATATTCTTGTACATAGGGGCAGTATTATAGTAGTTATATTCTTGCACATAGGGGCAGTATTATAGTAGTTATATTCTTGTACATGGGGCAGTATTATAGTAGTTCTATTCTTGTACATAGGGGCAATATTATAGTTGTTATATTTTTGTACATAGGTGCAGTATTATAGTAGTCACCGTATATTCTTGTACATAGGAGCAGTATTATAGTAGTTATATTCTTGTACATAAGAGCAGTATTAGAGTAGTTATATTCTTGTACATAGGGGCAGTATTATAGTAGTTACCTATATTCTTGTACATAGGAGCAGTATTATAGTAGTTATATTCTTGTACATAGGAGCAGTATTGAGTAGTTATATTCTTGTACATAGGGGCAGTATTATAGTAGTTACCGTATATTCTTGTACATAGGGGCAGTATTATAGTAGTTATATTCTTGTACATAGGAGCAGTATTATAGTAGTTATATTCTTGTACATAGGAGCAGTATTAGAGTAGTTATATTTCTTGTACATAGGAGCAGTATTAGAGTAGTTATATTCTTGTACATAGGGGCAGTATTATAGTAGTTATATTCTTGCACATAGGGACAGTATTATAGTAGTTATATTCTTGCACATGGGGCAGTATTATAGTAGTTATATTCTTGTACATAGGGGCAATATTATTATAGTAGTTATATTTTTGTACATAGGGCAGTATTATAGTAGTTACCGTATATTCTTGTACATAGGAGCAGTATTATAGTAGTTATATTCTTGTACATAGGAGCAGTATTAGAGTAGTTATATTCTTGTACATAGGGGCAGTATTATAGTAGTTACCGTATATTCTTGTACATAGGAGCAGTATTATAGTAGTTATATTCTTGTACATAGGAGCAGTATTATAGTAGTTATATTCTTGTACATAGGAGCAGTATTAGAGTAGTTATATTCTTGTACATAGGGGCAGTATTATAGTAGTTACCGTATATTCTTGTACATAGGGGCAGTATTATAGTAGTTATATTCTTATACATAGGAGCAGTATTAGAGTACCGTAATTATATTCTTGTACATAGGAGCAGTATTAGAGTAGTTATATTCTTGTACATAGGAGCAGTATTAGAGTAGTTATATTCTTGTACATAGGAGCAGTATTAGAGTAGTTATATTCTTGTACATAGGGGCAGTATTATAGTAGTTACCATATATTATTGTACATAGGGGCAGTATTATAGTAGTTATATTCTTATACATAGGAGCAGTTTTAGAGTACCGTAATTATATTCTTGTACATAGGAGCAGTATTATAGTAGTTATATTCTTGTACATAGGGGCAGTATTATAGTAGTTATATTCTTCTACATATGGAGCAGTATTATAGTAGTTATATTCTTGTACATAGGGCAGTATTACAGTAATTATATTCTTGTACATAGGGGCAGTATTATAGTAGTTATATTCTTGTACATAGGAGCAGTATTATAGTAGTTATATTCTTGTACATAGGGGCAGTATTATAGCAGTTAACATATATTCTTGTACATAGGAGCAGTATTATAGTAGTTATATTCTTGTACATAGGGGGCAGTATTATAGTAGTTATATTCTTGTACATAGGAGCAGTATTATAGTAGTTATATTCTTGTACATAGGAGCAGTATTATAGTAGTTATATTCTTGTACATAGGAGCAGTATTATAGTAGTTATATTCTTGTACATGTAGGCAGTATTATAGTAGTTATATTCTTGTATATAGGAGCAGTATTATAGTAGTTATATTCCTGTACATAGGAGCAGTATTATAGTAGTTATATTCCTGTACATAGGAGCAGTATTAGAGTAGTTATATTCTTATACATAGGGGGCAGTATTACAATAAACATGTTTTCAGCCTGTGAAATGTTCTATATTGTCTTACGATGACGTCTGCCATCAGTGTGTTGAATTGGTCGCTCAGTATCCGGATGCCTCCTCTTGTATTGGTGGGATACAGACTATAAGTTGATTGTTTCTGATTTGCTCGCGTTCTCTACTGACATGAATGGCGCTGGTTTTGTACATTTACATAGATGGCTCTCAGTGTGTTGAGTCCTCACAGCGGACGCCAGCTTTATCGCCCTATTACGCTGAGATATCGCTTTTTGTGCAATTTCCGTAGATCTTTTCTTCTCCAGTTTTGATTACACAAGCAGCTGAAATCCTCCTTGTCTTGGAGGTTGAAATTGATGTCTCCCCGGAGACCAGACAGACTGTGAGATTTCCATGGAAACCATCGACACCAAGACACCAAGATATTGGGGGAAACTATATAATAAAATGTTTTATTTTTGTTTTGTATTTTTAATTAAACAGGTGTCACCCTGGGGTAGTAAAGCCGCCATTCGCTCTGTGCAGTAATGCTGCAGGTGCATTGTATCTCATAGATCTGTGTCCCGTATGTGACAGACCATCATTCACCGCACACAGGATTTATCTGTATCACTTCACACCCTCTTATCGCTTACATGGAGTGTGGAGATTATACAAGATGGTGCCGAGCTGCCAGAGAGGGTGATAAGTAGGAGAGAACTGAAATGTCGCCCTCCAACATCCAGTGACAATCCCTAAGTGCTTGAATAACCCTGCGGTATGCGTGACCGGCTCCACGATTGTCCCATGTAAAGGTGACCTTCAATATCCTTAACCCCTTCATGACCCAGCCTATTTTGACCTTAAAGACCTTGCCATTTTTTGCAATTCTGACCAGTGTCCCTTTATCAGGTAATAACTCAGGAACGCTTCAACGGATCCTAGCGATTCTGAGATTGTTTTTTCGTGACATATTGGGCTTCATGTTAGTGGTAAATTTAGGTCAATAATTTTTGCGTTTATTTGTGAAAAAAATGGAACTTTGGCCAAAATTTTGAAAATTTCGCAATTTTCAAATTTTGAATTTTTATTCTTTAAACCAGAGAGTTATGTGACACAAAATAGTTAATAAATAACATTTCCCACATGTCTACTTTACATCAGCACAATTTTGGGAACAACATTTTTTTTTGTTAGGAAGTTATAAGGGTTAAAAGTTGACCAGCGATTTCTCATTTTTACAGCAAAATTTACAAAACCATTTTTTTAGGGACCACCTCACATTTGAAGTCACTTTGAGGGGTCTATATGGCAGAAAATACCCAAAAGTGACACCGTTATAAAAACTGCACCCCTCAAGCTACTCAAAACTACATTCGAGAAGATTATTAACCCTTCAGGTGCTTCACAGGAACTAAAGCAACGTGGAAGGAAAAAATGGACAATTTAATTTTTCCAACAAAATTTTTCTTTTAGCATCAATTTTTTCATTTTTGCATGGGCATCAGGATAAAATGGACCCTAAAATTTGTTGGGCAATTTCTCCTGAGTATACAGATACCTCATATGTGGTCATAAACCACTGTTTGGGCGCACGGCAGGGCTCAGAAGGGAAGGAGCGCCATTTGACTTTTTGAATGGAAAATATGCTGGAATATTTAGCGGTTGCCATGTCGCATTTGGAGAGTGCCTGTGTGCCTAAACATTGGAGCTCCCCCAAGTGACCCCATTTTGGAAACTAGACGCCGTAAGGAACTTATCTAGATGCAGAGTGAGCACTTTGAACCCCCAGGTGCTTCACAAATTGATCCGTAAAAAAAAGAAAGTACTTTTTTTTTTCACAAAAATTTTCTTTTAGCCTCAGTTTTTTCATTTTCACATGGGCAACAGGATAAAATGGATCCTAAAATTTGTTGGGCAATTTCTCCTGAGTACACCGATACCTCATATGTGGTCATAAACCACTGTTTGGGCACACGGCAGGGCTCAGAAGGGAAGGAGCGCCATTTGACTTTTTGAATGGAAAATATGCTGGAATATTTAGCGGTTGCCATGTCGCATTTGGAGAGTCCCTGTGTGCCTAAACATTGGAGCTCCCCCACAAGTGACCCCATTTTGGAAACTAGACCCCCCAAGGAACTTATCTAGATGCAGAGTGAGCACTTTGAACCCCCAAGTGCTTCACAAATTGACCCGTAAAAAAAAGAAAGTACTTTTTTTTTCACAAAAATTTTCTTTTAGCCTCAGTTTTTTCATTTTCACATGGGCAACAGTATAAATTGGATCCTAAAATTTGTTGGGCAATTTCTCCTGAGTACACAGATACCTCATATGTGGTCATAAACCACTGTTTGGGCGCACGGCAGGGCTCAGAAGGGAAGGAGCGCCATTTGACTTTTTGAATGGAAAATTAGCTCCAGTCGTTAGCGGACACCATGTCATGTTTGGAGAGCCCCTGTATGCCTAAACTTTGGAGCTCCCCCACAAATGACCCCATTTTGGAAACTAGACCCCCTAAGAAACTTATGCAGATGCACAGTGAGCACTTTGAACCCCCAGGTGCTTCACAAAACTTTATAACGCAGAGCCGTGAAAATAAAAAATCATTTTTTTTTCTCAAAAAATGATTATTTAGCCCCATATTTTTTATTTTCACAATGGTTACAGGAGAAATTGGACCCCAAAAGTTGTTGTCTAATTTGTCCTAAGTACACTAGTACCTCACATGTGGGGGAGAAACCACTGTTTGGGCACACGTCAGGGCTTGGAAGGGATGTAGTGACGCTTTGAAATGCCGACTTGATGGAATGGTCTGCGGGCGGGCAGAGCCCTTGATGTGCCTAAACAGTAGAAACCCCCACAAGTGACCACATTTTGTAAACTAGACCCCTCAAGGAACTTAACTAGATGTGTGGTGAGCACCTTGAACCCCCACGTGCTTCACAGAAGTTTGTAATGCAGAGCCGTGAAAATAAAAAATCATTTTTTTCCTCAAAAACTGATTTTTTTAACCCGCAATTTTTTATTTTCACAAGGGTAACAGGAGAAATTGGACCACAAAAGTTGTTGTACAGTTTGTCCTGAGTACACTGGTACCCCATATGTGGGGGGGAACCACTGTTTTGGCGCATGGGAGAGCACAGAAGGGAAGGAGCACCATTTTGGAATGCAGACTTGATGGAATGTTCTGTGGGCGTCATGTTGCCTTTGCAGAGCCCCTGATGTGCCTAAACAGTAGAAACCCCCCACAAGTGACCCCATTTTGGAAACTAGACCCCCCAAGGAGCTTATCTAGATGTGTAGTGAGCACTTTGAACCCCCAAGGGCTACACAGAAGTTTATAACGCCGGGCCATGAAAATAAAAAAATCATATTTTTTCCACAAACATGATCTTTTAGTCCCCAATTTTTTTATTTTCCCAAGGGTAACAGGAGAAATTAGACCTCAAAAGTTGTTGTCCAATTTGTCCTGAGTACACTGATATCCCATATGTGGGAGAAAACTACTGTATGGGCACACTTCGGGGCTCGGAAGGGAAGTAGTGACGTTTTGAATTGCCGACTTGATGGAATGGTCTGCGGGCGTCATGTTACGTTTGCAGAGTCCCTGATGTGCCTAAACAGTATAAACTCCCCACAAGTGACCCCATTTTGGAAACTAGACCCCGCAAGGAACTTATCTAGATGTGTGGTGAGCACTTTGAACCCCCAAGTTCTTCACAGAAGTTTATAACGCAGAGCCGTGAAAATAAAAAATCATTTTTTTTCCACAAAAATAACTTTTTTAGTCCCCAATTTTTTTTCCCAACAGTAACAGGAGAAATTAGACCCCCAAAGTTGTTGTGCAATTTTTCCCGAGTACGCTGATACCCCATATGTGGGGGTAAACCACTGTTTGGGCACACGTCGGGGCTTGGAATAAAGGGAGCACTGTTTGACTTTTTGAACGCAAAATTTGCAGGAATCAATGGTGGCGCCATGTCGCGTATGGAGATCCCCTGATGTACCTAAATAGTGGAAACCTCTCATTCTAACTCCAACCCTAACCCAACACACCCTAACCCCAACCCTAACCCCTACACACCCCTAACCCTAATACAACCATAACCTAACCCCAACACACCCCTAACCCTAATCCCAACTCTAACCATAAACCTAACCACAAGCCTAACCCTAATCCCAACCCTAACCCCAAAACACCCCTAACGCTTATCCAACCTAACCCTAATCCCAAATTTAACCCTAATTCAACCTAACCCTAATTCCAACCCTAACCCTAGTTCTAACCTTACCCTAAATTCTAACCCTTACCCTAGTTCTAACCCTAACCCTAGTTCTAACCTAAGGCTGAGTTCATATTGCGTTTTACCAGCCCGTTCAACACGTAGCGTTGACGGGCTGGTAACGGTATAGCATACGCGATCGCGTTAGCATACCCGCTAGTGCAGAGGAATCAGCGATGATTCATCTGTGCTAGCGGTGATGGAGCCCAGACGCTGCAGCCTGCGTCCAAGGCTCCGTCACTGAATGACGACACGTCGCGAACGCATGCCGCTTCATGGCATGCGTTGCGATGCGCACACAAATGGGGTGAATGGCAGCGTTACGGACTGCTTACACCGCGTTATACCGCGGTTTAACGCAGTCCATCTAACGGACTGCCATAATGCAATATGAACCCAGCCTGACCCTAAGGCCCCGTGCACACGTTGCGGATTCACTGCGGATTTTTCTAAAATCGCAGGTAAAACGACTGCCTTTTACCTGCGATTTGCGCGGAATTTCTGCGGTTTTTCTCTGCGGTTTTACACTATAATGGAATAGGTGTAAAATCGCTGCGGAATCCGCACAAGAATTGACATGCTGCGGATTTAAAACCGCAGCAAATCCGCGCTGAAAATCTGCAGCATGTGCACAGCGTTTTTTTTTACCATTTATTTGCATTGTACTGTACATGTTTCTGGATCTGCTGTGGATCGCAGCGCCAAATCCGCTGCGGATCCGCAGCAAAATCCGCTGCGGATTAGCAGCGAAATCCGCTGCGGATCAGCAGCGAAATCAGCTGCGGATCAGCAGCGAAATCAGCTGCGGATTAGCAGCGAAATCCGCTGCGGATCAGCAGCGAAATCAGCTGCGGATCAGCAGCGAAATCAGCTGCGGATCAGCAGCGAATCAGCTGCGATCAGCAGCGAAATCCGCTGCTGATCCGCAGCTGATTTCGCTGCTGATCCGCAGCTGATTTCGCTGCTGATTGCGCTGCTGATCCGCAGCGAAATCAGCAGCGGATCAGCAGCGAAATCAGCTGAGGATCAGCAGCGAAATCAGCTGCGGATCAGCAGCGAAATCAGCTGCGGATCAGCAGCGAAATCCGCTGCGGATCAGCAGCGAAATCCGCTGCGGATCAGCAGCGAAATCAGCTGCGGATCAGCAGAGAAATCAGCTGCGGATCAGCAGAGAAATAAGCTGCGGATTCGCAGCAAAATCCGCAACGTGTGCACAGGGCCTAATAGGAAAAAAAAAAAATTCTTTATTATTTTTCCCAACCTGTGACAGGGGGGTTCACTTACTTTTTTTTATTTTGATCACTGTGACAGTTTATCACAGTGATCAAAATAATTTTTTTGACTAGGCAAGGCGCACTGCGCATGCGCCGGCCGGCGGGCGCACTGCGCATGCGCCCGCCATTTTCCAAGATGGCGGCGCCCATGAAGAGGCCCGGGCGGACGCCGGGACCGATCCAGGGACATCGGTGGATCGGGAGAGGTGAGTAGGGTGGTCAGAAGGTTAGGGGGGGATCGGAAGGTGGGGGCAGCGGAGGCCAGGACGAGGGGAGCTTTTAGTGACGACGGTGACCGACCGCTGCCATCTTTCGGTGGCGGCGGCCGATCGCCGCCGTGAATCCGTGTGGGGGGGTCAGGGCTCGGTGTCCAGCCATGGGAGATGCTATTGCAGCATCGGCCATGGCTGGATTGTAATATTTCACCAATTATATTGGTGAAATATTACAGATTGCTCTGATTGGCTGTTTCACTTTTAACAGCCAATCAGAGCGATCGTGGCCACGGGGGGATTAAGCCAACCCCCCTGTGGTGAAGCACAAAGGGTCCTGTGCCGGCGGGTCGGGTGACCTTTCAGTGACCCCGGTCACCCGACCCGCAGGGACGCGATCCTTTCATGACGCCACATAGGCGTCATGGGTCGGATTGGCACTGATTTTCATGATGCCTACGTGGCGTCATGGGTCGGGAAGGGGTTAAACTTTACAGATTACCATATCATTGGATCACAGTAATGACATCATCGCTCGCTCTCTGGATATAGAAATATTACATAGTGATGACATCACCGATCTCCGGATATAGTTATATTATATAATGATGACATCTCCGCTCTCCGGATATAGTTATATTACATGGTGATGACATCACCATGGATATGTATATTTGTATATGTATATTTTTTATCGTATGTGTTACGAGTATGTCACGTCCTCCTGGGAGATGTGGGATTAGAAAGTAATTTTGTATTGTGAATCGCAGGTCATCCATTTGGCCTGTATGTTTCATGTCCGGTATTAAATGGATTTTGTTTCCTTTGATGCTGAGGAGGTTAATGACCCTTTCTGTGCTGGTTAGAAACATGCAGTGCCATCTCTCCACTGCTCCTTATCTGGTCATTCCTGCTCTCTTCCTCATCAATGAAAGTTCTACTACCTGGTTCCCTGGAGTTGCTGTGCTGATCGTTTGTTGCTGCTGGAGATTGTTGTATTCTGTTTTCTGGTGTATGTTTTTCTCATTGTCCTATTTCTATTTGGTCTGTACATTCTTAACCTTTCCTATATACCGTATTTTTCGGACTATAAGATTCATCAGACCATAAGACGCACCTAGGCTTTAGAGGAGGGAAAAAATAATTGAAGCAAAAAATTTGGTCTTGACGAAGGGGGGGGGTCTGCTGCTGACACTGTTATAGGGGTAGGGTCCCCCAATTCTGTACTAATATCCCCCATCATGGTGTGTGTGTGTGTGTGTGTGTGTGTATGTATGTATATAATATATATGTCCCCATCCTGGTATACATCATCCCCATCCTAGTATATATTGCCCCCAATTCAGCCACATATGGCCCCCAATCCAGGTATACATGGCACCCCGTCCCCATCCTGGTGTCCATGGCCACCGTCCCGTCTTGGTGTCTGTGACCACCATCCCCATCCTGGTATACATGGCCTCCATCATGGTGCACACATACAAAAAAAAAACGATCCTACTCGCCCTTCTTCCTCTCGCTCGCAAGGGGCATCCTGTGCTGATGCCAGCAGCAGATTTAAGTGTGTAACTGCATATTACATCACTGCCATGCTCCCTCACACGCCGAGGTCAGCTACAGGAATATTTAGTGCTCCCCATGCCCAGGACTATGGGCGTGGGGAGCAGTGAATATTCATTCTCTTTAATATCGGGCACATGTGATTGCCCAGCTGCTGCAGGAGCCCACAGCTGTGGCTAACAGTGTGCTCGCTATTAAGGAGAATAAACACTGCTCCCCTAGCCCTTCACACCTCTCTGCGCCAGCTTCAGTTCAGAGCGGTGGGTGGGAATATGGGCGTGGGGAGCAATAAATATTCATTTTCTTAAACATCGGGCATACGAAGTGATGAGGACAGCTTTGGGTATAGCAAGAGAACAGTACGGCATGAGGCCCAAACCTCCTCACCTTCAGAGGTACTTATGGGAACAATTGTAGTGCCCCAGCCTGAGGGACAGTGAAGGGCCCATTTCCATACCTCATGTACAGTCACTGCGTGACAGTATGTGAATGTATGTATCACTTTCATGTGTCATTTCGCCGGCATCGTCGGGCTGCTCCACCTCTGTGTTCAGTAATAGGAGTACAACGTGGAAATTGGCGTATAATGCAGAAGATAATGGAGACAGTTTTATGCATTCGGTTGGATCAGCCTCTTCAGAGGTTGCTTTCTCCTTGAATTTCTGCAGTTCCCAACTCTACGGCGTGAGCAGGATGCGTGAAGACGAGTTGTAGGGGGACAGGATATTTGGGGGTCTGCATTACTGCAGAGGCTGGTTCTGTGTATGCAGCACTGTTCTGGGATGTAAGACCCTTCTCTACGTATGAAGGTGACATTGGAGCTGGTGCTGCAGACTGCGACTCCATAACCTTCAAAAAAAATAACATTTGTGCTCACTGCAATAATCGCGCATGAAACAGACGAGTCTCATCCTCCCTCACATTAAAAATCAATTAAAATCTTCCCGCACACATTCATGCCAATCTTTATGGCACTGTTCATTGCAAAATCACATTGGTGCCGGGAATAGGACAAGACATTAATGAACATTATAATCAGTGTCTGATGAGTACGGGGGCTACACTGAGACCCTCATGTATCATTGCCGTCTCACAGACAAAAGTTTTCTTTGTTTCCTACAGAAGCCAATCTCATTACATTTCTACTGTGTAGGAAAGCGCACCCAGGCTGTTGGCAGTGGACACCCCTATGGATTTCATGTCACTCGGATGTAGTTATACATTGCTTTAATTTAAAGGGACTGATCCCCTCAGGATTGGACAGCCGTTACATGTTGTCTTCTTTTTCTCACAGGTTTGCTTATTTCTAGTGAATTTCTTGCTTTCATGTAATCTGTTCTCTATCCACTTCTTGCTGAACTTGTGCTAATCCACAGCAGCCAGTGTGAATAACCAGAGCTGCAGTGTAAAGCATAGGAGAAAGAAAGAACAGCCTCTAGTGGGACAGGAGGTATACACCTGCCAGGGCCCTTATTATATCCTTGTTCTAAGAAACTGAGCTGAGTTCGAGGGAGATAAGCCCAAGTCTCTGAGCAGACAGGAGTTCAAAAATTAGAGTGTGATAGATAGGTATAGAACAGAAGGCTCACAGAAAAAAACTAATGCCTTTAAAATATAACTTTTAATTATGCAGTAAAATACCCAAAAGATCAAACAAAAATAACACCTCAAATACACCTGGCCAGGCCAAAAAAATGGGTCAAGTACAGTTAGAATGGGTATATGAAGAATTATTTTACCCTATCATTCCCTATTAAACCCCTTCCTGACAGTGGAGGTTGGCACCCTAACTTGATTGCAAAGTGGCGCCCCCGCTCACCGGCAGCTGTACTTAAACAGACCCTATTAACCCCTAACTAGTCAGAGACAATGTCTGTTTAATCCAGCCAGATAAATGTCACAATATTACCAAAATCCAACCAATTATCATATAAAAGGGGTTGTGATTTATTGGGGTAAAGGGAATAATAGGGTAAAATAGTTCTTCATATACCCATTCTAACTGTACTTGACCCATTTTTTTTGGCATGGCCTGGTGTATTTGAGGTGGTTTGATTTTTTTTTTTGTTTGATCTTTTGGGTATTTTACTGCATAATTAAAAGTTATATTTTAAAGGTATTAGTTTTTTCTGTGAGCAGACAGAAGGTCACCACCATATAAGCAGCACAATGTTCGTCTGCAGGTCAAAAAGACCCATCACATATGAAGCACAAACTTATAATGACTCCCAACCTGTAAAAGAAAGATTGGCAGTAGTATAACAATACAAGGGAGACCCCACCAGATGCCTGACTGCGGAATGGTGCTTACCTACCCCAACATGTGTTTCACCGATACTCCATCAAGGAGGTGACCAAACAAGTGTGTCCTCCAATACTCGTTTCATTAGGTGGAAGAGACTGCATGTGTGTCCCAGAGCCAGGGCTTTGGAGTTAGTCGTCGAATGGGAGTCGGTGGCCATTTTGGTTTAGTCAGAGTCAGTATAAAATGGACCAACTCCTAAAATATATAATAAATTGGCTCAAGTAGCTCAGTGCAGGATGTGCTGTAAATGTTTTCAGAAGAATTTGGGAAAGTTCTCAAATGTCCTATAAATGTCTGTTCTGTTCCTGATCTAAGGATCTCGGCTTTTAGTTGAGATGAATCTGTTTCACCTAATGTACATGATCAGTAGTGACCGGTGCTGTGGAGTCGGAGACTCAAGTTAGGGAAACTGAGAAGTTGGAGATTTGGCTTACCGACTCCACAGCCCTGTGGCTCCAGCACTCATCTCATTAGGAGAAGGTGACTGAGCTCGTGTGTCCTCCAGCACTCGTGTTATTAGGGGGAGGGGACTGAGCATTTGTGTCCTCCAGCACTTGGCTCATTAGGTGGAGGCGACTGAGCATGTGTGTCCTCCAGCACTCGGCTCATTAGATGGAGGGGACTGAACCCGTGTGTCCTCCAGCACTTGTTTCATTGGCTCCAGGGGACTAAGCGTATGTGTCCTCCAGCAGTCGGCTCATTAGGTGGAGGGGACTCAGCATGTGTGTCCTCCATCACTCACCTCATTAGGAGGAGCCGCACACTACCAAAATGTCTGAACATGATGAAGAGAAATTAATATACAGTATGATCTGTACTAGTAATGTACAAATAAATGTTGGGGCCCCTGCAATATTTACAAGAATGCTGAATTATCAGACTTTTACTGCTAAAAGAATAGTTCCTGTATTCCATATGAAGTAGAATTGCACGGCTCTGCTGTGTCTGAGCGTCTCGCGGGAATCGCAGTGTAAACATAAATAATATCCAACCACAAACATCTGCTGGACTCCGAGCAAACATCACATATTAATAATGATATGGAGCCGCCGCGCTCACCTCTGCCTCCCTGGTTAATGCCTTATGTGCAGAGCTCTGACAGCTGTACACGGATCACAGACCTGCGGTAATGGGATATGACAAAAATCTGATGGAAGACAGTGCCAAATCAGGATTCAGATAAATGTCTCATTTTGTGCATTGCATTATTTCAGGACGACTTCACATCTTCTCTGTCCTTTGTCGATATTCTACCGAAATAACCTAATCACCTACAGCCAAGAGTGAAATCAACAGCAAGGTCACTGATAAGAGAAATGGACCACAGTGGGTATGGAAAGTATTCAGACCCCTTTACATTTTTCACGCTTTGTTTCATTGCAGCCATTTGGTAAATTCAAAAAAGTTCATTTCTTCTCATTAATATACACTCTGCACCCCATCTTGACTGCAAAAAAAACAGAAATGTAGACATTTTTGCAAATTTATTAAGATAGAAAAACTGAAATATCACATGGTCATAAGTATTCAAACCCTTTGCTCAGACACTCATATTTAAGTCACATGCTGTCCATTTCCTTGTGATCCTCCTTGAGATGGTTCTACTCCTTCATTGGAATCCAGCTGTGTTTATCTAAACTGATAGGACTTGATTTGTAAGGCACACACCTGTCTATATAAGACCTCACAGCTCACAGTGCATGTCAGACCAAATGAGAATCATGAGGTCAAAGGAACTGACCAAGGAGCTCAGAGACTGAATTGTGGCAAGGCACACATCTGGCCAAGGTTACAAAAGAATTTCTGTGGTACTCAAGGTTCCTAAGAGCACAGTGACCTGCATAATCCTTAAATGGAAGAAGTTTGGGACCACCAGAAGTCTTCCTAGACCTGGCCGTCCAGCCAAAATGAGCAATCGTGGGAGGAGAGCCTTGGTGAGAGAGGTGAAGAAGAACCCCAAGATCACTGTGACTGAGATCCACAGATGCATTAGGGAGATGGGAGAAGGTTCCACAAAGTCAACTATCACTGCAGCCCTCCACCAGTCAGGCCTTTATGGCAGAGTGGCCCGATGGAAGTCTCTCCTCAGTGCAAGACATATGAAAACCCATATAGAGTTTGCTAAAAAACACATGAAGGACTCCCAGACTATCAGAAATAAGATTCTCTGGTCTGATGAGACAAAGATAGAACTTTTTGGTGATAATTATAAGCAGTATGTGTGGAGAAAACCAGGCACTGCTCATCACCTGCCCAATACAATCCCAACAGTGAAACGTGGTGGCAGCATCATGCTATGGGGGTGTATTTCAGCTGCAGGGACAGGACAACTGGTTGCAATTGAAGGAAACATGAATGCGGCCAAGTACAGAAATATCCTGGATGAAAACCTCTTCCAGAGTGCTCTGGACCTCAGACTTGGCCAAAGGTTCACCTTCCAACAAGACCCTAAGCACACAGCTAAAATAACAAAGGAGTGGCTTCAGAACAACTCTGTGACCATTCTTGACTG
Source organism: Oophaga sylvatica (assembly GCA_033576555.1). Taxonomy (NCBI): domain Eukaryota; kingdom Metazoa; phylum Chordata; class Amphibia; order Anura; family Dendrobatidae; genus Oophaga; species Oophaga sylvatica. The sequence goes on along the minus strand of JARQOD010000003.1, from coordinate 394,627,064 downwards.
GCCCAGCCAGAGCCCTGACCTAAACCCAATTTATCATCTCTGGAGAGACCTGAAAATGGCTGTCCACCAACGTTCACCATCCAACCTGACGGAACTGGAGAGGATCTGCAAGGAAGAATGGCAGAGGATCCCCAAATCCAGGTGTGAAATACTTCCCAAGAAGACTCATGGCTGTACTATCTAAAAGGGTGCTTCTACTTAATACTGAGCAAAGGGTATGAATACTTATGACCATGTGATATTTCAGTTTTTCTTATTTAATAAATTTGCAAACATTTCTGTTTTTTTCAGTCAAGATGGAGTGCAGACTGTACATTAATGAGAAAAAAAATAACTTTTTAAAGGGGCCTGAATACTTTCTGTAGCCACTTATATAGGCTGCTCTGATTACACAGACCAGACGAGCTCTTAAAGGGAATCTGTCACCCTAAATTGGCGGGATATTTAAATGATGGCAGTCAGGTCAGATGGGCGGTGTTTTGGGTACTTGACTTAACATGTTGTTCGCCGCTGTCTCCATTATGTCTGGGAATTGTAGTCATTGCCCTCCATATAACGCACCTGTGCATTGCAATCTGCGGGCAAAGCATACTGCGCGTGCGCAATTCAAGATTGCAATGCGCAGGCGCGTTATATGGAGGGCAATGACTACAATTCCCAGAAATAATGGAGACAGCGGCGAACAACATGTTAAGTCAAGTACCCAAAACACCGCCCATCTGACCTGACTGCCATCATTTAAATATCCCGCCAATTTAGGGTGACAGATTCCCTTTAAAGGAGAACTCCAGCGTTAGTTATCTATATTACATAGTAGAAAATTAGGAGTTTCAGTAGGTGGTTCCACCTAAGGTTTCTTAGTATTCTGGATTTTCCTAGTGTCATCCTAGGCATCCCAGCCTTATAATTTACTTGGCTGCCCCAGAGAGGGTGCCAAAAGTCAGCAGAGGTGGTGTTTTGTAGATATCAAGCTGCAGTTTGGCAGTAGGGTCCCTGAAATAATGGTTCTAGTATAAGTAAAACTTTGGGGCATGTAGTGTACAATACTACACCCAAAAGCTTCAATTTTCACAAAGGTTTTTTTTAAGGAGCTGAACAGCTGGATCTCCAGACTGATACAATATACTGTATCTGTGCAAGAGAAATATAACAAACTATCAGGGAAGGAAAGAGTATTAGACTGGATACAATTATACAGCAACTGATTATCCTATATTTATATGGCCATAAAGTACAAATCACCTAAAAACACTAAAATGAAGGAACTTTACAAAAACGCCAAGGTATATATTTTTATAAACGATATATAAAGTTTATTGAAAACATTTAAAACAACATATGAAGAAAAGAGCACCTCAGGTTACAGAAACAAGGTGGGTGCACCCAGATGGTATGTAAACATGAGCATCTACTTCAAATATATTGCTATCACATATTCACATAAAGCCCTAAAATATACCGGTAGGTATTGATCCTAGAACAAAAGGGGGGTTAGGGTAAAAATAAATGGTAGAAAATAGTATAAAAAAATGCAATAGATATTGCCAATCTAAGTATAGCAATAAAGTAGCCACATAATGTGAAGAGTACTAGACAGTGTGTGTTCATAGAAAACTGACATCATTAAACAAGGAGTTTGTAAAATTGTAGGAGGCAAAGTTGCCTTGTTTGTGATGGAAACTTTGCCTCCTACAATTTTACAAACTCCTTGTGTAATGCTATCAGTTTTCTATGAACACACCTAGATTTACTATCTAGCACTCTTCACAGATATTCTAATAAATAGAAAGGTTTCCAAATCTTGAAATCTAAAACAGCAATTTATTGTAACATCAATGGCATAAATGTTTCTGTATGGCTCAGGGGTTCACAAAGTGAAGACTTTTAACTAGTGATGGATGAACCTTTGGATGTTTAGGTCCAGCGAATTTGACTGAACAGTTAAAAAAAAAAGTTTGATTTGGGAACCAGAACAGTACTTGAACCCGAACCCCAGTCACTTGAATGGGGGGCTCGAACACCCAGTGTTTGCCACGCTGTCATGTGCACTCTGATCGGCGGTGATATCAACCCCACTAATATTACCCCACTTACCAGCGCCACAGGGCAAGTGGTTAGAGCAAGGCAAAGCTGAAGGGGGGCAATATCCATGGCCCCTTACCAGCCTGGGAATACAAGCCCCTAGCTGTCTGCTTTAGCTTGGCTGGTTGTCAAAAATTGGGGGACATCATGCCGCTTTTTTTAAAAATGGCATTGGGACCCCTCTATTCTTGATAACCAGCCTTGCTAAAGCTGACAGCTGAGGGTTGCAGCTCACAGCTGTCTGTTTTGCCTGGCTGGTTGTCAAAAATATAGGGTAACCCACTCCATTTTTTTTTCTATTTATTCAGAGTGCAGATGCCAGCTGATGCATATTCCTATCAGCCGCCGCCTGCTCTTGCTGTTATTAGTGGCAGCAGGTGTAGGCAGATTGGAGTAGTATTCCCATCAGAAGACGCCAGTGACTGGAGGTAAACTTTTTACATGCGGGTTCACGCTGTCATCTGACAGTGTGAGAACCGCTGCCCTCTGACCAGTTGTATTAATCTTTCTGTCGATCAGAGCTAAATAAACTTCTAAGATTTTTTATTATAAGTACATAAAATGGAGCGTTTGTTTGGCCAAACCCTCTTATGCTCTCTATGAGAAGACCGCTGACTGACACATCAACCTGTGATTTATCTCCGAGAACAACATGCGTGATCACCGCTCTCCCGACCATCATTCGGCTGTGGCCCCCATACACATAGGAACATCGGCCTACCTGTTTATCAGTGGATTCACCTGACTTTAGTCTAATGTGTATATTGGCTCTTAACCCTCCATACATGTTCGCAGCTCGATAACTGTCTGCCACATCTTTCCCGACTCTCTTATACACAAAAGTGCTCGCTCTGCTCCTGTGTTCCCTATGAAACATCTTTAGTTGCTGGTTATCTCTTTAAGAACAAAAGTATCTGCAGTCCAAAATCAGACATTACCTTCTCCAATAGTATCTATCAGGGGATCACCATACACATTAGATGGACGGCGGTTTTGGCTGACCTTAATCTGATGTATATGGGCCTTAAAGGCGACCTGTCAGCAAAATTGTACACAGTAACTACAGACAGTGTCAGGTTGGCGCTGTTACACTGATTACAATTATACCTGGTGATGAAATCCTTCTTGTGGTTGTTGTTTAATTTTATTTTCAGTTTTGAGTTAATGATAAACGCTCGTACTTCGGGGCGGCCTGTAATCAGTATAACGGAGCCGACCTGACACTGTCTGTCGGTTACTGTGTACAATCCTGTTTACAATCCCTTTAACTGTACTGTTATTCAAACTAAACTTTTTCCGGAGAAAAGTCTGGCAAATGTCACTCTCAAAGAACAAAAGAAACTATCCCACAGACACCACCTGGGAGAAGTAGCTACTAGAGATGATTAAAAAGAATCGCAGGACTCTGGTCCAGCGGCCACCTTCCGGATTCCTTCTGTAATTTTATAGGCCTGGCATGATGACATCACACCGGACCTACTAATATTTTCAATCCTTTCTAGTAACTATCCTTTGCAGCAATATTTGACCCATGAACAAGTCTGGAATAGGACAGTACTTTTTTCCATGGAGAATTGCTAATAAGACTCCATCCCACTCTGCTGGTCTCTTTAACCCCTTACTGACCAGGCCAAATTTTTTAAATCTGTCCAGTGTTACTTTATTTGGTAGTAACTCTGGAATGCTTCAACATATCCCATTTATTTTGAGATTGCTTTTTTCCAGACATAATGATAATGGTAAATTTATGTTGATATTTTCTGCATTTATTTATAAAAATATCAGAAATTTTACAAAAATTTAAAAATAAATTCTATTTTCAAACTTTGAATAATTATCCCTTTAATCCAGATTGTCATAGCACAAAAAATAATAAATAACATTTCCCTCATGTCTGTTTTACATCAGCACCATTTGTAAAATGTTGTTTTATTTCGTTCGAATTTTAGAAGGTTTAAAAATGTAGCAGTAATTTTTCATTTTTTTCATGGAAATTTACAAAACCTATATTTTTAGAGACCTATTCAGTTTTGACGTGACTTTGGGGGTTCCATATACTGGTAACCTCCAAAAGTGATACCATTTTAAAAACAGCAACCCTCAATATATTCAAAATGCTTTCAGGTTGTACATTAACCCTTCAGGTGCTTTTCAGGAATTAATGCAAAGTGGCATAACAGGAATGAAGAAATGTATTTTTACCATCTAAATGTTGATACCTTCTGAACAGGCCACTGTAGATGGCAGCGAACTGCCATGGCAAACATTAAGACCACACAATCAAGATATCAAGGTACTGATGGGGTTAAAGAGGGAGCCCCCACTCTCTGTTAACAATGTAGATGCTGTAGTCATTATTGACAGCAACATTTAAGGTGTTAAACGATTATAGTTGGTACCATCACTGATCGTGGCTGATGCAGCAAGTTGTCAGCCATAGAGTACAGCCGACAGCTGCTGGATTGTCACCAGTGGGGGGATGCTAGTCTCTTATATCACAGGTAAGTAAAAAGACGTATTGGTGGTCACTAAGTGTTTAAGCTAAACTATTACTTCCCCATTAAGTGCAGCACACTCAGCCAGATTCTGCTGTGCACTGATGAGGGGCAAGCACACTGAAACAGCCATCTGCGGATTAGGCTCTGGCTTATCATTTATCCCTGGTCATATTACAAAACTCAATAAAGGTGGTACATTAGGGATAATATTTTAGATCCTGAAACACCTAATTTACAAGCTGGTCTCGTTAAGGAGAGGTAGTACTTCACCACATTGCCTCAGATGAATGAGTGATGGGAAGTTTTGAAATCTCCTGCCCCCATGATCACTGGTTTATACCTCAAATCTCCAGGGCTGAGACCCTCCAGAGACCTTTACATCCATATGTGTGACTGATCTCAGCCGCTCCTTTTATAAGATTGCCAACAATAGATTTAGTGGCCCTTTAAGTGATTGTACCGATTTCTAACACCCATGTTGCCGTAGGGCTGTTGATTTGAGCGGTCATATTTCCCCTCAGAAGTGTCCTGTGCAATAAGAAAATGCTGGAGACATCAAGAGGATGGAAAAGTTTTGCAACCCCAAAGGAGCTACTGGTGACAAGAGGATGATGAGAGGTGTAACCATCAGTGGATGTGTTAGGGTCCTGTGATCGCCTGCTAGGCTAAGTGCACCTCCCTGTCAATTGTGGGAAACCTCTTCTTCTGAGACCCTTTTTGATTCATTTGAATCCAGACACTTTCATCTCACAGAGAACAAAAGTTAGGTTCTTGTAGGTTCCCCGTTCCGCAGGCTTTTTGATGTTCCAAAGAATTTGTCAGTCACAAAAGCCGCTGACAGTCGGGAGATCCCTCATTCCCCCCTTATTGAAGAATAACCTTCCCGACCGCTTGGAAATGATTTTTTGATAGGAATTTTTTCCGAACTCAAAAAAAAATCCATTTACAGTATATATTAAGAGAGAAATGGGATATTTCATTGTTTTCAGAAGTAATGGTGAGACCCGTCAGCCCCACGCCGCTTGTAATCAATTTCCCACTGTGAAGCCGGGAGAGGACCACTAGTCTACGGCCCGGTGTCTCATTTATCTTTAGTCCTCTTATTTCCTAAAACATCAGAGCGGCGATATATTCCTATATGCAGATGTTACCACGGGCGTATGATAATGTACTAGCGGCAGCATCATGTACTCAGCTGAATTCTCTAGCTACAAGCGAGATTATCCCAGAATTCTTCTTTCTCAGACAGTCATTTCATGCAGAACTGACACAAATGCAAAGTCAAGATGTAGATTTCATCTCTAACTCAGCCTCATAACCTGATAAATATCTCATATAGTGTGTCAGTGGTGCAAATTCAACCAGCGGCAAATAGTCTGTTCTTATTTCCTCAGTGTCTGATTCAATCTACTTGTAAAAAATGCCATGGATGAGAAGACTACACGTAACCAAAATCTCCAAGATTATGTGAAAAGTTTTCACATAGGTCTATTAATGTTCTCAAGTGCTGGTTGCCCTTATATAACTACTATAATATTGCCCCGTACAAGACTATAACTATTACACTGGTCAAAAAAATAAAGGGAAAACTTAAACAACACAATGTAACTCCAAGTCAATCACACTTCAACACAATTAAGCCTGTCCAATTATGAAGCAACATCGATTTCTCCTGCTGTACTGCAAATGGAACAGGCAACAGGTAGAAATTATAGGCAATTACGAAGACAGCGCCTATAAAGGAGTGGTTACAGGGGCGTGACCATAGACCATTTCTCTTTTCTCATCCTTTTTGGCTGTTGTTTGGGTCACTTTTGCATTTTGTCATTACTCTCAACCCTAGAGGTACAGTGGCATGAGCTGGTGTCCACAACCCACAGAAGTTGCTCAGGTAGTGCAGCTTATCCAGGATGGCACATCAATGTGAGCAGTGGCAAGAACGGTAGCTGTGTCTGTCAGTACAGTGTCCAGAGCATGGACCACATGCCAGGAGACAGGCCAGTACACCAGAAGATGTGAAGGGGGCCGTAGGAGGGCAAAAACCCAGGAACAGGAGGAGCAGTGCCAGAACCACGCAAAATGACCTCCAGCAGGCCACTAACATCCATGAGGGTGGTATAAGGGCCCAACGTCCACAAGTGGGTGTTGTGCTTACAGCCAAACCTTGCAGGTTGAACAACATTTGCCAGAGAACATCAAAATTGGCACAATCCACATGGGTGCCCTGTGCTCATAACGGAAGAGAGAAGGTTCATTCAGAGCACATGTGACAGTCTGGAGGCGCCATGGAGAACATTTTGCTACCTGCAACATCCTCCAGCATAACCGGTTTGGCAGTGCGTTAGTAGTAGTGTGGGAAGACCAGGGGCGCACCTATAATGAGGCGAGTTGAGCCTTCTGTCTCAGGAGGCGGCTCCACACTGAAACTAGGGGGCGGCAGAGCGGAACTCAGAACACGTGGTGTGGTGCCGGCTCTCCTTAATCCCTGCTAAGTCACACAGTCAGTTTACACTCCTGCGCACGGTGCTATGTGTCCAGCAGTGAGAGAAGCCGCCACGCCCCCCATGCACCCCTTCCTCGCCCTCCCAGCTCTCCACTTCAGCTTCTTACAGCAGAGCAATGACTTTGCTAGCTGTCCTCCTCTGTGCGCACAGGACCTGTGATGAGGTCACAGGAGGGGGAGGAGTCAGGGGTCACATGGTCAGGCTCCCTGTGTGCAGGTCTGCTGTGCTGGTTGTCATGGTGCTGGATGAAGGTAAGTTTATGTTTGGGATCAGGAAGGGTTTACAGTGTGGATGTAGCAGAGCCGTGTGTGTACGAGGTGTACGGAGCTAAGCCGTGTGTGTACGAGGTGTACGGAGCGGAGCCGTGTGTGTGTGAGGTGTACGGAGCGGAGCCGTGTGTGTGCGAGGTGTACGGAGCAGAGCCGTGTGTGTGCGAGGTGTACGGAGCGGAGCTGTGTGTGTGCGAGGTGTACCGGAGAGGAGCCGTGTGTGTGCGATGTGTACCGGAGCGGAGCCGTGTGTGTGCGAGGTGTACCGGAGCGGAGCCGTGTGTGTGCGAGGTGTGCCGGAGCGGAGCCGTGTGTGTGCGAGGTGTACCGGAGCGGAGCCGTGTGTGTACGAGGTGTACCGGAGCGGAGCCGTGTGAGTACGAGGTGTACCGGAGCGGAGCCGTGTGTGTACGAGGTGTACCGGAGCGGATCCGTGTGTGTACGAGGTGTACCGGAGCGGAGCCGTGTGTACGAAGTGTACGGAGCGGAGCTGTGTGTGTACGAAGTGTACGGAGCGGAGCCGTGTGTGTACGAGGTGGATGTAGCGGTGCTGTGTGTGTACGGGGCGCACGAAACGGAGCCCTGTGTGTACAAAGTGTACGGAGCTGAGCCGCTCAGCTCCGTACACACAGGGCTCCGTGCTTGATGAGCAGTGTGTGTACGGAGCGGAGCAGAGCCATGTGTGTACGGAGTGGAGCCGCGTGTGTATGGAGCTGAACCGCATGTGTATGAGGTGTATGGTGCAAAGCCACATGTATACAAGGTTTACGGAGTGGAGCCATGTGTTTACAAGGTGTACTACTTATACAGAACTTTAACAAATATAAAAATCGATGTTTCAAACATATTCCTATTTAAAAGTGTATGTATTTAACATGTGTGTCACGTTAGGCTAGTAAGAGTAAACCAGATTTATTTGTACTGATTTTACAATGGGGGGGCGCTGTTTTGCAGTTCGCCTCAGGCACCAGAGAGGCTAGGTACACCCCTGGGGGAGACATTTCTTTGGAGGGCCATACAGCCCTCCATGTGCTAGCCAGAGGTACCCTGACTGACATTAGGTACTGGGATGAGATCCTCAGACCCATTGTAAAACCATATGCAGGTGCAGTGGTCCTGGATTCCTTCAAATGCATGACAATGCTAGGTCTCATATGGCTGAAGTGTGTCAGCAGATAA
>JARQOD010000003.1:394495474-394618432 GCA_033576555.1 Oophaga sylvatica | reverse complement strand
TTTAGGTATATTTTTATTTATTTTTCAGTTTTTAAAATGACCAATAATACCACATACAAGGAACAAATACCGCCACACCATGTCCAGACCACATATTACCACCACAGTGACTGAATAATATCACAAATGTGTAGCCCTGGTGTTAGGCACACGCAGTACCCTGGAGAGTGTGTGGAGAGATAGCAGTTTAATGCTCAATACCCATTCACTCAACATACACTAGACACACCCTTAGGGTAGTGTAGTCACTTGTGAGGGAGTGGTCAGGGTGTATTGGTTGAGTGATTAGAGTAGTCAGTTTCCTGTCTTCGGACAGAGCAGACGTGTGGAGTCTAGCTGGGACTTGGAGGGAGGAAGCAGTCCAGCCTGCTCTATCAGCAGTTCAGCAAGTGGAGGCCAGTAAGGGCGAGATATAGATCACCTCAGCCTGGTCAGAGCTGTACCTCACTTGAAGACACTGGTAAAGAAAGAAGAGCTTAGTACAGAATTACTTCAGTCTCCTGTCTAAAGGACAGTGAAAGGTTCAGAGACGTGCTCCTGCCTAGTGGATAACTGAGAGTCTGGAACTAACTCTAAAGGAAGAGAAGAAGGGAGTGATTACATGACTTTTTGCAAGTGTGAGTGTTTATGCTACCAGCGAGGACAAGGCGAAAGGCACAGTGGAAAGATTATTTGAAAAGTGCTTTTGGATTGAAGAAGTCCTGCACATTGTAACCGGTCACTGGGGACCGAAGGATCACTATTAGCTTCAAGCATAGTGGTAAGAAAACCAGAGATTTACCGGACCTTAGGTCGCGGCAAACGCCCCAAATAGTCAGTACGTAACTGGGGTCAGGGGGAGTGAAGACTTTGAGTCAGTGCACGACAACATAGGAATTCAGCTCTCTCACAGGAAGGCTCCTACCACAAAACTGACTGGGCAGTACAGCTATGGAATAGCTGGAGTTATAGAGGGAACTACGCTTCAGGCTGGTTGTACTCATTGTTGTGAAAGTAAAGGAGGCCCCTAACTTGTCCAGCTGCTATCTCAAAATACATTCTCCTTGGATCAGCCTCCCTGGGACCTGCCTGAACATCTTACAAGTAAAGGTATGGAAAGACGCTGACCGTGTGAGACTGAGTTATTTACTTGCATGCCTGCACAACCCTGCCTTAACTATCGACCTGAGGGAAGAGTCCCACCTGTAGGGGACCCGACATCTAGCTGCCTCACCATCCCCTCAGAGATCTACAGCAGCGCTGGTACAAATTACCAGAAGACTACAGGTGGCGTCACGAACTGTATATATATCCCTGTAAATATATCCCCCAACATACGCCTGACCGCCAGGGCCACAGACCGAGTCACCGCTACCTGTGACAATCCCATAGACTTCTACGGGCTCGGCTCTGAGTACCCCATTGCCCTGGTAACCCACAATTGTGGTGCGTGGTCGAGACAAAATTGGCGTCACGAACAGGATACGAAACTCGCAAAATTGCGAGCCCTGTGTGCCTATGGAGTTGTTTTTGTGAAAAGGACTGTTTGCACTTTTGGCGCCAAAAATTGCCATCTTTGTCGCCATATTCGCGCCCTCAGGCGCTGGAGAAGAAGGTGGGCCTACCTTCGTGGGCGTGTACCCCCCTGTGGCGCGAAGAAAATGCCTGCCCTCTCAAAGTGCTATTACAACATGCGATCCTGCCCTACAGCAAAGGAGGTCCGCCTCCTCTTCACCTTCCCTGCGAGGAGGAGGAGACGCAAACCCCGCCTCCACGGAAGAGACCGGACGTCTCAGGAGGAAGATGAAAGAATCTTCTGGAACATCATGGAAGCAGGACGTGTGCAGCCGAGCAGGGAAGCGGAGGAAGGCAGGCCCCCCGTGCCCCAGCCAAGCTGCCACCAGCACCGGAGTCATCCGTGGTCCTGCACCTGCAGCAAGCATTGCTGGAGGTTAAAGAAGAAAATGCACGCCTGAGAAAGATGATTTCGCCACAACTTGGATTTGAAGAGATCGAGAGACGCCGGCGTACCCTGGAGCAGCGGAGGCTGTGGGACGCGGTGATCTCTCCCTTCGATGATCCTCTACGTCTGGAGTTACCAAAACTTCTGCTGCCCAAGGCAAAGGAGCAACCGGAGGCTGCCCCCGAAAGTACCAATCCTGATCCCACCGGTGAAGCGGTGGAGGCGAAGGAGGTTGAGGAGGTACCGCCAGTTCCGAAACTCCCGCCCGGCCAGGAGGCCGCAGCAGATGATCGAACCCCGGCAGGAACACCGGAGGGGTCCTGTCCGTCGTTACCAGACGTCGACTGGGACGAGATGGCGCGCCTGGATGACGTCGCCTATACCGCCCAGTGGGAATATGAGTGGCAGCGTCGTGAGGAGAAGCAGAAACGCCAGCAGGAGGAAGAGCGGGAAGCTCAGCGGAATCGACAGCGGCAACATGCAGAGCTGATCGCGGACAAGGAGAGTGTCCGGAGAGAGAAAGGTACCCTGAGGGAACCGCGGCGGCAGGGGTGTGTGACTGAGTTCCAGCTCCGGAAGGGCTGGGGCTTCATCCGTGAACCAGGCCTCTACCCAGGGGTCTTTGTTAGTCGCAGGGACGTAGAATCCCACCTACCGCAAGGCCATCCCGGGAGGGACTTAGCAAATGGAGACATTGTCACGTATACACGGCACTGGGGAATGAAGGGATGGTATGCCCTTAACGTCACCATCGTCCGTGACCCCGTCCCCGACGCAGGTAACGTCACCACTACCGCAGCGTCCCCGTCTCCAGCTCAAGCAGTATCCGGCCGTGCCCCAGCATCGCCCCCTGCAGGCTCATCGCAAATGAAAGCAATATCTACATCGCAACATGCGACCCAGTTTCCATCGCAATCCATGACGCGATCCATATCGTTAACTGTGACTCAGATTGAAACGCAATCGGTGTCTCGCAAGGAGAATGTACCCGTTGCGCCCCTAGAGGTTCGCACGAGAACTGTGGCAACTCAAACCCCAATAGCAGGTCACGACTTGTTAGTTCTGGGATCTAGGGAACACCGCATTGTTCCAGCCCCCGGGGTGGAAAATGTATTTGAATAGTTAAACAGTAAAAACCGGTGAGATCCATAAAGGGGTCTACCATAAGTAATGTTGTATAAAGTTTAAGAAGTTTGCCAATTTTTGCACAAGTAAACGAGTATATAATACATTTATATATTGCTAACAGTAGAATGCCCGGCTGGGTAATCAGAAAAAGTTTTGCACTTTATTATTATTATAATGTGATATAATGTGTCTTCGTTTTACAATGGACTTTGAGGTTGAGGACTGTGCCAGCCCAGAACTTATTTGTATATAGTTGCGCTTCGGTGCTTTATCTTGGTTTTACATAAAACCAGCACAACTACCTCTGAATACAAAACCCGTGTGGTGTGGCACTGAGTGAGGTCTGCATTCGGATGTCCTGCAGCCCACCCAGGACCCACGTTGAAGGTTTGGTGCGGGTCCTTCACAAGAATACTGTGTATTTATTGAATGTTTTGATGCCTTAATACTTTTGTATTTCTCTATATTCAATGTTTTTGTTTTGCAACGTTCAAGACATCTTCACCTCCCGGATGGGACGAATTACTGTTTAATGTTGATGTTTTCATGCATAAACAAAACTGTCTCTTTGTATTTTACAGCCCGGGAGTGCTGTCTTTTACCATGGGGGAATGTGTAGCCCTGGTGTTAGGCACACGCAGTACCCTGGAGAGTGTGTGGAGAGATAGCAGTTTAATGCTCAATACCCATTCACTCAACATACACTAGACACACCCTTAGGGTAGTGTAGTCACTTGTGAGGGAGTGGTCAGGGTGTATTGGTTGAGTGATTAGAGTAGTCAGTTTCCTGTCTTCGGACAGAGCAGACGTGTGGAGTCTAGCTGGGACTTGGAGGGAGGAAGCAGTCCAGCCTGCTCTATCAGCAGTTCAGCAAGTGGAGGCCAGTAAGGGCGAGATATAGATCACCTCAGCCTGGTCAGAGCTGTACCTCACTTGAAGACACTGGTAAAGAAAGAAGAGCTTAGTACAGAATTACTTCAGTCTCCTGTCTAAAGGACAGTGAAAGGTTCAGAGACGTGCTCCTGCCTAGTGGATAACTGAGAGTCTGGAACTAACTCTAAAGGAAGAGAAGAAGGGAGTGATTACATGACTTTTTGCAAGTGTGAGTGTTTATGCTACCAGCGAGGACAAGGCGAAAGGCACAGTGGAAAGATTATTTGAAAAGTGCTTTTGGATTGAAGAAGTCCTGCACATTGTAACCGGTCACTGGGGACCGAAGGATCACTATTAGCTTCAAGCATAGTGGTAAGAAAACCAGAGATTTACCGGACCTTAGGTCGCGGCAAACAGCCCCAAATAGTCAGTACGTAACTGGGGTCAGGGGGAGTGAAGACTTTGAGTCAGTGCACGACAACATAGGAATTCAGCTCTCTCACAGGAAGGCTCCTACCACAAAACTGACTGGGCAGTACAGCTATGGAATAGCTGGAGTTATAGAGGGAACTACGCTTCAGGCTGGTTGTACTCATTGTTGTGAAAGTAAAGGAGGCCCTAACTTGTCCAGCTGCTATCTCAAAATACATTCTCCTTGGATCAGCCTCCCTGGGACCTGCCTGAACATCTTACAAGTAAAGGTATGGAAAGACGCTGACCGTGTGAGACTGAGTTATTTACTTGCATGCCTGCACAACCCTGCCTTAACTATCGACCTGAGGGAAGAGTCCCACCTGTAGGGGACCCGACATCTAGCTGCCTCACCATCCCCTCAGAGATCTACAGCAGCGCTGGTACAAATTACCAGAAGACTACAGGTGGCGTCACGAACTGTATATATATCCCCTGTAAATATATCCCCCAACATACGCCTGACCGCCAGGGCCACAGACCGAGCCACCGCTACCTGTGACAATCCCATAGACTCCTACGGGCTCGGCTCTGAGTACCCCATTGCCCTGGTAACCCACAATTGTGGTGCGTGGTCGAGACACATACAAGGGACAAATACCACTGCACCATGTCCAGACCACATATTACCACCACAGCGACCGAATAATAGCACATACAAAGGACAAATGCCACCACACCATGACCAGACCACATATTACCACCACATAGGGACCAAATAGCACATACAAGGATCAAATATCGCCACACCATGGCCGGACAACATATTACCACGACATAGTGACTAAATACTACAATACTGATCATTAATAAAAAAAAACACAATACTAATATCACCATAAGTGCCATTATACACAGGAGATCTGTATTTAGTGTGCAGTGTCTGTGTACAGGGAATACAGTGATAACCGGTGACATTATACACAGGAGCTCTGTATATAGTGTATAGTGTACATGTAATACAGTGATCACAAGTGACAATATATACAGGAGCTCTGTATATAGTGTATAATGTACAGGTAATACAGGGATAACCAGTGACATTATACACAAGAGCGCTGGATATAGTGTACAGGTAATACAGGCATCACCAGTGACATTATACACAGGAGCTCTGTATATAGTGTCAGTGTACATTTAATACAGTGATCACCAGTGACAATATACACAGGAGCTCTGTATATAGTGTCAGTGTAAAGGTAATACAGTGATCACTGGTGATATTGTACACAGGACCTCTGTATATAGTATACAGTGTATAGTGTCAGTGTACAGGTAACACACTGACTCACCAGTGACGTCTCTAGGTGAAGTCAATCATCTTTGCTTTTCATCTTCATCCAGCCAGGGCTCGTCTCTGCAGGAAATAACACAATTATCTAGAGCTTCGCTTGCAGAGCACATTACTTAATTTTTCCCAACTACACCACATGAAGAAAAAAAAGGCGACATAGTGTCGCTCTGCACAGTAACCGGACCACCACCCCATTTAAAACAGTATCCTCAAAAAATAAGATAAATATATCACTGCACTAATAATATCCCTTAATTAGCCTCTATGGTAATAATATCCCCCATCCTGGCCCCGTGTATCTCGTTCCTAGCTCCAGCCATATGTTCTCCCATCCTGGCCTCATGAGTATCCATTCTTCCCCAATGTTATGTCCAATCCTGCCTCATATGATCTCCTCATCCTGCCCCATATGATCTCCCATCCTGCCCCATATGATCTCCCCATCCTGCTCCATCCGGCCTCATCTGTCTCCATCCTGCCCCATCTGTCTCCATCATATCTATCCTGCCCCATGATCCTGCACCATGTGTCTCCATCCTGTCCTCATATCTCTCTATTCTGCCACGTGTGTTCATCCTGCCCGTGTCTCCATTCTGCACCATGTCTTCATTCTACACCATGTGTTTACATACTGCCCCGTGTCGCCCATCCTGCCCCGTGTCTCCCATTTTGCCCCGTGTCTCCCATCCTGCCCCATATCTCCCATCCTGCCCCGTGTCTCCCATCCTGCCCCATATCTCCCATCCTGCCCCGTGACTCTCATCCTGCCCTGTGTCTCCCATCCTACCCCGTGTCTCCATTCTGCCCCGCGTCTCCATTCTTCCCGGTGTCTCCATTCTGCCCCGATGCGGGCCCCCTCTGCTCATCGGGCCCCATACGCTAGTCAGGGCAGTAATGCCCTGATGGCAGCCCTGTGGAAACCATAAACAATGATTCTGATTCGGACACAACTACTGCCAGAAATCCAAACCTGATTAAGAATCAGTCTCATTTACACAGCCATCTATGATGGTAAAGTTACGTCTCATAAGACTGTGGCCTAGTTCTAATTTGTTATTTGCAGCCAAGTTAAAATGTACAATAGTCACGTGACAGCAAATCAAAAACGAAATAGACACATTTTGTTTGACTTTTTTGAGACTTGATGTTGCTCATCCAAAGTTTACTTGAGTGCCATACAATATCCTTAGTTGCGTGACACAGATCAATCACAACATTGCATGTACTGATTTCCTATGTAGTTACATTGCAACCTGACACCTATTACTAGTGTGATAGGGTCACTGGCACGGTATATGAGGGGAGATATGTGTCACAAAGATTGCTTTATTTTCTGGTCTAGAAACCCATAAGTTTCTCTTCAGTATGCTAGGTGCTGAAGGAGTTAATGAACCATGTTATGGGATGGGTTTGTAGGTGAGTAGGTAAGGCTGGTTTCCCACTAGCATTGCACTGACCTGCGTTGGTCAGCGCACGGCCGCAGCTAAGCTCCGCCCCGGCCACGCCTCCTCAAGATAGCTCCGCCTATGGGCGCATGACGCTGCATGCGACCTGCGCACCCTATCTTTAGCATTGGGTTCGCAGGCTGTACGCAGGTCGTGCGCAGGTATGCATTTTTCGGCGCTTGCGTCCTTTTGACGGTGTGCCGACCTGCGCCCAACGCACCGTGTTGCATTTTGGTGCGCTCGGTGCACCGTCAAAAGGACACATGCGCCGGCAAACGCATATCTGCGCACAGGCTACCGTAACCAATGCTAAAGATAGGGTACGCAGGTCGCATGCAGCGTCTTGCGTCCATAGGCGGAGCTATCGGGAGGAGGCGTGGCCGTGGCGGAGCTCAGCGGCGGCGATACGCTGACTGACGCAGGTCAGTGCAACGCTAGTGTGAAACTACCCTAAGAGATGGGTGGGACATCTACTCACCATATCTCTACCTCAAGGGTGTGGCTGGGATGTTAAATGTACAGCCATTGTTTTTTTGTTCTCTGTGTTGTGGATTGGATAGAAAATACTCCAAAGGGTGGCTCTAGGTGGAGCTGAAGACACATGGTGGTCTGAGCGGGCGAATCTGTTGGCAGCGGATTATTCAGTATACTCTCTAAGCGTGTGACAACAGAGCTTCTTTATTCAGGAACAAACAGGAACAATATATGATATGAGGAATAAATCCAGTAGCGTAGCTACCGGGGGGCAGAGGGAGCGGTGGCCCCGGGCCCCGCGCTCTGAGGGGGCCCACCCGGAGCTACGCTACTGTAACTGTATTGGCGTGCACAGCGCGCCGATACAGTTACATTCTGCGGCAGAGCAGGGAGAATCGATCTTCCTGCTCTGCAGCCCGGCCGCTATGGGCCCCTGAGCAGGCGGTGGGGGCCCCTGTGCCGCCCGGCATCGCATTGAGAGAGAAGGAGCGAGCGCTCCTTCTCCCATCATCCCTCTCTCAGCGTATGACAGCGGGCGCACTGACGTCACTGCTCGGCGCCAGTTGTCAGACGCTGAGAGGGAGAGCAGTGAGCAGCGCAGGAGCCGGGAGGAAGAGAGGTGAGTACTGGATTTATTATTTTTGTAATATACATTATTTTTGTAATGTATATTATAATATGGAGGCTGTCTATGGGGGCACATTACAATACAGAGGCTGTCTATGGGGGCACATTACAATACAGAGGCTGTCTATGGGGACACATTACAATACAGAGGCTGTCTATAGGGGGGCACATTACAATACAGAGGCTTTCTATGGAGGGCACATTACAATACAGAGGCTGTCTACGGGGGCGCATTACAATACAGAGGCTGTCTACGGGGGCACATTACAATACAGAGGCTGTCTATGGGGGAACATTACAATACAGAGGCTGTCTATGGGGGCACATTACAATACAGAGGCTGTCTATGGAGGCACATTACAATACAGAGGCTGTCTATGGAGGGCACATTACAATACAGAGGCTGTCTACGGGGGCGCATTACTATATAGAGGCTGTCTATGGGGGCGCATTACAAAACAGAGGCTGTCTATGGAGGCACATTACAATACAGAGGCTGTCTATGGGGGCACATTACAATACAGAGGCTGTCTATGGGGGGCACATTACAATACAGAGGCTGTCTATGGGGGCACATTACAATACAGAGGCTGTCTATGGGGGCACATTACAATACAGAGGCTGTCTATGGGGGCACATTACAATACAGAGGCTGTCTATAGGGGGGCACATTACAATACAGAGGCTGTCTACGGGGGCACATTACAATACAGAGGCTGTCTATGGGGTGTCACGGGTGTGTCGCTGCGAAGATCGTCGCGATTGCACACCCTGACTTCTCACAGCTGAGTTTCTGCTGCTGGGTGTTTTTCGGCAGTGAGAGAGTTAATTTTCCCTCTCTCTGTGCTGGACAAGACCAGCCTCGCTCAGCTGCAATTAATGTTGCGATAATTGGATTCCTTCAAATACCTGCCTGTCTGCTAGGGAAGTGTCGGTGAAAGCATTCATGCAGACCAGCAGAGCGGATCATATTGAGAAGTCTAAAGCTAAGAGTACCTGTTGTGGTTTTCTCCTCTCCTCGCTTTATTATTTATCTCCTTACCTGTTGGTGTTCCCTCTGTAGTTGTAGTTTTGTATGCAAGGTGTCTTTTATTTTACCCCTTCCCGTTCCCTGTGGTGGTAATCAGGGTCCTTCTCAGGACTAGATTACAGTTGTCAGGGATTCACAGGAGATAGGGTTACGCTGGCGGCCTGGACCTCTGTACCATCAACAGTACCTCCAGGTAGAGGGATTAGTCAGGACCCCAGCTTAGGGTCAGCATAGACCCCGGTCCTCCTGTATGCAGAGACAGCGTGACATTTTCACCGACCACTAAAGATTTTCTCCAGTCACCATGGATCCATTAGTCAGTCTAGCTCGGCAGTTGCAGAGTTTGTCCATGGAGCTGGCGGACGTTAAGTCCAAGGTTTTGTACCCCCGGAGCAGGCCGGACCTGAACCTAAAGTAGCTCTCCCTGACAGATTCACTGGGGGGCGGGACAAGTTTTTTGCTTTCCGGGAGGCATGTAAATTGTACTTTCGGCTGCGACCTCGGTCATCTAGGAGTGAAGAACAAAGGGTGGGGATTGTCATCTCGCTCCTACAAGGAGACCCCAATCCTGGGCTTCGCTCTCCCCCCAGGCTCCCCAGCTCTCCAGTCAGTGGATGGGTTTTTTGCAGCTCTGGGTCTTGTATATGATGACCCGGATCGGGTCTCCCTTGCTGAATCTAAGTTACGTAGGATACAGTAGGGAGATCGTCCGGCGGAGGAATTCTGTTCGGAGTTCCGTAGGTGGGCCACAGACACCCAGTGGAATGACCGGCTCTTAGGAGCCAGTTTTGTCAAGGTTTATCTGACAAATTAAACGATGTGCTGGCACAGTATGACCCCCCCACGTCACTGGAGGCCGCTATGGCCCTTGCTATTCGTATTGACAGACGTCTTCGGGAGAGGTGCGGGGTAACTTCGCCCCCTGTGATGACTCTACCTTCCTCAAGGGTCCCTTATACGGAGGTTCCCCTAGTCAGTCCAGAGGAGCCTATGCAATTAGGAGGGACATCATTCCGGGGGAGGGGATCGGTGGGGCGCCACAAAACAAGAAGTTGTTTCTTCTGTGGGAAAAAGGGACATTTTATTGGGGGGTGTCCATCCCGTCCTTTGCAGAGTGAGAAGTCGCCGGAAAACTATTGATCCCAGATTGTGTGGTGGACGGCAATCTGGGAGTAAGTATTTCGTCCCTAAATTCGTCTCAGTTTCTCGTACCGGCGGAGGTGGTGGTGGGTGTGAGAACTGAGAGGATATCTGTTGTGAATGGGTTTGAGATGAGTTCTGAGCAGAGGCTCCCTCTGGTGGTTACAAGCGGTGCTAGTCTGTCAGTGAAGATTGTGAGGACTGGGAATCAGGTGTTACTGATTGGTCTTATATAAGGGAGTCACCTTCCCATCAGGGTTGCCGGTGATCAATTGTTCTGGTCTGGATCCTTTATTCCTGTTTCCCTTGTAGCCTGCTGTGTGGTGTCTGCATCTCCTGCTAACAGATAAGACATTTTCTTCTTTTGTGTTTGTGCTATATTTTTGCATTTTTCCTGCACTTCTGTGGGGGCCTTCAGGATCCCCTCCGGGGGCTTCTGCCCTCTCAGTTTTGTTCAGCCACTGATGTTTGTACTTTTGCTTTTTCCAGTTTTTTCAGTGGCTGCTGTTTTGATTTTGTTACACCAGAGAACTAATTTAGGTGGTAGAGGTCGTGTGATCTCAGGTGTTTTTGAAATTAGTAGAGTTGGTGCCTTTCA
This sequence comes from Oophaga sylvatica, assembly GCA_033576555.1. NCBI lineage: Eukaryota > Metazoa > Chordata > Amphibia > Anura > Dendrobatidae > Oophaga > Oophaga sylvatica. Next base: position 394,607,410 of record JARQOD010000003.1, on the reverse strand, counting down.
GGGTTTTCTGGGATTGCAGTAAGTACCCTTCCTATCCTTTTCTATTTAGTTAGTTTGGGCCCCAGCGTTTGCTCATACTATTTTCTGTCTGTGTCAGTATTTCATCTTGTCTAACCGCCATTACATGTTTGGGGGCTTTCTATTATCTTTGGGGTTCTGCTCCGGGGCAGATAGCTTTCCTATTTCTATCTTTAGGTGTAGTTAGTTTCTCAGGCTGTGACGAGGCGTCTAGGACCAACGTAGGAACGCTCCACGGCTGCCTCTAGTTGTGGTGGTTAGTCAGGGTACTGCAATCTCATAGATTCCAACTGCTCTGGTGTATTGCCTTTTTTACCTGCACTCCTCAGCTACCGAAACATAACAGATATCTGTTCTTCTGGATAGTGGGGCCGGGGCTAATCTGGTGGATGCTCGCTTTGCCCGGGTTCAAGGTATGCGATTGAGTGTGTTGGCTAAACCCGTCCCATATTCTCGATCGACGCCAGACCTCTCGGTCAGGGAAGTTTTTTGCAAGCAGTGCATAACATAGATCTTCAAGTGGGGGCGTTACATAAAGAACTGTTGTCTTGTTATGTGTTGGAGGGTCTTCCTACTCCTATAGTGCTGGGCCTTCCTTGGTTAACTAAGCATAACCCGGTTATTAATTGGCAATCCAGAGAGATAAGCCAATGGAGTGAATTCTGTAATAAGAACTGCATGAATACGGTCATTGGTGCGGTCGCTCCTAGGGCCTTACCTCCATTTCTGGTAGACTTTGAGGATGTATTCTCGGAGAAAGGGTGTCAAGAATTACCTCCTCATCGCGAATATGACTGTTCTGTTAACTTGATCCCTGGGGCCAAATTACCGAAATCTAGGTTGTATAACCTTTCTGGTCCTGAGAGACAGGCCATGAAGGATTATATTTCAGAGAGTCTGGCTAAGGGGCATATTAGACCTTCATCTTCCCCGGTGGCCGCGGGGTTCTTCTTTGTGAAGAAAAAAGATGGAGGCCTACGCCCTTGCCTGGATTTCCGTGAGCTTAATCGGATTACGGTCCGAGATCCGTATCCGCTCCCACTTATTCTCGATCTTTTCAATCAGATCGTGGGTGCCAAATGGTTCTCTAAGTTGGATCTCAGAGGGGCGTACAATCTGATTAGGATGAAGGAGGGGGATGAGTGGAAGACGGCGTTTAACACTCCGGAGGGGCATTATGAGAACCTTGTCATGCCATTTGGTCTGAGTATTGCCCCGGCGGTGTTTCAACACTTTGTAAATGACATCTTTCGCCACCTAATGGGACAGTTTGTGGTCATATATTTGGATGATATCTTAATTTACTCGCCGGATCTTGTGTCTCATCAGGAGCATGTTAGACAGGTGTTACAGATCTTGCGGGATAATAAACTGTACGCCAAATGGGAGAAGTGTGTATTCGCCGTACAGGAACTTCAGTTTTTAGGATTCCTGGTGTCAGCATCCGGTTTTCGTATGGACCCTGGGAAAGTGCGGGCAGTTCTTGAGTGGGATCTGCCAGAGGATCTTAAGGCATTACAACGTTTCTTGGGGTTTGCTAACTACTACCGGAAATTCATTCGTAATTTTTCGTCCATAGTTCAACCTCTCACAGACATGACTAAAAAAGGGACGGATTTTTCAAAGTGGTCTGACAAGGCTTGTCAAGCGTTTTCTGCCTTGAAAAAATGTTTTGCTTCAGCACCCATACTTATTCAGCCTGATGCGTCACAGCCGTTCATTGTTGAGGTGGACGCTTCCGAGGTAGGGGTGGGAGCAGTATTGTCACAAGGTTCGTCCCCTGGTAAATGGCATCCGTGCGCCTTCTTCTCTAAAAAATTGTCGTCCGCGGAGAGGAATTATGATGTCGGCAATAGGGAACTCTTGGCCATTAAGTTAGCTTTTGAGAAGTGGCGTCATTTTTTGGAGGGGGCAGTCCACCAGTCACCGTCATTACCGATCACAAAAACCTGCTATATTTAGAGTCCGCTAAACGTCTGAATCCCAGACAAGCTAGGTGGTCGTTGTTTTTTACCAGGTTTAATTTTGTCGTCACATATCGTCCTGGGTCAAAAAATGTTAAGGCGGATGCCTTATCTCGCTGTTTCCCAGGGGCTGGGAATACGGAGGACCGGTTCCGGTCCTTCAGGAGGGGGTGGTGGTGTCGGCAGTATGCTCTGAGCTTGAGGAGGAGGTATTGGAGGCTCAGGGGGACGCCCCTGTAGGACCTCCAGGGAGACTGTTTGTTCCAAATCAGTTGCGACAAAAGGTGATCGAGGCACACCATAATTCAGCTTTGGCAGGACACCCAGGGAGTAAAGCAACTGAGGATCTCCTCTCGCGCCGGTTTTGGTGGCCTAACTTACATAGGGAGGTGGTAACTTTTGTCGCGTCCTGCAAGGTTTGTGCGCGCTCTAAGACCCCACATACCCGTCCATCTGGGACCCTCTTACCTTTGAAGATCCCGGAGCGTCTGTGGACTCATCTGTCTATGGACTTCATTACGGACCTCCCACCATCTTCGGGTAAAACAGTCATACTCGTTGTAGTGGACAGGTTCAGCAAGATGACACATTTTATCGCTCTTCCTGCTCTTCTTAATGCTAAAACTCTTGCGCAGGTGTTTATTGGGGAGATTGTAAGACTTCACGGGGTACCCTCCGATGTGGTGTCGGATCGGGGGTCTCAGTTTGTGTCCAAATTCTGGAAAGCATTTTGTACACGGCGGGGGATGCAGTTGTCATGTTTGAGAAACATGCTTGGTGATTTATTGTGGCGTATGATTATTGTGATGGGAATCTCACTCCCACTGTATGGGGATATTGCTACTATTTATAGAGTGCCATTACCTAGTTACCTTTATCCTCGCCAGTTGTTACTCTGTTATACCGCTCTTTGAGATATACTTCCCTGTATGTGCACACGTTTTGTATGTGTTTTCATTGTTTGTATACATATGTTATTTTGTGATACCCTCTTTTTTACTGATTTGTGTAATAAATATTTACCTTTATACATTTGACTTATTTGGTCACTAATGACTCCTATTTTCTCCTGTATTTATAGGTTCAGCAAGATGACACATTTTATCGCTCTTCCTGCTCTTCTTAATGCTAAAACTCTTGCGCAGGTGTTTATTGGGGAGATTGTAAGACTTCACGGGGTACCCTCCGATGTGGTGTCGGATCGGGGGTCTCAGTTTGTGTCCAAATTCTGGAAAGCATTTTGTACACGGCGGGGGATGCAGTTGTCATTTTCATCGGCTTTTCACCCGCAGTCCAATGGTCAGACAGAGCGTCTGAACCAGAGCTTGGAGACATATCTCCGGTGTTTTGTGTCAGAGAACCAGGAGGACTGGGCTTCTTTCTTGCCTCTGGCGGAGTTTGCTCTAAATAATAGGCGGAGCGAGTCCACTGGTAAGTCCCCGTTTTTTGGGGCATATGGTTTTCACCCCCAGTTTTGTACCTTCAATAGGGGGGGCTCTTCTGGGGTTCCTGAGGAGGAACGTTTTTCGTCGTCACTTGCTTCAGTGTGGAGAGGAGTGCTGAATAATCTGAGTACTATGGGGAACCGATACAAACGTATGGCTGATAGGAGGAGAGTGTCTGGTCTGGACCTAAGTGTGAACGATCTGGTATGGTTGTCTACCAAGAATATAAAACTTAAGGTTCCCTCCTGGAAACTGGGTCCCAGGTTCATCGGGCCATACAAGATCAGTTCTATAATTAATCCGGTTGCATTCCGTCTTGACCTCCCTCCCACATTTAAAATTCATAATGTGTTCCACAGATCGTTGCTTAAGAGGTATGTGGCGCCGGTGATACCGTCACCTTTACCTCCTCCTCCTGTGGTGGTCAATGGTAATTTGGAGCTCCAGGTGTCGAGAGTCATCGATTCACGTCTGAATCGCCGGTCCCTTCAGTACCTTGTTCATTGGAGGGGGTATGGTCCTGAGGAGAGGATGTGGGTTCCTGCGTCGGATATTAACGCAGACCGATTGGTTCGGGCCTTCCACACTACTCACCCAGATAAACCCGGCCCTGAGGGTCCGGAGGCCCCTCGTAGAAGGGGGGGTACTGTCACGGGTGTGTCGCTGCGAAGATCGTCGCGATTGCACACCCTGACTTCTCACAGCTGAGTTTCTGCTGCTGTGTGTTTTTCGGCAGTGAGAGAGTTAATTCTCCCTCTCTCTGTGCTGGACAAGACCAGCCTCGCTCAGCTGCAATTAATGTTGCGATAATTGGATTCCTTCAAATACCTGCCTGTCTGCTAGGGAAGTGTCGGTGAAAGCATTCATGCAGACCAGCAGAGCGGATCATATTGAGAAGTCTAAAGCTAAGAGTACCTGTTGTGGTTTTCTCCTCTCCTCGCTTTATTATTTATCTCCTTACCTGTTGGTGTTCCCTCTGTAGTTGTAGTTTTGTATGCAAGGTGTCTTTTATTTTACCTCTTGTACTGTCTCGTTCGTCTTATACTGTGTGTAGGCAGTTACCTTCCCGTTCCCTGTGGTGGTAATCAGGGTCCTTCTCAGGACTAGATTACAGTTGTCAGGGATTCACAGGAGATAGGGTTACGCTGGCGGCCTGGACCTCTGTACCATCAACAGTACCTCCAGGTAGAGGGATTAGTCAGGACCCCAGCTTAGGGTCAGCATAGACCCCGGTCCTCCTGTATGCAGAGACAGCGTGACATTGGGGGAACATTACAATACAGAGGCTGTCTATGGGGGCACATTACAATACAGAGGCTGTCTATGGGGGCACATTACAATACAGAGGCTGTCTATGGAGGGCACATTACAATACAGAGGCTGTCTATGGGGGGAACATTACAATACAGAGGCTGTCTATGGGGGCGCATTACTATATAGAGGCTGTCTATGGGGGCGCATTACAAAACAGAGGCTGTCTATGGAGGCACATTACAATACAGAGGCTGTCTATGGGGGCACATTACAATACAGAGGCTGTCTATGGGGGGCACATTACAATACAGAGGCTGTCTATGGGGGCACATTACAATACAGAGGCTGTCTATGGGGGCACATTACAATACAGAGGTTGTCTATAGGGGGGCACATTACAATACAGAGGCTGTCTATGGAGGGCACATTACAATACAGAGGCTGTCTACGGGGGCGAATTACAATACAGAGGCTGTCTACGGGGGCACATTACAATACAGAGGCTGTCTATGGGGGGAACATTACAATACAGAGGCTGTCTATGGGGGCACATTACAATACAGAGGCTGTCTATGGGGGCACATTACAATACAGAGGCTGTCTATAGGGGGGCACATTACAATACAGAGGCTGTCTATGGAGGGCACATTACAATACAGAGGCTGTCTACGGGGGCGAATTACAATACAGAGGCTGTCTACGGGGGCACATTACAATACAGAGGCTGTCTATGGGGGGAACATTACAATACAGAGGCTGTCTATGGGGGCACATTACAATACAGAGGCTGTCTATGGGGGCACATTACAATACAGAGGCTGTCTATGGAGGGCACATTACAATACAGAGGCTGTCTACGGGGGCGCATTACTATATAGAGGCTGTCTATGGGGGCGCATTACAAAACAGAGGCTGTCTATGGAGGCACATTACAATACAGAGGCTGTCTATGGGGGCACATTACAATACAGAGGCTGTCTATGGGGGGCACATTACAATACAGAGGCTGTCTATGGGGGCACATTACAATACAGAGGCTGTCTATGGGGGCACATTACAATACAGAGGCTGTCTATGGAGGGCACATTACAATACAGAGGCTGTCTACGGGGGCGCATTACAATACAGAGGCGGTCTACGGGGGTGCATTACAATACAGAGGCTGTCTATGGGGGCACATTACAATACAGAGGCTGTCTATGGGGGCACATTACAATACAGAGGCTGTCTATGGGGGCGCATTACAATACAGAGGCTGTCTATGGAGGCACATTACAATACAGAGGCTGTCTATGGGGCGCATTACAATACAGAGGCTGTCTATGGGGCGCATTACAATACAGAGGCTGTCTATGGGGGTGCATTACTATACAGAGGCTGTCTATGGGGTTGCATTATAATACAGAGGCTGTCTATGGGGGTGCATTACTATACAAAGGCTGCCTATGGGGGCGCATTACAATACAGAGGCTGTCTATGGGGGAGCATTACAATACAGGGGCTGCCTATGGGGGTGCATTACACTATAGAGGCTGCCTATGGGGGTGCATTACAATACAGAGGCTGCCTATGGGGCTGCATTACAATACAGAGGCTGCCTATGGGGGTGCATTACAATACAGAAGCTGCCTATGGGGGTGCATTACAATACAGAGGCTGTCTATGGGGGCGCATTACAATATAGAGGCTGTCTATGGGGGTGCATTACAATATAGAGGCTGCCTATGGGGGTGCATTATAATACAGAGTCTGCCTATGGGGACGCATTACAATATAGAGGCTGCCTATGGGGGTGCATTATAATATAAAGGCTGCCTATGGGGGTGCATTATAATATAGAGGTTGCCTATGGGGAGTGCATTATACTATATTGAGGACTATCTGGTGTATTATCCTATATGGAGGCTATCTAGGGGGCCATCATACAGTGTGGGGATTATAGTGGCGTGACCATCATACAGTGTTGGAGCCATTAAATAGTTTGGGGATATTAAGGGGTCAGTATATATCCAGTGAGGGGGCATCACACTGTGTATAGGGGAGCTGTACAGGGGGGAGACTTGGGACATTATTAAATGTAAAGTGGGCACTTATTGTTATAGGGGAACTCGGGTTACTGTGACTGTCAAAGGGGCACACACTGCATTATTACATTCTAGGGGACAAAATGTGGGCACTGGTTTCTAGGGCACTTGCACCCGGCATTACTATATTCTAGAGAGCTGCTTAAGAATTTAGAGGCCACACAGAACCACACAATAGGTGCAGTGATAGGGACACATACGGCAGCAGCGGCTCAGTATTGGGGTATGAGGTGCAGTAATAGGTACACATACGGCAGCAGCGGCTCAGTATTGGGGTATCAGCAGGATGAGGAGTTTGTGCAGGTTGAGAATAGTCCATTCTGTGACCGTGACAGTGCTGAAAATGTGAGAAGTGAAACGTGTCTTTGTTGTATTCTCTGCAGCTGAGTCCTGGCTGGAGGAGTCGTAATGTCGGTCTGGGCCAGATGGAAAAGACATGAAGAGTGAACAATTCCATTAGAAAGAACGTCAGCGGTAAGTCATTATCTGTAACTCTGCTGTGAGCTCTTATATGTTCTGTAGGACTGGTATTATTTACCACTGACTATATGGCGGTGATATCAACATTGGTCTTTTTATATGTAGATTATTTTTGGCAACGGCACGGTCATTTGCTGAGGTTCCCTGGTTAGGGGCCCACTCAGCAGTTTCGCCCCCCCTAAACCAAAACCCTAGCTACGCCTCTGAATAAATCATTTGTGTGTCTCTATCTGTGCAGCATCTACAGCAAGCTGCTTCTCATACACAGACACAGGAAAACAGGAAATACAGTCACATGCTCTTCCTGTGTGAGCCTCTGGGAGTTTTTGTTTTTGTTTTACTTTATAAACAGCATACAAATCTAGCAACTAAACACTCTTAGACAGGAATGGAGTTGTTGCACCAAACATATTCCAACACCCCCATGAAGTTCTGAAGTCCACAAGCTTGACTCTTGATAATGGCTTTGTCATACCATCAGCTATCATCTTGTCAGACTCGCCAAAAACAAATTTGAGTACACCACGTTCCAGTCTCTTTGGCGTGGCTTGCTTACACGTCGGCTGAGAATTCCAACTGTGGCTGTGATATCCGGACGAGTTGTGGTTGCTATGTACAGAAACGCCTCCACTACTTGTCTGTAACTCTCATTGCTGGGATACCTTTGTTTGGCTTTTCTGATCTCCTGACTGGAGGTTGACTTGGTTCTTCTGTGTCTTCCTTGGCTTCAGAGCTTATCCACACTTCAGTGTTTTCCTTTTAGGTTGTCTGGGTTTGGTAATTGAGATTCTTGTTCTTGCTTCTTAGGTTGAATAACTGGTGTAACTTCAAGGAATTTGAGAGATACAGCGTTTTCATCAATCACTACATCTCTGCTGATTGTTACTGTGTTGGTCTCTGAGTGCAGGATTCTGTATTCCTTTTGAGTTTCGCTATAGCCCACCAGGACTCCTTGCTTTGAATGTGAGTCGCACAACACCGAGTGGTGTGGGTACCAGGGTTATGGGGTACTCGGCACCGAGCCCATTGAAGTCTATGGGGAATGTCACTGGCAGCAGAGCTCGGTCCGTGGCCCTGGGCGCTCATACAATGGGGGAATATTTACAGGACGCCACCTGTGGTTTCTGATCTGATTGACCAGCGCTGCAGGGTAGATCTCTGAGGGGATGTTATGGCAGCTAGGTGTTAAGTCCCCCACAGGTGGGACTGGTCCCTCAAAGTCTAGGGTGGTGATGCAGGGTGCAGATAAGAAGTCAGTCACACACAATGCAGTCTCTTTCCATACCTTTACTTGTAGATGTTGCAGGTATGTCCCGGGAAGCTGGTCAGGTTGGAGAATGCACATTCGGGATATTGCTGAGCAGGTTTAAGGCCTCCTTTCTCCTTAATGTGTATGTGAGTACAAACTTGCATGAAGTCAAGTTAACTCTTTCAATAGCAACTACGCCCGGCCGACATAGTGGTAGAGCCTTTTCTGTGGTAGAACTAAGTCTATTTCTGCAGCGTCCCGCTAGACTCCTGTTCTCCTGACTCCAGTTACGTATCGACACATTGGGCTGCCTCCTGTGACCTGAAGTCCAGCTAGGCCTCCGGTGTTTCTTATTACTAGGCGTGAAGCACTAGCAACGCTTCGGACCCCGGTGTCCGGTTTACTAAGTGAAGGTGATCTGTCACCTGAATCACTTACTTCTCTCTTTCTCCACTTGCCTTTCGCCCTGCTCTCGCCCTTAACATAAGCACGAGTAGCAATGGTGTAAATGTCAGCTTTCCTTCCAGCGCTCGCTGACCTGTCCTCAGTTAACTCGATGTTGTGACTGCTGTGATTCCTTTCCTTCTTTCCTTCTTAGACCCCACTTCGAGTGGCTATCAGGAACTTCTGTCAACTGATTTCAATGCACGCTCTGAGAGTCGCCTTCCACGTCCTTAAGGAACACAGGCAGCTTGTGCTGAGGTAACAGGTTTAGGAGTACTCTGACTAGACTAGAATGACTAATCTGAATCTAGATGGATGGGATGACTCACTCCTGAGCCACCCTGGCTTGACTGAACTCTCCTCTCCTTCCGTCTGTCTCTGACTGAAACAGAAACTAAACTGAACTTCTCTGTCCAAAGACAGGAACTTGAATGACTCACTATTGCTACGTCACACTACTAAATAGTCTAAAATGCCTCTAGTGGCAGTGTTGAGAAGTGTGTGATGTGAATGAATATCAGGCTTCACAATACCTTTCTTGTGCATTTTCCAGGAGACATGTGTGCCTTGCGCAGCTGGGCCACACATCCCCCCCTAGTTAAACTCAGCACTCCCGGGCTGAAATAGAAAAGAAAAACATTTTTGTTTTGCATATAACATTAAAAATATAAACTCATCCCTTGCGGGAGGTAAGGACTCTTTAACGTTACAATTTGTACATAGATCAGTAGAAAATTATCAAAATACTTTTCAATAAATACATAGTATAAGACAAGATTCTTGTGGAGGACCCGCACCAAAAACCTCCCACGTGGTCCTGGGTGGGCTGCAGGACTTCTTGGCTGCAGACCTCACTCTAGGCCTCACCATACGGGTTTTTCTTCAGAGGTAGATATGGCTTTGTTTAAAACCAAGATGGGGCACCGAAGTGCGAACTATTTACAATGAAAGTTTTTGGGCTGGCAAAGTCCAAGCCACGCAGTTCTTTGCATAATCAAACACATTTTTCACATTTCACTTTAACTCTTTACCCAGCCGGGTATTCTACTTTAAATAAGCAAACATACTATGTAAACATTTATCAATAGTAAAGTGCAAATTTTTCTTCAATAAAACTTCTTCAACTTTATACATGTTCAGGTGCAGTAAACCCCGTCTGGGTCCTACTGTTTTTCATCTTTCTTGCTTACAACAATTACTTTTTCCATCCCTGGGGCCAGAAGTATACGATGCCCTCGGGAACCCATCACAAGAAGATCGTGTCCTGCAATATACGTTTGCGAAGCTACATCTTTTGTTTGATCCTCCAGGGACCCAACGGGTACATCCTCAGAGTAGAACGCAGGTTGCGTTGTAAAAGGTGCCGCAATGTGCAATTCAGGTTGCGATGCAGAAATGGTCGCAGGTTGCGATGTAGAAATGGTCGCAGGTTGCGAGTAGAATGGTGCGTGCGATGCAGAGCAAGACCTGGGTGGAGAGGAGTACGCAGGGGGCGATGCTGAGCAAGACCTGGGTGGAGAGGAGTACGCAGGGGGCGATGCTGGTGCACGGCCTGGCGCTGTGGGAGCCCGGGATTGGGACGCTGCGGCATGGTGTACATTACCGGCGTCGGGGACGGGATCGCTGACAATTGAGACGTTTAGGGCATACCATCCTTTTAGACCCCAGTGACGTGTGTAACTAACGATGTCCCAGTTTATGAGATCCCTTCCCGGGTGTCCGATGGGCAGGTGGGACTCTACATCCTGCGACTTACGAAGATCTTCTGATACAGGCCCGGCTCATGGATAAAGCCCCAGCCCTTGTGGAGTTTGAATCCGGTGATGCACCCCTGGCGCCGCGGTTTCCGGAGCGTACCTTTATTCCTGCGGACACTCTCCTTGTCGGCGAGGAACTCCTCATGGTACCGCTGACGAGTCTGCTGCGCTTCTCTCTCCTCCTGCTGCCGTCGCTTCTCCTGATCACGGCGTCGCTGCTCGTTTTCCAACTTTGCAGCATAGGTGATGTCATCCAGATACTCCATTTGCTCCCAATCGATTTCCGACTCATACTGCTGGGTTCCCTCGGTGTCCCTACCGGGGGACGGTGCTCCGCTGTGGCCTCCTGGCCTGGACTGGCACTCCGGAACGGGCAGGGCCTCCTCAGCCTCCTTCTCTTCCACCGCTCCATCGGTGGGGTCAGGTACAGCTCTTTCGGGGCCGGCCTCCGGTTCTCCTTCAGCCTTTTGCAGCGGTGACACAGGGAGTTCAGGTAACTGCGTTGTTCCTGTAGGAGAGAGCACTGCGTCCCACAGCAGCCGCTGTTTCCGGGCACGCCATCTTTGCTCGATCTCCTCCATTTCTTCACGGCGCTGGATCATGTCCCTGAGCACCGCATTCACCTCCTCTAACTCCAGCATGATTTGGTTAGGGTCCCGAACTGGGGATGGCTCCGGTACAGGCAGTAGCTTTTCTGGGGAACGGGGCCTGCGCGCCGCCGCTCCTCCACACAGCGTCTCCTGTCCTTCCGCCATCTCTCTCCAGGCCAGACTGTGTTTTCCATCAGGAACAATCTGGTCTTTTCCGTGGAGGCGGGATTTGCGCTTCCTCTTTTTGCATAGAAGATGAAGAGGAGGCGGATCTCCCTTGCAGTGGGGCAGGCACGGACATTGTAGTAGCATTTTGAGAGGGCGGCCATCACTTTCGCGCCACAGGGAGGGGTACGCCCACGAATGCACGCCCACCTTCTTCACCAGCGCCTCAGGGCGCGAATATGGCGCATGGCAAAATGGCGCCAAAAATCACAAAAACGCTACACAGTCTTTTTGCACAAAACAGTTCAATAGGCACACAGGACTCACATCCAGTAAGCTTCGTATCCTGTTCGTGACGCCAAAGAATGAGTCGCACAACACCGAGTGGTGTGGGTACCAGGGTTATGGGGTACTCGGCACCGAGCCAATTGAAGTCTATGGGGAATGTCACTGGCAGCAGAGCTCGGTCCGTGGCCCTGGGCGCTCATACAATGGGGGAATATTTACAGGGGATTGTAGTTATAGTTCGTGACGCCACCTGTGGTTTCTGATCTGATTGACCAGCGCTGCAGGGTAGATCTCTGAGGGGATGTTATGGCAGCTAGGTGTTAAGTCCCCCACAGGTGGGACTGGTCCCTCAAAGTCTATGGTGGTGATGCAGGGTGCAGATAAGAAGTCAGTCACACACAATGCCGTCTCTTTCCATACCTTTACTTGTAGATGTTGCAGGTATGTCCCGGGAAGCTGGTCAGGTTGGAGAATGCACATTCGGGATATTGCTGAGCAGGTTTAAGGCCTCCTTTCTCCTTAATGTGTATGTGAGTACAAACTTGCATGAAGTCAAGTTAACTCTTTCAATAGCAACTACGCCCGGCCGACATAGTGATAGAGCCTTTTCTGTGGTAGAACTAAGTCTATTTCTGCAGCGTCCCGCTAGACTCCTGTTCTCCTGACTCCAGTTACGTATCGACACATTGGGCTGCCTCCTGTGACCTGAAGTCCAGCTAGGCCTCCGGTGTTTCTTATTACTAGACGTGAAGCACTAGCAACGCTTCGGACCCCGGTGTCCGGTTTACTAAGTGAAGGTGATCTGTCACCTGAATCACTTACTTCTCTCTTTCTCCACTTGCCTTTCGCCCTGCTCTCGCCCTTAACATAAGCACGAGTAGCAATGGTGTAAATGTCAGCTTTCCTTCCAGCGCTCGCTGACCTGTCCTCAGTTAACTCGATGTTGTGACTGCTGTGATTCCTTTCCTTCTTTCCTTCTTAGACCCCACTTCGAGTGGCTATCAGGAACTTCTGTCAACTGATTTCAATGCACGCTCTGAGAGTCGCCTTCCACGTCCTTAAGGAACACAGGCAGCTTGTGCTGAGGTAACAGGTTTAGGAGTACTCTGACTAGACTAGAATGACTAATCTGAATCTAGATGGATGGGATGACTCACTCCTGAGCCACCCTGGCTTGACTGAACTCTCCTCTCCTTCCGTCTGTCTCTGACTGAAACAGAAACTAAACTGAACTTCTCTGTCCAAAGACAGGAACTTGAATGACTCACTATTGCTACGTCACACTACTAAATAGTCTAAAATGCCTCTAGTGGCAGTGTTGAGAAGTGTGTGATGTGAATGAATATCAGGCTTCACAATACCTTTCTTGTGCATTTTCCAGGAGACATGTGTGCCTTGCGCAGCTGGGCCACACAAATGTGATTCCCACACGGAACGTTTTTCTTAGGGAACATACCTAAACATTTTGCTTCCAAATATCCTGAGGTGCTTCAGGTTAGGCTTCTCGCAGTTCCATAGCTCATATGGAGTTTTATTTGTGGCTTTACCTGGCACTTTTGAAGATAGCAAGCTGTCATGATGGCTTCTCCCCAATATGTTGTAGGTAGGTTTGCATCAAACAACATACTTCTTCCACTTTCATAGAGAGTACGGTTCTTTCTTTCTACAATGCCATTTTGTTCTGGGTTGTATGGAATGGTAGTCTGGAACACGATTCCATCCTTTTTCAAAATGGTTTACACCTTACCACTTGTATATTCGGTTCCATTATCTGCACACAGGGATTTTGACATTCTTCCAAATTTGTTAAACACTACAGCAAGATATTCTTCAAGTTTCTGTGGAACTTCATCCTTAGGCTGGAGTCACACACAACGACAAAAAATCGGACCGTTTTAGTCGGTCGATTATCGCACCAAAATGTCACGAACAGTCATCCGTCTGGCATCCGATTTTCCTGGAAAAATGCGATTTAGTCGCATCTGACCGTAGTTGTAACATCCGATTTACATCCGACTTGCGAGATTTTCTCGCAGACTTGCAAAACGGACATATGATGGATCCAAATGAATAGTATTTAAATCACAAAAGAAAGAATAGATATATACACATAGAACACATATATATATATTGTGACAGTGTCTTTATATGTGAGGGGAGGTATGTGTCACACAGGATGCTCTCCTGTGTGAACTAAAACCTACTTTATTTATCTGCCAGCATGTTATATGCTGGTAGGTTTACTCTGTTAAAGCAGGTGCGGTTTTATGGGAATGTCAAAGAGGGCAGGAGGCATTCCCCCTACCTCCCCTCAGGGTGTGGCTGAGCAATGGATAAAAGCTCAGTCCTGTTTTTTTTTCTCTAGTGTGTGGTCTGGAGAGGAAAGTCTCCAGACAGTATAGTGGAAGCTAGAGAGCTTTCCACAAGGACTTTAGCCGTGCAGTTTATGCTACCGAGAGCGGGTGGAACCCACTCATCTATGGACTGAGTTATTGTTTGTTTTTTTTATGTTTTTCCCGTTTAACCCAGAAGGGTCATGTTTACTTTTTCTGCGAAACCTGCATGAGTTTATGGCTGATAATAAACCAGCAGAAGGAAAACCTGAGAACGTGTGTCCTGAGTCTACCTCCTGGAGAGCCGAGCGAGTCGTTTTACCACAGTTGGTGTGAGAGTGCGTGCAGGATTCCAGGAACACGTGAGCCTGCCACAAAGACCGGTGGATGTCCTGGGTGAAGGCTGCCAGACAGCTAGAGAAGTCCGGCAGCATGGAGGAGCTCGTTAAGCACCTGGTCCAGGCCCAGCAGAGCATACAGCAGCAACACCTACAGAGCCAGCAGAGCATACAGCAGGCCCAGCAGAGCATGCAGCAGCAGCACCAGGAGACGACCAAACTGTTGCTTCAGCAGATCCAGTTGCAGCAAAAGTCGCAGCACCAGCAGGAGGCGCAACAACAGATACAGCTTTTGGCGGACGCCATCCAGAGCCGGGCGGCCACCCCAACCCAGGGCCGACTGATGATTCTCACGTCAGGAAGGCGGTAAGGCGGGCCATGCAGAAGATGACCCCTGGGGATGATGTAGAAGCATTTCTGACTGTTTTTGAGAGGGTGGCTGATCGGGAGAGACTTCCACCAGCACAGTGGGCAGAGGTTCTGGCGCCATATTTATCGGGTGAACCCCAAAAAGCGTATTTTGACTTGGCACTGCAAGATGCTAAGGAGTATCCCAAACTAAAGACAGAGATCTTAGCACGTCTGGGAGTAAATATGGCATTAAGAGCCCAGCGAGTTCATCACTGGGCGTATGCTAGCAACAAACCCCTCGATTCGCAGATGTTTAACCTACTGCATCTTGTTCAGAAGTGGCTACAACCGGACTCCTCCACTCCGGCCCAGATGGTTGAGCGGGTGGTGATTGACAGATTCATGCATTCCCTCCCCAAGTCAGTACAGACCTGGGTTGCCCAGGGTGATCCCAGAACGCAGATGACTTTATCGGCCTGGTAGAGAGGTACCAGGTAGTGGAGAGATCTCTTGGGAAACCGGATGCAGTCATTTCTCCCTACTGGGATACCCAAAAGGGGGTGGGTTCACCACGGAAGGGGTCTAGAGCCACCACTGGGGGGCGTCCCACTCCTATTGAAGGTGCCTTTAGAACAGTTGGGAAAGATATAGTTTGCTGGCGATGTCACAACCCTGGACATGTAGCCGCCAGGTGTCAAATATCCCCTGAGCCCATGGACTGCAGCCTAGGCCGACGGGTCTCCTATTATGCCTATCCAGCCTGTAGCGTGGACTGTCGACCCGGCGACGGACCGCAGGAGTGTGCAGTATCCATTAATGGAATAAAAGTGCTTGGACTGTTGGACTCCGGGAGTCTGGTGACCTTGATCAGAGCATCCCTTCCCCACCAGTTGATCCATTCCAAAACCCTGGGTGTTCGGTGCATCAATGGTGACGCCAAGGACTATCCCGTGGCCACAGTAATAGTGGGGACAGACTGTGGTGCCCAGTCCCAGGAAGTCGGGGTGGTAAAGGACCTAATACATCCCGTTATATTGGGCCGTGATTTTCCCTTATTCTGGGACTTGTGGGGGAAGGGAACTGGACTAAGTAGCATGGGGAAAAGGGAGATCCTTGAAGAAGAACCCCCGACAGAGTCTCAGAGAGAGGAGTTCCCACTGTGCATCCTTGTCGGTGATGAGGGTGAGACGGTGACTGAGCAGGCCGACCTACCTGCGTTAGATATGTCCAGAGAGAACTTTGGGACTGCTCAAGTTCGAGACCTGACTTTAAAAGGGGCGTTCGACCAGGTTACTGTATGTAATGGGGTTGCCCAAGAGCCGGGGGCCGACACCAGATTTCCCCACTTTGCAGTACAGGGGGAGTTGCTATATCGGGTGGCCAAACTGAGGGGCGGTGAGATAGTGGAACAACTGTTAGTGCCGGGGCCATACAGACGACGGGTGCTAGATATGGCCCATTCACATGTTCTGGGGGGACACCTAGGGGTCGAGAAAACTCAGGAGAGGATGCTGAGGAGGTTTTATTGGCCAGGGTGTTATCGAGAAATTCAAAACTTTTGTAGGTCCTGCCCCACCTGCCAAATAACCGCTCCATCCTCCACTTCCGTAGCCCCTTAGTTCCACTACCTGTGATAGAGGTTCCCTTTGAGAGGATTGCCATGGACCTCGTGGGCTCCATAGTCAAATCAGCTCGGGGACACCAATATATCCTGGTCGTCATGGACTATGCGACTCGGTATCCAGAAGCGGTTCCCTAAGGAACATGTCCAGTAAAAGTATAGCCCGAGAGTTGGTCCATATTTTTGCACGGACAGGTCTACCAAAAGAGATTCTAACAGACCAAGGAACCCCCTTCATGAGCAAGGTGATGAAGGAGCTTTGCAGAGTCCTTCAGATAACTCAGCTGCGGACCTCAGTTTATCATCCACAAACGGACGGCCTAGTGGAACGCTTCAACAAGACCTTAAAGGCGATGCTCAAGAAGGTCGTTGAAAAGGATGGGAGAGACTGGGACTACCTGCTCCCATTTCTGCTTTTCTCGGTCAGAGAAGTTCCTCAAGCCTCCACTGGCTTCTCTCCATTTGAGCTCCTATATGGGCGGCATCCAAGAGGTCTCCTAGACATCGCCAAGGAAACTTGGGACGCTGAAGTCACGCCACACCGGAGCATCATCGAACATGTCGCCCAGTTACAGGAGAGAATGTCAAAGGTGATGCCCATCGTAAAGGAACATCTCCTCCAGGCGCAGGAAGCCCAGGCGAGGGTCTATAACCGGTCGGCGAGACTAAGACAGTTCCTGTTGTGAATAGGCTGGAAATTAGTTCTGAGCAGAAGCTCCCTCTGGTGGTTACAAACGGTACTGGACTGTCCAGTGAAGATTGTGAGGATTGGGAATCAGGTGTTACTGACTGGTCTTATATAAGGGAGTCACCTTCCCATCAGGGTTGCCGGTGATCAATTGTTCTGGTCTCAATCCTTGATTCCTGTTTCCTTGGAAGCCTGCTGTGTTGTGTCTGAATCTCCTGCTATCAGATAAGACATTTTCTTCTTTTTGTTTTTGTGCTTGATTTTTGCATTTTGTCCTGCACTTCTGTGGGGGCCTTCAGGGTCCCCTCTGGGGGCTTTTGCCTCTCAGTTCAGTTCAGCCACTGATGTTTGTACATTTGCTTATTCCAGTTTTCTCAGTGGCTGCTGTTTTGTCTTTTGTTACACCAGAGAACTAATTTAGGTGGTAGAGGTCGTGTGATCTCAGGTGTTTTTGAAATTAGTAGAGTTGGTGCTTTTCAGGGTTTTTTGGGATTGCAGTAAGTGCCCTTCCTATCCTTTTCTATTTAGTAAGTTTGGGCCCCAAAGTTTGCTCATACTATTTTCTGTCTGTGTCAGTATTTCTTCTTGTCTAACCGCCATTACATGTTTGGGGGCTTTCTATGTTCTTTGGGGATCTGCTCCGGGGCAGATAGCTTTCCTCTTTCTATCTTTAGGTGTAGTTAGTTTCTCAGGCTGTGACGAGGCGTCTAGGACCAACGTAGGAACGCTCCACGGCTGCCTCTAGTTGTGGTGGTTAGTCAGGGTACTGCAATCTCATAGTTTCCAACTGCTCTGGTGTATGTCCTGTTTTGCCTGCTCTCCTCAGTTACCAAATCATAACAGTATCACCGGCCTAAACTGAAAATTATATGGTACTCACAGAAGGGAAAAATATTGTGAAAGAAAAAAGTTGTCAGAGTTGTCAGAGATTTTTTTTTTCTGTTTGTTGCATTTTTTTTTCCCTCTGTATCTCTGGGTGCTGAGGAGGATTTTTTTTTTCTCTCTCAATGGAGTTTGCACAGTTGTCTGGCCGTGTGGATCAGCTTGCCACTGAAGTTCGGAGTATTGCTACCTATCTTGCTAGGTTGCCTGTTGTGGAACCTAGGATTCCCATGCCAGATTTGTTTTTAGGGGATCGAGCTAAGTTTCTGAATTTCAAAAATAACTGTAAATTGTTTTTTGCCTTAAAATCTAAGTCCTCAGGGAACGCAGCGCAGCAGGTTCAAATTGTCATCTCTCTCCTGCGCGGCGACCCTCAGGATTGGGCTTTTTCCCTGACACCTGGGGATCCTGTTTTGAGTGATGTTGATGCGTTTTTTCAGGCTTTGGGGTTATTGTACGATGAGCCTAATGTCACTGATCAAGCTGAAAAAACTTTGTTGGCATTAAGTCAGGGGCTTGAGGACGCTGAGTTATACTGTCAGAGATTCCGTAGGTGGGCAGTCCTGACCAAATGGAATGACGACTCTTTGGCAGCTCTTTTTCGGAAGGGACTGTCAGATAATGTAAAGGATGTTATGGTGGGATTCCTGTTCCCTTTGGTCTCAATGATTCTATGTCATTAGCGATTCAAATTGACAGACGTTTGCGTGAGCGGAAAGGTATGCGTGGAATAATGTTGCCTTGTGAACCTGCTTCTGAATCCATGCAGTGTGATAGAGTGGTTTCTGGGGCACAGCGTCATGAATTTCGTAAGCGCAATGGGTTATGTTTCTACTGTGGTGATGCCTCTCATGCTATTTCTGTCTGCCCTAAGCGGGGAAGACGTTTTGCTCGCTCAGTTGTCTTGGGTAGTGTTCAGACTAAGTTTTTGTTAACTGTTACCTGATATGCTCTCTGTCCTCATTTTCTGCTCAGGCTTTTGTTGATTCTGGAGCAGCTATTAACCTGATGGATTTTGATTTTGCTAAACGTTGTGGGTTTCCCTTGATACCCCTACGGAAGTCTATTCCCCTACTGGGGATCGATTCTACCCTTTGGCTGAGAATAAACCTCAGTTCTCTACTCAGGTGATAATGAGGGTAGAACCTGAT
The DNA here is from genome assembly GCA_033576555.1 of Oophaga sylvatica. Lineage (NCBI taxonomy): Eukaryota > Metazoa > Chordata > Amphibia > Anura > Dendrobatidae > Oophaga > Oophaga sylvatica. Next base: position 394,588,308 of record JARQOD010000003.1, on the reverse strand, counting down.
CATCAGGAGAGTTGCAAATTTTTGGTTCTGTATAATCTGCATGACATTATCGTACTGGGTTTCCCTTGGTTACAGTCTCATAATCCTGTTTTGGATTGGAAATCTGTGTCTGTTACCAGTTGGGGCTGTCAATGTGTTAATACCAACACTCCTGTTTTTTCTGCCTCCCCCCAGGCTCAGGATGTTCCTGACTTTTTGATTGATTTTTCTGATGTGTTTAGCTAAACTAAATCTGCATCCTTACCTCCCCATAGGAGCTATGACTGCGCTATTGAATTAGTGCCTGGTAGTAAATTCCCTAAAGGTCGCCTTTTTAACTTGTCTGTACCTGAACATGACGCTATGCGGTCTTATATCAAGGAGTCATTGGAGAAGGGTCATATCAGACCATCCTCTTCACCCTTAGGTGCCGGTTTTTTCTTTGTGGCCAAAAAGGGATGGTTCATTAAGGCCGTGTATTGATTATCGTCTCTTGAACAATATTACTGTGAAATATCAATATCCGTTACCCTTGATCTCTGATCTATTTTCCAGGGTGAAAAACGCTACTTGGTTTACCAAGCTTGACCTCAGGGGGGCATATAACCTTATTCGCATTAAGCACGGGGATGAATGGAAGACGGCATTTAATACCCCTGAAGGGCATTTTGAGTACCTTGTGATGCCTTTGGGCTCACTAATGCTCCTTCTGTCTTCCAGTCCTTCATGAATGACATTTTCAGGGATTTTGTGGATAAATTTCTGATTGTTTATTTGGATGATATCTTGATTTTTTCCAATGACTGGGACTCTCATGTAAAACATGTTCGGACTGTGTTCCAGATTTTGAGAGAGAATGCTCTGTATGTGAAGGGATCAAAGTGTCTTTTTGGCGTTCAGAGGATCTCATTTCTGGGTTTCATTTTGTCCCCATCTGTTATTGAAATGGACCCGGTCAAAGTTCAGGCTATCTGTGATTGGGTCCAACCTACTTCTTTAAAGGCTCTTCAAAGATTCTTGTGTTTTGCCAATTTTTATCGTAAATTTATTGGTAATTTCTCTGTTATTGTTAAACCATTAACTGATTTGACCAAGAAGGGTTCTGATGTGGTAAGTTGGCCTCCTGAGGCAGTCTCTGCATTTCAGGAACTTAAGCAGAGATTCACTTCTGCTCCTGTTCTACGGCAGCCTGATGTTTCTCTACCATTTCAGGTGGAGGTTGATGCCTCTGAAATTGGGGCAGGTGCCGTTTTGTCCCAAAGAGATCCAGAGACCTCTAAAAGTAACCCTTGTGCCTTTTTCTCTCGAAAATTTTCTCCCACTGAACGCAATTATGACGTGGGTAATCGGGAGTTATTAGCCATGAAGTGGGCTTTTGAAGAGTGGAGACATTGGCTGGAGGGAGCCAAACATCAGGTGGTGGTCCTTACTGACCATAAGAATCTAGTGTATCTGGAATCTGCCAAGCGACTTAATCCTAGACAGGCCAGGTGGGCCTTGTTTTTCACACGTTTTAATTTTGTGGTTTCATTTCTTCCTGGCACTAAAATGTTAAGGCGGATGCCCTCTCGAGGAGTTTCCTGGCGGACTCTCCTGAGTTATCTGATCCTTCTGTTATTTTGAAAGAGAGTGTAGTTCTTTCCGCCATCTCGCCCAATTTGAGACTGGCTCTGGAGGGGTGCCAGGAAGATAAGCCCGAGCGCTGCCCTGTTGGGAAATTGTTTGTCCCGGACCAGTGGAAAAAGAGTGTAATGTCTGAGATTCATTGTTCCGCGTTGGCGGTCATCCCGGAATTTTTGGTACCAGGGACTTGGTTGGTCGGTCCTTTTGGTGGCCTACCTTGTCTCGTGATGTCAGGGAGTTTGTGCAGTCCTGCGGGACTTGCTCTCGTTCCAAGCCTTGCTCTCTTTCTAGTGGTTTGTTGATGCCATTACCAGTGCCCAAGAGACCATGGACCCATATCTCTATGGATTTCATTTCCGACCTCCTGTTTCTCAGAGAATGACCGTCATCTGGGTGATTTGTGATAGGTTTTCCAAGATGATACATCTTGTGCCATTACCTAAGTTGCCTTCCTCCTCTGAATTGGTGCCTTTGTTCCTTCAGCACGTGGTTCGTTTACACGGCATTCCTGAGAACATTGTGTCTGACAGAGGAGTCCAGTTTGTTTCCAGATTTTGGAGGACCTTTTGTTCTAAATTGGTGTTCAATTGTCTTTCTCCTCGGCGTTTCATCCTCAGACCAATGGTCAAACTGAGAGAACAAACCAGACATTGGAGACTTATCTAAGATGCTTTGTGTCTGCTGATCAGGATGACTGGGTCTCTTTTTTGCCTTTGGCTGAGTTTGCTCTTAATAATAGGGCTAGCTCTGCCACTTTGATGTCTCCATTTTTCTGTAATTCTGGGTTTCACCCTCGATTTTCTTCTGGACAGACGGAGGCTTCTGTCTGCCCGGGTGTTGACTCTGTTGTGGAGCGTATGCAGCAGATTTGGGACCAGGTAGTGGAGAGGTTGTCCCTCTCTCAGGAGAGGGCCCAGCAGTTTGCTAACCGGCATAGGACTGATGGTCCTCGGTTTAAAGTGGGGGACTTGGTCTGGTTGTCCTCAAGAAATATTCCTATGAGAGTGGCATCTCCTAAATTTAAGCCTAGGTTCATTAGACCTTATAAGATCATGGAGATTCTTAACCCTGTTTCTTTTCGTTTGCTTCTTCCAGGGACATTTAAGATCCATAACGTGTTCCACAAGTCCTTGTTGAAGAGGTTTGTTGAGCCAGTGGTTCCTACTACTGTGCCTCCTGACCCTGTTTTGGTTGAGGGCAATCTGGAGTATGTGGTTGAGAAAATATTGAATTCTCGTTTTTCTAGACGGAAACTCCAGTATTTGGTTAAATGGAGAGGTTATGGTCAGGAAGACAATTCTTGGGTGTTTGCTTCGGACATCCATGCTAGGAGACTCATCCGTGCGTATCATAGAACTCATCCTGACCGACCTGGTTGCTCAAATGAGGGTTCGGTGACCCCTTCTCAAGGGGGGGGTACTGTTGTGAATAGGCTGGAAATGAGTTCTGAGCAGAAGCTCCCTCTGGTGGCTACAAATGGTACTGGACTGTCCAGTGAAGATTGTGAGGATTGGGAATCAGGTGTTACTGACTGGTCTTATATAAGGGAGTCACCTTCCCATCAGGGTTGCTGGTGATCAATTGTTCTGGTCTCAATCCTTGATTCCTGTTTCCTTGGAAGCCTGCTGTGTTGTGTCTGAATCTCCTGCTATCAGATAAGACATTTTCTTCTTTTTGTTTTTGTGCTTGATTTTTGCATTTTGTCCTGCACTTCTGTGGGGGCCTTCAGGGTCCCCTCTGGGGGCTTTTGCCTCTCAGTTCAGTTCAGCCACTGATGTTTGTACATTTGCTTATTCCAGTTTTCTCAGTGGCTGCTGTTTTGTCTTTTGTTACACCAGAGAACTAATTTAGGTGGTAGAGGTCGTGTGATCTCAGGTGTTTTTGAAATTAGTAGAGTTGGTGCTTTTCAGGGTTTTTTGGGATTGCAGTAAGTGCCCTTCCTATCCTTTTCTATTTAGTAAGTTTGGGCCCCAACGTTTGCTCATACTATTTTCTGTCTGTGTCAGTATTTCTTCTTGTCTAACCGCCATTACATGTTTGGGGGCTTTCTATGTTCTTTGGGGATCTGCTCCGGGGCAGATAGCTTTCCTCTTTCTATCTTTAGGTGTAGTTAGTTTCTCAGGCTGTGACGAGGCGTCTAGGACCAACGTAGGAACGCTCCACGGCTGCCTCTAGTTGTGGTGGTTAGTCAGGGTACTGCAATCTCATAGTTTCCAACTGCTCTGGTGTATGTCCTGTTTTGCCTGCTCTCCTCAGCTACCAAATCATAACAAGTTCCAGCCCGGAGACCGTGTTTTGGTGCTGATCCCTACCGTCGAGAGCAAGTTCCTCGCCAAATGGCAAGGTCCATACGAGGTGGTGGAGAAAGTCAGCGAGGTTAATTATAAAATCCACCAGCCTGGCCGAAGGAAGGCACATCAAATATATCATGTAAACTTGCTCAAGCCGTGGCGGGACCGTGAACCTGTGGAAACTCCTTGCCTGGGAGCCGCACCAGAAGACAAGGAACCTTGGGAGGAGGTCACGATTGCAGAGACTCTATCACCGGCCCAGATGCAACAGTGTCGAGAATTACTACAGCAGAATCAGGAGCTGTTCTCAGAGTTGCCAGGGCATACACAAGTGGTAGAGCATGACGTGCTGACAGAACCGCATGTACGAGTGAATTTGAAGCCGTATCGGATTCCGGAAGCACGCCGGGAGGTGATCTCGGCTGAGGTGAAGAGGATGTTAGACCTCGGGGTAATAGAGGAGTCAAAGAGTGGGTGGTCGAGCCCAATCGTCCTCGTGCCGAAACCCAATGGAGAGTGGAGGTTTTGTAATGACTACCGTCGGCTAAATGAGGTATCCAAGTGTGACGTGTACCCGATGCCCCGCGTCGACGAACTCATCGAGAGGCTTGGACCGGCGAGGTACATCACCACTCTTGACCTGACGAAGGGCTACTGGTAGATCCCCATGTCCCAGATGGCTAAAGAGAAGACGGCTTTCTCAACACCTGATGGCTGTTTTCAATTCAAGCGGATGCCGTTCGGACTACAGAGGGCCCCAGCCACTTTCCAGAGGGCTATGGATCGGATCCTATCCCCACATAAGAAGTATGCCGCAGCCTACCTCGACGACATTGTGGTCTTTAGCCCAGACTGGGCTAGTCACCTACCTAAATTACAGGCCGTTTTGGACGCGCTAAGGAAAGCAGGATTCACCATAAATCCGAAGAAGTGTGCCATCGGGAAAGAGGAGGCCAAGTACCTGGGCTATGTTGTTGGGAGAGGCGAAATAAAGCCGCAAATCAAGAAAGTGGAGGCAATTCAAACCTGGCCGCATCTGCTCTCAAAGAAGCAGGTGAAAGCATTCCTGGGAATGGTGGGATACTACCGGCGGTTTATCCCGAATTTCGTCACGATGGTCGCCCCACTAACAGATCTTCTAAAAGGCACCAAATCAACCATGGTGAAATGGACGGAAGAAACGGAGACCGCATTTCAAAAGCTGAAGCTAACACTGTGCAAGCAGCCTGTCCTGGTCGCACCAGACTTTAAAAAAGAATTTGTGGTCCAGACTGACGCATCAGAAGTTGGTCTAGGGGCCGTACTCTCCCAAGAAATAAATGGGGAAGAACATCCCATTCTCTATCTAAGCCGAAAGCTGTCCTCCTGCGAGAAGAATTACGCCATAGTAGAAAAAGAGTGTTTAGCCATAAAATGGGCCGTAGATACACTGAAATATTACCTACTAGGCCGGAAGTTTAAATTAGTATCAAACCATGCCCCGTTGAGATGGTTGAGGGAAAAGAGGGGAAAAAATGCTAGGGTAACTAGATGGTTCCTAGAGCTTCAAGAGTTTAACTTTCACGTGGAGCATAGGCCAGGGAAGTTACATGGGAATGCAGATGCCCTCTCTAGGATTCCCTGTCTGGTGTCAGAAGTTGCCCAAACCCCCGGCTTTGGGCAGAGGGGGGGAATATGTGACAGTGTCACTGGCTTTATATGTGAGGGGAGGTATGTGTCACACAGGATGCTCTCCTGTGTGACCTAAAACCTACTTTATTTATCTGCCAGCATGTTATATGCTGGTAGGTTTACTCTGTTAAAGGAGGTGCGGTTTTACGGGAATGTCAAAGAGGGCGGGAGGCATTCCCCCTACCTCCCCTCAGGGTGTGGCTGAGCAATGGATAAAAGCTCAGTCCTGTTTTTTTTTCTCTAGTGTGTGGTCTGGAGAGGCAAGTCTCCAGACAGTATAGTGGAAGCTAGAGAGCTTTCCACAAGGACTTTAGCCGTGCAGTTTATGCTACCGAGAGCGGGTGGAACCCACTCATCTATGGACTGAGTTATTGTTTTTGTTTTTTATGTTTTTCCCGTTTAACCAGAAGGGTCATGTTTACTTTTTCTGCGAAACCTGCATGAGTTTATGGCTGATAATAAACCAGCAGAAGGAAAACCTGAGAACGTGTGTCCTGAGTCTACCTCCTGGAGAGCCGAGCGAGTCGTTTTACCACAATATATATACACATGTCATTGTCACATATATATATATATATATTTACATATATTTATAGTTCATACACTTCTACATACTGTAATAGCAGCTAATTCAATTGCCTGCTTTTGTGAAACTAGACCCGACAGGAAATGACACATGGTTTACATACAGTTAACCATGTCTTTTCATGTAGTTTGATATATGGTTTTAACTTACAATTACGTGAGTGTATGTGGGCAAAATTGCAGACATGTAGGGGTTAATTAAAGGTGTAAATTCGTTGAAAAAAAATGCGTGGGCTCCCGCTGTATTTCTCCACCAGACAGACAAAGCAAGCCAGTGGGGACAAATAATAATAGCCCAGGGAGGGTGCATTTATTTTTCCCCCCTGGCTACTAACATCTGCCCCAGACACCCCAGAAAAGGCAAATCTATTATTAGATTAGCCCTTTCTGGCACTTTGCCCGTCTATTCCCATTGCCCTGTAGCGGTGGCGAATGGGTTAATAAGGGGTTAAAGCCACCTTGCAATTGAAAGGTGACTTTAAGCCAGGTTAACAATTGAGAGCTGTCAATTAGACAACTCTCAATTATTAATCCTATTGTATGAAAGAAAAATCAAACACACACTTTAATAAAAAATCATTTTAATGAAATAAGCAAACAGTTTTTAACCATCTTTTATTTTCCCGCTAATACCATTTCCTGTAATAAAAATAAAATAAAAAAGCAAAATGATTCTTACCTATCCGATGCACAGTCAGGTCCCACGCTGTAATCCATCAGAAAGGGTTAACAGGTTACAGCTAGCAGGCAGCTAATGCTGCCTGCTGAGCTGTTACCCCCTGAATGAATAAGTTCCTCTCCCGGCGAAAGGAGAGGAAGTGATTAACGTGTGAAGCTTAATTGATTTCTTCCCACTTTCACTTCAGGTCAGGTCACCCTGACCTGACCTGAAGTGAAAGTGGGAAGCAATCAATTAAGCTTCACACACTAATCACTTCCTCTCCTGTCGCCGGAAGAGGAACTGATTCATTCAGGGGATTACAGCTGAGCAATAAAATATGGTCCAAAACTGTGTCTTTATTTAATTAAAAGGATTAATAATTAATGAGTGTGTGTTTTTTTTCCTTTCATACAATAGGATTAATAATTGATAGTTGTCAAATTGACAACTCTCAATTATTAACCTGGCTTAAAGTCACCTTTCAATTGCAAGGTAGCTTTAACCCATTATTAACCCATTCCCCAACGCTATAGGGCAATGGGAATAGACGGGCAAAGTGCCAGAAAGGGCGAATCTAATTATAGATTTGTTAGTGTTAATTGTTAGTGAAAACCATATATCAAAATACATGAAATGACATGGTTAACTGTATGTAAACCATGTGTCATTTCATGTCGGGTTTTGGAATTTCACAAAAGCCGGCAATTGAATTAGCGGCTATTACAGTATGTAGAAGTGTATGAACTATAAATATATGTATACATATATGTCACAATGATATATATATATATATATATATATATATGTATTCTATGTGTGTATATGTATAGATTCTATTCTTTATTAAAGCTGTCAGTGTGATTTTACAGTATAGCCGGGATGAATTGCCGGCTTTTCTAAAGGACACCGGTGCGATGTAATCGCAAGTCACACGTGCGGTCCGTTTGTAATCCGATTTTTCATCGCTCCCATAGACTTGCATTGGCGATAGTCGACCCACAATCGGTGACAATCGCAGCATGCTGCGATTGCACTCGGATGTTTAAAACGGACCATAAAAAATCTGATACTGGGAGCTGCTCCATAGATTAACATAGGTCGACTTCAATGCGATATTTCATCGCTTTGCAGTCGTCCGATTTTGTCGCCAGTGTGACTCTGGCCTTACTGTGAAGCAGGTAGGTGACTGTATATCTGGAGTAGTCATCAATGTGAGAAAATATCTTTTCTTGCTAGGACTTTGATCACTCACTGGACCACATACTGTACATCTGTATGTATCAGATCCAGGGACTTAGTGTTGCTTATTTTAGGAAAGGATTTTCTGGACATTTTCCCTTTAAGACAGCTAGTGCACTTCATCATTTGACTACACTGGTTGATTTCTATACCATTTGCAAGTTGAGCAAGCTTCCTTACTGCTTCTGGGTCTCTGTGCCCAAGATGTCTGTGCCATACATGGATACAGTTCTTATGCAGATCTTGTCTAGCACTGTACACTCTTTCTTTGCATTTTAGCTGATAAAGTTCATCTTGGATTTTTCCTTCTGCAAGAGTGTGACCCTCCTTTGAGATGGTGCAGTTGTTATCTCTAAAAGTAACTACATTCCCCTTTTGCATGAGCTTCTTTACTGACAGAAGATTGCTTTCAAGGCTGGGAACATAGAAAACATCCTTTTATTGGGATCTTTCTGCTTTGTGCTGAGGAAACTGGACAGTGGAGGTAGATGTCTCCTACTCCTTTTGAAGTCATATAGTGACCATTAGCTAAGATGACCTTTTCTGACTTGCTTTTATTAAGGTCAGTGAAGAAATCCTTATTATTTGTCATATGACTGCTTGCACCAGAATCTATACACCATATATGCTTTGCAGATGGGCTTGTACTGGCATTAAATACAGCTTCAACACATGCAGAATCTTCCTTTACAGCTGTTTTAACCCTTTGATGACTGTTCTGCTTTTTAAGCTAACTCATTCTTGCTTTCCAAATTCTGCAGTCTGCTTTAAGGTGGCCGGGCTTTTTACAGACAAAACATTCACGAGTTTCTCTCAGATTGCTCTTATATTTAGGGAAATCCTGTGTCTTTAATGCTGTTTCTGCTCTGGATTCATTACTGCTGCTAACATGCTGTGTTTTTCGCTTGAATACATCCACAAGTTTGCCTTTAACATACTGTAGTGTCAGCTCATCATCTGACCGTGCATCTAGTGTAGTCACAAATGTGTCATAACTCTCTGGAAGACCACTTAATAGAAGTGCAGCAACATGAAAATCTTTAATTTCTTCTCCAATACCCCTGAGACGCTCCACAATCTCTAAGGTGTTTCTTATATAGTCCTGCATATTCTGTCCATCACTTAGCTTAGACTGATATAGCTTTCTCATGAGATAAAGCTTATTGCTAAGATTTGATCTTTCATGCACTTTCTGTAACTAACTCATCCCACAGCTCCTTTGCAGTTGCACACTTGCATATATGCACAATCTGATTATCATCTAAACTGAGGGAGATCGTGCTTTGTGCTTTCTGATCCTTCTCTAGCCAATCATTTGGTAATGGATGAGGCACTTTTCCTGAGTATATTTCCACATACCTTGTCTTATGAGCAGCATCTTCACCTTGAATTTCCAGGACTGGTAGTTCTGGTTAGTGATGCTTGGCACTGAGAACTTGACAGGAGTACTGCTAGTGGACATATTATCTGTTGCTCTGTGCTGCTTTTGCTTTGGGCTTCTGTTGCTGTGTTAGTCTGGGGTTCTTTGTCACTCTGGGCCCATAACCTGTTGGCAGCAGATTATTCAGGATACTCTCCAAGCGGGTGACAACAGAACTCCTTTATTCAGGAACAAAACAGGAACAATATATGATAATATATCAGGAACAGTGGTGTACCGTCAATAGTAGCAGCCGCCCGGACAGGTGAGGGGGTCCGCGACGGTCGCTGCGGTTTGGCAGCTGTGCTATATACTCACCTCCTCCAGGCACGGTGGGAGGGTGAGTATAAGGGATATTCACCTGTCCCGTTCCACCGCTGCTCCCCGCTGTGTCCTCGTGTCCTCTCTAGCTGTGAATGTTCAGGTCAGAGGGCGCGATGACGTAGTTTGTGCGCGCCGCGCCCTCTGCCTGAGCATTCACTGCTGGAGGACCCGGAAGACAGCGGCTCTCATGGTGGACCGGGTGACAGGTAAATATCGCAGGTGCCGTGGCCCTGAGCGAGCGGTGACACCGACACCTGTCCCATATAGCGCGTCGGTGTCCCAGCCTGCTCTGGACACCGGCACCTGGCTCTCAGCGACGAGAGGTGAGTATGTCTTTTTTTTTTTTTTTTTGCTTGCAGCAGCTGCGTCAGCATAAGGGACCTATACTATGGAGCATAATCTATGGAGCATCTATGGGGGCATTATCTATGGAGCATCTATGGGGGCACTATCTATGGAACATCTATGGGGGCACAATCTATAGGGCATCTATGGGGGCACAATCTATGGAGCATCTATGGGGGCACAATCTATGGAGCATCTATGGGGGCACAATCTATGGAGCATCTATGGGGGCACAATTTATGGAGCATCTATGGGGGCATAATCTATGGAGCATCTATGGGGGCATAATCTATGGAGCATCTATTGGGGCATAATCTATGGGGCATCTATGGGGCAGCATCTATGGGGGCACAATCTATGGAGCATCTATGGGGGCATAATCTATGGAGCATCTATGGGGGCATAATCTATGGAGCATCTATGGGGGCATAATCTATGGAGCATCTATGGGGGCACAATCTATGGAGCATCTATGTGGGCATAATCTATGGAGCATCTATGGGGGCACAATCTATGGAGCATCTATGGGGGCATAATCTATGGAGCATCTATGGGGCAGCATCTATGGGGGCACAATCTATGGAGCATCTATGGGGGCATAATCTATGGAGCATCTATGGGGCAGCATCTATGGGGGCACAATCTATGGAGCATCTATGGGGGCATAATAAATTTTTTTGTTAAATGTGTCCCCTCACTGTGCTGGCACTTTACATTTACAATGGCTCTGGCTTTTTTTTGGGGGGGCCCCATCCAGACTTTTGCTATGGGGCCCCATGATTTCTATGTACGCCCCTGATCAGGAATAAATCATTTCTGTCTCTATCTGTGCAGCATCTACTGCAGGCTGCTTCTCTCTTACACAGACACAGAAAAAACAGGAAATACAGTCACATGCTCTCCGTGTGTGAGCCTCTGGGAGCTTTTATTTTTTTACTTTATAAACAGCATACAAATCTAGCAACTAAACACTCATAAACAGGAATGGAGTTGTTGCACCAAACATATTCCAAGAAAATTCCTCAGACAGATGGACTTTGCTATACATTATCTTTTTGTTTTCCATTTTTGCCAGAAAGGCCATGTTTATTTTGCTGAACCCTGCTATGGTTTATGCTGTTCCACAATAAACCAGCAGGTGATTTACCACAAGAAGCCTTCCTGTGTCTACCTTTGGAAGCTGTTGAGTAAGTCAACCCCTTACACTAGTTTGACAAATGTTTCCAAATCTGTACAATTTTCATGCGTCTGCTAAAAAAAAAAAAAAAAATTAACAGCAAAATCAAAAGCAGAGCTCTAACATTTGCTACTGTTGCGAGACCAAAGTCAGCCCATTTTACCACCCACCAATCTAGGAAATAAAACAGTAATGTGGTCAAAATACTTGCAAATGTGATTAGTGTGTCCCTATACAATGACGTGTTATCGGCAGCACATCACCTGTTTATACTGCAGAATGTGCTGCCGATCGTGAGGATTTCTATGCATGTCTCAATGATCCATCCATGCAAAGAATGGGTGTTTTGCTCAATCGCCGTATGATTGCTGGGAATGAGCGTAACCACGTCTTCTTGTTCACCCATTATCACCTCGTCTACATTGACTATAGCAGTACATCAAAAGGTGAATCGGTTTTATATGGGCGCACATTCACATGGTACAATTACATCAAGGTTTATTGCCTCTATGACTGTAAAATGTTATGGGTTTTACCAGTTTTTGGCAAAAACTACAGCATCTTGCTGCAATTTCATGGTATTTTGGGATAATAAACTGTGATTTGGTCACATTATATGATACATTACATTCAGGGTTCTAGAATAACCAAGTAGAGGAGCTAGGTGCATCATGGTGGCCAAACATTTAACTATACTTTCCCACCTGCCATTTTTTGACACCCTTTTCTGCTATATCAAGCCAGAGCTGTCAATGAAGAAGGGATGAAGATAGGGGGAAAAATATTTGGCGGCGCCTGTACTTGGTTTGAACAATCATTTTATGCCGACAGAGTCCTTTTCAGCATTAGGAGTCCTACAAAAATACTAAGTTGCACAAATGGATGTCTTGGGCAAAGGTGATCATGTCATGAGGATTTACAAAAAAAAATTTTTCAGAAAGGTGCAAAAAAAAAAAGGCTCATTGGACTCACAATATGTCATCACTTATAGCCTACACAGGGGCCTTTCTTAAGTGTGGGCTAATATGTGGTAACATTTGTGAGTCCAATAAAAGATTTTGTTACACCTTTGAACTTTTGGATGCTTTTTTACTTCTTTTTTTTGCATCTATAACTATTTGCCTATGCATCCACAAATAGCTTTTCTTTAGGTTTACTTCTTGCTTGTGCTTACTTACAATTTTATTTTGCTTCTCTTGTTATAGGAATAGTCAGATATTTTTAACCCAATCCCCCTTTCCCACCGGAGCTGATGTCTTTATGGCTGGAGTCACACAGACCGTCTAAAAAATCTGATCGTTTTAGTCGGTCGATTATCGCAGCAAAATGTCATGAACATTGATGCGTCTGGCATCCGATTTTCGGTCAATGATGCGTTTTAGTCGCATCTGAGCATTCGTTACACATCCGATTGACATCCAACTTGCAAGATTTTGTCGGTGGCTTGCAAAACCGACATATAATGGATCCAAATGAATAGTTTTTAAATCACAAAAGAAAGAATAGATATATACACATAGAATACATATATATATATATATTTGTCATTGAGACATATATATTATATATATATATATATATACATATATTTATAGTTCATGCACTTCTACATAGTGTAATAGCCGCTAATTCAATTGCCAGCTTTTGTGAAATTACAGACCCGACAAGAAATGACACATGGTTTACATACAGTTAACCATGTCATTTCATGTAGTTTGATATACAGTACAGACCAAAAGTTTGGACACACCTTCTCATTCAAAGATTTTTCTGTATTTTCATGACTATGAAAATTGTAGAATCACACTGAAGGCATCAAAACTATGAATCAACACATGTGGAATTATACATTACACTTTACAAAAAAGTGTGAAACAACTGAAAATATGTCTTATATTCTAGGTTCTACAAAGTAGCCACCTTTTGCTTTGATTACTGCTTTGCATGCAGCAAAAGGTGAACGGATGGACTCTACATGCCTGGTTCCCACCGTGAAGCATGGAGGAGGTGGTGTGATGGTGTGGGGGTGCTTTGCTGGTGACACTGTTGGCTGACCTGAAGTGAACTGATTACTGTGGGAAGCAATTAATTAAGGTTCACACAGTAATCACTTCCTCTCCTGTCAGCCGGGAGAGGAGCTCATTCATTCGGGGGATTACAGTTTAGCAGCCAGCATTAGCTGTGCTGCTAGCTGTAATCCTGTTAACCCTTTGTGAAGGATTACAGCGAGGGACCTGACAGAGCACCGGATAGGTAAGAATAATGTTGTTTTATTATTTTTTCTTTATTACAGGAGACCAAGGGCTTCGCAAGGATTATCAGTTAAATAAAATATGGTCAAAGAATGTGTTTTTATTTCATTAAAATTATTTATTCTTAATGTGTGTGTGTTTTTTTTTTCCTTCAATAGGATTAATAATTGAGAGTTATCTAATTGACAACTCTCAATTATTAACCAGGCTTAAAGTCACCTTCCAATAGCAAGGTGGCTTTAACCCATTATTAACCCATTCGCCACTGCTACAGGGCAATGGGAATAGACGGGCAAAGTGCCAGAAAGGGCGAATCTAATTATAGATTTGCCTTTTCTGGGGTGGCTGGGGGCAGATGTTTGTTATGTTACCGTAGCTGAGGAGTGCAGGCAAAAAAGGAAATACACCAGAGCAGTTGGAATCTATGAGATTGCAGTACCCTGACTAACCACCGCAACTAGAGGCAGCCGTGGAGCGTTCCTACGTTAGTCCTAGACGCCTCGTCACAGCCTGAGAAACTAACTACACCTAAAGATAGAAATAGGAAAGCTATCTGCCCCGTAGCAGAACCCCAAAGATAATAGAAAGCCCCCAAACATGTAATGGCGGTTAGACAAGAGGAAATACTGACACAGAAAGAAAATAGCATGAGCAAACGCTGGGGCCCAAACTATCTAAATAGAAAAGGACAGGAAGGGTACTTACTGCAATCCCAGAAAACCCTGAAAAACACCAACTCTACTAATTTCAAAATCACCTGAGATCACACGACCTCTACCACCTAAATTAGTTCTCTGGTGTAACAAAAACAGCAGCCACTGAAAAAACTGGAAAAAGCAAAAGTACAAAACACAGTGGCTGAACTAAACTGAGAGGGCAAAAGCCCCCGGAGGGGACCCAGAAGGCCCCCACAGAAGTGCAGGACAAAATGCAAAAATATAGCAAAAACACAAAATAAGAAATTGTCTTATCTGATAGCAGGAGATGCAGACACGACACAGCAGGCTACAAGGGAAACTGGAAAGAAGGATTCAGACCAGAACAATTGATCACCGGCAACCCTGATGGGAAAATGATTCCCTTAAATAAGACCAATCAGTAACACCTGATTCCCAGTCCTCACAATCCTCACTAGTACCGCTTGTAACCACCAGAGGGAGCCTCTGCTCAGAACTCATCTCAAACACATTCACAACAGTACCCCCCCCTTGAGGAGGGGTCACCGAACCCTCATTTGAGCAACCAGGTCGGTCAGGATGAGTTCTATGATACGCACGGATAAGTCTCCTAGCATGGATGTCCGAAGCAAACACCCAAGAATTATCTTCCTGACCATAACCTCTCCATTTAACCAAATACTGGAGTCTTCGTCTAGAAAAACGAGAATCCAATATTTTCTCAACCACATACTCCAGATTGCCCTCAACCAAAACAGGGTCAGGAGGCACAGCAGCAGGAACCACTGGCTCAACAAACCTCTTCAACAAGGACTTGTGGAACACGTTATGAATCTTAAATGTCCCTGGAAGAAGCAAACGAAAAGAAACAGGATTAATAATCTCCATGATCTTATAAGGTCCAATGAACCTAGGCTTAAATTTAGGAGATGCTACTCTCATAGGAATATTCTTTGAGGACAACCAGACCAAGTCCCCCACTTTAAACCGAGGACCATCAGTCCTATGCCGGTTAGCAAACCGCTGGGCCTTCTCCTGAGAGAGGGACAACCTCTCCACTACCTGGTCCCAAATCTGCTGCATACGCTCAACAACAGAGTCAACACCTGGACAGACAGAAGCCTCCGTCTGTCCTGAAGAAAATCGAGGGTGAAACCCAGAATTACAGAAAAACGGAGACATCAAAGTGGCAGAGCTAGCCCTATTATTAAGAGCAAACTCAGCCAAAGGCAAAAAAGAGACCCAGTCATCCTGATCAGCAGACACAAAGCATCTTAGATAAGTCTCCAATGTCTGGTTTGTTCTCTCAGTTTGACCATTGGTCTGAGGATGAAATGCCGAGGAGAAAGACAATTGAACACCCAGTTTAGAACAAAAAGTCCTCCAAAATCTGGAAACAAACTGGACTCCTCTGTCAGACACAATGTTCTCAGGAATGCCGTGTAAACGAACCACGTGCTGAAGGAACAACGGCACCAATTCAGAGGAGGAAGGCAACTTAGGTAATGGCACAAGATGTATCATTTTGGAAAACCTATCACAAATTACCCAGATGGTGGTCATTCTCTGAGAAACAGGAAGATCGGAAATGAAATCCATAGAGATATGGGTCCATGGTCTCTTGGGCACAGGCAATGGCATCAACAAACCACTAGAGCGAGAGCAAGGCTTGGAGCGAGAGCAAGTCCCGCAGGACTGCACAAATTCCCTGACATCGCGAGACAAGGTAGGCCACCAAAAGGACCGACTAACCAAAGTCTCTGGTACCAAAAATTCCGGGATGCCCAGCCAATGCGGAACAATGAATCTCAGACATCACACTCTTTTTCCATTGGTCCGGGACAAACAATTTTCCAACAGGGCAGCGCTCGGGCCTATCCTCCTGACACCCCTCCAGAGCAAGTCTCAAATTGGGCGAGATGGCGGAAAGAACTACACCCTCCTTCAAAATAACAGAGGGATCAGATAGCTCAGGAGAGTCCGCAAGGAAACTCCTCGAGAGGGCATCCACCTTAACATTCTTAGTGCCAGGAAGAAAGGAAACCACAAAATTAAAACGTGTGAAAAACAAGGCCCACCTGGCCTGTCTAGGATTGAGTCGCTTGGCAGATTCCAGATAGACCAGATTCTTATGGTCCGTAAGGACCACCACCTGATGTTTGGCTCCCTCCAGCCAATGTCTCCACTCTTCAAAAGCCCACTTCATGGCCAATAACTCCCGATTACCCACGTCATAATTACGTTCAGTAGGAGAAAATTTTCGAGAGAAAAAGGCACAAGGGTTACTTTTAGAGGTCTCTGGATCTTTTTGGGACAAAACGGCACCTGCCCCAATTTCAGAGGCATCAACCTCCACCTGAAATGGCAGAGAAACATCAGGCTGCCGTAGAACAGGAGCAGAAGTGAATCTCTGCTTAAGTTCCTGAAACGCAGAGACTGCCTCAGGAGGCCAATTCACCACATCAGAACCCTTTCTGGTCAAATCAGTTAATGGTTTAACAATAACAGAGAAATTACCAATAAATTTACGATAAAAATTGGCAAAACCCAAAAATCTCTGAAGAGCCTTTAATGAAGTAGGTTGGACCCAATCACAGATGGCCTGAACCTTGACCGGGTCCATTTCAATAACAGATGGGGACAAAATGAATCCCAGAAATGAGATCTTCTGTACGCCAAAAAGACACTTTGATCCCTTCACATACAGAGCATTCTCTCTCAAAATCTGGAATACAGTTCGAACATGTTTCACATGAGAGTCCCAGTCATTAGAAAAAATCAAGATATCATCCAAATAAACAATCAGAAACTTGTCCACAAAATCCCTGAAAATGTCATTCATGAAGGACTGGAAGACGGAAGGAGCATTAGTGAGCCCAAAGGGCATCACAAGGTACTCAAAATGCCCTTCAGGGGTGTTAAATGCCGTCTTCCATTCATCCCCGTGCTTAATGCGAATAAGGTTATACGCCCCCCTGAGGTCAAGCTTGGTAAACCAAGTAGCGTTTTTCACCCTGGAAAACAGGTCAGAAATCAAGGGTAACGGGTATTGATATTTCACAGTAATATTGTTCAAGAGATGATAATCAATACACGGCCTTAATGAACCATCTCTTTTGGCCACAAAGAAAAAACCGGCACCTAAGGGTGAAGAGGATGGTCTGATATGACCCTTCTCCAATGATTCCTTGATATAAGACCGCATAGCGTCATGTTCAGGTACAGACAAGTTAAAAAGGCGACCTTTAGGGAATTTACTACCTGGCACTAATTCAATAGCGCAGTCATAGCTCCTATGGGGAGGTAAGGATGCAGATTTACTTTCGCTAAACACATCAGAAAAATCAAACAAAAAGTCAGGAACATCCTCAGCCTGGGGGGAGGCAGAAAAAACAGGAGTGTTGGCACTAACACATTGGCAGCCCCAACTGGTTACAGACACAGATTTCCAATCCAAAACAGGATTATGAGACTGTAACCAAGGGAAACCCAGCACTATAATGTCATGCAGATTATATAGAACCAAAAATTTGCAGCACTCCTGGTGATCAGGTTCAACCCTCATTATCACCTGAGTAGAAAACTGGGGTTTATTCTCAGCCAAAGGGGTAGAATCGATCCCCAGTAAAGGAATAGACTTCTGTAGGGGTATCAAGGAAAACCCACAACGTTTAGCAAAATCATAATCCATCAGGTTAATAGCTGCTCCAGAATCAACGAAAGCCTGAGCAGAAAATGAGGACAGAGAGCATATCAGAGTGACAGTTAATAAAAACTTAGTCTGAACACTACCCAAGACAACTGAGCGTGCAAAATGTCTTCCCCGCTTAGGGCAGACTGAAATAGCATGAGAGGCATCACCACAGTAGAAACATAACCCATTGCGCTTTCGAAACTCATGACGCTGTGCCCCAGACACCACTCCATCACACTGCATGGGCTCAGCAGCTGGCTCACAAGGCAACACCACTCCACGCATACTTCTCCGCTCACGCAAACGTCTGTCAATTTGAATCGCCAATGACATAGAATCATTGAGACCAGAGGGACAGGGAATCCCACCATAACATCCTTTACATTATCCGACAGACCCTTCCGGAAAAGGGCCGCCAAAGCGTCGTCATTCCATTTGGTCAGGACTGCCCACCTACGGAATCTCTGACAGTATAACTCAGCGTCATCAAGCCCCTGATTTAATGCCAACAAGGCTTTTTCAGCTTGATCAGTGACATTAGGCTCATCGTACAATAACCCCAAAGCCTGAAAAAATGCATCAACATCACTCAAAACAGGATCCCCAGGTATCAGGGAAAAAGCCCAATCCTGAGGATCGCCGCGCAGGAGAGAGATGATAATTTGAACCTGCTGCGCTGCGTTTCCTGAGGACTTAGATTTTAAGGCAAGAAACAATTTACAATTATTTTTGAAATTCTGAAACTTAGCTCGATCTCCTAAAAACAAATCTGGCATGGGGATCCTAGGTTCCACAACAGGCAACCTAGCAAGATATGCAGCAATACTCTGAACCTCAGTGGCAAGCTGATCCACACGGCCAGACAACTGTGCAAACTCCATTGGGAGAAAAGATCCTCCCCAGCACCCAGAGATACAGAGGGAAAAAAAAAAAAAAAAATGCAACAAACAGAAAAATATCTCTGACAACTTTTCTTCCTTCAAAATATTTTTTCCCTTCTGTGAGTACCATACAATTTTTATGGCCGGTGATACTGTTATGTTACCGTAGCTGAGGAGTGCAGGCAAAAAAGGAAATACACCAGAGCAGTTGGAATCTATGAGATTGCAGTACCCTGACTAACCACCGCAACTAGAGGCAGCCGTGGAGCGTTCCTACGTTGGTCCTAGACGCCTCGTCACAGCCTGAGAAACTAACTACACCTAAAGATAGAAATAGGAAAGCTATCTGCCCCGTAGCAGAACCCCAAAGATAATAGAAAGCCCCCAAACATGTAATGGCGGTTAGACAAGAGGAAATACTGACACAGAAAGAAAATAGCATGAGCAAACGCTGGGGCCCAAACTATCTAAATAGAAAAGGACAGGAAGGGTACTTACTGCAATCCCAGAAAACCCTGAAAAACACCAACTCTACTAATTTCAAAATCACCTGAGATCACACGACCTCTACCACCTAAATTAGTTCTCTGGTGTAACAAAAACAGCAGCTACTGAAAAAACTGGAAAAAGCAAAAGTACAAAACACAGTGGCTGAACTAAACTGAGAGGGCAAAAGCCCCCGGAGGGGACCCAGAAGGCCCCCACAGAAGTGCAGGACAAAATGCAAAAATATAGCAAAAACACAAAATAAGAAATTGTCTTATCTGATAGCAGGAGATGCAGACACGACACAGCAGGCTACAAGGGAAACTGGAAAGAAGGATTCAGACCAGAACAATTGATCACCGGCAACCCTGATGGAAAATGATTCCCTTAAATAAGACCAATCAGTAACACCTGATTCCCAGTCCTCACAATCCTCACTAGTACCGCTTGTAACCACCAGAGGGAGCCTCTGCTCAGAACTCATCTCAAACCCATTCACAACAGATGTTAGTAGCCAGGGGGGGCACAAAATAAATGCACCCTCCCTAGGCTAATCTGCCCCCACTCGCTGGCTTTGTCTGTCTGGTAGAGAAAATAGTGCTGGAGCCCACACATTTTTTTTCAACGAATTTACAGCTTTAATTAACCCCTACATGTGTGAAATTTTTCACACATACACTCATGTAATTGTTAGTGAAAACCATATATCAAACTACATGAAATGACATGGTTAACTGTATGTAAACCATGTGTCATTTCATGTCGGGTCTGTAATTTCACAGAAGCCGGCAATTGAATTAGCGGCTATTATACTATGTAGAAGTGCATGAACTATAAATATACGTATATACATATGTCTCAATGACGTGTATATATATATATATATATTTTTATATATATATATATATATATGTATTCTATGTGTGTATATGTATTCTTTACATTCTTTATTAAAGCTGTCAGTGTGATTTTACAGTATAGCTGGGGATGAATTGCCGGCTTTTCTAAAGGACACCGGTGTGATTTTCTGGCAAGTCACACGTATGGTCCGTTTGTAATCTGAGTTTTCATCGCACCCATAGACTTGCATTGGCGATTGTCGACCCACAATCGGTGACAATCGCAGAATGCTGCGATTGCACTCGTACGTATAAAACGGACAACAAAAAATCTGATGGTGGGAGCTGCTCCATATATTAACATTGGTCCGACTGCAATGCGATATTTCATCGCTTTTGCAGTCGTCCGATATTGTCGCCAGTGTGACGCCGGCCTGTGGCTGATGGCGGTAGGTATGGGCTTCTAATGAATTCCATAGAAGGTCAATCGACAACTTGGTTCTGGCTCCTTTGACAACTCTAAAGATGCTGATGAATGGCGCTGTATTTTTTCAATACTATCTAGTCATGAATTAATCAGAAATGTGCCTTGTTCATGAAAACTCTTTGTAGGAGAATCTCTTCATTATCATTCTGGTAGAGTCCGGCCATTTTAATTAAGAATATCATCGACATTTCCCCAATTATGTAGCTTAATAATGGTGTCCTGACTTACAAAACATCATTCAGGACTATACAGTCCACAGTCCTGCATCCTAAATGGTCCCTTCATCACTTTCCACCATCCTGTCAGCTTTTCAATGGCAGTGATAAATGGCCCCTACACCAAACTCTTAAGTGGTACAAATTTCCTGCAGCTAATTATGTTTGTCCCTCACCGGGAGAGAAGGAATTGTCCCGTGCAACATGGAAACAAGAGGTGATGATACTAAGACCTACCACCATCGACGAATGTTTTCCAACACAGCTGACCCCCTCCGCGTAATTGCAACCTACGAAGGTAAATGTGATTGGGAGCATTTAAAGGGCATTGTCCCATCTTGACAAATGGAAACGTCTTAAGCTCCCTTCGAAAAATTCACCAACTCTGACAAAGACTTCGCCGATGCTTTAAACACTATCAAAGGGCCATCAATTCAGGTTGGAAACGGTCGTCAGCCAAAGCTGCTTCATTATTCAATGATGCGGTCAATCTTGTGGAGGAATGCTGGAAATCACATTGTGACACAACTGCTTTTCTTTTTACCCAAAATTTAAAAAAGAATACAAAAAACACTGCAAAAAAAAAAAAGAAAGACGACAACGTGACGAGTGCTGGCCGGAATTCATGAGAAAATAAAAACACAAATTACCTCTCTATTTACTTAATGGTGCAAAATACCGTCCCATGAGCCCCCACCCCATGGGCTTCTCTTCCCCATGACACAGATGCTGGGGAAAGTGGAGCCCCTGTCTAAACTTCTCAGCCCTTCTCTCAGCATGGGGTCTTGCATGCTTTTCTATTCCATTGTTCCGCATCTTCATAAAGGAGGAGGAATGAGAGAGTAAGAGGAAAAAAAAAAATCACAAAAGCTGTTGAAAAACATCCTTCATAACAAATTCTAAATAATTTAGCCCGAGTTGGACACACGGGGTAGGATGCACAAGCCACAGGTTTACTCTCAGCAACAGTCGCTTCACGGCGGCTTGTGGCCATCTCCAGTTACCTGGACCCTAGTTCTATGTTGACATTGGTGGGAGCTGTTGTGGTCAAAAATAATGTTTTTTATTTTTGTTGTTGTGATTTTTGCATTCCTGCCGCTGCGGTGGAGCCTACAGGTGAACTACTGTCAATGCAACCATGCAGTAGAGTACAAGAAACATTACTTGATGTCTTCCCACAGACAGCCAAGACATATCCACCACCACAGACCCGGCAGGAGACACCGCCTGAGAGGTAAGAGCCGACCCTGGAGGGGATGATTGTTTTGACCTTTGTTTGTGCAGTTGCTGGAACTAATTTGTGTAGAATTGTTGTGACCTGTAGTCTGGAATATACATGAAGAATGAATGGATGTCTCTTCTATGTGAAGATATGAGCGCTAGTTGACGACAGAGCAATTTTTCATATTTGAAAGACACTTATAACAATACTTTTTAATTTTGATCGCTGCTGAAATCGCTCACTTTCCTCCTGTTTCCATGGCTGACGACTACAAGGTATCTGTTTATGCACGATGGACGATGGACATATGACGATGAAGTAAATAATGTTCAGTAATTTTTAGGTCATTATAAAAAATAAAATCTATGAAGAAAAGCTCATTCTCGACAATCAGTCAATCGCTACATGTGTTTTATATAGGACAACAATTAGGAATCTACCGTTTCTTTTTTTTAAATTCTTGTTTATTTTTAAAACATGATAATTTCCCCTTTATGGTGGTTTCACATCCTGTTCAGCAGTGCCCACTTTCAAAAAGTTGGCAGAGCGACCAACATACAGGAAAAAGTTGCAACCTATGATGCAAATACGCCATAATTTATGACTTCTTTCCCAGTAGAAAACTGGCATCACCAAATTTCCACATCTGTATGTGATACCACCAGAAAAAATGGGTTTACACAATGTGGTCGTGGGCGTTTTTTTCAATATTGTAGAAATAACACATTCTTTTGCTGTGATTAAAAAAAACAACACAAAACACACAATAAAAGTTGCAATGTGACCACTTTGTGTGA
Organism: Oophaga sylvatica; assembly: GCA_033576555.1. NCBI lineage: Eukaryota > Metazoa > Chordata > Amphibia > Anura > Dendrobatidae > Oophaga > Oophaga sylvatica. The sequence goes on along the minus strand of JARQOD010000003.1, from coordinate 394,565,443 downwards.
ATCTACCCTTAGAGTGCCATTATACATGCAGATATCTGACCAATATCTGTCCAATCAAACTCAACATAATTCAATGGTTAATTGATATGAATCTGACGTGTTTAGGTTGCCTTCACACAGAACATTTTTTGTCTTGAATTTTGACGATCACATAAAAAAGCAACATGTGAATGCAGCCTTAAAGGTCCTTTTTCACAAGGAAATAAGTTGCCCACAATGAGAGCCAACTGAAGATATAGTAATTTCATTGCTTGTTTAATACCGTTTACATATTGTGATGGTTTCGAATAAATGATTGTCAGTGTGACTGTTCATATAAAACCCTTTGCATTATTGTTGGCAACACATCTATTTATCCGGTGGGAATGTGCTGCTGATTATTACTCTTTTTGTAGGTTGGCCGAGAATTTTTACATTGGGTAATGATTGTGAATGAACAACTGTATGAACTATCGTTCAGGTGACTGTCTACTTTAGTAAAAGGGTCTGTCAGTCTGCATGAAACTTCACCTGGTAGACAACTCCATTACTGGGAATAGGTCAGTTTTATTTTCGGTCGATGGTTATAGAGCGGTGACTATCAGCTCGGAGTTAGATTATTCCCTGATCCTTCTATTATTCCCGATTACCTTTCTCATTGGAATTACTGTTCTGATTTTTATAGATTACAAAACAGAAACAGAACGGAACTGTTCAATTTACAATGTGACAATTTAGCTTTAATCATCTGCTGTTTAAAAGATCTTTGCTTGCTGTCAGTGAACATAAACATTTAAAATGAAGGGATACTCCCAACAATAACATTTCTACAAGATATCTGATAGTGGGAGGCGTCATTAATATAACACTAGTCATAAATGTCCAAGGTGATGATACCCGTTGCTAAAATACCTTCTCATTTTCTACCTACCTGTTTCCTGCCTATACAACTCTCTCCAGACTGATACTTTTTTTTACCTTTTCTGATATCTTGTAGCAAATGGAAGGAGAGAGATTTGTGCTGCCAAAGATGTGGTAGCTGTCAGATGATTATCTAGACTGGATACAATTGTAACAAACTCTCAGCTGTGAAAAGAATTGGATCAGAAGGGTTTCCACCATATAGATGGATGGACTTTGCAAATTCACAGTTATCAGAGATCTCGACTGATAACCAGAGATGAGCAAATTTGTTCGGATTCGGTTCCTAATACGATCGGAATCGAATATTGTTTTTGCAATATTCGTCGAACACAGCCGAACGTCATTAGAGTCAATGGGAGTAGAAATTACCGAATATGTCGGGAACCGATCATAAGACAAACATTCGGCACGAATAGTGTTTGAATATGGCACAAATAAGTCAAAATCAGATTCGGGACCAAAATCCGAACAAATTCGCTCATCTCGACTCATAACGTAATATTGATACTTAATATCAGTGATCAAGCCTCGGTCAGAACTCACTCACTCTCACACTTGGGTCAGGAGAGGTGCCGGGCCAGTCCGTACACTGCGATGCGATCTTCGTACGAGAAATATGGCTGTTTGTCTGTGCCCTAAAACTCTGTTCTCTTTAATTGACAGCAAGCAGAGATTGTTAAAACCCCATACCGGTGATTTTTTTTTTTGTTAATTTGCCTGTTAGTTAGGAAACGTGTGTAAGGGAAGAGTCAGACGGCCATATAACTCAGACGAGGATCACAAAGCAATGCTCGAACTGCCTGGTGGCTCTCCGGACCCAAGCATGACAGCTGCATAGAAACACATGCTGTCATGCTCGGGTCGGCCAGTCCAAGCATTGCGTTGCGATCCTCGTCTGAGTTATTTGGCCATCTGACTCTTCCCTAAGTGTAATGATTGTAGTAATATAACTCATCGACGTTTTCTGACATTTTCAGTGGCGCTTCTGGGTCAAGTGACTGCACTTGTGACCTGCTAAGTCCCACATTGGTCGCTGTGTAGAGTGGAGGCCACTTTTTGAATTTTCTTAATGCAGGTCTACGAGACTCAGGACAAGGCCTTGTTTTCAGTCTCATAGACATATTTAGAAGGTGACTCTACACACAACGAGCCGGCAGGTTACAGAAGCGGGGGAGTGATGCCAGCAGGGATCGGAGCACTGCTGAAACTGGGAGAAGACGGTAACCAGTGAGTATGTTACTACTATCATTACACCTGGCCGTATGATCCCTAAGGGCTTGTGCAGACGACCAAATAACTCAGATGCGTGCTCTCTGTGGTTTTCATGGATAGTACTCATACACGTCATTCTATGGGGCTGTGCACAAGTCCGATTTTTTTTTTTTTTTTTTTTTGTAGCATGCACAATTTGCCTCCGAGAATTGGATTCAAATCTATGGGTCTGTGGAAAAATCAGACCGCACTCGAATGACATCCATGTGCAGTTTGATTTTCACGAACTGACATTATAGAGAAGGTGGATAAACTTTTTTTTCTCTCCATCTCCAATAAAATTGGATCACGCTATGATCAAACTTTAATTAGAGTCTGATCATAATGTGATTAGTTTAATCAGACCGATTTTTTTCGGATGTGGAGAAACAGTCCTCTGCACCTGCCCTAACAAATGGGCAAAAAAGAACATTCACTGAAGTGGGGCTTTAAATTAGCAAGAGGTTGAAATGTAAAGAAGCTTCCCATGAAACCTTTTATTGCCTGAACCTGTCACGCTGTCTAATGATATGTATACAATGTCAGTAAACTATTAATACAGGAACAACACTCTATACAACAACTAGTATAGCAACATCAGCATGTAAGTATAGAATAGATTTACCTGACACGATATCTGCTGAACTCAGGGTTAATCTTGAGGACTTGATGAGCTGAAACAGGAAAGAGGTGGACCGGGATCTAACCTGACCCTAAACTGGGGTCCTAACTAATCCCTCACCTTGGAGGTACTGATAATGGTTCAGAGGTCCAAGTCTCCAACCTAACCCTGTCTCCTATCAGACCCTGAACCCTGTAATCAGTCCTAAGAAGGATCCTGACTACCACCAAAGGGATATGGGCTGATCATTGCTAAATACACAGATTAGACATATAAGACAGACAGGATAACACTCGCTTGCATACACACTCAAACACCAAAGGAACATAAATGGTCTGGGAAATAAACTCTAACCAAGTTGAGCTTAGAACAACTAAGGAGCTCACAACTAAAGTCTATACAGATTCATTCCTATCTGTGGTCTGCATGAAGGTTTCACTGGCAACTCCCCAAGCAGACAACCAGGAATTTAAAGGAAACCAATCAACAAATAATCAATTGCAGCCGGGAGAAACTGCACCCAGTCCCAGCACCGAGCACAGACAGAATTAACTCCCTAGCTGCCAAACACAAAGAAACAGCAGCTCAGCTGTGAGAAGTCAAAATGTGCAACCGCGACGATCTTCGTGGCAATGCACACATGACAGTACCCCCCCTTCTACGAGGGGCCTCCGGACCCTCAGGGCCAGGCCTGCCCGGGTGAGTTCTGTGGAAGGTCCGAACCAAACGATCTGCGTTAACATCAGACGCAGGGACCCACGTCCTCTCCTCTGGACCATACCCCTTCCAATGCACCAAGTACTGAAGGGACCGGCGATTCAGACGTGAGTCAATGATCTTTGATACTTGAAATTCCAAGTTACCATTGACCAACACAGGAGGAGGAGGTAGAGGTGACGGTATGACTGGTGCCACATACCTTTTAAGTAATGACTTGTGGAACACATTATGAATTTTAAACGTAGGAGGGAGGTCCAGACGAAATGCCACAGGATTAATTATGGAACTGATCCTGTACGGCCCGATGAATCTGGGACCCAGTTTCCAGGAGGGCACTTTAAGTTTTATATTCCTGGTAGACAACCATACCAGATCGTTCACATTCAGATCTGGACCAGAAACTCTCCTCCTATCAGCCATACGTTTGTAACGGTTCCCCATCGCACTCAGATTATTCAATACACCTCTCCACACAGAAGCAAGTGACGACGAGAAACGCTCCTCCTCAGGAACCCCAGAAGGGCCCCCCCCATTGAAAGTACAAAACTGGGGATGGAAACCATATGCCCCAAAAAACGGGGACTTACCAGTGGACTCGCTCCGCCTGTTGTTAAGAGCGAACTCTGCCAGAGGCAAGAAAGAAGACCAGTCCTCTTGGTTCTCTGAGACAAAACACCGGAGATATGTCTCTAAGCTCTGATTCAGACGCTCTGTCTGACCATTGGTCTGCGGATGAAAAGCCGAGGAAAATGACAATTGCATCCCCCGACGTAAACAAAATGCCCTCCAAAATTTGGACACAAACTGAGACCCCCTATCTGACACCACATCAGAAGGCAACCCATGAAGTCTAACGATCTCCCTAATGAACACCTGCGCCAGAGTTTTAGCATTAGGGAGTGCAGGAAGAGCAACGAAATGTGCCATCTTACTGAACCTGTCAACAACCACCAGTATGACAGTATTCCCTGACGACGGAGGAAGGTCCGTAATGAAGTCCATAGATAAATGAGTCCATGGACGCTCCGGAAGTTTCAAGGGTAAAAGGGTCCCAGACGGACGGGTATGAGGGGTTTTAGAGCGAGCACACACCCCACATGACGCGACAAAAGTTATAACATCTTTATTAGCATTAGGCCACCAAAACCGGCGAGAAAGGAGATCTAAAGTAGCCTTAAGGGTATGCCACGCTAAACAATATCGCTAACGGGATCGCTAAAAAACGTCACTATTTAGCGATCCCGTTAGCGATATTGTTCAGTGCGGCAGCTTCCAGCGACGAGCTTCCTGCTGTGATCTCGCTCGTCGCTGGAATCGTTCCGGACCCTATTTCATCGCTGGCGCTCCCGCTGGGTAAGTATCTTATCGCTGTGTGGCACCTTTTCTTAGCGATTTAGCGGTACTTTTGTACCGCTAAAGTCGTTAAGAAGATCGCTAACGGCGATAGCGTCGTTAACTATATCGCTAAATGTGGCCGCATTTAGCGATATAGAAACGATCCCGCTAGCGATCTCATTAGTATGCAACGCTAACGAGATCGCTAGCGGGATTGTTTAGTGTGGCAGTACCTTTACTCCCTGGATGTCCTGCTAGAGCAGAATTATGATGTGCCTCAATAACCTTTTGTCTCAACAGATTTGGGACAAACAGTCTCCCTGGAGGTCCTGCAGGGGCGTCCCCCTGAGCCTCTAACACCTCCTCCTCAAGCTCAGAAAATACAGCCGACACTACCACCCCCTCCTGAAGGATAGGACTCGGGTCATCCGTTTTCCCGGCCCCTGGGAAACTGCGAGACAAGGCATCAGCCTTTACATTCTTAGACCCCGGGCGATAAGTGACGACAAAATTAAACCTGGTAAAAAACAACGACCATCGAGCTTGTCTGGAATTCAGACGCTTAGCGGATTCCAAATACAACAGGTTCTTGTGATCAGTAATAACGGTAACCGGGTGGACTGCCCCCTCCAAAAAGTGACGCCATTCTTCAAAAGCTAACTTAATGGCCAAAAGTTCCCTATTGCCGATATCATAATTCCTTTCGGCGGACGACAATTTCTTAGAAAAGAAAGCGCACGGATGCCATTTACCAGGGGACGGACCCTGGGACAATATAGCACCCACCCCTACGTCAGACGCATCCACCTCCACAATGAACGGCTGAGATGCATCTGGTTGGATGAGAACGGGTGCCGAAGCAAAACATTTCTTCAAAGAGGAAAAGGCTTGGCAAGCTTTGTCCGACCATTTAGAAAAATCCGTCCCTTTTCTTGTCATGTCAGTGAGAGGTTTGACGACAGATGAGAAATTACAAATAAATTTCCGGTAGTAGTTAGCAAACCCCAAAAAAACGCTGCAGAGCCTTAAGATCCCCTGGCTGATCCCATTCAAGCACTGCTCTCACCTTTTCAGGGTCCATACGGAAACCGGAGGCTGACACCAAAAAACCCAAAAACTGAAGTTCCTGTACGGCAAATACACACTTCTCCAGTTTGGCGTATAGTTTATTGTCTCGCAAGATCTGCAACACCTGTCTCACATGCTCCTGATGAGACACAAGATCTGGCGAGTAAATTAAAATGTCGTCCAAATATACAACCACAAACAGCCCCACAAGGTGACGAAAAATGTCATTAACAAAATGTTGGAATACTGCTGGTGCAGTAGTCAGACCAAAAGGCATGACTAGGTTCTTATAATGTCCCTCCGGCGTGTTAAACGCCGTTTTCCACTCATCCCCCTCTTTTATCCTAATCAGATTATACGCCCCCCTGAGGTCCAATTTAGAAAACCATTTGGCGCCAACAATTTGATTGAAGAGATCAGGAATAAGAGGGAGTGGATACGGATCTCGAACAGTAATCCGATTAAGTTCGCGGAAATCCAAGCAAGGGCGTAGGCCTCCATCTTTCTTCTTCACAAAGAAGAACCCCGCGGCTACTGGGGAAGATGAAGGTCTAATATGCCCTTTGGCCAGACTTTCAGAAATATATCTTTCATAGCCTGCCTCTCAGGACCAGAAAGATTATACAACCTAGCTTTAGGCAACTTAGCATCAGGCAAGAGATTAATAGAGCAGTCATACACGCGATGAGGAGGCAACTTCTGACACCCCTCCTCAGAGAAAACATCCCCAAAATCCTCCAAAAAAGGAGGCAATGTACTAGGCACGACCGCACTAATGACTGTGTTCATGCAGTTGCTTTTGCAAAACTCACCCCATTGGCTTATTTCTCTGGACTGCCAATTAATCACAGGGTTATGTTTAACCAACCAAGGAAGTCCCAACACAATGGGAGTAGGTAGACCCTCCAACACATAACAAGATAATTGTTCCCTATGTATTGCCCCTACCCGAAGGTCAATGTTATGAACCTCATGAACAAAGCTACCTTGGCCGAGAGGCCTGGCGTCAATGGAGAATATAGGGATCGGTTTGACCAATACACTCAGATGCATACCTTGAGCCTGAGCAAACTGAGCATCAACCAGATTAGCCCCGGTACCACTATCAAGAAGAACAGACAATCTCTCCACTCTCGTACCAACTACCACCTCCACTGGTACAAGGAACTGAGAAGAACTGGCGGATGAAATACATACTCCCAGGTTGTCGTCCACCACACAACCTGGGATTAACAGTTTTCCGGCGACTTTTGGCTCAACAAGGCACGGGATGGACATTCTCCAACAAAATGTCCCTCTTTCCCGCAGAAAAAACATCTTCTAGTCCTGCGGCGTACCGCCAATCCCCTCCTACGAAATGATGTCCCTCCCAACTGCATAGGCTCATCCGAACAGACAAGGGGAACCTCAACATAAGGGACTTTAGTGGTAGGTGGAGAAACAACAGGGAGTGGGGTTACCTCACCCCTCTCCCGAAGCCGTCTATCAGTACGGATAGCTAAGGCCATAGCAGCCTACAGAGAAGGAGGAGACTCATAATGAGCCAAAACGTCTTTTAATTTATCAGAAAGCCCATGACAAAACTGGCTCCTAAGAGCTGGGTCATTCCACTGAGTATCTGTGGCCCATCTACGAAACTCAGAAGCAAATTCCTCTGCCGGACGATCTCCCTGCTGTATCTTATGTAATTTTGTCTCAGCAAGAGAGACCCGATCTGGGTCATCATATACCAATCCCAGGGCAGTAAAAAATTGATCTACAGACAGTAGAGCCGGGGATCCCGGAGGAAGGGAAAATGCCCAGGATTGAGGGTCCCCTTGCAGAAGTGAGATAACAATTCCCACTCTCTGCTCCTCACTCCCTGATGATCGAGGCCGAAGCCGAAAATACAATTTACATGCCTCCCGGAAGGTGAAAAATTTGTCTCGCCCACCAGTGAACCTGTCCGGGAGAGCTACTTTAGGTTCAACTCTGGTTTGCTCCAGGGGAGACAAAACTTTGGACTTAATGTCCGTCAGCTCCATGGATAATCCCTGCAACTGCAGAGCCAGCTGGGCTACTGGATCCATGGTAACTGGAGATAATTTTTACTGCCAGTGAAAATGTCACGCTGTCTAATGATATGTATACAATGTCAGTAAACTATTAATACAGGAACAACACTCTATACAACAACTAGTATAGCAACATCAGCATGTAAGTATAGAATAGATTTACCTGACACGATATCTGCTGAACTCAGGGTTAATCTTGAGGACTTGATGAGCTGAAACAGGAAAGAGGTGGACCGGGATCTAACCTGACCCTAAACTGGGGTCCTAACTAATCCCTCACCTTGGAGGTACTGATAATGGTTCAGAGGTCCAAGTCTCCAACCTAACCCTGTCTCCTATCAGACCCTGAACCTGTAATCAGTCCTAAGAAGGATCCTGACTACCACCAAAGGGATATGGGCTGATCATTGCTAAATACACAGATTAGACATATAAGACAGACAGGATAACACTCGCTTGCATACACACTCAAACACCAAAGGAACATAAATGGTCTGGGAAATAAACTCTAACCAAGTTGAGCTTAGAACAACTAAGGAGCTCACAACTAAAGTCTATACAGATTCATTCCTATCTGTGGTCTGCATGAAGGTTTCACTGGCAACTCCCCAAGCAGACAACCAGGAATTTAAAGGAAACCAATCAACAAATAATCAATTGCAGCCGGGAGAAACTGCACCCAGTCCCAGCACCGAGCACAGACAGAATTAACTCCCTAGCTGCCAAACACAAAGAAACAGCAGCTCAGCTGTGAGAAGTCAAAATGTGCAACCGCGACGATCTTCGTGGCAATGCACACATGACAGAACCTGTGTAAATGCATATATAGTGTAGTATAAGTGCGGTAATATAATCGCAGTCTTCCCCGGTTTCCATCGCTGATCCAGTCCTCTTCTGGTTCATGTTACTTCTATTCTGACATGCTGGATCACACCGGGGTTATGTCTGAGCCAAATGTTTCTTTTACAATGTAACTCTATGGAATCTTATTCTGATGCTCAATCGACTTGCAAAAGCGACTTTCAGATCCCACACAAAGCTCAGTCTGATTCGGCAAGTCGTAATATCTGGCATGTCACCCAGAACAGCACTGGAGCCACACTGGAAACTGGGAAAGGCAGTGATTGGTGGGTATATTAATGCACTTGCACTACACTACATACATAGTGTGCGCAGTAACCACTGACAGTCATCTCTTCTGATGCTTTGTAGACACAGAAGTACAGCCTGATTCAGATGTCCCTGCAGCACAGACATCTGAATGAGGCTTTACACTGACACAGTGTCAGTGTTCAGAGCACAGCAGCAAGATGATGTCACTGTTGTTCTGTGAATACTGGCTCTAACTGCAGCAGTGTGAACACGCCCACAGCCTGACATTGTACTACTAATACCAGGGTACCCACCTGTTCTCACTGCTGCAAGAAGCCTCCACTGTCGCAGAGTGCATCTTATTGTCAGCACTGTACTTACGCAAGCTTCAAACAGCAAGATATCTTGAGTAAACAGTATTTACTTCATACTGGATAAACATGAGATACAATTCAGTGTCACACAGTCTGTGGAGAAAACGAAACAGGAAGCAAAGGTAAAACAACCAACAACAAGAGAGTTTTCCTCCCACATTACAGCAAGCATATAACATTACACACTATCGCCATCTGCTGTCTGGTTAGTCCTCCTTTTACTTATAATAAGTCCCAATCTGTTGCATATGCCAATACCCTTTCTCAACAGTAAGGACTTATTCATTCAAACTCAACTTTCTTATTAGTCTCTGATGTTTATCAGCATTCAACGCCTTCATGAAAATGTCCGCTGTCATTTCTTCAGTAGGACAATACTCCAACTTCAAGACTCCTTGATCCTGATGATCTCTCAAGAAATGATATTTCACATCAATATGCTTGGTTCTTGGATTGACTCTTTCCATCTGAGCAAGAACAAGACATCCTTGATTGTCCTCTTTTAGTTTTGTTGGTTCCAACTGTGGTTGTACTAGGTCTGTTAACAATTGTCTTAACCACAGTACTTCTTGACTCGCATGTGCTGCTGCAACATATTCTGCTTCTGTTGAAGATAGTGTCACAATTGACTGTTTCTTACTTGTCCAACTTATTGGTCCACCTGAGAGAAAAAAAATATGTCCACTGGTAGATCTTCTGTCTGTTGGACCTCCAGCCCAATCTGCATCAACATATCCTGTTAAAATGCAATTATCACCTGTGGGTAATTTCAGCTTAACATTGCTAGTTCCTTTCAAATAAAGTATTACTCTCTTCACGGAGGTTGTTCCATGTAAATGTCTTCTATTAAATCTCCATTCAAAAAAGCTGTCTTTACATCCAGATGTCCTAGTTCCATCTGTTCCATTGCTGCAACTGTAAGTAAAGTTCTTATTGTAGTGTGTTTGACAACTGGAGCAAATGTTTCATCATAGTCTTCTCCATATTTTTGAGAATACCCTTTAGCTACGAGTCTTGCTCGATATCTTTCAGGTGTGCCATCTGTTTGGTATTTTACTTTAAAAATCCATTTACATCCTATGGCTTTTCTTCCTTCTGGCAAATCTGTTAGTGTCCATGTATTTGAATCATGCATGGATTTAATTTCTGTTTCTGTTGCTTCAATCCAATTATTAGCTTCTTCTTCAGGAAGTTTAGATATGTCTTCCCAAGAGGTAGGCTCATAGATTTTTCTTATACTTGTCTTGTATGAGAGACGTTTTGGTGGTTTTCCTTTGTTCTCTCTTATTGAACGTCTTGGTTCTGTGTCTGTTTGTAGTTATGATTCTTCACTTTCAGTATTTTGTTCTTCATTAATTTCTACTTCTTTCTCATCAGATATTTCTTCAGTTATGTCACTATTGTTTTTCTCATTTGTTTCAACTGAAAGCATAATGTCTTCATTTAAATCTTCAATGAATGTCACACTGTTACTCACTGTAACTGTCTGTTTTGGGATCTAAGATACTATATCATTTGCAGTTTTCACTATATCCAACGAATATTCCTTCCATGGATCTGTTTTGAAGTTTGGAACGTTTTTCTGTTGGAATGAATATAAAAACTTTACATCCAAAACTTTTAAATGATTGACACTTGGTTTCATACCTTGCCACAGTTCATATGGAGTTTTCTTCAGTTTTCTGGAAAAAAGTTGGTTCTGTAGATATGTAGCTGTCATTGCTGCCTCACCCCAATATTTCTCTGGTAGTTTAGAATCTGTCAGCATACATCTCATCATTTCTGTTAGAGTTCTGTTTTTCCTTTCTGCTACTCCATTTTGTTCAGGTGTGTATGGAACAGTTTTCTGATGTTCTATTCCATTTTGTCTTAAGTAGTCTTCTATTCTGTGACCTGTAAATTCACCTCCATTATCACTTCTGATGACAATTGGCTTCCTTTGAAATTTGTTACTTGATCTTGTTACATAGTCTGCAAGTTTATCAAAAACTTCACTTTTGTTCTTAATTAAGTATGTGACTGTGTATCTTGAGTAGTCGTCTATAAAAGTCAACATGTATCTATTGCCTCCTGATGTAGTCACTTTTATGGGTCCACATGTGTCAGTATGCACCAAATCAAGTGGTCTTTCGCTTTTCATCTCACTTTCTTTTGGAATAGATATCTGTTGTGACCACGCACCACAATTGTGGGTTACCAGAGCAATGGGGTACTCAGAGCCGAGCCCATGGAAGTCTATGGGGTTGTCACAGGTAGCGGTGGCTCGGTCTGTGGCCCTGGCGGTCAGGCGTATGTTGGGGGGTATATTTACAGGGGATAGGTATATATACAGTTCGTGACGCCACCTGTAGTTTTCTGATCACTAAGACCAGCGCTGCTGTAGATCTCTGAGGGGATGGTGTGGCAGCTAGATGTCGGGTCCCCTACAGGTGGGACTCTTCCCTCAGGTCGATAGTTATGGTGGGGTTGTGCAGGGATGCAATTAAATAACTCAGTCTCACACATAAAAGCTTCTTTCCATACCTTTTACTTCAAGTTGTTCAGGCAGGTCCCAGGGAGGCTGTTCGGGGTGGATGAATGCACGTAGCGGTAACAGTTGAGCAGGCTACAGGCCTCCTTCTCTTTCCGAATGATGAGTGAGTCCAAGCTTGCCTGTAGCTAAGTTAACTCTATAGTTTTCAGCTTTTCCCACTAGCTGTACTGCCCGGCCGGTTTTGTGATAGAGCCTTATAAGTGGTGAACTAAGTACTTTCTTTTGCCGCGCGCCGGACTCAGAAGCCTTGTTCTCCTGACTCGGTTACGTACTGGCACTCTAAGGGCGGCTTTCTGCAACCTAAGGTCCAGTAAGACTCTGGTTTTTCTATCACTATGCCTGGAGCTATAGTGACGCTTCGGTCCCCAGTGACCGGTGACAATGTGCAGGATAATCCAATCCTTAAGGCACTTCTGAATCCTTCCCACTATGCCCTTCGCCCTGCTTCTGCTTTCAATGTAGCACTGAAGCGTGAAGATAGAAAGTCAGTTTTCTTCCTTGGTCTCACTGAGTAACTCTCAGTTTCCTCAAAGTTCAGACTGAGTAAAAGGTAACTCTGACTAGACTCGGGATGATAACTAGTCATCCGTTACTAGACTCCACTTCGTTGAATTGGCAGGAACTAATCTTCTGCTCACCCAGAGCTCTGACAGGAATCCTCACTGTCTAAGAAGAACTAGCCCTGATTGCTCTGTACGATGACAGGAAGCTAGACTCACTCTCTACTGTGCTACACGTCACTCCCCTATACACCCTGTGGGTGTGTGTCTGAAGTGTAAGTGAGTGATGACAAGCTTTAACTGTTACCTTACTGTGCATTCTCCAGATCCTGTGTTCCTTACATACCAGGGCTACACATTCCCCCTTGGTAAAATACAGCACTCCCGGGCTGTGAAATATAAGAAGAAATTTTGTTTTACATAAACAAGTAAACATTTTAAACTCATCCCATCCGGGAGGTACGGATTTCTTGAACGTTGCATTATAACATTAGACATAGAAAAAATACAAAATACTAAATAGACATTTTCATATAAATAGATGACAATATTCTTGTGAAGGACCCGCACCAAACCTTCAACGTGGGTCCTGGGTGGGCTGCAGGACATCTGAATGCAGACCTCACTCAGTGCCTCACCATACGGGTTTTATGTTCAGAGGTAGGTGTGCTGGTAGAGAATGCACAAAGTGCAACTATATACAAGATCAGTTCTTGGGCTGGCTCAGTCCTCAGCCTCAGAGTCCATCATGAAACATTTTCAAGTAATTTACATATCATAACAATACTTTATACAATTATCCATACTTAGTAAACTAGTTTGCTAGGACTACTTTTGATAATGAATAGGTATCTTCCCTTTCGTTGTACGTTCTGATCTACGTGGAGTAGCTTCAGGTATATTAAGCTCTAACCCAACTGTTCTACGTAACGGCAAACTATAGAACTGTCTCAATCTTTCTATGGATCTGGCAAGCGTACTGATGGCTGGGCGGTGTGAGTCAGCTTCACCAGGGGTTCCCATAGCATGGGGCGCTGCTTCCGATGATTCTTCCTCTTGAGGTTCCGCAGGTTGGGGTGCTGCTGGAGTAGGTAACTCCTGAACTGGCTCAACTGGCACCATGGGCACAACTGGAGGTAGAACTTCCTCTTGTGGCTGATAAAACTGCAACACCGGAATTATTACAGCATCTCCCAGTCTCGGCCAATCTGCAGGGAAATCTCCCAGATCCGTGTGTATGACCTCTTCTTTTCTTTCTTCTTGATTGATGACAGAGTTCTCTTCACGAAACTTTAAGGGTTCTGGACACAATTTCAAATGGTCTCTGGACACAGTGGATATTGTTCTTCCTCCGTCCTTACTGATGATACAAACTTTTCTATTGTCATATTTGGAATCTTGTACGACGTAGGGTTCTTGCTCCCACTGGTTATCCAATTTGTGCATTTTCCTTTTCAATACCACTTCTCCAGGCATCAAAGGCTTGGCAGGAGCATTCCTGTTGTAAATATCTTCCTGTTTTTCCCGTGCCTTGTTGAGACTTTCTTCTACACAGACTTGCACCCTTCTGTATTGCTCTTGCCGATTGATGTCCCAGTTTTCAATGGCGTCATCTGCCTCTGGTTCTACCACTCCAAGTTCTAAATCCATTGGTAGTCTTCCGGGCCTTGCTCTCATAAGATAGGCTGGAGTGCAGTTAGTGGAACTTACAGGTATATGGTTATACAAGTCAACCAAATCAGGTAGTAAGTCCGGCCATCGATTTCTGTCTTCCAACGGTATGGATTTCAACAAATCAAGGACAATGTGGTTCATTTTCTCGCAAAGACCGTTGGTTTGAGGATGGTATGGTGTTGTTCTAATTTTCTTACACCATACATGTGACAGAATTCCTTGAATAGATCAGCTTCGAAAGCAGGTCCTTGATCGGTTAATACTTGCTCCGGATACCCATGCGGTCTGCAGAAGCTTGCTTGAAAGGTTTTTGCTGCCGTCACTGCTGTCTGATCCTTAACTGGTACAACCACCAGAAATCTAGAGTAATGGTCCACCATGGTCAAGGCGTATGAGTATCCAGATCTACTTGGCGACAGTTTGACGTGGTCCAGGGCCACAATCTCCAAGGGATGAGTCGTCCGGATAGGCTGCAGGGGCGCCCTCTGACTACCGTAGTCCTTTCTTCTGAGACCACAGGGTCCACAGTTCCGACACCACCTCTCGATGGAGCTGCGCATCCCTACCCAGTAGAACCGGCACCTCAACAGGGTCTCCAGCTTTCTCCAGCCAAAGTGTCCTGCTTGATCATGGTATGCTTTCAACACCATTTGGACGTCTGCCTTGGGGACCACTATTTGCCAGACCATCTCGTGGGTCCTGGGATTGACGTATCTCCTGCACAACTTCTCACGGTATAGGAATAACCTGCTTCTCTCGTTCCACAGGAGCTTTGCTGACATAGGTGCATCTTTTTCCAAGGAGGAACCTTCCTGTCTTAACAACTCCTTGATACGGCTGACCACTGGATCGCTGTCCTGAGTCTCTTTCCAGCTGTGATGGGGTAAAGGATTTAACGTTGCACCATACTGCTTTCTGTAGACTCGATGCTCGTGGACTACCCCATTTCGATGGAACGCAGGTAGCTCAATTTCTTCCAGGTCGTCCGATTCTTCCTCCGTGTCAGAGTCATGCGGCATTCGGGACAATGCGTCAGCATTAGCATTCTTTCGGCCTGCCCGGTACTTGATAGTAAACTGGTAATTGGACAACCGAGCCATCCAACGCTGCTCCATGGCGCCAGCTTGGCCGTTTCCAGGTGCGTTAGCGGGTTGTTGTCTGTGTACGCCGTGAACTTGTTGGAGGCCAGATAGTGCTTAAATCTTTCAGTAATGGCCCAGACCAGCGCCAGAAACTCCAGCTTGAAGCTGCTATAATTTTCCGGATTCCTCTCAGTTGGCCTGAGTTTTCTGCTGGCATAAGCGATGACTTTTTCTTGGCCATTCTGCTTCTGACTGAGAACTGCTCCTAAACCTTCATTACTAGCATCGGTGTACAGCAGGAACGGTTGGCTGTAATCAGGATATGTCAAGATCTCATCACCTGTAAGGATCTCTTTCATCTTTTGGAATGCTTCAGCCTGTTCCTTACCCCAATTGAAGGGAGGGTTTCTGCTCTTTAGGGATTGGCCTACTAGGAGGTCCTGTAGAGGCGCTGCCTTCTTCGTGTAATCTTTCACGAACCTTCTGTAGTAACCCGTTAGTCCCAGGAACTGTCGCACTTCCTTGAGGTTCTTCGACTCCGGCCACTTCTGGATGGCAGTGACTTTCTCTGGGTCCGGCGCTACTCCTTCCGAACTGACGATGTGCCCCAAATATTGTACCTTCTGTTTGAGTAGATGGCATTTTGAGGGTTTCAACTTCATCCCGTACCTGGACAGGGACTCAAATACTTCTGCCAGGTGCTTCAGATGGTCCTCATATGTCTTGGAGTACACGATGACGTCGTCTAAGTATAGCAGCACGGTTTCAAAATTGAGATGTCCCAGGCAGTTCTCCATCACTCTCTGAAATGTTCCTGGGGCACTGCTGAGCCCAAACGGCATTCTGTCGAACTCACAGAGCCCCATTGGGGTGGTGAAAGCCGTTTTCTCACGATCCTCCTCAGCCACAGCCACTTGCCAGTATCCACTAGTCAGATCAAGGGTAGAAAAGTAGTTAGCCGTTTTCAGAGCAGCTAATGACTCCTCTATACGTGGTAACGGGTATGCATCCTTGTGTGTTATGCGGTTCACCTGCCTGTAATCCACACACATTCTCAAGCTACCATCTTTCTTTCTAACCAGGACTAGAGGTGCTGCCCAGGGACTACAACTATCCCTGATTACTCCGGCTTCTTTCATATCTCGCAACATTTCCTTAGCCTTCTGATAATGGGCTGGGGGTATAGGCCTATACCGCTCTTTGATGGGAGGATGACTGCCTGTAGGGATATGATGTTGTACTCCCTTAATTATCCCAAAATCAAGTGGATTCTTGCTAAATACTTGGGCGTACTCTTGCACCACCCGTAATACCCCTTGCTTCTGGTGAGCGGGAGTGGTGTCCGTCCCAACATGGAGTTGCTGACACCATTCCGCCACCTGGGTTGCCGGGTCATTGTCCTCCGCTATTTGGCGGGAGTCTAAGGACTCAGCCGGGAGAATAGAATTATTGTCAACAGCATGTAGTTTAGCAATGGTTGCATAACGGGGTAAATTTACCTCATCATCTCCCCAGTTGAGAAGCCGTACCGGTACTCTTCCATTCACCACTTCCACTACTCCCCTAGCAGTCATAAGTGTAGGTCTATGTTCTGAATGGTGGGGTTCTACTACAGCTTGGTAATTCTGTCCTCTCAGACCTATGGCTGCCCTGCACCAGATTATCATTTCACTCATTGGGGGTATCACAATGGGATTCGAGTCAGTGACCCGTACATTACCAATTTCGCCGTCTGTAAGCTTCGCTTGCTGCTGACACACCAGGGCCCGGATCTCTCTTTGGATTACTCCTTTCTGCCTTGGTCGGGCAATCTCAGCGAGCTGTTGGAGTAAGAACACAACTTCTCCCAAACAATTACTGATAATGTTAGTACCCAAAATTATATTTAAACCGTTCTCCTCATTTACAGTCTTTACTACCAGAAGCCCCTGGTCTTTCAACTCCTCTCTGCCCACTTTCACATCTACACATTTTGTCCCGAGTACTTCTACAGGAAGACCATTAGAAGCATACACGGTAAAGTCAGGGCTCGGGGGTTTAAGACTGTCCATTGACCAGAACTTAGTATATAGGGCATCAGGTATTAGGGTCACCTGAGACCCAGTGTCTAACAATGCCGGAACAGCAATACCATCTAGAATGATAGACAGGTAGGGTCGTCCACCCACATACCTGCGGTTCCAGTCTAGGGGGCCTGACGGGTCTCCTCCTGGGTGTTGGCCCTCAGACCCAGGTTCTGCCCGTTTAAAGAACACTGTGGAGACATATGACCTTTCCGGTTGCATCGGTAACAGGTGATCTCCCGACGAGGAGGGTGTTGATCAGAGGTCGCTCCTGAGGGTGGCGTTGTCCTCCTCCGGGGGGGCGACGTCTTCCTTCTTCTACGGTTCATCCACGGAACGTCTTCTGGGCAGTCCGCTAATAAGATCTTCCCTTCTTCCTCTTTCCGCAGCTGCAGGGCACTCATCACAGCAGCCAGATTTTTAGTCAGCTGGCGCACCTCTGAGCGCAGACAGTCCAATTCACTAGGCGGTGTCACCTGCGTTTTTGCTTTGGCCACTAGCGGGGAAAAGGGGGTTACTGCCGGTTCCAGAGTGACTTCAGCCTGATGATGTTGGGTTGCCACCTCAGGTTTGCCCAGGGGCCGCAGCCCTTTTATTGCCATGTCCTTTAGGGCATCAAAGGTAGCATCAGGGTGATCTAAAGACCACCAATTCACAGTTCTGCGTTCCGCTTGGGACCTCAGTCCCTGCACAAATTGTTCTTTCAGCATCTTATTTTCATCAATGACACTTATGGTATTAACCTGCTTGAGGGCTCTCAGGGCCCCTTGTAGTCGGCAGGCATAGTCCCTTATGCTGTCACTTGGTTGCTGTGAACAGTTATAGAATGCCATCCGGAGATCTGTTTCGGTGCGATCTTCAAAAATGGCCTGTAACTTTAAGAGGATTGCAGGCACCAACTCCTGGTCCGTGGTAGCCCAAGTCTCCACTTCTCTTTCAGCAGCGCCAGTTAGCTGCCCTATTAATACTGCAGCTTTTTGCCTCTCAGACATAGAGTACATTTCCAGGACACTGCATATCTTCCGTTTGAATCCTGCTAAAGTGCCTGGCTCGCCGCTGTACTGGGGAAGCCATTTCGCCCCAGGCATATATGGAAGCGTTAGTGGCATGAGCGGGACCACCGGACTGGGTGCTGGGCCTGCGCCCCCTTCTGGCGCTACAACGCCACGCGGTGCGGAGTCGGGGCCTCCGGCTGGGGCCGCACTGTCGGCCGGTTGTTGCAACATATTAGCGCCCCCTTGGTTAAACGGAGCCTACCGGTTTCAGAAGCTGCTATTTCACAGGCACAGCAGTAGGAACAGGACCTTCGTCGCAGGCGCTCTGATGTCAGAGCGTCCACTTCCTGTCGCAGGACCTGCCGCTGAGTCAGAGCCGGGGGCGTGTCCAAGACTTTGCGCGCTCCTTCAGGTACGCCCACCTTCTTCTCCAGCGCCTCAGGGCGCGAATATGGCGGCAAATATGGCGGTATTTGGCGCCAAACAATAGCAACAGTCTTTTTCACCAAAACACTCCACAGGCACACAGGGCTCGCAATTCTGCAAGTTTCGTATCCTGTTCGTGACGCCAAGTTTTTGTTGTGACCACGCACCACAATTGTGGGTTACCAGAGCAATGGGGTACTCAGAGCCGAGCCCATGGAAGTCTATGGGGTTGTCACAGGTAGCGGTGGCTCGGTCTGTGGCCCTGGCGGTCAGGCGTATGTTGGGGGGGTATATTTACAGGGGATAGGTATATATACAGTTCGTGACGCCACCTGTAGTTTTCTGATCACTAAGACCAGCGCTGCTGTAGATCTCTGAGGGGATGGTGTGGCAGCTAGATGTCGGGTCCCCTACAGGTGGGACTCTTCCCTCAGGTCGATAGTTATGGTGGGGTTGTGCAGGGATGCAATTAAATAACTCAGTCTCACACATAAAAGCTTCTTTCCATACCTTTTACTTCAAGTTGTTCAGGCAGGTCCCAGGGAGGCTGTTCGGGGTGGATGAATGCACGTAGCGGTAACAGTTGAGCAGGCTACAGGCCTCCTTCTCTTTCCGAATGATGAGTGAGTCCAAGCTTGCCTGTAGCTAAGTTAACTCTATAGTTTTCAGCTTTTCCCACTAGCTGTACTGCCCGGCCGGTTTTGTGATAGAGCCTTATAAGTGGTGAACTAAGTACTTTCTTTTGCCGCGCGCCGGACTCAGAAGCCTTGTTCTCCTGACTCGGTTACGTACTGGCACTCTAAGGGCGGCTTTCTGCAACCTAAGGTCCAGTAAGACTCTGGTTTTTCTATCACTATGCCTGGAGCTATAGTGACGCTTCGGTCCCCAGTGACCGGTGACAATGTGCAGGATAATCCAATCCTTAAGGCACTTCTGAATCCTTCCCACTATGCCCTTCGCCCTGCTTCTGCTTTCAATGTAGCACTGAAGCGTGAAGATAGAAAGTCAGTTTTCTTCCTTGGTCTCACTGAGTAACTCTCAGTTTCCTCAAAGTTCAGACTGAGTAAAAGGTAACTCTGACTAGACTCGGGATGATAATTAGTCATCCGTTACTAGACTCCACTTCGTTGAATTGGCAGGAACTAATCTTCTGCTCACCCAGAGCTCTGACAGGAATCCTCACTGTCTGAGAAGAACTAGCCCTGACTGCTCTGTACGATGACAGGAAGCTAGACTCACTCTCTACTGTGCTACACGTCACTCCCCTATACACCCCTGTGGGTGTGTCTGAAGTGTAAGTGAGTGATGACAAGCTTTAACTGTTACCTTACTGTGCATTCTCCAGATCCTGTGTGCCTTACATACCAGGGCTACACATATCCTTGTGGCTTTGGATTTTATACAACATTCACATCTTATGGTAATTGAGCAATCTGATATCTTTAAATCTTTTGTCAATTCTTTTCTCTGTAGCTTCCTTATACTGTCCGGGTGTCTATGTCCTAGACGTCTATGCCACATGTGAATACAGTTTTTGTGATCATGTGTACATACCTTCATCTGTTCCTTTGGTTTGTCAAAATGATATAATTGTTCATCTGCCTTGACTTTGGTTATCATCTTGTTTCCTGCAATTGCACACTCATTGTCTTTGAATTTTACTGTAAGTCCTTTTGCTGTTAAACGTTTCACAGATAATAATCCGCCTTCCAATTTTGGAACATACAACACATCCTGTACAAGTATCTTTGAATCTTGTCCGAACTTGTTTGAACAATTTAGCATACCTTGTCCGATACCTTCTGCGGTTATTTTGCTTCCATCTGCAAGATAAATGGCTTCTTTCTTATCTAAATCAAGATCAGTAAAGAAATTCTTGTCACTTGTCATATGACTCGTTGCTCCTGAATCAATAGACCAACCAAGTGATGATTTCTTGTCTGTTATTTTGAATGTGCCATTCCAATTATTCTCACATGAATCGGAAATTGTGTTTTTCACTTTCTGTGTATGCTTTTTATGTTGTAATTTTTGTTCTGCTTTCCATATGGTACAGTCTTTCTTTAAATGACCTTTTTTCTTACATCTGAAGCATTCTCTTGTCTCTTTATTATAGGGCTTTTTAAATTCTGTAGCTTTAAGAGCGTTTTCACTGTCCTTTTCAGTAGAAGAATCATTGCTTTGTTCTTTTCTTCTCTGATATTCATCTATTAGTCTTGTTTTCACAAAATCCAATGTAGTGTCAGTTTCTGGTCTCGTCTCAAGGGCATTTATCAAGGCTGTATACGAATCTGGTAAACTGCTCAACAATATAGCTGCTATATGACTTTCTTTAATGTCTTCACCAATAGATCTTAGCTGTGATATCACTTCCATTATTGAGAATATGTGCTTCTGCATGTTGTCATTTGCACTCAATCTCATACTGTAAAGCTTTCTTAATAAAAATAATTTGTGATTCAAGCTAGGTCTTTCATACAGTTTTCTTAATGCTTCCCACATTCCTTTTACTGTTTCTTCATTTCTTATATGTATTAATTGAGCATCATCCACTAATAAGCTAATGGTGGCTCTCGCTTGTCTATTCTTTTTATCCCATGTCTGATTATCTTGATCTGGTCTTTCTGTAACAATTACTTCCCATAAATCATCCTTAGATAACAACATCTCTACTTTAAATTTCCATAACTGATAATTTTCACTATTCAGTTTAGCTACTGTGAATTTCAGTTATGTGTTATTCATCATCTTTATATAGACTTACTTGTTTAGAGAGTTGTACTGAAGATATTCTCCTGTTTTTTCTTTTTTTACTTTCTTTCTTCTGATAGTTCCTGTATGTCCTGCTTGTGTTGAATTCTCTGTAATTATATCCAGCTCCTGGGGTTATGAATTCCTTTGTCACTCTGTATCTGGATTTATTTCCTTCTGTTTACAGAGCTTATCTGTGTGCTCCGTTATCTGGGGTTATAAACCGCGATCCTTCTGCCTGGGCTTGTAGTGTCTGGAATGCGTAGTGTCTGGGGTGTCTGGGATGCGTAGTGTCTGGGGTGTCTGGGATGTCTGGGCCCATAACCTGTCGCAGAGTGCATCTTCTTATCGTCAGCACTGTACTTACGCAAGCTTCAGACAGCAACATATCTTGAGTAAACAGTATTTACTTCATACTGGATAAACATGAGATACAATTCAGTGTCACACAGTCCGTGGAGAAAACGAAACAGGAAGCAAAGGTAAAACAACCAACAACAAGAGAGTTTTCCTCCCCACATTACAGCAAGCATATAACATTACACACTATCGCCATCTGCTGTCTGGTTAGTCCTCCTTTTACTTATAATAAGTCCCAATCTGTTGCATATGCCAACATCCACCACAGCCAAAGCCCTGCTCTCACCGCTCAGAGCAGGATGAGAACCGGTGTAACAGGCCAGATTAACCCCCGACCAGAGTATACTCGGGTATAAAATGGCCTAGGCCAGATTATACCCCTCCGAGTCAGAATATACCCCTGCTGCTGTAGATCATTTTTTTCAGGATTTTGAGAACCATTGAGTGATATACTCAATAAAGGGGCCCCAGGCAGCACACAGGGCCCCAGGCAGCGCACAGGGGCCCCAGGCAGCATACAGAGGCCCCTGGCAGAGCACAGGGGCCCCAGGCAGCATACAGGGGCCTCTGGCAGCGCACAGGGGGCAGAGACAGCACATGGGGGAAGAGACAGCGTGCAGGGCCCCCCTGTGCATTGTCTGGGGCCCCGTTATTGAGTATATCACTCAATCCTGTGCAATGTCTGGGGCCCCTGTGCCATGTCTTGGGCCCCTGTGTGATGTCTGGGGCCCTTGGGCTATGTCTGGGGCCCCATTCTTGAGTATATCACTCTATCCTGTGCGATGTCTGGGGCCCCTGTGCCATGTCTTGGGCCGCTGGGTGATGTCTGGGGACCCTGTGCTATGTCTGGGGCCCCATTCTTGAGTATATCACTCAATCCTGTGCGATGTCTGGGGCTCCTGTGCCATGTCTGAGGCCCCTTGTGCTGTCTGAGGCCCCATGCGTTGTCTCTGCCCCCCCCCGTGCACTGCCTGGAGCCCATGTGCACTGCCTGGGGCCCCTGTGCACTGACTGGGGCCCCTTTATTAAGTATATCACTCAATGGTTTTCAAAAGCATAAAAAATCTGATCTACTATATCCGGGGTATATTCTGGACCAGAGGGGTATAAAATGGCCTAGGCCACTTTAACCCCGGGTATATTCTGGGTGGGAGGGTTAATCTGGCCTGTTACACTGGCAATACCAGACTGCTAGACCTTTGCTCACTGCATCTGCCGAACCCTCTGTCACCGCTGAAAACTGTGCATGAGGGGTGACGGGGGGGAAATTGTAGCTATGCGTACAGCGCCACAAAAAATGGAGCCTGTCTCCACTTACAATTGTGAACTGGGCACCCCATGGTCTTTGGAAATGCCTCATGACTTTCATAAGTGACACAACGTGCAAAAATCCTGGTGCAAAACATGATAAATGCTCACCATGGTGTTTTAAATCAGTGTGGCACGTGGACCACTAAGGCCTCTTTCACACATCCGTTTTTTGACTTCAGGCGTGATCCGGCGTGTTGTTAAAAAAACGGATCCGGTACCGGATGCGTTTTTTTTACCATTGACTTTCATTAGCGCTGGATCATGCCTGATGTCATTGCGTTGTATCCGTTTTTGTCCGGATCCGGCGGAAATGTACATTCCGGCGGCTGGATAAAACGGTGCCTGCAACGTTTTTATTTTTAACCTGAGCCGCCTGATAGTGCCTGAAGCGGCGCATCAGGCGGCCGGAAATAATACAAGTGAATGGAACCGTATCAGACTTTTGTGCAATCCGTCAAAAGTCTGATCCGGATTCTGGAAATCAGGGACTACTACTACTACTACTACTACTACATTTTCCACTGTCTCCGGTCATCCAAACCCTCTTTTTCCGGGTTCAAAAGTTCAGGTCGGATCCAGCAAAAAAAAGGATCAGTTTTTTCATTTCAGCGCCGTATCCGTCCCTTCAGGTGTTCGCCGGATCATGCCTGACACAAAATAACTGATGTGTGAAAGCAGCCTAAGTCAGGGCCTGGGTGCAACTGCAACCCTTACATCCCCAATAGCTATGTCACTGCACCCCCAAGTAGATAGAAGGGTGATGGGCTCAATAAAAACTACCCAGTGTAAATCTTGTAAAAGGGCCACTGCCCTACCCATGTGCCTTTGATAATACTAATTTCTTATGTGGGCCCTTCAGACATCAGGGCCCAGGTGTGACTGCTGTTGAAGATCAACATCTCGCTTCAATAGAGCTGCAATCCCTGATATGACCCCTAAGCCGAAGTGGTGCTGTTTCACAATCAGCTTTTTCTCTCATCCTGTACTCTCCCATTAAGACCCCCATCATTTTCCCCTATGGACTGCTGACTGCTCTCCGTACGTTTCACTTATTTCTAGATCTGTCCCATGTCCTATTCTCATCGCATTTCCTGCCCCTTTCTATTATGGGACGCCGTGCTTAAAGCTTTGTCCGGCGGTGACGTCCACGTCCTGTTTTCAAGGAAGGAGGACAATCTGGATCCTTCTTCATATTGTCCTGTTCGGGGAGGCTTGTGTCCCGGACTCTATTTATATGGATATTCCATCCATACTGGGGCTAGGAAACTTCCTGGAAATGGTCACAAATGCGAAAATTCAATTTCCATGTAAAAAAAATGTTCAATTACTACCAAAGTGAGAAATTGGAACTACTCACCAGCAACATCTGAGGCGAGTCGCCGCATACCCTGTATACAGGGTACATGTGAGGCGGGTGACCGTATACTCTATATACAGGTTACATGTGAGGTGGATGACCGTATACGCTATATACAGAGTACATGTGAGGCGGGTGACCGTATAAGCTGTATACAGGGTACATGTGAGGCAGGTGACCGTATATGCAATATACAGGGTACATGTGAGGTGGGTGACCGTATACTCTGTATACAGGGTACATGTGAGGTGGGTGACCGTAAACACTGTATACAGGGTACATGTGAGGCGGGTGACCATATGCTCTATATACAGGGTACATGTGAGGCAGGTGACCGTATACTCTATATACAAGGTACATGTGAGGCGGGTGACCGTATACTCTATATACAGAGTAAATGTGAGGCAGGTGACCATATACTCTATATACAGGGTACAAATTAACAATGTACATCATCGGGGAAGATTTACTAACTTAGTCCTATAATTGTAAACCTACACTAGAGTCAACATGCACCAAAATGATCTTATCAGTTCACACTGGATTGATGCATCTTTACTCTCTAGTCGAATCTTGCACAATTTATTGGTTTTGCTTACTTTGCACCATCTTTTGAGCCAAATCTATGGCACATCATTGCATTTAATGAAGGCTCCTAGACTTACCACGAAGTCTGTACCGCGATCCATGCAGGAGCTGAGCGGTTCTTTTTCAGCAATTGGTGGAGTTTTACCCCTTCATGACCTTGCCATTTTTTGCAATTCTGACCAGTGTCCCTTTATGAGGTAATAACTCAGGAACGCTTCAACGGATCCTAGTGATTCTGAGATTGTTTTTTCGTGACATATTGGGCTTCATGTTAGTGGTAAATTTAGGTCGATAATTTTTGCATTTATTTGTGAAAAAAATGGAAATTTGGCGAAAATTTAGAAAATTTTGCAATTTTCAAATTTTGAATTTTTATTCTGTTAAACCAGAGAGTTATGTGACACAAAATAGTTAATAAATAACATTTCCCACATGTCTACTTTACATAAGAAAAATTTTGGAAACAAAATTTTTTTTGTTAGGAAGTTATAAGGGTTAAAAGTTGACCAGCAATTTCTAATTTTTACAGCAAAATTTACAAAACCATTTTTTTTTGGGACCACCTCACATTTGAAGTCACTTTGAGGGGTCTATATGGTAGAAAATACCCAAAAGTGACACCATTATAAAAACTGCACCCCTCAAGCTACTCAAAACTACATTCAAGAAGATTATTAACCCTTCAGGCGCTTCACAGGAACTAAAGCAACGTGGACGAAAAAAATGGACATTTTAATTTTTCCAACAAAAAATTTATTTTAGCATCAATTTTTTCATTTTTGCATTGGCAACAGGATAAAATGGATCCTAAAATTTGTTGGGCAATTTCTCCTGAGTACACAGATACCTCATATGTGGTCATAAACCACTGTTTGGGCGCACGGCAGGGCTCAGAAGGGAAGGAGCGCCATTTTGGAATGCAGACTTGATGGAATGTTCTGCGGGCGTCATGTTGCGTTTGCAGAGCCCCTGATGTGCCTAAACAGTAGAAACCCCCCACAAGTGACCCCATTTTGGAAACTAGACCCCTAAGGAGCTTCTCTAGATGTACAGGTCCTTCTCAAAAAATTAGCATATAGTGCTAAATTTCATTATTTTCCATAATGTAATGATTACAATTAAACTTTCATATATTTTAGATTCATTACACACCAACTGAAATTTGTCAGGTTTTTTATTGTTTTAATACTGATGATTTTGGCATACAACTCCTGATAACCCAAAAAACCTGTCTCAAAAAATTAGCATATCAAGAAAAGGTTCTCTAAACGACCTATTACCCTAATCTTCTGAATCAACTAATTAACTCTAAACACATGCAAAAGATTCCTGAGGCTTTTAAAAACTCCCTGCCTGGTTCATTACTCAAAACCCCCATCATGGGTAAGACTAGCGACCTGACTGATGTCAAGAAGGCCATCATTGACACCCTCAAGCAAGAGGGTAAGACCAGAAAGAAATTTCTCAACAAATAGGCTGTTCCCAGAGTGCTGTATCAAGGCACCTCAATAGGAAGTCTGTTGGAAGGAAACAATGTGGCAGAAAACGCTGTACAACGAGAAGAGGTGACCGGACCCTGAGGAAGATTGTGGAGAAGGACCGATTCCAGACCTTGGGGGACCTGAGGAAGCAGTGGACTGAGTCTGGTGTAGAAACATCCAGAGCCACCGTGCACAGGCGTGTGCAGGAAATGGGCTACAGGTGCCGCATTCCCCAGGTAAAGCCACTTTTGAACCATAAACAGTGGCAGAAGCGCCTGACCTGGGCTACAGAGAAGCAGCACTGGACTGTTGCTAAGTGGTCCCAAGTATTTTTTTCTGATGAAAGCAAATTTTGCATGTCATTCGGAAATCAAGGTGCCAGAGTCTGGAGGAAGACTGGGGAGAAGGAAATGCCAAAATGCCTGAAGTCCAGTGTCAAGTACCCACAGTCAGTGATGGTGTGGGGTGCTATGTCAGCTGCTGGTGTTGGTCCACTGTGTTTCATCAAGGGCAGGGTCAATGCAGCTAGCTATCAGGAGATTTTGGAGCACTTCATGCTTCCATCGGCTGAAATGCTTTATGGAGATGAAGATTTCATTTTTCAGCACGACCTGGCACCTGCTCACAGTGCCAAAACCACTGGTAAATGGTTTACTGACCATGGTATTACTGTGCTCAATTGGCCTGCCAACTCTCCTGACCTGAACCCCATAGAGAATCTGTGGGATATTGTGAAGAGAAAGTTGAGAGACGCAAGACCCAACACTCTGGATGAGCTTAAGGCCGCTATCGAAGCATCCTGGGCCTCCATAACACCTCAGCAGTGTCACAGGCTGATTGCCTCCATGCCACGCCGCATTGAAGCAGTCATTTCTGCAAAAGGATTCCCGACCAAGTATTGAGTGCATAACTGAACATTATTATTTGATGTTTTTTTTGTTTGTTTTTAAAAAACACTTTTATTTTATTGGACTGTTGAAATATGTTAATTTTTTGAGACAGGTTTTTGGGTTATCAGGAGTTGTATGCCAAATCATCAGTATTAAAACAATAAAAGACCTGACAAATTTCAGTTGGTGTGTAATGAATCTAAAATATATGAAAGTTTAATTGTAATCATTACATTATGGAAAATAATGAAATTTAGCACTATATGCTAATTTTTTGAGAAGGACCTGTATAGTGAGCACTTTGAACCCCCAAGTGCTTCACAGAAGTTTATAAACGCACGCAGAGCAGTGAAATAAAAAAATAATTTTTGTTTCTCAAAAATCATTTTTTAGCCCACTATTTTTTATTTTCCCAAGGGTAACAGGATAAATTGGATGCCAAAAGTTGTTGTCCAGTTTATCCTGAGTACACTGGTACCCCATATGTGGGGGGAACCACTGTTTGGGCACACGTTGGGGCTCGGAAGGGAAGTAGTGACATTTTGAAATGCTGACCTTGATGGAATGGTCTGCGGGCATCATGTTACGTTTGCAGAGCCCCTGATGTGCCTAAACAGTAGAAACCCCCCACAAGTGACCCTATTTTGGAAACTAGACCCCCCAGGAGCTTATCTAGATGTGTAGTGAGCACTTTGAACCCCAAGTGCTTCACAGAAGTTTATAAACGCAGAGCAGTGAAAATAAAAAAATATTTTTTGTTTCTCAAAAATCATTTTTTAGCCCGCTATTTTTTATTTTCCCAAGGGTAACAAGATAAATTGGACGCCAAAAGTTGTTGTCCAGTTTATCCTGAGAACACTGGTACCCCATATGTGGGGGGAACCACTGTTTGGGCACACGTTGGGGCTCGGAAGGGAAGTAGTGACATTTTGAAATGCTGACTTTGATGGAATGGTCTACGGGCATCATGTTACGTTTGCAGAGCCCCTGATGTGCCTAAACAGTAGAAACCCCCCACAAGTGACCCCATTTTGGAAACTAGACCCCCCAGGAGCTTATCTAGATGTGTAGTGAGCACTTTGAACCCCAAGTGCTTCACAGAAGTTTATAAACGCAGAGCAGTGAAAATAAAAAAATCATTTTTGTTTCTCAAAAATCATTTTTTAGCCCGCTATTTTTTATTTTCCCAAGGGTAACAGGATAAATTGGACGCCAAAAGTTGTTGTCCAGTTTGTCCTGAGTACACTGGTACCCCATATGTGGGGGGGAACCACTGTTCAGGCACACGTTGGGGCTCGGAAGGGAAGTAGTGACGTTTTGAAATGCTGACTTTGATGGAATGGTCTGCGGGCATCATGTTACGTTTGCAGAGCCCCTGATGTGCCTAAACAGTAGAAACTCCCAACAAGTGACCCCATTTTGGAAACTAGACACCGCACGGAACTTATCTAGATGTGCGGTGAGCACTTTGAACCCCCAAGCACTACACAGAAGTTTATAACGCCCGGGCATGAAAAAAAAATCATATTTTTTCCACAAACATGATCTTTTAGTCCCCAATTTTTTTATTTTCCCAAGGGTAACAGGAGAAATTAGACCCCAAAAGTTGTTGTCCAATTTGTCCTGAGTACGCTGATATCCCATATGTGGGAGAAAACTACTGTATGGGCACACGTCGGGGCTCGGAAGGGAAGTAGTGACGTTTTGAAATGCCGACTTGATGGAATGGTCTGCGGGCGCCATGTTAAGTTTGCAGAGCCCATGATGTGCCTAAACAGTAGAAACCCCCCAAGTGACCCCATTTTGGAAACTAGATCCCCAAGGAACTCCTCTAGATGTGTGGTGAGCACTTTTAATCTCCAAGTTCTTCACAGAAGTTTATAACGCAGAGCTGTGAAAATAAAAAATCATTTTTTTTCCACAAAAATAATTTTTTTAGTCCACAATTTTTTTTTCCCAAGGGTAACAGGAGAAATTAGCCCCCCAAAGTTGTTGTGCAATTTTTCCTGAGTACGCTGATACCCATAAGTGGGGGTAAACCACGTTGGGGCTCGGAATAAAGGGAGCACTGTTTCACTTTTAACAGCCAATCAGAGCGATCATAGCCACGTGGGGGTTAAGCCAACCCCCCTGTGGTGAAGCACAAAGGGTCTTGTGCCTGCAGGTCGGGTGACCTTTCAGTGACCCCGGTCACCCGACCAGCAGGAACGCGATCCTTTCATGACACATACGCTATGTCACAGGTCAGGAAGGGGTTAAGACCTGGACCCCATTGATTAGCAGGACATATAATGAAGAGGAAAGAGATAAAAACAAATGCTCTCTTTTAATGTGTCAGCTGAAGTCGCCAATCTCTGTGGGGTCAGCAGTAGCGTAGCTACCGGGGGGGCAGAGGGGGCGGTGGCCCTGGGCCCCGCGCTCGGAGGGGGCCCACCCGGAGCTATGCTACTGTAAATGTATCGGCGTGCACAGCGCGCCCATACAGTTACACTGCGGCAGAGCAGGGAGAATCGATCTCCCTGCTCTGCCGCCCGGCCTCTATGGGGCCCCTCAGCAAGCGGTGGGGGGCCCTGTGCCAGCAGTGGGCCCCCTCCCATCATCGGAGGGTCAGCTGTATCGGCATCTAGCCAATACAGCTGACCGCATTGAGAGAGAAGGAGCGAGCGCTCCTCCTCTCCCATAATCCCCCTCTCAGCATCTGACAGCGGGCGCGATGACGTCACTGTCCGGCGCCCGCTGTCAGGAGAAGAGAGGGAGAGCAGTGAGCAACGCAGGAGCCGGGAGCAAGACAGGTGAGTACTGGATTTATTATTTTTGTAATAAGGGTGCATTATACTGCAAAGCTCCATATGGGGGTGCATTATACTACAGAGGCTCCCTATGGGGGTGCATTATACTACAGAGGCTCCATATGGAGGTGCATTATAGTACAGAGGCACCTTATGGGGAGTGCATTATACTACAGAGGCTCCATATGGGGGTGCATTATACTACAGAGACTCCTTATGTGGAGTGCATTATACTACAGAGGCTGCCTATGGGGGTGCATTATACTACAGAGGCTGCCTATGGGGGTGCATTATAGTACAGAGGTTGCCTATTGGGGTGCATAATAGTACAGAGGCTCCCTATGGGGGTGCATTATAGTACAGAGGCTGCCTATCGGGGTGCATTATAGTACAGAGGCTCCCTATGGGGGTGCATTATAGTACAGAGGCTCCATATGGGGAGTGCATTATAGTACAGAGGCTCCCTATGGGGGTGCATTATACTACAGAGGCTCCATATGGGGAGTGCATTATACTACAGAGGCTCCCTATGGGGGTGCATTATACTACAGAGGCTCCATATGGAGGTGCATTATACTACAGAGGCTCTATATGGGGGCACATTACACTACAGAGGCTCCATATGGGGGTGCATTATACTACAGAGGCTCCATATGGGGGTGCATTATACTACAGAGGCTCCCTATGGGGGTGCATTATATTACAGAGGCTCTATATGGGGGTGCATTATACTACAGAGGCTCTATATGGGGGCACATTACACTACAGAGGCTCCATATGGAGGTGCATTATACTACAGAGGCTCTATATGGGGGCACATTACACTACAGAGGCTCCATATGGGGGTGCATTATACTACAGAGGCTCCATATAGGGGTGCATTATACTACAGAGGCTTGCTATGGGGGTGCATTATACTACAGAGGCTCTATATGGGGGTGCATTATACTACAGAGGCTCTATATGGGGACACATTACATACAGAGGCTCCATATGGGGGTGCATTATACTACAGAGGCTCCATATGGGGGTGCATTATACTACAGAGGCTCTCTATGGGGGTGCATTATACTACAGAGGCTGTATATGGGGAGTGCATTATACTACAGAGGCTCCATATGGGGAGTGCATTATACTACAGAGGCTCCCTATGGGAGTGCATTATACTACAGAGGCTCCTTATGGAGGTGCATTATACTACAGAGGCTCCCTATGGGGGTGCATTATATTACAAAGGCACCTTATGGGGAGTGCATTATACTACAGAGGTGCCATATGGGGGTGCATTATACTACAGAGACTCCTTATGGGGAGTGCATTATACTACAGAGGCTGCCTATGGGGGTGCATTATAGTATAGAGGCTGCCTATGGGGGTGCATTATACTACAGAGGCTGCCTATGGGGGTGCATTATAGTACAGAGGCTGCCTATCGGGGTGCATTATAGTACAGAGGCTCCCTATGGGGGTGCATTATAGTACAGAGGCTCCCTATGGGGGTGCATTATACTACAGAGGCTGCCTATCGGGGTGCATTATAGTACAGAGGCTCCTTATGGGGGTGCATTATAGTACAGAGGCTCCATATGGGGAGTGCATTATAGTACAGAGGCTCCCTATGGGGGTGCATTATACTACAGAGGCTCCATATGGGGAGTGCATTATACTACAGAGGCTCCCTATGGGGGTGCATTATACTACAGAGGCTCCATATGGAGGTGCATTATACTACAGAGGCTCCCTATGGGGGTGCATTATATTACAGAGGCACCTTATGGGGAGTGCATTATACTACAGAGGCGCCATATGGGGGTGCATTATACTACAGAGACTCCTTATGGGGAGTGCATTATACTACAGAGGCTGCCTATGGGGGTGCATTATACTACAGAGGCTGCCTATGGGGGTGCATTATACTACAGAGGCTCCTTATGGGGAGTGCATTATAGTACAGAGGCTGCCTATGGGGTGCATTATAGTACAGAGGCTGCCTATGGGGGTGCATTATACTACAGAGGCTCCCTATGGGGGTGCATTATAGTACAGAGGCACCTTATGGGGAGTGCATTATACTACAGAGGCGCCATATGGGGAGTGCATTATACTACAGAGACTCTATATGGGGGTGCATTATACTACAGAGGCTGCCTATGGGGGTGCATTATACTACAGAGGCTGCCTTTGGGGTGCATTATACTACAGAGGCTCTATATGGGGGTACACTATAATACAGAGGCTCCATATGGGGGTGCATTATACTACAGAGGCTCTATATGGGGTTGCATTATAATACAGAGGCTCTATATAGGGTGCATTATACTACAGAGGCTGTATATGGGGAGTGCATTATACTACAGAGGCTCCATATGGGGAGTGCATTATACTACAGAGGCTCTATATGGGGGTGCATTATACTACAGAGGCTCCATATGGGGGTGCATTATACTACAGAGGCTCCCTATGGGGAGTGCATTATACTACAGAGGCTCTCTATGGGGGGTGCATTATACTACAGAGGCTCCCTATGGGGGTGCATTATACAGAGGCTGCCTATGGGGGTGCATTATAATACAGAGGCTGCCTATGGGGGTGCATTATAATATAGCGGCTGCCTATGGGGGTGCATTATACTACAGAGGCTCCTTATGGGGGTGCATTATACAGAGGCTGCCTATGGGGGTGCATTATAATACAGAGGCTGCCTATGGGGGTGCATTATAATATAGTGGCTGCCTATGGGGGTGCATTATAATACAAAGGCTGCCTATGGGGGTGCATTATATTATAGACTCTGCCTATGGGGGTTTATTATAATATAGAGGCTGCCTATGGGGAGTACATATGGCAGCAGCGGCTCAATATTGGGGTATGAGGTGCAGTAATAGAGACACATACAGCAGCAGCGGCTCAGTATTGGGGCATGAGGTGCAGTAATAGGGACACATACGGCAGCAGTGGCTCAGTATTGGGGTATCAGGTACAGTAATAGGGACACATATGGCAGCAGCGGCTCAGTATTGGGGTATGAGGTGCAGTAATAGGGACACATACGGCAGCAGTGGCTCAGTATTGGGGTATCAGGTGCAGTAATAGGGACACATATGACAGCAGCGGCTCAGTATTGGAGTATCAGGTACAGTAATAGGGACATATATGGCAGCAGTGGCTCAGTATTGGGGTATCAGGTGCAGTAATAGGGACATATATGGCAGCAGTGGCTCAGTATTGGGGTATCAGCAGGATGAGGAGTTTGTGCAGGTTGAGAATAGTCCAATTGGTGACCGTGACAGTGCTGAGAAGTGAAACGTGTTTTTGTTGCATTCTCTGCAGTCGAGTCCTGGCTGGATAAGTCGTCATGTCGGTCTGGGCCAGATGGAAAAGACATGAAAAGTGAACAATTCCATCAGAAAGAACGTCAGCAGTAAGTCATTATCTGTAACTCTGCTGTAATCTATTATATGTTCTGTAAGACTGGTATTATTTACCACTAACCATATGGTGGTGATATCAATATTGGTCTTTTTATATATAGATTCTTTTTGGCAACAGCGCGGTCATTTGCTGAGGTTCTCTGGTTAGGGGCCCACTCAGAAGTTTCGGCCCACCTAAACCAAAACCCTAGCTACGCCTCTGATAGGAGGCATTCTCAGTGATGTCACCTCTGATCTCTAGTGATGGACAGGAGGCATTCTCAGTAATGTCACTGCTCATCTCTAGTGATGGATAGGAGGCATTCTCAGTGATGTCACCGCTGATCTCTGGTGGTTGGTGGCATTCTCAGTGATGTCACTACTGATCTTTGGTGATTGGCGGCATTCTCAGTGATGTCACCACTGATCTCTATTGATGGATAGGAGGCATTCTTAGTGATGTCACTGCTGATCTCTAGCGATGGATAGACGGCATTTTCAGTGATGTCACCACTGATCTCTGGTGATGGATAGGCGGCATTCTTAGTGATGTCACCGCTGATCTCTAGTGATGGATAGGAGGCATTCTCGGTGATGTCACCTCTGATCTCTAGTGATGGATAGGAGGCATTCTCAGTGATGTCACCACTGATCTCTAGTGATGGATAGGAGGCATTCTCAGTGATGTCACCTCTGATCTCTGTTGATGGATAGGAGGCATTCTCAGTAAAGTCACTGCTCATCTCTAGTGATGGATAGGAGGCATTCTCAGTGATGTCACCACTGATCTCTAGTGATGGATAGGAGGCATTCTCAGTGATGTCATCTCTGATCTCTAGTGATGGATAGGAGGCATTCTCAGTGATGTCATCTCTGATCTCTAGTGATGGATAGGAGGGATTCTCAGTAAAGTCACTGCTCATCTCTAGTGATGAATAGGAGGCATTCTCAGTGATGTCACCACTGATCTCTAGTGATGGATAGGAGGCATTCTCGGTGATGTCATCTCTGATCTCTAGTGATGGATAGGAGGGATTCTCAGTAAAGTCACTGCTCATCTCTAGTGATGGATAGGAGGCATTCTCAGTGATGTCACTGCTGATCTCTAGTGATGGATAGGCGGCATTCTCAGTGATGTCACCACTGATCTCTGGTGGTTGATGGCATTCTCAGTGATGTCACCTCTGATCTCTAGTGATGGATAGGAGGCATTCTCATGATGTCACTGCTGATCTCTAGTGATGGTTAGGAGGAAATCTCAGTGATGTCATTATTGATCTCTGGTGGTGATGGCATTCTCAGTCATGTCACTACTGATCTCTGGTGATTGGCGGCATTCTCAGTGATGTCACCTCTGATCTCTAGTGATGGATAGGAGGCATTCTCAGTGATGTCACTGCTGATCTCTAGTGATGGATAGCGGCCATTCTCAGTGATGTCAGCACTGATTCTAGTGATGGATAGGCGGCATTCTCAGTGATGTCACCACTGATCTCTAGTGATGGATAGGCGGCATTCTCAGTGATGTCACCGCTGATCTCTGGTGGTTGATGGCATTCTCAGTGATGTCACCTCTGATCTCTAGTGATGGATAGGAGGCATTCTCAGTGATGTCACTACTGATCTCTAGTGATGGTTAGGAGTCATTCTCAGTGATGTCACCGCTGATCTCCAGTGATGGATAGGCGGCATTCTCAGTGATGTCACCTCTGATCTCTAGTGATGGATAGGAGGCATTCTCAGTGATGTCACTGCTGATCTCTAGTGATGGATAGGTGGCATTCTCAGTGATGTCACCACTGATCTCCAGTGATGGATAGGCGGCATTCTCAGTGATGTCACCTCTGATCTCTAGTGATGGATAGGAGGCATTCTCAGTGATGTCACTACTGATCTCTAGTGATGGTTAGGAGGCATTCTCAGTGATGTCACTGCTGATCTCTATGTGGTTAGGAGGCATTCTCAGTGATGTCATTATTGATCTCTGGTGGTTGATGGCATTCTCAGTCATGTCACTACTGATCTCTGGTGATTGGCGGCATTCTCAGTGATGTCACCTCTGATCTCTAGTGATGGATAGGAGGCATTCTCAGTGATGTCACTGCTGATCTCTAGTGATGGTTAGGAGGCATTCTCAGTGATGTCATTATTGATCTTTGGTGGTTGATGGCATTCTCAGTCATGTCACTACTGATCTCTGGTGATGGTTAGGAGGCATTCTTAATTATGTCATTATTGATCTCTAGTGATGGATAGGAGGCATTCTCAGTGATGTCACCACTGATCTCTATTGATGGATAGGAGGCATTCTTAGTGATGTCATTATTGATCTCTAGTGATGGATAGGAGGCATTCTCAGTGATGTCATTATGGATCTCTAGTGATGGATAGGAGGCATTCTCAGTGATGTCACTACTGATCTCTGGTGATTGGCGGCATTCTCAGTGATGTCACCACTGATCTCTATTGATGGATAGGAGGCATTCTTAGTGATGTCACCACTGATCTCTAGTGATGGATAGGAGGCATTCTCAGTGATATCACCGCTGATCTCTAGTGATGGATAGGAGGCATTCTCAGTGATGTCACCATTGATCTCTAGTGATGAATAGGAGGCATTCTCAGTGATGTCACTGCTGATCTCTAGTGATAGATAGGAGGCATTAGTGATGTCACCGATGATCTCTAGTGATGGATAGGAGACATTCTCAGTGATGTCACCGCTGATCTCTAGTGATGGATAGGAGGCATTCTCGGTGATGTCACTGCTGATCTCTAGTGATGGTTAGGAGGCATTCTCAGTGATGTCACTACTGATCTCTGGTGATTGGCGCCATTCTCAGTGATGTCACCACTGATCTCTATGGATGGATAGGAGGCATTCTTAGTGATGTCACCGCTGATCTCTAGTGATGGATAGGAGGCATTCTTAATGATGTCACCGCTGATCTCTAGTGATGGATAGGAGGCAATCTCAGTGATGTCACTGCAGATCTCTAGTGATGGATAGGAGGCAATCTCAGTGATGTCACCGCTGATCTCTGGTGATGGATAGGAGACATTCTCAGTGATGTCACCACTGATCTATAGTGATGGATAAAAGGCATTCTCAGTGATGTCACTGCTGATCTCTAGTGATGGATAGGAAACATTCTCAGTAATGTCACTGCTGATCTCTAGTGATTGATAGGAGACATTATCAGTGATGTCACTGCTGATCTCTAGTGATGGATAGGAGGCATTCTCAGTGATGTCACTGCTGATCTCTAGTGATGGATAGGAGACATTCTCAGTAATGTTACTGCTGATCTCTAGTGATTGATAGGAGGCATTCTCAGTGATGTCACCGCTGATCTCTAGTGATGGATAGGAGGCATTCTCAGTGATGTCACCACTGATCTCTAGTGATGGATAGGATACATTGTCAGTGATGTCACCGCTGATCTCTTGTGATTGGCGGCATTCTCAGTGATGTCACCACTGATCTCTAGAGATGGATAGGAGACATTGTCCGTGATGTCACCACTGATCTCTAGTGATGGATAGGAGATATTCTCAGTGATGTCACCTCTGATCTCTAGTGATGGATAGGAGACATTCTCAGTGATGTCACCACTGATCTCTAGAGATGGATAGGAGACATTGTCAGTGATGTCACCGCTGATCTCTGGTGATGGATAGGAGGCATTCTCAGTGATGTCACCCTGATCTGTAGTGATGGATAGGAGATATTCTCAGTGATGTCACCTCTGATCTCTAGTGATGGATAGGAGACATTCTCAGAGATGTCACCACTGATTTCTAGTGATGGATAGGAGGCATTCTCAGTGATGTCACCATTGATCTCTAGTGATGGCTAGGAGGCATTATCAGTGATGTCACCACTGATTTCTAGTGATGGATAGGAGGCATTCTCAGTAATGTCAGCGCTGATCTCTAGTGATGGATAGGAGGCATTCTCAGTGATGTCACCATTGATCTCTAGTGATGGATAGGAGGCATTATCAGTGATCTCACCACAAATTTTGAGAAAAATATTTAGACTTGAGAGTCCTCAGTGGTTGATACCTTTTAATGGCTAACTGAAAAGATGGTAACAAATTGCAAGCTTTCGAGACTACTCGGGTCTCTTCATCAGGCAAAGACTAATACAACATCTGAAGAATCACATATTTATACACAACACAGCACAGAAATAATGCAATAAGATAAGACAAGTGACGTGAAGCAGAACTGTCATTATGGCAGAGGGATGAACATAAATATTGGAACAGTTCATAGATAAGGAGTGAAAGTTTTATTGCCCTCTGATTGGGGTCTGGTATTGTGTTTTGATGCCCCTAGAAGGTCAGAGAAGCAGATTCCTTAATTGATGTAGAAAGACATGAAACCTTGGGATATATTCATTCCAGCACTAAGAGTGTCAAAGGTCATCATGAGCTTATATTCCCAAACCTTTCTATCTCTCTCAGATTTAAAGTTAGATTTTAATACAAGTAATTCCATGTCCATCATGCTATGACCGAGCATACAAAAGTGTTTTGCCACAGGTAGATCCATTATTTTTTCTCTTATTGTGTGGCGATGGGAATTCATCCTTGTTCTCAGTTTTTGCCGTTTCCCCCACATACAGACCCCCAGTTGGACATTTAGTACATATAATTAGGTACACCACATTAGATATGATGCAGCTGAAAGTACCTGGCATCTTGTAGTCCTAATGTGAGTTGGGGATCTTTATCTTGTCCGTGGTCATTATAAATGGACAGGTTTTGCATTTCTTCTTGTTGCAAGGAAAGGTTCCTGCAGCTGTTGGAGAGGACAGGGAGCTTCTGACAATGATGCTTCTTAGATTTGGGGGCTGCCTAAAACACAGTAGTGGGGGGGTCTGGAAATATGGATTGTAATCGGGCATCTTTTTGTAGTAAAGGTTGTAGTTTCCGTGCAGCTCCCCTTAGCATCTCCAGATTTGGATTGTAGGTGACCACTAGAGGCACCCGGTTATTTTCCTCTTTAGCTTTGTAATGTAGCAGGTGATTCCTTG
The DNA here is from genome assembly GCA_033576555.1 of Oophaga sylvatica. NCBI lineage: Eukaryota > Metazoa > Chordata > Amphibia > Anura > Dendrobatidae > Oophaga > Oophaga sylvatica. Next base: position 394,526,770 of record JARQOD010000003.1, on the reverse strand, counting down.
ATATTCTGGTGGCTCTTGTAATTTGGTTTTCAGTTGTTCTTGGATGGTAGCCCTGGTTCAAAAAGGTCTTTCTGAGGCGAATAAGGTGTTCATCTCTATCCATGGGGTTGGAACATATACGGTTGTATCTGATGGCTTGGCTGTAGACAATAGAGTGTTTTATGTGTTTTGGATGGAAACATGGATGGACATGGAATTACTTGTATTAAAATCTAACTTTAAATCTGAGAGAGATAGAAAGGTTTGGGAATATAAGCTCATGATGACCTTTGACACTCTTAGTGCTGAAATGAATATATCCCAAGGTTTCATGTCTTTCTACATCAATTAAGGAATCTGCTTCTCTGACCTTCTAGGGGCATCAAAACACAATACCAGACCCCAATCAGAGGTAATAAAACTTTCACTCCTTATCTATGAACTGTTCCAATATTTATGTTCATCCCTCTGCCATAATGACAGTTCTGCTTCACGTCACTTGTCTTATCTTATTGCATTATTTCTGTGCTGTGCTGTGTATAAATATGTGATTCTTCAGATGTTGTATTAGTCTTTGCCTGATGAAGAGACCCGAGTAGTCTCGAAAGCTTGCAATTTGTTACCATCTTTTCAGTTAGCCATTAAAAGGTATCAACCACTGAGGACTCTCAAGTCTAAATATTTTTCTATCTACTGGCTAACACGGTACGAAGATACACATCTTTCCTATATCACAAATTTCTAGTGATGGATAGGAGGCATTCTCAGTGATGTCACCGCTGATCTCTGTATTATACTCTATTAAGAACTACAGGCTGCGTGTTCTACTATATGTATATTATTCTATATTGAGAACTATGGGGGGTGCATTATACTGAATGGAGGATTATGTGGAATGCATTATACTGTATGGAGGACTACAGGGAATTATGCACTGCTCAAAAAAAAAGAAGGGAACACTACAATACTACATCCTAGATATCAAGGAATTAAATATTCCAGTTGCAAATCTTCATTAATTACCGTATTTTTCGGACTATAAGACGCACCGGACTATAAGACGCACCCAGGTTTTAGAGGTGGAAAATAGGGAAAAATATATTTGAAGCAAAAAATGTGGTAAAATATTTAATAACATACTATTATATGTGGTGTTATTATATATAATAGTATGTTATTATGTTGGAAGCTACGGGTAGGAGATGGTGCTGCGGGACCAGTGTGGTGTCTGTAAACTACTATGTGAAGACGCTGGAGGGTGAGTATAAGGCCGGGGTCACACATGCGAGAAACTCGCACGATTTCGTGTGAGTCTCTCGCATGAACACCCGGCACTGCCGCCGACACTCAGACTGGATCGTGCGGCTGCATAGAAATACATGCTGCATAGAAATAGAGACAGATGATAGAGACAGAGTTGCTAGAGATAGATGATAGAGACAGATGATAGAGACAGAGAATGATATGAGACAGAGATGATAGAGACAGAGATGATAGAGACAGAGATGATAGAGACAGAGATGATAGAGACAGATGATAGAGACAGAGATGATAGAGACAGAGATGATAGAGACAGAGATGATAGAGACAGAGATGATAGAGACAGAGATGATAGAGACAGAGATGATAGAGACAGAGATGATAGAGACAGAGATGATAGAGACAGAGATGATAGAGACAGATGATAGAGACAGAGATGATAGAGACAGAATGATAGAGACAGAGATGATAGAGACAGAGATGATAGAGACAGAGATGATAGAGACAGGATGATAGAGACAGATGATAGAGACAGATGATAGAGACAGAGATGATAGAGACAAGATGATAGAGACAGGATGATAGAGACAAGATGATAGAGACAGATGATAGAGACAGATGATAGAGACAGAGATGATAGAGACAGAGATGATAGAGACAGAGATGATAGAGACAGATGATAGAGACAGAGATGATAGAGACAGAGATGATAGAGACAGAGATGATAGAGACAGAGATGATAGAGATGATAGAGACAGAGATGATAGAGACAGATGATAGAGACAGATGATAGAGACAGAGATGATAGAGACAGAGATGATAGAGACAGATGATAGAGACAGATGATAGAGACAGAGATAGAGACAGAGTGTTAGAGACAGATGATAGAGACAGATGACAGAGATGATAGAGACAGATGATAGAGACAGAGATGATAGAGACAGATGATAGAGACAGAGATGATAGAGACAGATTATAGAGACAGATTATAGAGACAGATGATAGAGACAGAGATGATAGAGACAGAGATGATAGACAGAGATGATAGAGACAGATGATAGAGACAGATGATAGAGACAGAGATGATAGAGACAGATGATAGAGTCAGAGATGATAGAGACAGAGTTGATAGAAATGTGACACGTATGCGTTTCATGTGCGCATGATGCGCTGCCCAAAAAAACGCAAGTGTGAAAGTAGCCTAACCTTTTAATTAATTCTCTGTTGTACAGTGGGTCTGAAGGACCTGTGATGACATCATGAAGAGGCAGGGCTTTGGTCATGTGATGCTCCAGCCAGCCCTCTTCATGACCTCATCACAGGTCCTTCACAGGAGCATTCAGCCTCCCATCAGCACAGCCCCAGGCTGTCAGGTATGCCAGCTGCTCCTGCTGCCTCCTTCTCCTTCAGACACCGATCTGCCCAGCTGCTGCAGGAATCAGGCGCTGGGGAAACTGTGTGGCTCTGTGATCTGCTGCTCCCTGCTCACTGCTCAGCTGATAGGTGGGTGGGGAAGCGGCTGATTAATATTCACTGCACTTAAGTAGGGACCAGGGGTTTCCCCAGCGCTTGTTTCCTGCAGCAGAGGGGATATTTTCTTGCCTCCTGCTGATCCCACTCCACCGCTGCCCCCTGCCCCCCTCCCCACATGTTACATTCCGACCATAAGACGCACCCACACTTTCCTCCCAAATTTGGAGGAAAAAAAGTGTGTCTTATGGTCCAAAAAATACGGTATGTAGTGGAATGCAATGAAAACAATAAAACCTAAATATGATCAACCTAAATTAAAATGAATAACCGATGGAGGTTTGTATTTAGAATAATACTCAAAATCAAAGTTTAAAATCAAATTACAGGCTGATCCAACTTCAGTGGAAATACCTCGACAAGGAAATGATGCTCAGTAGTGTGTGTGGCCTCAACGTGCCTGTATGACCTCTCTACAATGCCTGGGCATGGTCCTGATGAAACAACGGATGTTGTCCCGCGGATCTTTTCCCAGACTTGGATTAAAGCATCAGTCAACTCCTGGACAGTATGTGGTGCAACAAGGTATTGGTGGATGGAACGAGACATGGTGTCCCAGATGTGATCGATTGGATTCAGATCTGGGGAACGGGCAGGCCAGTCCATAGCATCAATTTTTTGATCATGCAGGAACTGCTGACACACTGCTGTGCGACCTTCCTAAGAAAACCCTCCCCACACCATTAGTGACCCCCTTCCAAACCGGTCATGCTGGAGGATTTTGCAGGCAGCAGAACATTCTCCACGACATCTCCATACTCTGTCACATGTGCTCAGTGTGAACCTGCTGTCATCCGTGAAGAGCACAGGGCGCCAAAGTCGAATTTGCCAATCTTTATGCTCTCTGGCAAATGCCATTGCCCTGCACGGTGTTGGGCTGTAAGCTCAACACACCCTTGTGGCCTTCATACCATCTTCATAGAGTCTGTTTCTGACATTTTGAGAAGACACATGGATGTTAGTGTTTTGCTGGAAGTCATTTTGTAGGGCTCTGGCACTGCTCCCCCTGTTCCTCCTTGCACAAAGGAGGAGATAGAGGTCCTGCTGCTGGGTTGTTGCCCTCCTGTGGCCACCTCCACATCTCTTGATGTACTGGCCTGTTTTCTGGTATCTGTTGCATTCTCTGGACACTGTGCTGACAGACACAGCTACCCTTCTTGACGCTGCTTGCATTGATGTGCCATCCTGGATGAGCTGCACTACCTGAGCAACTTCTCTGGGTTGTAGACACTGCCTCATGATACTGAGGGGTGAGAGCAATGACAAAATAAAAAAGGGATCAAAACAACAGTCAACAAGATGAGAACAGAGAAATGGTCTGGGGTGACCACCTGCAGAACAACTCCTTTATCGAGGGTTGTCTAGCTAATTTCCTATAATTTCTACCTGTTGTCTGTTCAGTTTGCACAACAGCAGGAGAAATTGATTCACAATCAGTGTTCGTTCATAACTGGACAGGTTGATTTCACAGAAGTGTGATTAACTTGGAGTTACATAGTAACATAGTGGGGTGAGGCCTGAACTTCGGCCATGTAAGCAGCAGGAGTTTATAGCTCCAGTGAGGACTTCACCAAAGCAACTTTAAAGCTACAAGAGGCCAATCTTTTTGCTCCTGATGACTACAGGAATGCTTTGTGACCACTTTGGGCACCTTTTCAGTCGATTTTAGGACTTATAAACAGAAGAAATCTGAAGTTTCCTCACAACAGAATCTGGGCCTAGTGAAAGTGAAAGTACATACAGGAAGTGGGATTCCATATAAAGAAACTAGCCCCAAGAGGAACCTAAAATCAATCTTCACAACCCTTTCGACCTATCAAGAGGCGCAAGACAAAGTAGTTGCTGATTATAAGGTATAGTAACCCCTTTATTTGCCTCTGGGAGGGTTCTGTGACTTCTCGGCGTAATCGCGGCTTTGAGGTCGCAATTGCGAGTCGGATCGCAGGAGAGATCCCAAATGCAACTTAGATGCCGTCGGATCGCAGAAGAGATCCCAACCGCAATTTAGACTGTTGGATTACAGGAGAGATCCCAATCGCATCTGAGACGCTGTCGGATCACAGAAGAGATTCCAAACGCAACTAAGACGCCGTTGGATCTCAAGAGTGTTTCTCACCGCAAATGAGACATTGTTGAAATTGCATAAGCTAAGATAAACTGCACGATAAAAAAATGAGCACACCTAACAGGAAAATTAATACTAAGTCCTACCAATACAGTCATTCAAAATCCATAGAAGACCTTTCTAATTTGAGGAGTACAGTTAGATGTAGGTCACCATTGAGACCAGACAAACAAGAACGAAAGTGGACCAACCAACGCCCACAATACAATAAAGGGGGTAAAGAGGGGCCTAAGAATACTGTTTCACCCTCAAAAATTCCTACCTTTGCATCCACCCTAAAGGGAAATAATAGAGAAATACAAAAACCAACCAATGGAGATGACATGGACACTACAAAGTCTCTCAAAAGATCCAAAATGGAAGAAGGAAAAGAGAAAGATACAGAAACCCCTCGTATTTGTGACTCTGATGAGTTCTCGGAAGATTACTCTCCTAATCAAACCTCCAAGAAACAGGCAGCAAAAAAACACCATGTAGAACCAACTCAAGAAAGTTTTGACTCTTTTTCACCCCCAGACTTGAAATCCCACCTCACATCTAATACAGTGGTCACTGAAGGTTTCCTTGCCAGCTTGTTTTTGACTTTCAATGAGTCGGTAAGAATTGGATTAAAAAAACATGATAGAATTCTGAAAGAAACCTGTGACGGCTATAAACCAAAGAATGGGGAAAATAGAAGACAGACTTTCTAAGGTTGAAAAAGACAACTCTTTCTCCTTCAAGCAGAGCTCTTGTCTCCAGGCCGAGATACTGATATTGAAAAATAAAATCACGGACCTGGAAGACAGAAGCAGAAGAAGTAACCTCAAAATTAGAGAGGAATTCCTGAATCTGTGACACAGGAAGAACTACCTAAATTCACAAAAGATTTATTCAAGAAACTGGTTCCAAATTTGACGGATCTTGATCTTAAATTAGATAGAATTCATAGACTTCATAAACCAAAAGGAGTGGCCCCAGAGAAACCTAGGGACACAATAATGAAGGTCCATTTCTTCGGAACAAAGGAGAAAGTCCTCAGAGCAGCTAGAGAGAAGAGCTCCTTTCCTGATCCATATGGAAATTTAAAAATCTTTGCAGATTTGTCAAGGGCCACGATGAACTCCAGGAAAGAATTTAAGGATATTACATCTAAATTAAGAGAACGAGGCATAATCTATAAATGGGAATTTCCAACCAAACTAATCGTCAGATTCAAAGGTAAAGACAATCTAATCTTCACCCCGCAGGAGGGTCTCAGATTCCTAAGATTTCTGGATAATGAACCAGAATTTCAAGACCAAAGGTACTGCCACACTTAGCGATCTCGTTAGCGATCTCGATAACGACGCAAGCTAATGAGATTGTTGGTGTGATCTCTTTTAGGTCGCTAGTAGCTGCCAAACAGGAGATCTCATAAACGACTCATCAGCAGTCAGCGATCTCTTTAACGACTTTGATGGTCGTTAGGATCTGTCATTAGCATGTACTGAACGCTTCTGATCCATAGGAATTTCCAGCATCGCTCCTGCTCTCTGCATCCTGCTAGCCTGCTTTGCAACTTCTGCGATCCTCTCTGTGATGCAAAAGAGAACTTACAGATATTGCTATCCACTTCGTGACGCTAAACAACATGCGTCACAAACGAGGTCGCTTGTCGTTTGCAAAAGGTGCCAAACACAGCGATATAGGCTCACCAGCGGGACGCCAACGATCAAAAAACGGTCCAGAACGCTAGTGAACAATCAGCGACATCACAGCAGGGGCCACATCTTGCTACATGCCACACACAACGAGGTCGCTAACGAGATCGCTAAATAGTGACGTTTTAGTGATCTCGTTAGCGATCTCGTTTAGTGTGGCATACCCTCAAGACTGATGAGACAACAACCTTTGGTCTCAAAAATCCTGAAGTCTTTTCTCTGGTCCTATGCCATAAACTTATTTGGTAACCCGACCTAGGTGAGACTTTGCCTTGCACAAAGTCCTCCAAGAAAACCGATAGTTTATTTATAACTGCAAAAGTCTAAGTTTGACTAGTTTCTATTTGTATTGTTTTCTGTTAATCCTTTGTTTTGACTGTTTTATAGGTTACTCATGAGAGTTCTTACTTATAATGTAAATGAACTGAATAGTCCTAATAAGAGATCATATATTTGGAGAGAGATAAACCTGATATAGTCTGTTTGCAGGAGGTGAAATTGGCTAAGGAGAAGCATCCAGTGTTTCAACACAATAAATATCCACACGTATTCAAATCCCTCCACTCCTCTATTTTGATATAGGAAAGATGTGTATCTTCGTACCGTGTTAGCCAGTAGATAGAAAAATATTTAGACTTGAGAGTCCTTAGTATAAATATGTGATTCTTCAGCTTTTGTTTTAGTCTTTGCCTGATGAAGAGACCTGCGTAGTCTCGAAAGCTTGCAATTTGTTACCATCTTTTCAGTTAGCCATTAAAAGGTATCAACCACTGAGGACTCTCAAGTCTAAATATTTTTCCACTCCTCTAGGAAGGCGGGAGTACTAACAATGGTAAGTGGCAACATCCCATTTAAACTCACAGAGGAGATTGCAGATAAATTGGGCAGATACCATATCCTCAAAGGTAGCATAAATAATAGAGTGTTTACCCTGGCCAATCTTTACGCACCCAATAGGAATCCTATTGCGTTTCTAAACAAACTGAACAAAAAAATTGATTTGATTTGATTTTGGCAGGAGATTTCAACATAGTGCCAGACCCTCAGATGGACTCGTCATCTTCGGTTCGCCATAATGTTCAGAACCTAAAAAACTGGCTAATAAACAATGAATACTTCGATATCTTCAGGTGTCTCAATACCTCTTCAATTGAATACACACACTATTCTAACGCACATTTGACTTCGTCAAGAATAGATCTCATACTCTCCAATATCTTTACTTTGAGTAAAGCAAAAAAAATTGAAATCTTACATAAATCTCTCTCTGATCATTGTCCAGTCCTGATTGAGATAGCACTGGACTCTTCAATTAACCCTAATCCACTCTGGAAATGTAACCCCATGTTATTTAAAATCAAAGAACATAAAAAAATAATTAGATAAAACCCTAAATAACTACTTTGCTGAAAACACAAAGGAAGAGGTAAACAATTTTACTCTTTGGAATGCCCACAAGGCGGTTGTTAGGGGAGTCCTCATTCAGCTTGCGTCTAGGTTCAGGAGGAAAAATAGAGAACAAATTCAGAATTTACAAAAACAAATATATTTAAAGGAGAAAGAACAAAATGAATTACGAGTTCCCTCGAATGATATTCACTTGGAAATCTTGGACCTTAGATGCAGGCTGGGTGCAGAAATATTACAGGAAGAAGATGCAATAATCAGAGCCTGTAGGGCTAAAATGTATACATCCATCAACAAGCCCACCAAATACATGATGCTAAAGCTAAAAAAAGAGCGCATAAAAAAGAAAATTAATTATCTCATATCCCACTCGGGTCAAAAAGTCGTTCACCCCAAAGACATTGTCAAGACCTTTGCAGAATTTTACTGTAATTTGTACAACCTAAATGAAAGATCTGATTCTCCCAAAATTGCCATTTCAATGATAAACTCATTCATGGACAAAATCAATCTCCCCAAGGTTAACTCATCAGACTTAGAATTAATAAATGCGCCATTCTCTGAATTGGAAGTAACTAGCACCATTAACAAATTAAAAAATCATAAAGCCCCTGGCCCTGATGGACTATCCAATGATTACTACAAACAATTTTCCAAGGTCCTGTCACCTCATTTAGTTTCTGTATTCAATTTGGCCGTCCAACAAAACTCCTTCCCCAAAGAAATGCAATAAGCGGTTATTACAATGATTCCCAAAGCTAAAGGAGACCCTGGGAAAGCCCATAATTATCGCCCCATTTCCCTAATTAATAGCGATACGAAAATCTATGCCAAAATATTGGCAGATCAAATCAAAAAATGATTCCCAATCTTTTATCAACTGATCAGATAGGATTCACCGAAGGCCGACAGGCATCCGATGGCACGATGAGGGTGTTAAATTTAATTCATTTAAGCCAAAAAATGAAACTTCAAACAACTTTTATAACATTAGATGCCGAAAAGGCCTTTGACGGAGTCAGTTGGCCTTACTTACAGGCCACTGTGAATAAATTTGGTTTTGATAAAAAATCCATCTCTTCCATTTTCGCACTCTACTCAAATCCCACTACAAGAATTTTAGCTAACAATACTCTGTCGGACTCCTTCTGCATTAACAATGGTACCAGACAGGGGTGCCCCCTGTCCCCTATACTCTTTGTTTTGGCTATGGAGCCTTTTGCAGAAAGTATCAGGAAAAATGTAGAAATTAGAGGTATAGCATCTCAAAGTGCTGAACATAAAGTGGGCCTATATGCGGATGACCTGATATTTACTCTAACTGATCCCCAAAATTCATTCAAAACATTAATAGAATTAGACAGATTTTATGAAATATCATATTTCCAAATAAACCCCGAAAAATCAAAATTCATGGCAATTAATATGAATGAGACAGAAATCTCCGAATTGAAGCAAATGTCCAAATTTAGTTTTGAAGACAATTGTATTGAATACCTTGGTATAATCATTGAACCATATCTACACAAAATCATCAGAACTAACCTGGATAAAATTTCAAAAACAATCGAATCAGATCTTGCTTATTTCTCCAAATCTGACTTATCTTTGTTTGGCAGAGTGATGACGATTAAAATAATAATAATAATAATAATCTTTATTTATATAGCGCCATCATATTCCGCAGCGCTTTACAGTTTAACAGTTTCAAAACACAAGTCATAAGTAACAACGTTAACAATACAGTAATTAAAGCAAAATAAGACGGCCCTGCTCGTGAGAGCTTACAATCTACAATGAGGTGGGGGAGATACAAAATACAGGTGTGTATATACAATGGTGCATTTACAATGATGGTCCAGCCATCTTAAGGGAGTGAGGGATGGATGGAGATAGTGAATGGGCTACACACACACACACACACTTACACATAGAATGACTTTGATTAGTGAATGTGATAGACCGCTCTGAACAGATGTGTTTTGAGGGAGCGCCTGAAACCATGCAAATTGTGGATAGTCCTAATTTCTTGGGGTAGAGCATTCCAGAGGATTGGCGCAGCGCGGGAGAAGTCTTGGAGTCGGGAGTGGGAGGTACGGATTAGTGCAGAGGTTAGTCGAAAGTCGTTTGCAGAGCGCAGCAGTCGGTTAGGCCGATAGATAGAAATGAGGGAGGAGATGTAGGGGGGTGCTGCAGTGTGGAGAGCTTTGTGGGTGAGAACAAGTACTTTGAATTGGATCCTATAATGAATGGGCAGCCAGTGTAAGGACTGGCGAAGAGCGGACGCGTCCGAGTACCGATTAGCCAGATGGATAACCCTGGCTGCTGCATTAAGGATGGACTGGAGAGGGGATAGTCGAGTAATGGGGAGGCCAAGTAATAGAGCGTTACAGTAGTCCAGGCGGGAGTGGATCAATGCTACAGTGAGGGTTTTTGTTGTTTCCATGGTGAGAAAAGGGCGGATTCTAGAGATGTTCTTTAGGTGTAGGCGGCAAGAGCGGGCAAGAGATTGTATATGGGAGGTGAAGGAGAGATTGGTATCAAACATAACACCCAGACAGCGAGCCTGCTGCCGGGGTGTTATTATGGTGCCGCCCACTGAGAGGGAAATGTCAGATTTAGGGAGGTTAGTAGACGGCGGGAGCAGAAGAAGTTCAGTTTTGGAGAGGTTGAGTTTCAGATAGAGAGCAGACATGATGTTGGAGACTGCGGACAGACAGTCGGTGGCGTTCTGTAGTACAGCGGGGGTAAGGTCGGGGGATGACGTGTATAATTGTGTGTCATCAGCATAAAGATGGTACTGAAAGCCAAATCTGCTGATGGTCTGTCCAATTGGGGCGGTGTAGAGAGAGAAGAGAAGGGGGCCAAGGACTGAGCCCTGGGGTACACCGACAGTGAGAGGAAGAGGAGATGATGTGGAGCCAGAGAACGAAACACTGAAGGAGCGGTCAGAAAGATAGGAGGAGAACCAGGAGAGAACAGTGTCCTTAATACCTAGAGAGTGGAGCCTGGACATAATTATCTTACCTAAATTGCTTTATGTCTTTAGGACACTACCCATCAACATCCCTTTCCAAACGTTACAGAGATTGCAAAAATTGATGAACTCTTTTGTTTGGTGCAATAAGAGGGCCAGAATCTCATCTGACATTCTATGTAAACACAAGCTTAATAGAGGAATGGGTCTGCCCAATCTTCAAGCCTACTATCATGCCTCACTCATTAAGTTGAGCAGATCCTGGTTTTATGAGGATAATATTCCAGCTTGGGTAGCATTGGAGAACGAAGAAGGTTACATGGGTAATGCCAAAGATTCTTTCTTTAGACACATAATACATAAACCCAAAATTTGTTCGTCCCACCCTATCTTCAATGCCGCCTTTAAGGCATGGAAACAACTGCTCAAGCCGACCAGTCTTGAACTTAAGGTACTGCCACACTAAACAATCCCGCTAGCGATAACGATAACGACGCATACTAATGCGATCGCTAGCGGGATTGTTTCTATATCGCTGATAGCGGCTTAACTTAGCGATGTCGTTAAGGACGCTATCGCGGTTAGCGATCTCCTTAATGACTTTAGCGGTACAAAAGTACCGCTAAATCGCAAAGAAAAGGTGCCACACTCAGCGATATATACTTACCAGCGGGGGCGCCGACGATAAAATAGGGTCCGGAACGATGTCAGCGACGAGCGAGATCACAGCAGGATCACAGCAGGGGCCACGTCGCTGGTAGATGCCGCACACCACAACATCACTAACGGGATCGTTAAATAGTGACGTTTTTTAGCGATCCCGTTAGCGATGTTGTTTAGTGTGGCATACCCTTTAGCAAAGCTGAACAAGTGAAAAAGGTTCCATTATCCTTTGTGTCAAAAATTTATAATATCCCACTCCTGCCCGTTTGGTCAGAAAAAGGATTAAAAATAGTAGGTGATTTGTTTACGAGCTCAGGGATTATGTTATATAGTGAGTTAAGACAAAAATTTGCTTTGGCTTACAGTGATCTAATTCCCTTCCTTATGTTTAAGGAACACATCAAAAAATTAATGAATAACCATACAGTAAATTATTACAAATTAAGCCTGCTACTGGATAATATCCGTAATGACTCAATGTGGAGTCTGAACAACCTATACAAAACGCTTAATAAAGATACTGTTGCCAAAAAATCAATATATGAAAAGGCGGGAAGATGAATTGCATCTTAATTACTCTGTAGAACAATGGGATGTCGCTACAAAATACACTTATCATTCTACTATTTCTGCCACTTTGCAAGAGTCTTATTTCAAAATGCTATGCAGGTGGTATTACACACCTACGAGACTCGCTCACAAAAATAAAAACCACTCCCCGCTTTGTTGGAGGGAATGTGGTCAAAAAGGTAATTTATACCATCTGTTTTGGAGTTGCCCTAAGGTTAAAGCCCTTTGGCTAGAGGCAACAAAACACATCAACACATTTGAAAAAGATTTTGCTATCACTCCACAAAGAGCCCTGCTTTCCTTGGATATGGAGGATGTTTCACCCACCACAAGGTATATCATAATTCATATTTTTTTAGTAATTAAAAACGAGATTGCTGTTTGGTGGAAAAACAAACCTCACCTAAGTTTGCTGATATCTTAGAAAAAATCCACACCCACAATAACATAGAGTGGAGATTTGCTGTCAACAATAACAAAATAAACAAATATTTCAAAAAGTGGAAAGTGTGGAATGAGCAATTCCAAACCGGTTAAACCTCTTAAATCTTTTGATAAAGTAATAGAATTGAAACCGATTACTTCTTCCAAGGATATTATCTCTCTCCAACTTGAAAAATGTTTGTATAAAACCTATATGTAGTTTTAATTTGCTTTTGATTAACAGGTCTGTTTTGAAAAGTTTTTTAATGTTTTTTCTAAGTTCGGTCCTTTTCTCCTCTCCCCATATCTCAACCTTCCCTCCCTATCCCCCCTTCCCCTTGTCTTTCCACCCAATTAAAATATTTAAAACCCTAATAAAACTATTTGAAAAACATAGTAACATAGTATTTAAGGTTGAAGGGAGACTTTATATGTCCATCTAGTTCAACCCATATCGTATCCTAACGTGCCCTAACATGTTGATCCAGAGGAAGGCAAAAAAAAAACATGCGGCAAACGCAAAGCTCCACATTGGGGAAAAAAATTCCTTCCTGACTCCACATATGGCAATCAGACTAGCTCCCTGGATCAACGCCCTATCGAGGAATCTAGTGTATATAACCTGTAACATTATACTTTTCAAGAAAGGCATCCAGTCCCTTCTTAAATTTTAGTAGGGAATCACTCATTACAACATTAGACAGCAGAGAGTTCCATTGTCTCACTGCTCTTACAGTAAAGAATCTGCGTCTGTAATTATGGCTAAACCTTCTTTCCTCCAGACCTAGAGGATGCCCCCTTGTCCCCGTCACAGGTCTAAGAGTAAAAAGATCATTAGAAAGGTCTTTGTACTGTCCCCTCATTAATTTGTACATTGTAATAAGATCACCCCTAAGACTTCGTTTTTCCAAACTAAATAACCCCAAGTGTAATAACCTGTCTGGGTATTGCAGACCCCCCAGTTCTCTAATAACCTTGGTCGCTCTTCTCTGCACCCGCTCCAGTTCAGCTATGTCTTTCTTATACACCGGAGACCAGAACTGCACACAGTATTCTAAGTGTGGTCGCACCAGTGACTTGTATAGAGGTAAAATGATGTTCTCCTCATGAGCATCTATGCCTCTTTTAATGCATCCCATTATTTATTTGCGTTTGCAGGAGCTGCCTGACCCTGGCCACTAAATGTGAGTTTGTCGTCCACTCATACACCCAGGTCTATTTCAGTGACAGTTTTGCCCAGTGTTTTATAATTAGGGTACGTACCCATTTGCGAGATAAAAAACAGTCTGATTTCCGGACTAGAAAAATGGCCGAGTGTTATGTGAGTGTCATGCGAGTGTAATGCGATTTCCATGCGATTTTGCAACGGAACATCTGTATGACATGCGTATGCAATCCGTATGCAATGTGATTTTAACATGAGCTTTTACATACAGCAGTTCTCTCTATTGTAAAACCTCATGTTAAATCGCATTTTAAAACAAAACTGTAAACATCATTTTATAACCAAATAATCTTCAAAACAGACATATACACACATAGTTAGATAGATATATAGCTAGATAGCTAGATAGATGTAGATAGATAGATAGATAGATAGATAGATAGATAGATAGATAGATAGATAGATAGATAGATAGATAGATAGATTAAGAGCCGGCAGATGCCGCGTACAATATAGATTAGAATAATAGAAAAGATAGAATAGATATGTACACATAGAATAGGTGTGTATGTGTGTATATATATATATATATATATATATATATATATAATGTGTGTAATTGACACACATATATATATTTACATTTCATAGAGATATATATAGCAGAATAGGCGATAATTTAATTGTCGGCTTCTGTAAGATCATTGCAGAACCCGATAGGATATGACACATGGTTTACATACAGTAAAGCATTGCATATCATTTTGATGTATATATGTCCCTGACTACTAATGTTATTATTGCATGTGCATAAAAATTTGGAGATGTAGGTGTTAAAGTATTTATTCATGGAAAAAAAATGTGTGGGCTCCCGCGCAAATTTCTCCACCAGAGAGGGAAAGCCAGTGACTGAGGGCAGATATTAAGAGCCTAGAAAGGGACCATGGTTTTTGGCCCCCTCGGCTCAAAACATCTGCCCCTTGCTATCAGTGTGTCAAGAGTGGGAGAAGAGGGTTGCATTGACAATCCAACACAATGGGCAGCACTTTGAACACATTTTATCAGTGGTCATAAACTGGTAAATAACTCATGAAAGAATAAAGTTACGCTAAAACCAAGCACACCATTGTTTTTCTTGTGAAATTCTCAATAAGTTTTGTGTCACATGACCCTCTTCCCATTGGAAAAAAAAGGTTGCATCCAAAGTGGCTGACTTCAAAATGGCCTTCATGGTCACCACCCATCTTGAAAAGTTTCCCCCTCCCATATACTAATGTGCCACAAACAGGAAGATGATATCACCAACCATTCCCATTTTATTTACGTGTATCCATATAAATGGCCCAACCTGTATATTGAGGACTATGGGGAGTGTGTTATACTATGTGGAGGCCTATGGGGAGTGCATAGCATTAGGGGCCCTACTTTAAAGTTTTGCTGAGGGCCCCACTTTGTGTAATACTGGCCCTTTATATGCTGCTGCTACACCGCAGTGTAATCCGAGGAACAGGGGTCACGCTGTGACCTCTGGTGTGCCATGACCATGACAAGCAAGTTGTAAAAGGCAGACCGAGTAGGATTTTTTCAATCCCAATCTGTGCCACGGACAAAGTCGACGTTACTCCCTGCTGTTAGTAAATGCACATTACCCACATTACCTGCATGCTACCTGTGTACTTTGCACTGTTGGTACTTTTTTTGCATTGTGCTAGAGTTCCCCCTTACATGTTGTTTTGTAATATACTGTGTACAATTCAAAGCTCCCAGGCAAGGGGGCAGGAATTGAGATGTCACTGGCCATGTGCCATTTATACTATTTGGTGCGGTAATGGGGCATATAGATCCCTTGGGCCCCCTCAAGCAGCAAGGCCCCCTCTGCAACCCTTGTATCTCCCCCTGACTTCTTGGATAAGGTATTCAGGATGTGCTCTCCTATATCGCTTTTCTTTCAGGGGATTTGTCACTTCATCTGGCGCAAAATTCTATCTCCATATTTTGAGTTAGTCATATGATGCATAATTACATTACTTTTCCCATGAATTGTAGTCTAAAAGAGTAGGACAATACCCACAGTATGCCATTAGTGAGGGGTACAAAGGCTGCAGACAATGAGGACCCTCAGAGAGCAGTTAACCAGTAACTTTGCATTGTCCTGTGCTTTGTGATGGAGGGACCTTTGTCACTTTGTTCAGCTTCCCTGTGAGGAAATAGGAAACAGAAGTCCCAGAAACTGGAAGCAGATGAGGGTCCGAATAATCAGTCTGAGCCCAGGGATGTGAAGGCTGGAAATGCACATTTAGGAGCCCAGGAAATTTTCTGTGGACAGTTGAGTGACAGGATAAAGTATGGAGTCTTCACTCACCTGTGGTTTATTCATGGTTATAATGGTGTGTAATGCAAAAAATGAGCTGCCTCAAGGTGAGTACTCTGGTGCTGGGAGTCCAGGGATCACTAATCTAAATACTTCAAATTGTGTTATATTTCTGGGAGTGTAGAGAATATTGCCTTGTTTTCTATTACACTTCTGTGAGTCCGCAGAGTGCTCTCTAAAATATGCCTCCCCTATAAAGATTCTGGGTACTGTAATCATATTATGCAATGCTGGGAGTGTAGAGAATCTTGCCCTCTATTTTACTATATTGCTGAGTGTGCAGGAATTATTCTTTACGTACACCTCTCTGATAGCGATTCTAGGTTTAGTAGTTGTATCCTACAATGCTGGGACTGTAGAGAATCTTAAGCCATGTCCTAAGATACTGCTGGGAGTGCCGAAATGGCGATGGCAATTCAAGGTTTAGTAATTTTATCCTTCCATGCTAGGAGTGTAGAGAATCTCACTTTAGGCAATGCCTGTATGCCTGATAGAATAGAGTCCCTTTTCCTGCTAGCGATGTATTGTGGAGTCTCTGGAGATATTTGCAGGATCACGACTCTCTGTTCGCCATGCAGCTGTGTCTGAGTCTAGATTCTGTACTGCTCGGAGCATAGAGACTCATCTATAATGTAGAGTGTGTGGATCTAGAACCGTTTAAAGGGCATTACATACAGAGTAACTGTTGTTTTAATTTTTATTTCATAAATCAATAACGCACACGAAAATAAGCCACTTTGTAATATATTTTATGAAAGAAATTGGCTTCTTTCTTCATCTGGGCCGATCTTTTACTCTTAATTCATGGTGTGAAATCTGTAAAATCTGTGTTCGGTGAAGAAAGATTCATATTTCTGAGATAGGAGATGACATTTGCTGCTTTTAAAATTCTCTGGAGGGAGGGAGCGCTAGAGGTAGATACAGACAATCTGATGCAAGTTTTCCTGAAAAGATAGTTACACTTCTCCATAAAACTTTATGAGCAATAATGGGATTATCTGTATTCACTCAAGACAGATTTTACCTGTGAATTGAGAGTTCTGGGAATGAATGATCAGTCCAGGGGGAGAAAGTTATATTTCTTATCAGAGAAATTTGCCTCTAAGTTTCTTATTTTCACAAATGTTTTATGAAAAACAAAAAGTAAAATGACGGTTACTCTTTAAAGAAAGTGAAAGTTCTACAACTTCCTGAAAATCTTTTTATGTTTCAGTGCCCAAGATCTTTGATTGCTAAAAGTGAATGGAAACTTGTTCCCATTCAGAATATATAGAGTCTGTGCAGGACTAGTCCTGGTTGCACAGTTGCTTCCGGCTTTCTGCTCTTTTTGCATTTAGCTCAATAAAGTATTGCTGACGGCCTTGGATTATGTTGTGTGAAAATAGATCTTGGTCTGCCTGTTTTTTTCAGCATCTAAGTAGTAAGATATACGTATGTTTCCATTAATTGATAGCTAGATGTTATTTTGAAAATATATTAGAAAGTTTAATAACATACACCCAATAATGATGAGAGACATGCAATTTTTAGATCCTGAACTGCTGGAAGTGTAGAGAATCTAGCACTGTTTTGCTCAGTCAGATGGCCATATAGGCCGTATGCTCGGACTATCCAGCAGCTCTCCCGACCCCAGTGTGACAGCTTCTTGTATTTTTATGCAGCTGTCATGATTGTGTAAAGAGAATTTGCGGCCAGTCAGTGCACTGCTTTCTGATCTTCGTCCGATTTATACTGCCATCTGACTGCGCCCTTATTCTGCTGAAACATTTTAAGATTTGGAGTGAATTAAACCTGTTAAATGAAACCTACAGCAATATAACGTATGTGATTCCAGATTTTCGAAATAAAAATGATAAATCCCGTGCTGCAGGAAGTGTAGAGAATCTTGCACTATGTTATAATATACTCCTGGGGGTAGGATATTTTAATACAGTGGGGTTTACTATTGCTTAAATTATGCAGAGTCCTGGTTTACTGCATAAAGTCTAGATCCTGTACTGCTGAGAGTGTAAAGAATCTTGCACTATGTTATAATATACTGCTGAGGGTAGAATATTTTAATACAATGGGGTTGACTATCGCTTAAACTATTGTACTGCTGATGGAAAACCAGGATGGATGAACACAGAACTTAAACACATGCTAAAAAGGAAGAAAGAAATGTTTATCAAATGGAAAGAGGGAGGCATATCTAAAGAAGAATATAATGCCGTCTGCAGAACCTGCAGGGCACAAATCAGATTATCTAAAGCTGACAATGAATTAAGGCTTGCAAGAGACGTCAAAAGCAACAAAAAAGGATTTTGGGGATACGTCAAAAGTAAAAGAAAAGTCAAAGATGCTACAGGATTTTTACAGGATGAAAATGATAAAATGGTAAGACAGGATGTTGAGAAGGCTGAACTTTTAAATGCCTATTTTGCATCTGTTTTCTCTCAGAAAGGAAATGTAACATTAACTGATCATCACTGTCCTATTAAAGGAATAGAAGAATCCAGGATATCTATAAACAGAAAGACAGTGAGGAAACACATAGCTAACCTAAATGAATTCAAGTCTCCAGGTCCAGATGAATTACACCCCAGAGTAATAATAATAATAATCTTTATTTATATAGCGCCATCATATTCCGCAGCGCTTTACAGTTTAACAGTTTCAAAACACAAGTCATAAGTAACAACGTTAACAATACAATAATTAAAGCAAAATAAGACGACCCTGCTCGTGAGAGCTTACAATCTACAATGAGGTGGGGGAGATACAAAGTACAGGTGTGTATATACAATGGTGCATTTACAATGATGGTCCAGCCATCTTGAGGGAGTGAGGGATGGATGGAGATAGTGAATGGGCTACACACACACACACTTACACATAGAATGACTTTGATTAGTGAATGTGATAGGCCGCTCTGAACAGATGTGTTTTGAGGGAGCGCCTGAAACCATGCAAATTGTGGATAGTCCTAATTTCTTGGGGTAGAGCATTCCAGAGGATTGGCGCAGCGCGGGAGAAGTCTTGGAGTCAAGAGTGGGAGGTACGGATTAGTGCAGAGGTTAGTCGAAAGTCGTTTGCAGAGCGCAGCAGTCGGTTAGGCCGATAGATAGAAATGAGGGAGGAGATGTAGGGGGGTGCTGCACTGTGGAGAGCTTTGTGGGTGAGAACCAGTACTTTGAATTGGATCCTATAATGAATGGGCAGCAAGTGTAAGGACTGGCAAAGAGCGGACGCGTCCAAGTACCGATTAGCCAGATGGATGACCCTGGCTGCTGCATTAAGGATGGACTGGAGGTCGAGGATTTGTGAGGATGAAGGAGAAAATGTTGTGGTCAGAGAGTGGAAGCGGTGAGTTATTTAGGTGGGAGATTGAACAGAGGCGGACAAAGACCAGGTCCAAGGTGTTACCATCCTTGTGTGTCTCAGAGGTTGAAAGCTGTGAGAGGCCTAGAGAAGTGGTTAGTGATAGAAGTTGAGATGCAGATGTGGAATTAGGGCTGTTAATGGGGATGTTGAAGTCTCCAAGGATAAGGGTTGGTAGTTCTGAGGACATGAAGTGCGGCAGCCAGGCTGAGAAGTGGTCAAGGAACCGGGTGGATGAGCCTGGGGGCCGATATATGACCGCTACTCTGAGGGAGAGGGGATGGAAGAGCCTGATGGTGTGGACCTCAAAAGAAGGGAATGAGAGTGATGGAATTGGGGGGATGACCTGGAAAGTGCATTGTGGGGACAGGAGTATGCCAACTCCACCACCATTTCTGTTTGCGGGTCTTGGGGAATGGGAGAACTGTAAGCCACCATAGGAAATGGCAGCAGGGGAGACCGTGTCAGAATCCTGAATCCAGGTTTCAGTGAGGGCCAACAGATGAAGAGAGTTGTTCAGAAAGTAGTTGTGCAGGAAGGATAGCTTGTTGCATGCAGACCGTGGATTCCAGAGGGCACAATTGAAAGAAGGAGATGAGGGAGTGCAAGTAATATTAATAAGATTATTATGGTTTCGATATGAGGTAGGGTAGGGATTGAGGTTGGGGATGGTGGACCATGGTTGGGGGAGATGTCCCCTGAAATCAGTAGGAGTAGGAAGATAAAGAGCAGGTAGTTGTTGGAGTTGTAAGTAGGTTTTTTCTGTGATGTGTTTGGGCAAGATGGGCTGAGGTTTCTCAGGAAAGTGAGGAGTGCATGGGAACTGTACATGGGAGAGGGAAGTATAGAGGTGCTGATGTGTATGAGTCGTGATGGAGGGGGGATGGGGCGGTGAATGTGGATGGCAAGGGAACACAGGAGGAGAGAGGTAAAGTACATAATTAAAAAGAAAGCAAAGTGTGGGCTACCTGATTCCTGCCCTGATTAACTACCATGGATAACTGCCGTTTACACGATGCTTATCCACTGCCATGGATAACTGCCGTTTACACGATGCTTATCAACTGCCATGGATAACTGCCGTTTACACGATGCTTATCTTCTGTGATGCTTTGCTTCTGGGATGACTGCGTGCTGCACCCCACACTGCGTGCACCCCTTAGACTAGTCCTAAATATATAGCCCACACTACAGGGTTAGGAGAGTGGGATTGTGGGAGCTGCTTTGGGATAAGGTACTGCCACACTAAACAATCCCGCTAGCGATCACGATAACGACGCATACTAATGCGATCGCTAGCGGGATTGTTTCTATATCGCTAAATGCGGCCACATTTAGCGATATAGTTAACGACGCTATCGCCGTTAGCGATCTTCTTAACGACTTTAGCGGTACAAAAGTACCGCTAAATCGCTAAGAAAAGGTGCCACACAGCGATTAGATACTTACCCAGCGGGAGCGCCAGCGATGAAATAGGGTCCGGAGCGATTCCAGCGACGAGCGAGATCACAGCAGGAAGCTCGTCGCTGGAAGCTGCCGCACTGAACAATATCGCTAACGGGATCGCTAAATAGTGACGTTTTTTAGCGATCTCGTTAGCGATATTGTTTAGTGTGGCATACCCTTTAATTTGGCAGCTGGGGCCAGCACACCAGGGGTTGGTTAGATCATCAAAGGCAACCTGGCAACATCTATATGCTTTAGCACCTTCCACCTGATAAGATCTAGAGAGGCCCAAGTCACAGGATATGAAGCAGTAAGTATTTTAAACACAGTGCAAAAATGAATTATACCAAAGCTTTACCAGGCACATTAAACTATGTTGCAAGATGGTAAAGCAGTGGTTGGCAGCAAGTAGAAGTATGGAGAGAAATACCATTAATATATATTGCGGCATATGAGACAGATAGCAGAGGTAGGGATTGTATCATTCAGATGTTTGCTTCCAATGGATGCAGTGCATACCATTAATATATATTGCGGCATACAAGACAGATAGCAGAGGTAGGGATAGGGATTGTATCATTCAGCTGTAGGAACAACTGAAGGAGATAGCAGAAGAAATTCTTGAACCACTGTCCATAATCTTTGAAAATTCTTGGAGAACAGGAGAAGTCCCAGAAGACTGGAGAAGAGCAAATGTTGTTCCTATCTTCAAAAAGGGGAAGAAGGTGGACTCAGGGAACTACAGGCCGGTGAGTCTGACTTCTATACCAGGAAAGATCTTTGAACAAATTATTAAAGAACATGTATGGAAGTACCTGGATAAGAATGAAGTGATTAAACAGAGTCAGCATGGGTTTGTAACTAATAAGTCATGTCAGACTAACTTAATTTCCTTCTATGACAGAATCACTGACTGGGTGGATCAGGGAAACGCTGTAGATATAGTATATCTTGACTTCAGCAAAGCATTTGACAAAGTATCTCACACAATCCTTATTGAAAAAAAAGACTAAGTATGGAATGGACAAGGCAACTGTTAGGTGGATTCATAAGTGGCTTAGTGATCGGACCCAAAGAGTGGTCGTAAATGGCTGCACATCCAGTTGGAAGAATGTCTCAAGTGGGGTACCACAAGGCTCTGTTTTGGGCCCTGTATTGTTCAACATCTTTATCAATGATTTAGATGAAGGAATTGAGGGTAAACTGATCAAATTTGCTGATGACACAAAGCTAGGAGGGGTAGCTAATACTAGAGAAGAGAGAGAGAGGATTCAAAAAGATATAAATAAACTGGAGCAGTGGGCAGCAACTAACAGAATGGTTTTTAACAGGGAAAAATGCAAAGTACTACATCTGGGCAATAAAAATGAAAAAAGCATATACAAAATGGGAGGAATAGGGCTAAGTAACAGCACATGTGAAAAAGACTTGGGTATACTAATTGATCACAGACTTAACATGAGTCAACAGTGTGATGCAGCGGCAAAAAAGGCAACCACTAGGCCACGGGAGGCTGAATGAGTTCCTGCCCGGATTCTTGCTCCAGGACGTAGGGAGCTGAAGGAGGACTGTCCCTTACAAGAGACCCATCGGGTCATAAGGTAATACCTGTTTTTGCAGGTGTTCTTCTATCAATCCTTGGAAGTGACTATTATTGAACTGTCACCGGCCGGGACAGTTTCATTTAACATTTTTTTAAAAAATTTTTTTTTTTTTCAGATAATTTTTTATATTCACTAGAGGCACTTGGAGGATCTCTGCTATTGTTATATTCCCTGCCCCATGTTGGGAGTACGCATTTTGACTTTCACACAGTGTGATTTAATTATACATCCCAAAGCTATCAGTATTTTGGTCATTGTATACATATTGGTTTGGGGCTGACAACCTCTTGCTAATTTAGGCTTTCCTCATCACCTCTTTCCCACTGGGCGTAGTGCAATATATACATGTGATTACTTATCATTGTTTTGGGGTGTTTCCCACTTGCTTTTTTAATCCAATACATCTATATATCTTCCTAATACCTATTTTGTTGTGTCTTTTGAGTTTTTTATGTGGCAAACTATTCGCTTTATAAGTTCAGAGAAGAGCCACCAGAATGGTGACCGGTCTGCAAGCCATGTCCTATGAGGAACGGTTGCAGGATTTGGGAATGTTTAGCTTGCAAAAAAGAAGACTGAGAGGAGACTTAATAGCTGTCTACAAATATCTCAAGGGCTGTCACATTGTAGAAGGATCATCTTTATTCTCATTTGCACAAGGAAAGACTAGAAGCAATGGGATGAAACTGAATGGGAAGAGACACAGATTAGATATTAGAAAAAACTTTTTGACAGTTAGGGTGATCAAGGAGTGGAACAGGCTGCCACGAGAGGTGGTGAGTTCTCCTTCAATGGAAGTCTTCAAACAGAGGTTGGACAGACATCTGTCTGTGATGATTTAGAGAATCCTGCTTTGAGCAGGGGGTTGGACCAGATGACCCAGGAGGTCCCTTCCAACTCTACCATTCTATGATTCTATGATTCTATGAGTGTAGAGAATCTTGCTCTCATTGTACTGGTGGCAATGGAATATTTTAATTTAATGGTAATGACTGTCACAGACTTACTGTTGCTTTAAGCATGGAGATTCTGTTTTCTTCATTTCTCCATCTATATCATGTGTTGCTCGGACTGTAGAGATTCCTAATGTTCTGTAGTTCTATATGTAGATCCTTTACTATTAATACTGTAGAGATTCCTGTATTGTCTGTTACACACTTGTCCCTGGTCTGGGTTCTACTCCCTTGCCACTGTTTCGCTAAACTCTCTTGTGTTCCATGTCGGTCTTTGCAAGTAGCTTGGTGTGCTTCCTTGTGATCATCTACCAAGGCCTATGTAAGTACTACCAAGACACCCACCTGTGCCTTGTGTTGAGACTCTTAGTTTGTTGGTGCATTACGACATGTTCCCGTTTTTCCAAGACCTCTGCTACCCTTTCTTGTTATGCCAGGACGTCTGCTACCTGTGTATGGTTTCCAGGACGTCTCCTGTCTGCTTGCATCTTTCAGAACCTCCGCTACCTGTCTGCGGTCTCTAGGACATCTCCTGTCTACCTGCGTCTTCCAGTACCTATGCTACTTGTTACTGGTTTTCCATGGTCTCTGCTATTTGTCTGCGGTCTCTGGGACCTCTGCTGCCTGTTCCCACGAGCCTCAATGCCTGCTGCACTGATGCCCGTGACCTGTGTCCCCACCCGGACCTTGGAATTCAAGGATCCACCTTATCTAGTGAGCCTAAGAGCCCCTTCTCACATAGCGACGCACCAGCGATCCCGACAACGATATGAACTTGTCAGGATCGCTATTGTGTCGCTACAAACTGGCAGCTCAGGGAGCGATTAGGACAGCGACACTGCGGGTAACGTCGTTTAGTAACCCGCAGTGTACGTTGGATACCAGCCCACTGATGCAAGGAGCTGGTAACCAAGGTACACATCGGGTTTCCAGGCGCTGCGCGGTGCCTGGGAACCCGATGTGTACCTTGGTTACCAGCTCCCCTGCAGCAGCGCGCTGGTATACAACGTACACATCGGGTTTCCAGGCACAGCCCCGCGCCTGGAAACCCATGTGTAGCTTGGTTACCAGCTGATCGCTGGTCTCCTGCCTGTCACACGCAGAGATGCGTGCTGGCCAGCGGGAGACCAGCGATCAAAAAAAAGTCCTGGCATTTCTGACACGACCAGCGATTCACAGCAGGGGCCTGATCGCTGGTACGTGTCAGACATAGTGAGATCGCTGCTGAGATCGCTGTTGCGTCACAAAACTTGTGACTCAGCAGCGATCTCGCTATGTGAAACGGGGCCCTAACAGTGTCATAATACACTGCTGTTGGTTTTTAGAAAATGTGATGGTAATGAGTGACTCTCAGAGGCAGGTCTTATGTAGGATGTGTCTGGATTTTGCACTGCTAGAAACATAGAGAACCTTGACGTACAAGTCACTGGTTAATTGGCTGAGGATGAAGCTAAACAAGCTACTGACTGTTTCCAAGGAGGATATCATGGCCTTCACTGCCATGATACATGTATCTAAAATGTTCTGTTCAGCATCACAATATTTATTTCCTGCCATTGTCCTCATCCAGTAAACGCAGCAGCTGCCAGGGTCTGTACATACAGAGGAAACTTGCGTGCCCGCCGCCTGTCATAGCTGTCCCCTATTGTCCCTCTAACCTCTGAACGTTCTTCCTGTTCAGCGTTCCTGGGATTTTTTACTTATTTGTCATTGATAATTGCATCCATGATATTCAGTTCATGTGCTAATCTTTCATTTATGTATATATTGGGTCAAACTGACCTTTGGGGCAAAGCCAAAAGCCCCTGACCAGTTGGGCTCACAGCTCATTGGTTAGTAGTCGCATTTCCATCATAGACTTGGGATATCGCTAGGTTATGTCATACTTACAAATTTCCCCAAAACATCTCGGAGGCTCCTGGAAAATTAGGAGACACCTGGTAGAGTTAGGCACATCCAGGATGTTTCTTGTGTGTAACACTAGGATGCGCTGTCACTAGGCGGTGCCCTGATATCCAAATGGGTGTGGCCTGAAAAAGGACAGGGTGTGGTTATGGGGAAATTTTGCCACTTTTCTCACCTTATTGGCTGGTATTAGCAAAAGATGCAAGTAATGGTTTTGTCCCAAATGTGAGTTTTATGTAACCTCTGATAATCTATTCTAGAAGATTGGAAAATCCCAAACCTATCAAATCTCAATGCCGAATTATATAATTCTGTAAATTAATAGATACGGCTGATGACCAGTCAATGCCAACAAAGCAGATTTACCATTCAATCCTTAATAAAGGATTTATATGTACTGGGATTTTTTTGCTGTGGGAAGTCATGAATAATAATGCAGATAATGAATGATCATTTTATTGTCATTTTATAACTAGATGAATCAATATAGTGATTTTTATCCTTCTCTTTAGGCCCCAAATCACGCCCAGACTTCTCCATGCCACGCATCATCGAGCATCCATCTGACCTGATTGTACGGCGAGACCAGCCGGGCACCATGAATTGTCGCGCTGAGGGGAATCCGGAGCCCACCATAGAATGGTACCGAAACAACGAGTTGGTCAACTTCTCTAAAGGCCACAACTCCCTCATCCTCGGGGGCTCCCTGTTCTTATTGCATATCAAAGGAAAATTGGACGAAGGGGTTTACACCTGTGTGGCAAGAAACTCCCTGGGGACCGCCATGAGTAGGAACGCATCGCTCACCATCGCCTGTAAGAACACACAAAATTATTTATCTGCTTATGTAGTTGTATCAGTGAAAAGCTCCGCCCCTGAGGAGTTACATGAAGCTCTTGGGCCTCAACGCAAAGTCTGTAATCGGGCCCTACTGCCATTAATTACGGGTGGCTTCTTAGGGACAAAGAAGCTTTGCACCCCAGGACCTGGGTGCAAGTGCAACTTCATAATCCCCTCTACCCACCCCTCATTTATATGATGCCATTACAAAAGTCATAGGACCCGATTCCTAATTTACGTTGTTTTTTTTATTTGCTTTCCTTCTTTATCCTGTTGTATTCGTTGTTCTTAGCACCAAATTCTTCTAAATTGCACAACCCTTGTTCATGAATTTTGTTATAAATCAGAAATATATTTTGATTTTTTAGTAGCAAAGTCTCACGATCCATTAAAATGTTGCACACAATTCTAACATTTGAGCAAAAATTTATGGTGCACAACAAATCACTCTGGTGGACAGGAAAAGTTTGGAACAAAATAGAAAAAAAAAAAACAGGAAAAATTAGGTAACAAAAAATTAGGCGCTAATGCAATAATGATTCTAGTCCCTAGTTTGTGCAAAACTGGAGGACGACCCCTATTTGCTGTTACGGTGTTAAAAAAAAAAAAAAGGCCCAATATTAATAAATTCCCCAAATACCCTAGAAAATAAATGGTTACAAAAGTGACATCAACGAGATCAGTGCCGGCCGCCATGTGAGGCAGGTCCCTACAATACTACCAATCATCCCAGGCTTTCCTATGTATCCGCTGATCCCGAGAACAATAACTAACGAGCTGATTAATTAGCAATGTCATTAATTCCTGTCAAGCATGCAGTCGACAGCTTTCATTAACACTCAGTTTGCTGTCAACTTTTTGTTTTTGGCTGTTGGCTCCCACGGGATTTCTATAGAGCCAACCCCGGGGTCAGTGTTAATAAATATTCAGCGGCTGGCTTTATTATTACATGTAACATGGCGACGGATGGGACGTGAGCGCGAACGAGCCGGGTACTGCTAATTATATAGCAGAGTTTAATGGGGCGGACCAGAAGTATGGCTTCATCAATATAAGATTATTATTATTATTATTATTTATTTCTATAGCACCATTGATTCCATGGTGCTGTACATGAGAAGGGGTTACATACAAATTACAGGTATCACTTACAGTAAACAAACTAACAATGACAGACTGATATAGAGGGGAGAGAACCCTGCCCTTTCGGGCTTACATTCTACAGGATAAGATAAGCTTAAGTTTTAATTCCTCACCATTTTCAAGATCTCTGCTACGTGTTAATGAATGGGAACATTCCTGTTCATTTATGGCAGCTAAATACCTGTAGAGAGCAGAGCTGAGGGTTTGGCACAGTATAATCAATATGATTGCTCCAGTACAATAGTATAAGGTCTAGACAATCCTCTGTGAGCTATGCAGTCTGCAAAATGATTACCTGCACCGATACATTGCAGCAAACTATCAGTGCGGCACAGAGATTTGTGCTGACCACTTGTTTCTCACAGAGGTTCGGATACATTTGCATCAAATCCTCAGCAATGAGAATTATGCAGCTGACACTATTATAAGTATCTAAAACATACCAAAAATATTTCCATTCACTGACAGCAAACAGGATTCGTGTATAAATGGGTAAATTAGAAAGTTAGGCCACGTTAGCACAGTATTTGTAGCCAAAACCAGGAGTGGATGAATCAGAGGAGAAGTGTAATAGAAACACGCCACCACTTCTGTATTTATCACCCACTCCTGGTTTTGGCTTACAGATGCTGATGGAAAATACTGACCAAATACTGAACGTGTGAACGTGGCCTTACTAAACAATTCACTGATTTAAAAAAAAAAATAGAAAACCCTAAGGTCAAAGTCATATACCTGTGTTTCACAGTTCGTATCATGGACTGGTTGTGGGTCTCCAGACCAGAACTAGACACCCTTGTATATGCTTATGAGGCTGTCGAGTTTGGGCGAGGAAAACTGTGATCAGTTAGTGTTCTGTCATTTATAAGCCATAAAGTGCAACAACACCGAAATTATATAAAAAAAGTATGTAAATATAGGTTTTTGAGTATGTCATCAAGTTGGTTAAATTGAATTAAGCTATTCCTTCCAAAGTTAGTTTATTCTCTGGAAAAACAGGGTGAGAGTGTGGATGGATAGGTGGTAGTTGGGTGACATGGTGGATAGCATAGGCTGTGGCTTGGTGATAGTTTGGATGGGTAGCCAGTAGCTCGGTGACATTGTGCATGGATAGCTGGTAGTTGGGTGACAGGGTGGGTAGCATAGGCTGTGGCTTGGTGATAGTTTGGATGGGTAGCCAGTAGCTCGATGACATTGTGGATGGATAGCTGGTAGTTGGGTGACAGGGTGGATAGCTAATAGCTGGGTGACGGTGTGAATGGATAGATGGTAGTTTGCTGTCAGTGTGGTTGTATAGGCCGTGGCTTGGTGATAGTTGGGATGTATAGGTCATAGCTGGGTGGCAGTGTGGATGTATAGGCTGTGGCTAGGTGACAGTGTGAATGGGTAGCCAGTAGCTCGATGACATTGTGGATGGATAGCTGGTAGTTCGGTGACTGTCTGGATGGGTAAGTGCGTGACATTGTGGATGGGTAGGTGCTAGCTGGGTGATTGTGTTAATGGATAGATGGTATTTAGATGGCAATGGGGGTGTAAAACTAATAGTTGGATGTGTGCTCAAAAAATGATTTGGCTTTATAAATTACCTTTGTGTATTGTGATTCTGAGATCCATAAGGCTTAGAGAGGGCTAATGTCTGCGCACATGTGATAGCAATGACATCCTAAACATGTGTAACGTAGAGTGAGGCAGTAGCCGTGGGCGAGGTAATCATTTTTCATTCTCCATGCTACATGAAGATGCAGGTCCTGGCTGGATGTATGGGCTTTGTCTACGGGGGTATAGCTAGGGCCCAGGGCTGTGGAGTTGGCGTCCATTTTGGTGGACTTGGAGTGGGTATAAAATGGACTGACTGACTCCTATATATAATAAGTTGGGATCAGTAGTTCAGTGCAGGATGTGCTGTAAATATTTTCAGAAGAATGTGGGAAAGTTCTGAAATGTCCTATAAATGTCTGTTCTGTTCCTGATCTCAGGATCTCGGCTTTTAGCTGAGATGAATCTGTGCTGCACTGTATGTACATGCTCAGTAGTGACCGGTGCTGAGGAGTCGGAGTCGCAAGTCAGGTAAGCTTGGGAGTCAGAATCAGTGGTTTGGCTTACCGACTCCTCAGCCCTGCTAGGACCAAGTGGTGTAAAGTTCAATGAGGGAGACCACCAGCCATACATAGACAGTTGTTGAGGATTATGTACAATAGGTAACGGGTGAATAACTTCACAAACGTTTTCTTTGCAACATAGATCATGATCACACATGGTCTCTCCACCACCTCTTCCAGGCTTACTTGTTTCTGCCCCCAAGTTCCTCTGCCTTTACCACAACCCAACTCAGTACTACAGTCCAGTTAGCGAGAGTCCAATTCTGAACCCGCGGTTCCACGTCTCCTCTTCCTCTTAAAGGAACTAGTTTGCCACTATGGCCGGTACTTAGCTTCTCTGCTTGATGACGCCTTGTAACTCCCGCCTGGGGCAATCTCTTCGTCTCATGTTCTCTGTCCTGTCTTAGCCCATTACCTCTCTGAGTTATAAACTTTGGGCCGTACTGCTAGGCGTCCTGTCCCAGGACATGTCTCCAGTGCATCTCTCTTCCCTTCTGTCAGTATTCTTTCCGCTTTACTCAGAACGCTTATCTGTGTGGCCCAGCTGCGCTTGGTACACATGTTCCCTGCAGTATGCACAAAAAGGTAATTACAAAACCTGATATTCATTCATACTCACACTTCCTAGTATTGCCACTAGAGGGAACCTTAGAGTATTTAAGGGTGTGAGAGACGTAGCTGTGAGGTCAGTCGTTAGTGTGTCAGAGACGAGTTGAGATAAGATCAGAGGAGATTTCCTGTCAGATGAGACAGAAGATGAAAGATTGCAAGCTGTTTACCTCAGAACAGATTGACTGCTAGTACCCTATGCATGTGGAAAGTGACTCTCGGAGCGAGCATGAAATCAGTCTGACGGAAGGTCCTGATAGCCACTCTGGACAGAGTCTTTGAAGGAAAAGAAGGAAGGGGACTACAGTTGTCAGAACATCGAGTTAACTGAGAAACGGTCAGTGAGCTGTGGAAGAAAGGAATCTGATGACTACACCTACTGCTACCCGTGCTTATGTTAAGGGTGAGAGTAGGGCGACGGGCGAGTGGTGACAAGAAGACGAGAGAGTGACATAGGTGACCTAGCACCTCCACTCTGCTATCCGGACACCGGGTCCGAAGCCTTGCTAGAACCTTCACGGCTAGTAGGAGAAAACCGGAATCCCTGCTGGACTTTAGGTCGCAGAGGGTAGCCCTATAGTGCTGATACGTAACCGGGGTCAGGGAGAACAGGAGTCTGGCATGTACCGCCACGTAGACTTAGTTCTTGCCAGAAGAAGGCTCCACCACAATGTTGGCCGGGCGTAGCTGTTCTATACAGAGTTGAACTTAGCTTCATGCAGGTTGGAAACTCACACACATTAAAGAGAAAGGAGGCCTTAAACCTACTCAGTGATTACCTGGATGTGCATCCTCCACCCTGAGCAGCTTCCCGGGACATACCTGCTACCATCACCAGTAAAGGTATGGAAAGAGACTGATTTGTGTGTGACTGACTTATTGCCCGCACCCTGCACCGCCATATACCTAGAGGGACCAGTCTTACCTGTGGAAGACTTAATATCTTTGCTGCCCAGTAACAACCCCTCTGAGGATTAACCCTGCAGCGCTGGTCACTTTGATCAGAAACCACAGGTGGCGTCATGAACAATTACCATTATCCCCTGTAAATATCCCCCTTTGTATGAGCGCCCAGGGCAACGGACCAAGCTGTGCTACTTGTGACATTCCCCATAGACTTCAACGGGCTCGGTGCCGAGTACCCCATAACCCTGGTGTTGTGCGACTCATATCTACTATCTGTAT